>CM075354.1:27536250-28169375 GCA_037693485.1 Kitagawia praeruptora
CAGAATTTGCCCGAGCAAACTGCGCCAGTTTTGAGCAAAGTGCTCGGGGATGAGCAGATTTGGTCCGAGCAAAGTGCGCCAGGCTTGAGCAAAGTGCTCGGGGACGTGCTGATTTTCCAGTTTTGCCCTTATTCGATCTGAAATTGTATTTTAAGTGTTTTTTGACATTGAAATCGTTTCCTAGTTGTATTTTAGGTATTTTTTATTATTGGGCAAGAGTAGGAAAAACATATATCATCATCCAACCCTTGTAAACATATACAGAGGTACGTATTATTAAGCTAGGGTTTCAAGAAGAGAGAAAAAGGAGAAGAAATTCTTCCAAGCTATTCTTGAACCTTTGTATTCTTCGATTGTGGGGATTAATTCTAAACCTTATTCTTCTTCTTCTCTATTTTATTTACTTGTTTATTTTGGAGTTATGTATTCAATAGAACCCATCATGATGATTAGTTCGAGCATGAACTAATTCGTTGTCATGGGGGTTTAGTGGACTTATTCATGAATTCTATGTGTTGAATCTTCTCGATGCCTTTAGTGTGATTGATGTGATATCCTATCATGGTTGATGTTAATTCGTTATAGGAGAGTAGCTAACTCCTGTAATTGTGTGTTAATTCTTGTTGAAGCGAAAGTGGAAATAAGAGTTTAGAACTTGCCATGTTAGCGTAGGTTTATGCGTGATAATATCATTCGTAATTAGTGTCGTAACTCTAATCGTTTTATGACGACTATGTGATCAATTGAATGCTTGCACCTCAACCATTATGTTTTATTTCTTTATAGACATATGAAGACTTGGCATAATCGGGAGACTAAATGATTTCTATCTTTATTGTGGATATTGTTTAGGATGGTATTTGTTTAACGGAAGTTGGCTTATATCAGTTTTGTGTGTTCGGTCAGGTGTTAATAAATCACATGAACAAGGCTAGGGATTTGGAAACTATAGATGGATTGTTTAAAGAAACTAAATTCCCATGTTTTATTTGCATAAGTAATTCGACATAAATCTCAGTTAAGCAGTTGATAGTTAGTTATAATTCTTAGATAAATTTTAGTGATAACAACAAACCACTTTATTATTTGTTTTAGCATCGGATAACAATCATACATTGGTGAGTGAGTTAGCTAGACAATACAACGAGTCCCTGTAGGAACGAACCTTATTTGCTATCTGTATTACTTGAGATCACGTGCACTTGCGTGTTGAGTTGGTCGTAACAACCATCAACTCGAAATTGGTGGCTCCGATTGATGTGGGATATTGCTGGATTGATCCTATCAAAGCCCACCTAGAAAGCGGATGGCTCCCTGACAATGCCTTGGAGGCACGAAAGCTGTCAGTAAGAGCATTGAGATATGCCCTGATCGAAGGCATCTTGTACAAGAGATCATTTGTCATCCCGTACTTGAAGTGTTTAAGGCCCCAAGAGGCAAAGGAAGCATTGGAGGAAGTTCATGGAGGGATCTGTGGGCAACACTTGGGGGGCAAAGCCCTAGCTCACAAGATCACTTGACTAGGATTCTATTGGCCAGAGATGTTGGCCGATGCACAAAATTATGTTAAGAAGTGTGACAGATGCCAAAAGCACGCTCCGATCGTAAGGCAGCCGCCTGAGATGTTAACTTCAATTAACTCTCCAATTCCGTTTGCAATGTGGGGAATGGATATACTTTGTCCTTTTCCCGTGGCATCAGCACAAAGGATGTTCTTGATAGTGGCCATCGACTACTTCACCAAGTGGATTGAGGCTAAACCTCTAGCCAAGATAACCACCAAGCAAGTTGCCCAATTCTTCTGGGAGAACGTCATTTGCAGGTACGGAATTCCTCGAATCCTTGTGACAGATAACGGGACGCAGTTCAACAATGAAGAGTTTAAGAAGTACTGCGAGGAAAATGCAATTGAGCTTCGTTTTACTTCAGTAGCACATCCACAAGCTAATGGACAGGCAGAGGTATCTAATCGAATTATCCTTGATGGACTGAAAAAGAGAGTTGAACGCTCAAGAAACACTTGGGTGGATGAGTTACCGCCTATACTCTGGGCATACCGCACCACTTGTAAGGTGACAACTGGAGCAACCCCATTCTTGCTGGCTTATGGAGCCGAGGCAGTTGTGCCCTTGGAGATTATGCATTCATCACCTCGAGTTGAGGCATACGAGCAAGAGACTAATGAAGAAGGCATGAGGCTTGCACTTGATCTAATTGATGAAATCAGGGATGAGGCAAAAGCCAGGAATGTGGAGCATCAGAAGAAGGCATCCTTTTACTACAACCATAGGGTTAAGGAGAGGTTCTTCCAGCAAGGCGACTTGGTTCTGAGAAAGATAGAGGCTTCAGGAGTTGGACAAAAAGTAAAACTAGCCCCTAATTGGGAAGGACCATATCGAGTCAGGAAGACACTAGGACGAGGATCCTACAAGTTGGAGACATTAGATGGGAACGAAGTGCCACGTACTTGGCATGCTTTGAACCTGAAGATTTATTATGTTTGAGCTATCCTTGTAAGGACTTAACTCATTATCTATTTATTAGGAGAAGTAGAAATAAGGTTCGATGAAACCATTCCAGGGTCTAGTACCCCGAGTAGGACCATAGTAGTTATGTAAGGGTTAAACCCTCTTTTAAGTTATCAATGCAAATCTGTTTTCCATTCCATGATTCTATGTTTTATTTATGTACCGAGCACCTGTTGAGTGTAAGTCTAGAAAGATCAAGTACTGAAAATAAATGAGCATATGAATAAAGGAAACAGATGCATAAATAAAACGCCCCGAAGGGCCATGGTTCGAGTTAAGTTACAACGTATAAATAAAAGTTAAGTCCCGAAGGACATTGATTGAAAGCTAAGTAAATAAAGACACATGCGGCTAAACAGGGCCATGCAGTGATGCCAACCTACTTAGCCGGGGATTCTTCCTCGCCACTCTCCTCGCCCGTCTCTTCTTCATCTGAATCCTCCTCCTCATCCGAATCTTCATCTGAAGTTTCTTCCTCAGCACCGCCTTGTTCAACAACCACCATCGGCTGGGCAGTAGTTTCCACATCCTCAATTTCTTCCTCTCCGGAAGATAAGCTTGAACTGCCTTCATTTCGGATCATCCTCTTGTCAGGGATCGGTTGTCGAACTACTCCAACTTTCCTGGCAAGCGGGGCTTCTTTCCACGGGATCCCGAAGAGCTTGAGTTTTGACTAGCAGCTGGGGGATGCCTTTTGGATCCCGAACCATAAGATCTATGGCTGCCTCTAGAACCAGAACCTGATGCTTGAGGAACAATTTTTCTCCCCAAGCCGGAAGCAAGGTTTACACGGTTCTCGCTGCCCGTAGTCCAGTTAGGGCAAGGAAAGTCAGATGTGATGACAACTGAGGGATGTTTGTTACTCACAGCACTGATTGCCTTGTCCCAACCAATAGACATGTTGAAAGGGCGCACCTCATCATCATGTTCATCCAGGAATTCCAGAAACTCTTCAGTCTTATGATAGGCCTTAATCACCTTGTTAGCATCATCCATTCTCTTTCGGGCCAAAGAAGCAAGTTTCTTTCGGGAGGATAAAGCGTTCGCTTTGGCACGGGCAACTTGAGAATGCAGATCATCAATTTCTTCCTTGAACCTTGCCGAATCAGTCTTTAAGGATACATTCTCATCCCTGAAGGCCCGGCCTTGGGTAGAAACAGCCTGGAAGTAGGCATTAGCCTGCAATAGAAAATTTGACAAGGCATAAGGAATTTATAAGGTCAAAATCAGCAAACCACACCGAACTTACTAAAAGGAGTGTCATACCTGATATAAGGCTTGAGTGCCCAGAAGCTGATTTTCATCCATCTTGTCGCCGACATGTAAAGTCACTCTATCAGGAGGAGTGATTGAAAGATTTGACCAGTCTAGAGCTAGGTGAGGACTCCCACAGACTGAATCTTGTTCACATATACCCCATGACGGTATAAAAGGGGTCCTAATACCCCCGTCAGCGTTTCGGGATCTTTTCCCGCCTTGGGAGCAGCCTTCCAAGAAGTGAGGGACTCGAGGCTTAGTGGGATTCAGTAGCTCCGCAGCCTTTTTCTTCATTCTTTGAGTCACAGTCGGTTGATTATGAGGACGATTGTCAATCTCCTCAGCAGCTGAAATGCAACATGAAAAATATCGGAATAAGAACAAATATAGTTCATAATATGGCTAAGTAAGAAAGTTACCCTCAATAGAAAGAAAGCTAAGGCCAGTCTCAATAAGATTCTTTTTATTTAGAAAAGTCTTATAATGGGTACGGCCATCATCAGCTAGGAGCCAATCTCGATCTAGTAGCTCTGAATCCTTAAGTTCACACACAAAATGTGAACTATCTTCTACATGCCCGAATCTCTTCACAAAGAATTGGCCCCAATCACCACCTTCCCATTCAAGGACTACAAACTCCCTTTCCCAAAAATGTTGAGAATCAGGGAAGGAAAAGGGATTCACTATGTGCGGTATTGTGGCTCGGTGTTGAAGGCTGACCCATCCTTTCTTGCAGTTAGTAGAGTTTCTGGCTCCAAAAATACTCTGAAACATTGTAGTAGACAATGGGATTTTCAGCTGATGGCACCTTATTATGAAAATAATGATGTACCTTCAGGCATTGGGATACAATTGACAAGGGTGGATTTGATACTCCGCCAGCAATCTGATGATAAAATTATCAATCGGGAATCTGAACCCAGCTTCTAGGGCACCCCAGGGAACACAAATCCTCTCTGGATGCCAGTTGCAAGTTTTGTCAGTTAGACTTGGAAGACGAACCTTGATTGTGACGCCCCTAGATCCGGGGTCAAGGATCCAGGTCATCACGGTCCAAATTCCATTCAATATCAATATCTCTTGGTTTTTTTTTTAACTTAATACTTATGCAATTGACCCCACACTAATACACACACACACCAGTCATATGCTCATAGAACAACATCCACAATATTAAAAGTTTAAAGTTAATAGTTATTACAAACCCAGAATTCTACTAAGTACATTGTTGAGTAATACTTCTACAGGAAGCATTTCAACAACCAAAAGTTTATTACATAGCTTACACACTAATATACATAAGTCTACTAAGCCCCTTTCGCTTGTCAACTACCTCTGGGATGGTCGCCAGTACTCGCTCAAAAGGTCGCCTTCCCCTTACCCTCTTGCGGGGTGTAGTGCGTAGTATCGGCATACCTAGCTGTTATATAAATAAGTAGCAAGAGTGAGCTATAGTAGCTCAGCAAGATAATTTCTATCTACTAACATCAAAGGAAAATAAACCAATATATATATATATATAATAGACAAAAGCAAACTTCAGTTATTATGGAAGAATTTTATTTCCATTCAATATGTATATACACTTTCCAATTATCCTTGTACGTAAGAAATATATAGTATCATTCCATCAGTCTCGCTTCTAACATCATATAATATCAATTCCTCTTCTTGAATGCTATAACCATCAATATACCATTTCAGTGTAATCTTTCAAGATAATATAAAAACTTGAACAAATCTCTCGCTATAATCTTCTCATTTCCTTCTTATGCAACAATCATATAAATTAATATAAAAATCAGTTTCTCTTCGTTTGTAACAATAATTCCATTGGTTTACCTTAAATTCACTAATTCCTCAATATATAAATCCTTTAATATTTTCATGCTTCTTAATATCCAATACAATAGTGCTCAATTAAAAACAAACATCTTAAAAATCCATACTCAGGAATTTCGGAAATCCGTCATCGTTTCGAGTCACTCATTTTCATAGTATAACACTAATATGGTTTCTGATTGCTCATTTTCTGTATCAATTATAGGGTACCTACATACCATTTCCCTAAATCCTCGAAATTTACTATTCATTTAGGCACTGTAGCATTCTAAAAGTAAGGGTTATTACATTGATAGCATCTGGAAAGTAATATGTTCTCCTGGTCTCTTCTACATCTTTCTCCTTTAACTTGCATGGACTATTAAATGAGTCTAAGCTTGCACTATTGGGGAATGCATCCCTCATGATGTTTAGTAGATCTAGTAGGGATTTAAATTTATGCTCAACATATGAAGGGGTTTTATTTTTTCTTTACCTTTGGCTGTCCTCATCTTGCTCCTCTTGGCTAATGCTTCCATCATGGAGACTGGAGGAGCGACTCGGCGTCTGTCTTCTGACATCTTGATCTCGAAACTTGAACTTGATCTTGAAACTGGAAACTTGATCTTGAAACTTGATCCCCGATTGGGACTAGAAATCTACAGAGCTTGAGAACTTGAAAACTTTGAAATGAAGAAGTGAATGAAATGAAGGCTATCACTCTTCTTTTATAGAATCAACATGACCTGCTGTTTCAGGTTGAAGTTCAGCTTGGTTCACGTTTACAGGTCATCTATCGTTTGAAGATAAAAAAAGGGACGAAAATTGCTCGTTTCTTACAGAAAGGATCGTTATAATTCTTACAAGCTAGAGGAGAAACAGCTGACATAATCGCTAAAGCTGCAAAACAAATGACCTCTGAAAGGCTAATTATGCTTAAGGAGTTAATTAAGGAGATCAGCCGTAAGTACAAGGTTAGCAATGCAAATTATTAATTAAGGAGTAATATTGTTAGAAGTCACGAATGACCAAAAGAATGACCTGAGATCAAGATCAAGATTCTTGATCCTTAAGATAACGAATGACTTGAGATCAAGATCAAGATTCTTGATCCTTAAGATAACGAATGATTTGAGATCAAGATCAAGATTCTTGATCCTCAAGACCACGGAGGGGTTTCAGGTCCGGGTTTCCTAACCAACCACGAGCTGGCCGACCACGACACCCGAAGGGCCATAGCCGACCACCAAGCGGCCGACCACGCTGCACGAGGAGCCGCAGCCGACCACCGTGCAGCCGACCATGGCGTTTTGGGAAGTCCCAGCCGACCACGGAGCAGCCGACCACCGTGCCCGAAGGAACAGCAGCCGACCACCACGCCCTGGGAGCGCCAGCCGATCACCACTCGGCCGACCACGGTGAAACAAGGCCCTCCGGCCGATCACGGGCTAGCCGACCACGGGCTACCCGTTGATCCGGCTGATCACGGGTAGTTTGTGGTCCCAGAACTTGACTTTTTTCAGCAAATCTCGGATGCTTTTCAGCCCCAGAACTCGACTTTTTCGGCGAGTCTCAGATGATTTTCAGTACTGAAATAAAGCACAGATTAGTGCCGTTTAAGCACAGATTAGTGCCAATTAGCACCGAATAGTGCCGATTAGCACAAATTAGTGCCGTTTAAGCACAAATTAGTGCAAATTAGCACCGAATAGTGCCGATTAGCATAGATTAGTGCCGTTTAAGCACAGATTAGTGCCAATTAGCACCGAATAGTGCCAATTAGCACTGTCTAGTGCCGACTAGCACCTAATAGTGCTGATTAGCGCCGATTAGTGTCGTATTATGCCGTTTAACATCATTTAACATTGTTTAAACGTTGTTTAAGGTCGTTTAGCGCTGTTCAATGCCGTATAACACCGTTTAGTGTCATTCAACATCGTCGTAAACGCGTCGATCGCTCCACGCTTTACATTAAGATGATATTGTTGAAAATGCTTGCATATGAGCAATAAACCCTGACCCGAGTCTCGAATAAGGCCGTTAAAACTTCAAGGAAAACCTGATCAGTTTTTCCTTGAAGTTGGGGGACAAATGATATGGGTTAAAATAAGCCCTAAAGACATATTTAATGTGACATTAATTAGGCCCAATATGGTCAAAACGTGGGGCTCATTATATGGGCCCAAACCCTATTTATGATATTAATTTCGTAATTAGTATTAGGGGTAATAACCAGCTCAGCAATAAGGGTCAAATAAGGATATTACTCCTGCTTGACTTAGCCTCCAAGGCACTTACTTCAACAAGGGAACTGATTCCTACAAGGAAGAAGTCTAGAACCTTCCTCAAGGCGGTGACTTGTCCACCAAGTCACCTAATTCTACCACGATTCTAGGGCTTCTCAGCCTATATAAAGGGTCTAACCTCATCCTCAGAACTACATTTTTGGCTTGATCTTTGATACACATCAAAGTACGTAGGCATCTTGTGAAGACAGATTCAACCACGAGCACGAGAGCAGCCGTTAAAGCACAAAGATCATGCACCCTAGCATTAAATACAGCAAACCCTAGCCGCAATCTAATAACCTAGTTTTTATTCCACAACATATAGTTAATATTATATGTAAGAAATGTTTAATTAATTGAAAATAAACCAATTTACATTGCGCGATATTATTATCAAAATTTTAAATTAGTTGTATATATAATCACGTGCCATGTTTTGTAAACTAAAAGACAATATTTTAAAAGTAATGTGGATCACCATTATCTTTTGCTCAAAAATTAAAGTAGCACTAAAAATAGAATAAATATGAGGTCGAATTTATCTAAAAAATTTAACTAAAAACCAAAAATATATGTAGTAGAAGGATGAATTGTTTGGAAGAGGTTAGTGATTCAATTCACAACAAAAATAAACTAACTCATTTAAAATAAGAGCGTGGAATAAAATTTTGAAATTAGTGTATATAATTACGTACCATATTTTGAAAAGTAAAATTTCAAATTTTGAAACTAATATTTGTCATTACTATTTTTACTCATAAATTAAAATAACAGTAAAAACAGGATAATATAGAGATCGAACTTATGTAAAAAGAATTTTAACTCCATACCAAAAAACATAATGTAGCATAATGATTTGGTGGAAGAAATATATGGAGGAGGTTGTGGGTTCAATTCCCCACAAACACAAAATAACTTACGTTTTCTTTTCAAAATAAATAAGGGAGTGACAAATCAATGTAATTTTGTAATATATAAGGGCAAACTCGTAATTTCATAGGGGGTTTATTGGCTCAAAATGCCCCTATGTGTACCATATTGTGAAACCTAAAATGTAATATTTTTAAAATAATGCGAATCACTATTATTTTTACTCAAAAATTAAAATAATAGTAAAAATAAGATAATGGAGATGACGTGTTTATGTAAAAGGTTTTTTAACTCAAAATAAAAAAGTCCATGTAGCATAATGGTTAGTAGGATAACTTGTGTAATGGAGGTTCTACGTTCGATTCACCATGAAAACATACTTATTTTTTTCCATTTAAATAAGAGAGTGATATTTCATGTAATTCACAAAATGTATTCTAAACCCTAACCTCCATTAAAATTTTGTGAGGGGCCTTCCATCGTTTTCAGCGGTGGAAAGCCTCAATCCTTCTATTTTTCGTTTTGCTTGTTTAGAATCTTATTTTCTTTTAATAAGTTCCCAATTTATTTAGGTTTTGGTTAGTCACTCCTTATGAGAGTTTGGTCTTTTGTTCTATTGTGTTTTGGTGTTCTCCATGATAGAGGTTATAGATCGGCAGGTTTTTAATGGGCTTGATTTAAAGATGAAGGTTATTATGGGATCGCATCTACGGTCGATTGCACAGAACAGTTGGGTGAAATTCAAAACAAGTACATACTTTCAAATTATCTTCAAATCGCTTGGTTGTCTCTACAAGAAGGAAGGATTCAACAACGTTACATTTTGATTGTATTTGTAGATGCCGTATTACTTTTGATTAATGAATTGATTACTTTAAAAAAAAAAGATTTCAATTGTAGTATTTGTTTATAATTTCAAAAAAAAAACCAAATATTGTTATTATATTTAATTAAAATTATTAATTTATCTTTCGTCAAAAAAAAATAAAAAATTATTAATTTATCTAAATCATTACACAACAGAATCGAGAAGTAAGCAATAGTAGATTCTTCTGATTTATATATGTGAATTTGGGAATGATAGTGATGGATTGTTATACTCCCTCCGTCCCACCCATATGTTCACATATGGGTTCGGGCACGGAGGTCAAGGAAATATATAAAGAAAGGGGTGAAAAGTAAGAAAATTGAGTAAAGTGGTGGGACCCATAAATATATAATGTATAAAGTGGGTATAGTGGAGGAGAAAAGTGAGTAAAGTAGTGGGACCCATAAATATATAATGTATAAAGTTTACTATTTTAGGAAATGTGAAGAATTGGATGGGACATCCCAAAAAGGAAAGTGTGAAGAAATGGATGGGACAGAGGGAGTACCATTTTTTATTGCTTAAAGTAGTTCAAACCTTTCTTTTTTAAAAAAGACAAAATATTTACAATGATATTATTATTATATCAACTTTTTCTAAGATTAACATTACACATTTTGAGTGGAATCACCTATATTTATCATATACTCCCTCCGTCCCACAATACAAGTCTCTTTTGAAAAAATTACGCATCTTAAGAAAACATTAATTTGATGATACATTTCCTCTTATACCCATTATAAATGCATTGACTTTTAAGAATATGAGCTATTTTATACTTTTGGTCACTCTTCATTAATTGCTATACAATTTTCTAAAAGGATAATTTAGGAAAAGTGACATAAATTTACATTGAAAATTGGAAATGGACATGCATTATGGGAAAAAAAATTCTCTCAAAAGAGACTACTATTGTGGGAAGGGAGTAATAATTGTAATAACGTGAACCTTAATACCAATATTTTAAAATAAATGGATTGTGTAGCATCTCTGCAGCTACATTCCCCAGACAAACGAAAAGGCTCCTCCCTCACATTGATTTCTGCTAACATTCTTGTAAGTTGTAACCTACAAACCCCAAAGACCAACACTACACTTATTTCTGCACATAATTTTGCATGCCACTTTTCTTTTGACTTTTACTGTCTCCGGAACAAAGCCTGTGTTTGTGCGTGCTAGGATAGTTTGGTCATTTCACTTTTCAATTTTTGCTTCTAATATACTTTCTCCATTTATTGTTCCCTTCTCTACTCCCTCCGTTTCAATTTGTGTGTCCTGTTTTGACTTTGAACACTGTTTATTATAAATGATTGACTACTAATTTATCCATAATCTATAAGACCAAATATAGTCATGAGTGATCTTGTTGGATTCGTATTTATGAGTACTTTAATACAGTAAAGTTTTTATATTTAATACTAATACGAAATTGAAGATATTAACGATTAAAAGTGTGTGTTGGCAAACGTGTCCAGAGAAAACAGGACACACAAATTGAAACGGAGGGAGTATAATTTTTCTAAAATACAGAGAAATCATGAAGACAAATGTTTTGTTTCAACTTTCAAGCTGATTGCATTACCGGTTAGGTATTTGTTTCGGCTGAGTTCGTTTTTAGTTAATGAAATTCGTTTTAAATTTATCCGAAAAGAAATTATAAATGAGTTGAGTTGAAGTTGCCAAAGTTTAAACAATAATATAAAGTGAAGTTTTTAGAGCGACATACATGTATGTATGTATATAATCAAATCAAACTTCTTGTCACAAAAAGGAAAGGACCATAGATCATTTGGTAATACTATTATTGAATTTGAATATTTGACAACTCACATTCACTTCACCGACAGCCCACTCTTACCAAACAAAGACTATCGCGCACTTGCACTTATCGCATACTACAAAATATTTCCTCTCTCCCAACTACAGTAGTAATTCTTAACTTTTCTTTTTACATTTTCTAACACATATTTTAATATATATTTTTGGAATAGTTCCATATCTTTAAAAAATATATACTGTATTATATTTTGAGAAAACTGGATCTTGTCTCCTAAAAAAATAAGGGATTTGTACTTATAAAATAAGGGATTCCGCATGAACATTTTTGTAAATATAAACTTTTTTTTAATGATTTTACACAAATATCCTTAAATTTATATTAAATATATTTTATCCTAGAAACCTGAAACCCTTATATTTTTATAATTTTTTTTTAAATGCATATTTAAATATGTATCAAAAATCCATTCCGAAAGGTAAAATATCTATTGAGACCGACGGTAACCCCCTCGTTTTCCTTTATTTTTTCACTACCAAACAAATTTTCAAGATTCACAAAAAATTCAAGAAATCTCCTACCAAACTACCATCTTACCCCCTCCATCCTCCGCCGCAGCTCCAGGAGGTGGTGGTCTGGTGGAGCTACACCACCATCACAGCTGGGCCCCACTCTCTCCTACCCCACCCTTGTTATTTTTTCAATCATAAAATATTACAACATACGTATACATGTACACAGATCCATATTATGTTCTGTCTCTTTGGCTTTAAGAGTTAAGTAGTTAACACACTGTCTATACACACACATTACACACACACACACACACTCTATATATATATATAGTAATTCATAACAACTTGTAAGCATCTCTAGATCTCTCATCTCTCTTCAAACTCAAGTACTTTGTACTGGGTTTCTCTCAGCTTCCAAGAAAAGAATAAAGATTTTATCTTTTCTGTAATTCTTTACATTATTGTGTGTAATTAATTAAATTTACATATTACATTTTTGTGGGTACCCTTTGATTTGTTTTTTTCTAATTATTCAAGGAATTGTATAATACAGTACAGCTTGTATTATACAATTCCTATCAGTCTCTCTCATCATTTAATGTGAGGTTGGTGTTTTTTTCTGATGAGTTTTTAATACAGTTACTGAAATTTCTTGGCTTTCTCTTTATGGGTCTTGACTTTTGTGTAAGAAAGATTCAATCTTGAAGAGTTTCAGTGTGTGTTTATGTGTGTGTGACATTTTGGGGGCTAAATGGATACTAAAGGAAGACTTATTGCTGGTTCTCATAACAGAAATGAGTTTGTTCTAATCAATGCTGATGAAGTTGGAAGGGTATGTGCTAAAAGTTTCCAATTTTTTTTGCTAGTACTGCATTGTTTTTATGTATGAACTGGATTTCAGCTCACTTTTTTCTTCTTGTTCTTTGATATTTTGGGATTTTGTGCCAATTATTAAAGTGCCCATCTGCTCAGTTTTGTGATTTCTTGTTTGCTCATTATTAAATTTAGGTTTGCATATGTTTGTACACCTTTATATATTTCCCATGTAACATCTTTAGCTTAATTGTGTAATAAAAGTAAGAAACTTGTTTGTCTAAACTTTGATGTGAATTAGTATGGCCTTATGATCTCTAAGTCTACTACATCAGTTTCTGTAGCTGCATTTTCAGCCAATTTTACTTGTCTTCCATAAAACTTCCTAGATTTAGATCTAGTAATAGTTCTAATTTCTAACTAGTTTACTGGATTTCTATATAATTCTAATACTTATAGATTTAAGTCTGTTAGTGACATTATTGTAAGGGTAATTTAGTGTCAAGATGACCTTTTAGTCTTAGTTGCCTTTGCCGAAGTGTGGACATTTCTTGATCTGATCGCAATTGACATTTCTGATGGGTGTGATTCTTACAGGTGACTTCTGTCAAAGAGTTAAGTGGCCATTTTTGCCAGATTTGTGGAGATGAGATTGAAGTAACTGTGGATGGGGAGCCATTTGTTGCCTGCAATGAATGTGCCTTCCCTGTTTGCAGACACTGTTATGAATATGAGAGAAGAGAGGGTACTCAGTCATGCCCTCAATGTAGAACCAGATACAAGCGTGTTAAAGGTAATCCAGGCTTCCCAAATATTAGTATTTCCTTGTTAATCGATATTAATTTCTACATTTAACCAAATAACAGGAAGTCCAAGAGTGGATGGAGATGAAGAAGAAGATGAATTTGATGATTTGGATAATGAGTTTGATTATGAGAACAATGACCAAAGATACCATCAACATGGCGGCGATGCAAACGCCCCATCTGGTCGCCATAATATTGGCCGTGTTCCATCTAATGCTTCAGGGATCACTACACCCTTAGACATGGATTCCTCTACTCTTAATCCTGAAATTCCTCTCCTTACCTATGGTCAAGAGGTAAACTGACTTGAGACAGCTCTCACTAACTATCATATAATTTTTTAAGATGTAGATTCTCAATTATATATCTCTGTCTGAAACAGGATGATGCAATTTCAGCAGACAAGCATGCTCTTATTATCCCCCCATTTAGGGGCCGTGCAAAGCGAGTTCATCCTATGCCATATACTGATTCTTCAGTTTCATGTTAGTTTTTTTAGTAATGCTGAATTATAAATTATCGTAGAGCTTAGAGAGTTAGTTGTCTTAGTGTTTACCTGATGTTTCTTGCAGTTCCACCCCGTCCAATGGATCCGAAAAAGGATTTGGCAGTATATGGGTATGGTTCTGTAGCATGGAAGGAAAGAATGGAGGATTGGAGGAAAAGACAGAATGATAAGCTTCAGGTGGTTAAGCACCAAGGAGGCAATGAAGGTGGCAAGAATGCAGATGATTTGGATGATCCCGATTTACCCAAGTAAGTGCAAGCGTTATTTTTTTTTTCCCAGGGGTTGTTTCCTTCATACTTGCGTGGCAGTGTTATTGTTTTGTCTCTTAATTTTATCAAAAAAAAATCAATTTGTGATCAGTGAACTCGGAATTTAAAATTTATTGTTCTTGTGAATTCCTTTTATGTTTTTCTGGCTAGTGTCTTTAAAGATTTTCTTTTAAGTTTTGTTCAATTTATAACTTTTTATATTTTAGAGGATGATATTAGATGAATATGATATTGGATGATTATAGATATGCAGAACAGCAGAAGAGTTAAAGATCAATGTGGATATGTTACTTAGCAAATCTTGAAAGAATTGACTTTCTGAAAAATCAATGTAAAATAGCTAGTCCAAACAGAAAGAAATAGTCTTTCCAATCCAACTTTATGTCGAGGCCTACTCCTACATTCACCAAGTAGACCATATATGACGACATTTTTCATATTTTTGGGAGTTGAGACTGGAAAGAGCAAGTGGCAACTGTATTAACTTGTTTTGTAAGCTGCATATGAAAATTAATCATATATTGTAATAAACCAGCTAAGATAAACACTAATGTAACGTATTTGATTGTGAACAAACACAGTTGTACTTGAATAAACACCAAACAAGCATAAATTATGGATAGGTACTGCCTTTCGAGAGGGCAGCGCTCTCCCAGTCTTAGAGATACAAAATTAAACAAATCTCAACATAACCCTAATTTCCTTCCCTTACTCCCTTTTAGCCCCCTTTTTTCTCTTCTTTTCCCATTTTGCCCTTTTACAAATAATTTATTCCCTGCTTTGGCCTTTCTCCTGTGAGATGACTCTTCTGCCCTTTTGATTTCTTCTAGCATAGGTAATTAACGACTTTGGCCAATTCCCGTGTGTCACATTACCTTCCCCCCAAAGTTTCACCTTGTCCTCAAGGTGGAAAGCCGGGAAACGACCTTGTAATGACGTTGCATCCTCCCAAGTGGCTTCGAACATAGGCAAACCCTTCCACTTAATCAACACCTCTAACTCGGTTGGTAAACCAGTTTTTGACACTCGAACATCCAGTAAGTCTTCAGGTTCCGCCAGCATTTCCAACTCTGCGTTCAATTGTACAGGAATGGTTGGTGTGGATCGTAGAGGTCCAATGGCCCGTTTAAGCTGTGAGATGTGAAATACCGGATGTATTTTAGTGGAGTCTGGCAATTTCAGCTTGTACGCAACCTGACCTATAAGTTGTATCACCTCAAAAGGGCCGTAGTACCTGGCTGCCAACTTCTCAAAGGGTCGTTTGGCTAGAGATCGTTGTCAATACGGTTGTAGCCTGAGGTACACCATTTCCCCTACCTTAAACACATCGTCCCTTCGTTTTCTGTCAGCACTGGTTTTCATTCGTTGCTGTGCCTTTAGCAAATACAAATGCAACTCATCGAGTATAACATCTCTCTCTTGAAGCAACTCCTCGACACTATCAACAGGAAGCTGGCCCTTTCCCAGTCGACGAACTAGTGGTGGGTCTCGCCCATACAAGATTTTAAATGGTGTAAAATTCGTGGCCAGGTGGGGAGATGTATTGTAAGAATACTCAGCCCAATGCAACCATTTGGACCAAGATTTCGGCTGTCCCCCAGCAAAACAGCGTAGATAGGATTCCAATGCCTTGTTAACAATCTCGCTTTGCCCATCCGTTTGTGGATGGTACGAGGTGCTTCTCTTGAGCTCTGTTCCTTGAAACTTGAACAACTCTGTCCAGAAAATACTGAGGAAGACTCTGTCTCGATCAGAAACGATAGAAGACGGAAACCCATGTAACCGTACTATTTCTTTGATGAAAGACGTTGCCACCGTGAGAGCAGTGAATGGATGGCGTAATGGCACGAAATGGGCAAACTTCGATAGACGGTCTACCACTACCAGCACCGTGTCAACACCGTAGGATAAAGGCAGCCCTTCCACGAAGTCCATGGAGATGTCCTCCCAAACCTTCGTGGGTATCGGTAAGGGCTGTAATAAGCTTGCCGGGGATTGCTGAGATGATTTGTTTTGCTGGCAAATCACGCATTGTTGCACATACGTAGAGACATCCTTCCTCATCCCTATCCAAAACCACTCAGCTGCCAGTCGTAGGTAGGTCTTAACCTCTCCACCATGTCCCCCAACCGTGGAGTCGTGATAAATATTCAGTAAAGTTGGAACCATTGAGGATGTTCTGGGAATCACGTAGCGACCCTTGTAGAAAAGTTTATCTCCCAGCATTGAAAAACCCACATGTTCTTTCTGCCCAGACTCCAAATCTTCTTTTATTTTTTGTAACAAATCTCTTTGCACCTCCAGGTCTAAGGTCGACCAATCAATCTGCACTTGGGAAGTTAAAGATCCCAGCTCAATTTCCCCAACGGATTTTCTGGACAAGGCATCAGCCACACGGTTCGCACAACCTGGTTTAAACTGAATTTCAAAAGAGAAGCCCAGGAGTTTACTCACCCATTTCTGATAATCTGCCCCTATCTCACGCTGCTGGGTAATGTGCCTCAAGCTTTGTTGGTCTGTCCTAATTACAAAGTGTCACCCTACAAGATAATATCGCCATTTCTGGACTGCCAAGCATATCGCCATGAGCTCTTTCTCGTAGACTGACTTTTGTTGCGCCCGGGTCCCCAACAACTTGCTAAAGAAAGCTATGGGGCGGCCCTCTTGCATTAGCACGGCCCCAACTCCAAACCCAGATGCGTCCGTTTCTAAGACAAACTGCTTGTTGAAGTTTGGCATGGCCAAAACCGGTGGCTGAACCATGGTTTGCTTTAACCTCTCGAATGCTGCTGTGGCTATAGGAGTCCACCCAAATGAATCTTTTCGGAGCTGCTCAGTTAGTGGCTGGGCGATTTGGGCATAGTGCTTCACATATTTCCTATAGTAGCCGGTAAGGCCCAAGAATCCTCTCAACTCTTTTAAGTTCCTTGGACAGGGCCATTCGAGTATTGCTTTCACCTTATCCATATCAACAGCCACCCCTTTACCTGAAATCACGTGTCCCAAGTAAGCCACCTCCTCCTCCCCAAAGTTACATTTCTTTCGATTAACCACCAGACTATGGAGCTGCAGTTTTTCCAACACCAACTGCATATGCTTCTTATGTTCCTCCTTTGACGCACTATACACAAGTATGTCGTCGAAAAATACGAGAACAAACCTCCGTAGGTAGGGACGAAACACGTCATTCATCAAGGATTGGAACGTAGAGGGTGCATTCATTAACCCAAAGGGCATGACTAAAAACTCGTAATGGCCGTCATGTGTGCGGAATGCAGTTTTGTGGGTGTCTTGGGGGCGTACCAGAATCTGGTGGTACCCGGATTTTAGATCCAACTTGGAAAACACTTGCGCCCCGTGCAATTCATCTAAAAGTTCATCTATTACCGGAATAGGATATTTATCCGGCACGGTTTCCTTGTTCAAGGCTCTATAATCAACGCAGAACCGCCAAGACCCATCTCGTTTTTTTACTAGCAAAACTGGACTGGAATACGGACTGTTAGAGGGTTTAATAATCCCAGCCATCAACATCTCCTTTATCAATCGTTCAATTTCGTCTTTCTGTGCTTGCGGGTAGCGATAGGGGCGTACTCCAACTGGGTTAGAACCATCTTTTAAGACAATTGAGTGTTCGTGCCCCCTCGATGGTGGTAACCCCTTAGGCGTGGTGAACACAGACTCATATCGCCCCACTGTTTCACTCAAAAAACTAGGAATCACAGGGCCTTCAACTTTGTTAACAGGCCCCTCCCCTTCTCTATTGTCCCCCACTGCCTCCATCCTTTTGAGTTCCACACGATACCCACCTCCTGTTTTTCGTATCGTTTTCAGCATTGCTTTGAGTGAGATCTGGGAACGTACCAAAGTTGGGTCTCCTACCAAAGTAACTGTCCTACCTTCCACCTCGTACTGCATCACTTGGGTTTTCCAATTACTAACCACGTTACCTAAGGTTTCAAGCCACTGAATGCCCAGTATGACATCCGAGTTGCCCAGCTCCAAGGGTAAGAAATCGTCCCTTACTTCCACTGCGCCTTCCAGTTGCAATCCCACATCCCTACACAGTCCCTTGCCCCTAATAGAATCCCCATTTCCCAGGGCCACCCCGAATCCCCCTGCATCAGCTATTGGTAACCCCAATTCCTCCACCTTCGACAAGGATATGAAATTATGGGTCGCACCCGGATCGACGATCACAATGACTTCTTTCCCCTTAATAGTACCACGTAATTTCATGGTTTTAGGATTTGACAATCCGATAACAGAATTCAATGAAACTTCAGTTGGGAGATGTGCCTCTACACCCACTTCTTCGTTTGGTGACAATGGAGCTTCACTACTGCCACAGTCGATCCCTTCTTCATCGTCTTCATCCATTAACAGTACACTTAATTCTCGTTTTTTACATCGATGTCCTATCATCCACTTCTCGTCACACTTAAAGCACAGCCCCTTTGCCCTCTTGTCTTGCAGCTCCTTTTCGCTCAAACGCCTCATCTCTCCACTCCCTCTGTTTGAAGTTTGAGCTGTGGATTTTGGTGAACTCACTGAGGCCTGAGATTCCCCAGCCAAGGTTGCCCAACTGCGAATGGAAGACTGACTTTGCTGAGAGCCAAAACCTGTTGACCCCCCTTGCCCAGGTCCCTTGAAAGATACAGAGTATGTCCCAGTTTTAAACACACTACCACCAAGCTTCTTGGGACTTGTTATCTGATTTCGTTCTTCGATTCTTAGAGCCAACTCCATGGCCTGTTCTAAACTCACTGGGTTAATAATCCGGATCTCCCCCTTAATATCGTCTTTTAAACCATTTAGGAATTGCCCCAATAAAATCGTCTCCGGAACTCTCTCCAACGGGGCAGCAGTCTCAATAAATTTGCGACGGTATTCCGCCACAGTAGTAGTTTGAGTGGTGGCGAGCCACTGTTCATATAGAGATCCACCCGTTGAAGGCCGAAATTGACGCAATATGAACATCTTTAAATCTTCCCATCTCCTTATAGGCCTTCTATTATTTTCCCATTGATACCACCTGAGCGCATCTCCCTCTAGCACCATAGCCTCCAATCGCTCATTCTCCGTTAACCGGTAAAAATTGAAATACCGTTCCACTCGCAAAACCCATCCATCCGGGTCAGTCCCGTCAAACAAGGGCATATCCAGTTTTCTATAACGCCAATTACCCGATCCAGGTCCCCCAACCATACTCCGCTCACCCACGGACTCCCAGTCACAAACCCTAGACTCCCACCCGTATTCGGTGTCTGTAGGTGTTCCCTATTCCCCACATCTCCGATGTTTACACTGCCTTCTCCCCTCTCCATACTTGGGTTAAAAGGACTTTGAAAAGTGGTGAGGGTGGATCTTACCTCAAAAAAGAATTGGTTCTGCTCACTCTTCATCGCATACAACAACGACTCCTGGTGTTCACGAGAACGGTTGATTCTTCCCTCTAGTCTGGTCGCTAACGCCTCTACCTCGCCCTTATGCTGCTTCGTTGATTCCTGTTGACTTTGCATCATCAATAGAGCTGGCAATTCGTGTCGTGTACTTTCGTGTCGTGTACTTTCGTGTTTCGTGTACCAAGTGGCCAAAACGAAAACGAAACGAAATAAATTCGTGTACTCAAATTCTGAAACGAACACGAAACGAAACATTTCGTGTAAACACGAAACGAAACGAAAAGTACACGAAATATTTCCGTTTACACGAAAATGAAACGAAAACCGTGTATTTTTCGTGTACTTTCGTGTACTTTTCGTGTATTTTTCGTGTACTTTTCGTGTACTTTTCGTGTATTTTCTATTTATTTTGTAAAAAAGTTAAATATGTAATATTTATTTATAATATATATTTATATAATTTAAAATATTTATTTAAATATTTATTTATTTCGTGTATTTTCGTTTCGTGTCGTATACCTAATGGTAAATCCGAAACTGACACTAAATTCGCTCGTGTACTTTCGTGTTCGTGTATTTTCTTGTTCGTGTACCGAAAAGGTCAACCCAAACCCGTAATTTTCGTGTCGTTTTCGTGTCGTGTTTTTGTGTCGTGTCCAAAATTGCCGGCTCTAATCATCAACTCTGCTAATGAATGTTTCATCACATCAACAGCTTTAGAGACCAGATCTGAGATTTTCGCCTCCATGTTACTAACAGCATCTTCCAGTTCCTCAACCCGTTGACCGACCGTAGGCGTGTGTGTTGGAGCCATGGATCGTCGTCTCTGATACCACTTTGTAATAAACCAGCTAAGATAAACACTAATGTAACGTATTTGATTGTGAACAAACACAGTTGTACTTGAATAAACACCAAACAAGCATAAATTATGGATAGGTACTGCCTTTCGAGAGGGCAGCGCTCTCCCAGTCTTAGAGATACAAAATTAAACAAATCTCAACATAACCCTAATTTCCTTCCCTTACTCCCTTTTAGCCCCCTTTTTTCTCTTCTTTTCCCATTTTGCCCTTTTACAAATAATTTATTCCCTGCTTTGGCCTTTCTCCTGTGAGATGACTCTTCTGCCCTTTTGATTTCTTCTAGCATAGGTAATTAACGACTTTGGCCAATTCCCGTGTGTCACATATATGCAAGGAGGTAGCATTTCTGTAGGAATCAGGTATCTGGCTTCTAGATGATCCATGAAAGGACTTTTGTTTATTCCTATATGGCACTCCACGACATCGACAGAATTTGGGAAGTGCTCAGTGAAAATAAAACCTTCAATGTTGTCACTAAACAATCAACTCAGTTTTGTTATTTATAATTTGTCACTCATTTACAGAGAAATCATTTAACTTAGTGTCAGTAGTTTCCATTTATGCATCCTTGGGCTTCTAGACGATCCATGAAAGGACTTTTGTTTATTCCTATATGGCACTCCACGACATTGACAGAATTTGGGAAGTGCTCAGTGAAAATAAAACCTTCAATGCTGTCACTAAACAATCAACTCGGTTTTGTTATTTATAATGTGTCGTCACTCATTTACAGAGAAATCATTTAACTTAGTGTCAGTAGTTTCCATTTATGCATCCTCTCTGTTTAGAACAATTTTCTTATGCTGCCACCATTAGAATTTAGAGAGAGGACTGCTAAGCTTTTAAATAGGATATACTTATAGCAGTTGACAGTATTGAAAGTCATATTGGAATGAACCTCGTAACAGTGCATTTCAAAAGCATTTTTGTATATCGACTTATCAAATTAATCTGAGTGCAACATATCAGAACTTGTGTAACATGCCTGTTTCTGAAGGATTGTAGTAATACAGTGGATACTTAAAAAGAGAAGGACTATTTTTTTTCGTTTCTATCTATTCCTTGTAAAAGTCTTGGATCATATTATTCTTTTTTAAATTTTGTTTAGGATGGATGAAGGCAGGCAACCATTATCAAGGAAGCTACCGATTCCGTCAAGCAAGATTAATCCATACAGGATGATCATTCTACTCCGAATGGCCATTCTTGGACTCTTTTTTCACTATAGGCTTCTGCATCCAGTGCATGATGCCTATGCATTGTGGTTGGTATCAGTTATATGCGAAATTTGGTTTGCTGTATCATGGATATTTGATCAATTTCCGAAATGGTTTCCCATTGAGCGAGAAACTTACTTGGACAGACTATCATTAAGGTACAGTATATAGGAGTTATGTATGTATGTGAACGCGTGTATGTCTATATATCGTGAATATGATTTTTTGTCATGTGCTCTCTAATCCATGTTTATCTGTCAAATTATAATTAGGTATGAGAAAGAAGGGAAACCTTCTGAGTTAGCTCCTGTTGATGTCTTTGTAAGTACAGTGGATCCATTAAAAGAACCTCCACTCATTACTGCAAACACGGTCTTGTCCATCCTCGCTGTAGATTATCCAGTGGACAAGGTTGCTTGTTATGTCTCTGATGATGGTGCTGCTATGCTCACTTTTGAAGCTCTCTCTGAAACATCTGAATTTGCGAGGAAGTGGGTTCCTTTCTGCAAGAAGTTTAATATAGAACCTCGTGCCCCAGAGTGGTATTTTGCTGAAAAGGTTGACTATCTCAAAGACAAAGTACATCCTACATTTGTAAGGGAACGCCGTGCAATGAAGGTGTGAAACAAACTTCTCATTTGTGTTTTTATTATTATAAATATTTTGAGTTCCAGTGGTCTAAGCTAAAGTTAACATACAGAATGCTACAATGAAGTAAATGAAATTACAAGTGAATTTAGTAGGTAAAACTTTGACTGACAGTCTACAACTTAAACACATGTCATCTTAACTTATGGGTACTTACGAGTCTTCAGACATCTAGCACAAGTATTTAGTTGTTTGCTAACCATATTACGATGATATTAATGGTGCAGAGGGATTATGAAGAGTTTAAAGTAAGAATAAATGGGTTAGTTGCAATGGCGCAGAAGGTTCCTGAAGAGGGGTGGACAATGCAAGATGGTACTCCATGGCCTGGTAACAACGTTAGAGATCATCCTGGAATGATTCAGGTCTGTGGAATTTTCTTTCTTTCCTTTCTACTTTTGCTGGAATGCCATATAATATGCCGCATAGCTGACCAATTAATGTTTAGAATGAAAATAATCAGTTTAATTTACATGCATACAACAGGTGTTCCTAGGTAATAATGGTGTCCTTGACACTGATGGAAATGAGTTGCCTCATCTAGTTTATGTTTCTCGTGAAAAGAGGCCTGGATTCGAACACCACAAAAAAGCTGGTGCTATGAATTCTCTTGTAAGTTCCTCACTTCAGTACATTCACTACATTCATGCATTTCTCTTGCAAGTTCCTCATCTTGGTGTGAACTTTGATCAAGTTTTAGGTGTATGTTAGTATATATAATCTTCTCCTTTATTAACATGTGTTGTATGATCTTTTAGATTCGAGTCTCAGCAGTCATCTCAAATGCTCCATACTTACTCAATGTCGATTGTGATCACTACATAAACAACAGTAAAGCACTTAGGGAGGCTATGTGCTTTATGATGGACCCTACGTCTGGAAAGAAAATTTGCTATGTGCAATTTCCTCAAAGATTTGATGGGATTGATCGTCATGATCGATACTCTAATCGCAACGTTGTATTCTTTGATGTAAGTAAAACACCTTCAGATATTATATATTCACACTGTGTGGTGCATGTAAACACATCATCATCCTTACATCAAGGTACCTTTTCTGTACTTTTATGAAATACCTTATTGTTGCATTCCAATGATGTACAGATAAATATGAAAGGACTAGACGGCATCCAAGGACCAATATATGTTGGAACAGGTTGTGTGTTCAGGAGGCAAGCTCTTTATGGATATGATGCGCCTGTGAAGAAGAAAGCCATAGGAAAAACTTGCAACTGTTTGCCAAAATGGTTTTGCTGCTGTTGTGGATCTAGAAAGAAGACCAAAAAAATCAAGTCAACGGAGAAGGACAAGAAGAGCAGGGAGGTTTCAACACAATTACCCGCACTTGAAAATATTGAAGAAGGGATCAATGGTAATATTTCGGTAATTAACTCAATAAATTTGAATACCAAGTATCTTTTTGTGTCAAAGTAGTTGGTTCAAAATTTCTGAATTTTCCAGATTAAAACTGTGATGTGCTTACATGAATCTTTATTGCAGGAATAGATAGTGAAAAAACATCACTCATTCCCAAGATAAATTATGAGAAGAAGTTTGGACAGTCACCAGTGTTTATAGCATCAGTACTTTTAGAAGAAGGCGGGGTACTGCCTGGAGCAACTTCAGCTTCACTGTTGAAAGAAGCCATTCATGTTATTAGTTGTGGGTACGAAGACAAAACAGATTGGGGAAAAGAGGTACTGTAGTTGCTTCAACATCTTAAGCTATCTAGTTGATTTATTCCAACATGATTTGATTTGTTTCTTTCTTTAATATATCAGGTTGGGTGGATCTATGGCTCTGTTACTGAGGATATATTGACAGGGTTCAAGATGCACTGCCATGGTTGGCGATCTGTTTATTGCATTCCTAAGAGGGCTTGCTTTAAAGGTTCAGCTCCCATTAATCTTTCTGATCGTCTTCACCAAGTTCTCAGGTGGGCCCTTGGATCTGTTGAGATTCTCATGAGCAAGCATTGCCCCATTTGGTACGGTTATGGTTGTGGTTTGAAGCCACTGGAACGGTTTTCGTATATAAACTCTGTCGTCTATCCTTTAACGTCCGTTCCCTTGCTTGCTTATTGCACATTGCCGGCTGTCTGTCTGCTTACGGGAAAGTTTATCGTGCCAGAGGTGAGCTCTAACTGAATTATGTTAATGAATGCATGTATCTTTTTTCCTTGTGTATCAATAATCTCTCAAGTGAATTAATACTTACATTTTGATCTAAAGCAGAACACTGTTAAAAACTTGCTATAATCTTTGAGCCATTTGAAACAGTTAGCTGTGTACTTAGAAGTTAGAACTAATGTGCCTAAGAGTTCATTAGGTGCAGCCGATAATAATTAAATTTTTTTTGCCTATTTTCTATAGCAATAATATTCACCATGCAGTTTTGGACAGACAAAAATTAGTGATTTGACATTATAATTGCAACACTTGCTAACAAAGATGTTAAAACCTCAAAGGTTGGTAATTGCAACACGTGCTAACAGACTTTGTCTGTTATTTGCAGATTAGCAATTATGCCAGTATTGTGTTCATGGCCATGTTTTTGTCCATTGCGGTAACTAGTATCCTAGAAATGCAGTGGGGTCGTGTTGGCATAGATGATTTGTGGAGAAATGAACAGTTTTGGGTGATAGGAGGTGTCTCGGCGCATCTTTTTGCTCTCTTTCAAGGTCTTCTGAAGGTTTTGGCAGGGGTAAACACCAGTTTCACTGTTACTTCAAAAGGAGGAGACGATGGTGAATTTTCGGATCTGTACCTTTTCAAGTGGACTACCTTATTGCTCCCTCCTCTCACATTGTTAATATTGAACATAGTTGGGGTCCTAGTTGGAATATCAGATGCCATAACCAATGGTTACGAGTCATGGGGGCCACTCTTTGGCAGATTGTTCTTTGCTATTTGGGTCATTGTCCATCTCTACCCCTTCCTCAAAGGAATGATGGGGAAACAGTCTGGAGTTCCGACTATTATAATCGTGTGGTCGATTCTTCTTGCTTCAATCTTTTCACTTTTATGGGTGCGGATCAACCCATTCGTGTCAAGGGATGGTATTGTATTAGAAGTGTGCGGATTGGATTGTGACTGAGGTGAAAGCACTGTGTTAAGAGTGTGTAAAGGTTTTTACGTGGAAAGATTGTCCAAAAATTGCTGGAAAAGTTCACCCAAATGTGCAGTTGAAGACATCCGGTACACCATAGTTTTGTGTTATAGAAAAAATAATTGTCAATAGCAAAAATGAGTTTAATAGGGCATTCCATATTTCCATGCCGGTTGTGTAGATAGAAGTACAGGTCTGTATCATTAATTTTTATATCGATTCTTTTAAATACATTTTTGTTTTGAGCTTTTTGTGGGTTGGATCACGGATGCACTTTAAAATTGTGTTGGAACTTAAACGTCAAGTTCTTTTTTTTTGAGTAATATATGAATAACCATTATTAACTGTGTCAAAATTGCATGTGTATTTGGTTGCAGGGGCGGACCTGAGATTCGAGAGGTCCTAGGCGAACTTAAATTTTGGGGTCCTAAATTTTTTTTTCCGGATACAAAGTATATGCTTAAAATTTACTAATAAGACACAAAAAACATATTATGTAAAACAATCTCATTATTTTATTTAAGTATAACACGTCTTGCATTTTTGGATGCAAAAGTATCAATTAAATTTGCATAATCAAGTTTTTGAACCATATCCTTTTCTATAGATAACATAACTAAACCGCTTAACGTTTCTTGAGACATGGTTGAACGAATGTAGGATTTAACCAGCTTTAGTTTTGAAAAACTCCGTTTTGCAAAAGCAACTATTACGGGTATCGTTAGAAGAATCCTGTAAGCAATCCAAGCATTTGGATAGCTATGTTCCATCTCTTTTATATAACTTAACACAACTATTACCCTTCTGGTATCTTCTAGCAAATTTTGACGCAACATACACAAGTCTTCATACAAATCATCGCTGTTCAAATCAGAACTCCCACCATGGTTTGTCATGTATAGTCATGCATACATTTACTTTGACTTAATATTTAATAAAGTAATACACAAAAGATTATAAATTAAATTTATGTTCTTCCTAACATAGAATTTAATTTTTTGTTACTTCAATAAAAGCAAATATACAAATGCTCTACATAAAATAAATTTAACAATTAGATACTAGTTTTTAAATTTTCATGATATCCTTTTATAATTTTTTTAATAATAAAAAAATGTATAATTTTTTTATATAAAAATAATCAAATATAACATGTATAGATATACCTACCTTACCTCTAAAAATTGGGGCCCTTGGTTTTTGGGGGCCGGCATAAGACTACCTCGCCTATAGCTAGGGCCACCCCTGATTGGTTGAGCAAATTTTTTAAAATGCAAAGGCATCAACTACTACATTATATTCTATATATATGGTGTAAAGAGGTTTATGTGGTTGGTTTGGTAATAGAGATCGTATGTCAATTCGAAAATATTATTATTACTTAATTTTTTAAAATGATATTAGATAGAAATTAAAAAAAAAATATAGGTTTACAAGTAAAAAAGTACAAAAAAATTAAAATATTCAAAACTATGTAAATTGAATAACTATCATCAATTTAATGAAATTTATAAATATTTTTTTGTAAGTCTTTCAAAAAAATAAGAAAAATAAAATTTTAACATTAAAGTTCATTAATAATATTCATAAAACATTCCTGCACGCACGGATATAAAGCTAGTTTAATGTAGTAGAAATGTGTAAATCACCTATTTACATTTTAATTATAAGTTATGAGTATTTGTTTGGCTAATTTATTTAAAGTAAATTTATTTTTAAAAAAATTGACTAAAAAAATAGAAATTTATATTCTTTAAACATAATTGTTGTGGAATAGAAACGAGGTTATTAGATTGCTGCTAGGGTTTATGTGTATTTATTGCTAGGGTTCGTGAGCTTCGTGCTTTAATGGCTGCTTCTGCGTTCGAGACTTAAACGGTCCTCACAGAATGCCTACGTATCTCTGTATTAAGAGAATCAAGCCAATAAAACGTAGTTCTGAGTTGAAGGGTCTGACCCTTTATATAGGCTGAGAAGCCTCGGAATTAGGGTAGGGTTAGGAGACTTGATGGGCAAGTCAGCCTTGAGGAAGGTTCTAGACTCCTTCCTTGTAGGAGTCTGTTTCCTTGTATGACTGTGTAGCTTGGAGGCTACTCTTTGTAGAGATAACGTCCTTATCTGACTTGTATCTCCCAGCTGTTAATTACCCCTAAATATTAATTACGAAATTAATATTATAATTGGAGTTTGGGCCCATCTGGTGGGCCCCACGTTTGGACCATTCTAGGTCTAATTAATGCCACATTAAATGTGTCTTTAGGGCTTACTTTTATCCCATATCATTTGCCCCCCAACTTCTAGGAAAACTGATCAGGTTTTCCTTGAAGTTATAACGGTCTTTTCTGAGACTTGGGTCAGGGTTTATTGCTCGTACGCGAGTATTTTCAACAATATCATCTTAATGCAAAGCGTGGAGCGACCGACGCATTTACGATGATGTTAAACGGCACTAGACAGCGCTAATCAGCCTTAAACAATGTTTAAAAAATGTTAACTGGCATAAAACGACACTAAACGGTGTTTAATGGCACTAAACGGTGCTTGAATGTAAAATTTTTCCAAGTTTCTGGAATTTTTTAAGTTTTTTTTTTTTAGCTCATTTTCGAGCTCAAACTTCGAGCTCAAACTGTCCCAGGTCGGGGCTTTTTTCGAGCTCAACCAGTACAAATTCGAGCTCAAAAAATGAGCTCAAATAGGGCCAGGTCGTGGCTTTTTTCGTGGAAATCTAGTGTTTTTTCGACCTCAATTTTACGAGCTCAAATAGAGAATATCGACCTCACTTAGGTTCCAGGTCGTGAGCTTCGAGCTCAATTTGCAGTTGATTTTCGACCTCAATTGAAGAAGAAACAATCTTTAAAATGGCTCCAGGTCGTGCCTTTTTTGCATGTTTTTTAGTTCTTTTCCGACCTGGGATCTACGACCTCGATTTGTCCTCGAATAAGTCCCAGGTCGTATGGATTTCCCATTTTCCCAGTTCAATTTCGACCTGGATTTAACGACCTCAAAATGAAGAAAAAGCGACCTCAAAAGGGTCCTAGGTCGTATGGATTTTCTTGAATTTCTAGTACAAATTCGACCTAGAATTTGCGACTTCAAACTATGTTGTAACGACCTCAAAATTAGAGGCTACTCACGACCTCAAAATGAGTTTTCCAGGTCGTTTAGTCAAGCTCGTACTTACACTAAAAATCGAGGTCAAATGTTACGACCTCAGGCTTCCTTTTAATCTTTGGTGCAAGTTTTATTGGACTTTAATGGGCCATGCCTTTTAATTTCCATGGGCCTTGGTCTTCAAACCATTTGGGCCTATCCTAATTATGTATTTGGGCTCTTTCTTCTTGAAGCCCCATCTTGACTTCGACTTGGGCTTTACAGGCCTGGCGTTTTTTGGGCCTTTTAGAGCCCAACATGTGTTAACAGCCCATAAGAGTTTTGAACAGGCTACAACCGGTTGATATTCATTTTAACCGGTTGAAATCCCCTAACTTTTGCTTATATAAAGGCCGAAGTTTTCACTTTCACTTCACCACAAAAGTTTCCAAAACAAAAACTCTCTCAAAAGTTCCAAATTTCTTTAAGAAATTTTCTCTGAGTTTGATCCTCGTTCTTTGAAGATTCAAAGTCATCCTTCAAGTTTTCTGGCGTTTTTTCTTCCAATCTTTGAAGATTTGAAGATTGCTCAAGGATTTCTGGGAATTTTTCCAGAAATTTTCCAGTTGTTGTTGAAGATTTGAAGAACACTCAAGGTACTTTCCAGAATTTCTAGTTTTATAGTTTGAAGATTACCTTTTTTCTGGGTTTTTCCTTCAATTCCTTTGAAGATTTGAAGATTGTTCTAAAAATTTCTTCGTTCTTTGCAGATTTTCTTTGATCATCAAAATTTTTCTTTGAAGATTTGAAGAAATGGCTGAAGATCGTGCTAATCAACGTTTCCAGAAACTGCAAGTGGCCTCAAAAAGAGGTATCATCATTCGTTCTTCCCTCATGAGTTTACAGGATATGATTTTAAATCGTAGAGAAGATTTTCCATCCCTGTCACACCTTGATTCCTATAATCATAGCAACATTTTCCATGACATAGAAAAAATCACTGACTATAATAGAATGTATAAAATAGAATCACCCTATAGGCTTATCCCAGCTGAGCCTGGGGATCGATCTTGCCATTGGCGCCCCAATGCACTTTGTATTTACAGGGGTGCCATTGTTGCAGGGGTTCGATTCCCTTTTCATGAATTTATCCCTAGGCTTTTAGCAGATGTAGGAATTAACCCTTGTCAACTTCCTCCCAATTCTTGGAGGGTGATCAACTGTTTTCTGGTCCTTTGCCTTAAAAACAAATTCCCTCTTTCTGTAGCTCTTTTTAGGAAAATTTTTCAATTTAAAAATTCTGCTGAATCTACCCCGGGTTGGGTTTACATTAGTCACCGTTCTTCTACTCCTCCAATCTTTCACCCCCAATCTATTCCTGACTCCAACCCAAAGTGGAAGAAGGAGTTCATGTACTTGATATGGGAAGGTGGAGATTGGGGCAATGTTTTTCGTAGTACCTTTGGTAAGGTCGTAGATGGAAGTGCCAGTGACATTGAGCTGAATGAGGAAGAGACCTTTGCCTACCAGGAGCTCATCAAAGATAATTATTCTACTATGGCTTGGGATCTCCTGAATGAGTTCCAACTTAAAACTTTGGGACTTTCCCGAGTGGGCAATAAGGGTAATTTCCTTTCTTTTGCATTCCTTTATTTGAATATGATTGTCTCATACCCATTATTTGTTTTTTGTTTTGTAATCGCAGTTGCAGCTTTTATCAACAAGACTAACGAGCCAGAAGATGAGGACACTGCTAGGTTGAAAAGGGCTCGTTCAGGGAAAGATCCTCGAGCCCCAACAGCCTCGGATGCCTACTTGAGGCCCCATGTGGCTGATGTTGAGGAGGTGGATGGCTCTTCTAAGAGTGCTTGGCGTCCCAACTGGGGTATTAGGAAGAAGGACTCCATTGTTGGAGACTGCAGGCATGCTATGGATTGGTCCTATCACTCCATAACCCCTGGTGACTTCAAGGACTATGTATCCGGCTCCACTCTTGAAGGAGCTGAGAGTGTTGGAGCTCAGGCCTTTGCAGCTGTAAGCTTCTTACTATCCACTCTTTTATGTACTTGTTTTGTCACTTGAACCGTGGTTTTAACTTTGTCTTTTGTAGGCTAATGCCAACTTCCAGGGGGTCGTATTCCAGGCTAAGACTTGGCGTTCCAACTATGAGACTTACAAAGCCAAGTTTGATGACTCCCAGGATGAACTGGGCTCTGTCAAGGCTACCTTAGCAAGGAGGGAGAAGGAGCTTCTAGAGTCTCAGGCTGAAAATGTCACTCTCAGGAAGGACAAGGACGACCTGATTGACGACTACCTTTCCTCCCAGGAGTATGTGGGCTTCATGGAGAAGCATGACGACTCTCTGTTCCCTTACTAGTTTACTCAGGGATGGGACGGAGCTCTTGCTGAGGTTACTAGGAGATTTCCTGGTATCCTCAATGTTTCGGATTTCCCTAGCCCCCATGCTCCTATGGCCTTGGCAGTGCAGGACACCCGGGAGGAGGACCCAGAGGATGATGAGAGGATCCTGGAGCCAGATTCCTCTGCTCATCTTGGCGTAGCTGGAGAGGATGAGCATACTGGAGATGCTTAGTAGTTGATATCTTTTTCCATCTATTTATGTACTCTGCCTTTGGGCATGACTTTGTATTTTCGTAACTTATTTTGAACTAGTCTTTTATGTATTCTGCCTTCGGGCATAACTTTTAAGTTCGTAATTCATTATCCTTGATGCTTCTCAACTTGTTCATATTCGCATGTGTAGTCTAGCATTTTGTGCATATATATCAATAAGTAAGGTTCATATCTTATGCGAAAATGTAGGATAGTCTTATTAATATGAAGAAATGGGCACAGCCCTTACATAGATACTCTATTCCCAATATCTCAAGTTATAAAAACTTGGAATGGTTTCATCGACCTTATTTCTACTTCTATTACATAGGCAAAAAGCTAGGTCCTTTTCAGGAGAGCTTAAACATAGTAAACCTTGAGGTTCAATGCATGCCAAGTCCGGGGCACCTCAACCCCGTCCAAGGTTTCCAGTTTGTAGGATCCTCGTCCTAGTGTCTTCTTGACTCGATACGGCCCTTCCCAGTTCGGGGCTAGCTTTCCCTTCTGACCAACTCCAGAAGCCTCGATCTTCCTAAGAACCAAGTCACCTTGTTGAAAGAACCTCTCCTTAACCCTGTGATTGTAGTAGAAAGATGCTTTCTTTTGATGCTCCGCATTTCTGGCATTTGCCTCGTCCCTGACTTCATCAATCAAATCTAAGGCGAGCCTCATGCCTTCTTCATTAGTCTCTGGCTCGAATGCTTCAATTCTTGGTGATGCATGCATGACTTCTAGTGGTACGACTGCCTCGGCTCCATAAGCCAGTAGGAAAGGAGTTTCCCCAGTTGTTACCTTGCAAGTAGTACGATATGCCCAAAGTATAGGCAGTAATTCATCCACCCAAGTATTTCTCGATCGTTCGACCCTCTTCTTAAGTCCATCAAGGATAATCCGATTAGCTACCTCAGCCTGTCCATTAGCTTGCGGGTGAGCTACTGAAGTAAAACGAAGCTCGATAGCATTTTCCTCGCAGTACTTCCCGAACTCTTCATTGTTGAATTTTGTCCCATTATCTGTCACAAGGATTCGGGGAATTCCATACCTGCAGATTATGTTCTCCCAAAAGAACTGGGAAACTTGCTTGGTGGTTATCTTGGCTAAAGGCTTAGCCTCAATCCACTTAGTGAAGTAATCGATGGCGACAATCAGAAATTTCCTTTGTGCTGAAGCCATGGGGAAAGGACCAAGAATGTCCATCCCCCACATTGCAAACGGAATGGGAGAGCTGATTGAGGTTAACCTCTCAGGCGGCTGCCTCACAACAGGGGCGTGTTTCTGACATCTGTCACACTTCTTGACATAATCCTGGGCATCTGCTAACATCTCCGGCCAATAGAATCCCAGGCGGGTAATCTTGTGAGCTAAGGCTCTGCCCCCCAAGTGCTGCCCACAGATCCCTTCATGAACTTCTTCCAATGCTTCTCTTGCCTCTTGGGGCCTTAGGCACTTCAAGTACGGGATGACAAACGATCTCTTGTATAAGATGCCTTCAATCAAGGCATATCTCAATGCTCTCACTGACAATTTTCGTGCCTCCAAGGCATTGCTGGGGAGCCATCCGGTTTCTAGATGAGCTTTAATAGGATCTATCCAACAGCTTCCAACATCGATAGGTGCTACCAACTTAGAGTTGATGGTTGGGGCCTTCAAGACCTGGAAGTAAACACTGCCTGCATAATTCTCTATCTCAGAAGAAGCGAACTTAGAGAGGGCATCGGCCTTAACGTTCTCTTCCCTAGGAATGTGCTCCAGGTAGCAATCCTCAAACTGAGTCATAACAGCTTTCACGACTCTGAGGTATTTTGCCATAGTTTCATCCTTGGCCTCAAACTCACCATTCACTTGCGAGACTACCAGTCTTGAATCTCCACACACTTTGAGGTTCTTGACCCTCATGACTCTGGCCAATCCCAATCCAGCTATTAATGCTTCATATTCAGCTTCATTGTTGGTTGTAGGGAAGTCCAACTTCAAAGCGTATTCAACTGTGAACCCATCGGGGCTTTGCAAAACCAAACCTGCACCACTAGATTTTGTTTTTGATGCTCCATCAAAATAGAGCACCCAATACTCTTTCTGATCAGGTACAAGTTCTTCATCCTTACTTTCAACTCCAGGGGTGGTTACTATCTCCTGCCCCCCGACTTCTTGGTTGCCAATGGTACATTCAACCACGAAGTCAGCTAATGCCTGAGCCTTGATGGTTGTCCGAGGCTTATATGCAATGTCAAATTCTCCGAGTTCGATTGCCCACTTAATTAGCCTTCCACTGACCTTCGGGCTATGCAGGATACTTCTCAATTGCTGGTCCGTCATGACTTCAATCTTGTGTGACTGAAAGTAAGGTCTTAGTTTCCTTGAAGCCGTTACCAATGCTAAAGCAAACTTCTCAATGGTGGAATAGTTCAACTCAGCTCCATGTAACACCTTACTCACGTAGTAGATAGGTTTCTGAACCTTGTTCTCTTCCCGTATGAGGACGGCACTCAATGCTTGCTCAGATACCGCCAGGTATAGGTAAAGAGTCTCTCCGATGCTAGGCTTGGCCAACAACGGGGCTTCAGCCATGTATTTCTTTAATTGTTCAAAGGCCTCTTGGCTTTCAGGTGTCCATTCAAAGTTCTTTACCTTCTTTAATGTTTGAAAGAAAGGCAAACACTTATCACCAGACTTGGAGATGAACCTCCCTAAGGCTGCTACTCGGCCTGTTAACTTCTGCACATCTCTTATAGAACGTGGTGGCTCCATGTCTAAAATCGCCTTGATTTTGTCAGGATTGGCCTCAATGCCTCTCTTTGAAACCATCAGCCCTAAAAACTTTCCAGATCCAACACCAAAGGCACACTTAGCGGGATTCAACATCATCTTATGGTGCCTCAGCACTTCAAATGCCTCTTCGAGGTGTTTAATATGATCAGCCTTGAGTAGGCTTTTGACTAACATGTCATCAACATACACCTCCATGGTTTTTCCAATCAGATGGGCAAATATCTTGTTCACCAGGCGTTGGTAAGTAGCTCCTGCATTCTTTAGACCAAACGCCATAACAAGATAACAGAAGACACCAAAGTCAGTTATGAAAGATACCTTAGGGATGTCATCTTTGTGCATCTTAATCTGATTATAGCCGCTGAATCCATCCATGAAGCTTAACATCTCATGTCCAGCTGTGGCATCTATCAACATGTCAATCCTTGGAAGGGGGAAACAATCCTTTGGACATGCATCATTCAGGTCAGTGAAGTCTATACACATCCTCCACTTCCCATTCGACTTTTTGACCATCACAGGGTTTGCTAACCATTCGGGAAACTGAATTTCTTCAATAAAACCAGCTTCCAAGAGCTTATCCACTTCTTGCTTAATGGCCTCTTGCCTCTCCGGAGCAAAATTTCTCTTCTTCTGCTTTATTGTCTTCCTCTTGGGGTCAACATTCAACCTATGAGTTATAAGTTGGGGGTCAATCCCTGGCATATCAGCTGCTGTCCAAGCGAACACGTCGCTATTCTTTTGTAAGAATTCTATCAACTTGCCCTTCAAGGGTTCTTTCAGAGATGCTCCAACATAAGTAACTTTTTCAGGATTATTCGGCTCTAGGGGTATGGGAATCAAATCCTCTGCTGGCTTCCCTCTATGCTCTTCATCGTCACGGACATCCATGTCTTCAATTGGAAGGACCTGCCCCCCGACTCCATCGGCCCTCAAAGCGGCTACATAGCAACTTCTTGCCATCTTCTGATCACCCTTTTGTTCTCCGACACCATTCCGTGTCGGAAACTTAATCTTCATGTGATAGGAAGAGGCCACAGCCTTAAACGCATGTAATCCAGTCCTTCCAAGGATTGCGTTGTATGTTGAAGCTGCCTTAATCACCAAGAAATTCAGCATCTGAGTCGCCTCCTTAGGCTCCTGCCCAATAGTCATGGGTAACTGAATAGTCCCTTCAACGTTGGACTCCACTCCATTAAATCCGTATATAGGCATGTTCACAGGGGTCAACTGAGAGTCGTTGTATCCCATCTTCACAAACGCATCATGAAACAAAATATCCACAGAAGCTCCATTGTCTATCAAGACTCGTTTTACTTCTGAATTTCCAATCACAGGAGTTATGACCAGTGGGTCATCATGGGGGAACTTCACCCCTTCCAAGTCTGAATCATCGAAACCAATTACCATCTCAGTTTTGGCACGCTTCGGGGCTTCTCCCACAATGTGCATTACTTCTCTTGCGTATGCCTTTCGAGAGTTTCGAGTTGAACCGGCCGCTGTCGGGCCTCCCCAGATCATGTTGATAACTGGCCCTCGGGGCTGCGTGCTACGATCACGATCATTATCCCTTCTGTCATTGTTTCTCTTGTTGTAATCCCCTCTTTGGGTTCCTTGATCTCCACCCTTTGTGAAATTGTTCAGCTTTCCTTTACGGATCAAGAATTCAATCTCGTCCTTCAACTGTCTGCAATCATCCGTGTCATGTCCTACATCTCGGTGGAACCTACAGTACTGATCCTTATTCCTCTTTGCAGGGTCTCCCCTGAGTGGCTTCGGCCATCGGAAGTCCTTATCCTTCTCAATTTCCAACAAGATTTGACTTCTAGGGGCATTCAACCTTGCATAGTCAGAGAACCTTGGTCCCAAGTTCTTTTTTGGTGGCGAATCAGAGTCTTTGCTAGTTCGGGGATACTTGTCCCTAGCATCGTACTCCTGCCCCTGCTTACGCTTTTTTGTATCATTGTTTCCCTGACTATTGCCTAATGTGACTTCCTTCTTCGTGCTATCCTCGGCTTTGATGTACTTATCAGCCCTTCGTTGGAGATCAGCCATATTCTCCGGGGGATGCTTTGCCAATGATCTCTTAAAGTATAGGTCGGTGGTACCATGCTCCAAGGCTACCATTGCAACCTTATTGTCCAGATCAGTGATGTTCAGAGTCTCCTTGGTGAACCTCTTAAGATAGTCTCTCAGACTTTCGTTCTTCCCTTGTACCACATACATAAGAGATGCAGAGCTTTTCTCATGCGTTCTTCCGCTGATAAATTGACTAATGAAGGCAGCACTCAACTCCTTAAAGGAACCAATCGAGTTTGCAGGAAGCCGACTATACCATCTTTGAGCCATGCCTGACAAAGTTTGAGGGAAAGCCCTACACTTCAAAGCATCGCTTGCAGGCTGCAACAGCAGTGCGTTTGAGAATGTTCTAACGTGGTTGGCAGGATCACCCATTCCATCATAAGCTTTGATTGTTGGCATCTTAAACTTCTTTGAAATACGAGCATTCATCACGTCCTCAGTGAACGGAGGTGTGGGATCATCAGGGTCCCCAAGTGGCATCAGATCCTTGGGGTTGCTCTTAGGGGTTTCCACCCTTGTAGTTTTTTCAGGCGGGACAGTAGTCCTTCTTTGCCTCCTTAGAGGCCTCTCCAGATCTATGAAGGGAATCGGTCCTGACGTGGGAGGTGGCAAAGTCTGATTTGATCTGGCTTGCTCCCTGGCCATATCTTCCTTTAACTTTAAGATCTCGGCTTCATAATCCTTAATCCTCTCAGCAGCTGTTGAAGTGAGTCCATCATGGATAGTTCGAGTTCTCCCCATAGGCTCTTTACTTGCACGTCGCCTCCTCGGAGCTTCATCACGCTCGTAATCATCGCCAGAAGATGATTCATCTGTATAAGGACCAGAAAAATCGCGATAATCTCGATCTCGAATATATAGGGCATGACCACTCGGTCCAGCTCCGTAATTGGACATCCCATACATTGGATTGGTGCTTATGGGGAGATCCGTGGTGTGGATCTGAACCCCTCGTATAGGGTTGTTGGGGTCTACAATCAGGGAAGAAATCCCCGGGTTAGTCCCTGGAATTGTGTGGACGATCGGAGGTAGCGTACTCTCAACATGGGTAGTCGTCCCTAGGGGTTGAGAAACTTGATATGGAACGATAGTCCCGGTTGTTGGAGGTACTTGCTCAGATGTCGGTAGCACTTGTTCAATAAGGGGCGGAGCAGAGCTAAGAGGTAGAGCCTCGGTAGTGATTGGCTCCGTAGTGCCTGGTGCAGTTCTTCGTGTTTGAACCATGGTTGATGTCTCTTTCCCACAGACGGCGCCAAATGTTGTGGAATAGAAACGAGGTTATTAGATTGCTGCTAGGGTTTATGTGTATTTATTGCTAGGGTTCGTGAGCTTCGTGCTTTAATGGCTGCTTCTGTGTTCGAGACTTAAACGGTCCTCACAGAATGCCTACGTATCTCTGTATTAAGAGAATCAAGCCAATAAAACGTAGTTCTGAGTTGAAGGGTCTGACCCTTTATATAGGCTGAGAAGCCTCGGAATTAGGGTAGGGTTAGGAGACTTGATGGGCAAGCCAGCCTTGAGGAAGGTTCTAGACTCCTTCCTTGTAGGAGTCTGTTTCCTTGTATGACTGTGTAGCTTGGAGGCTACTCTTTGTAGAGATAACGTCCTTATCTGACTTGTATCTCCCAGCTGTTAATTACCCCTAAATATTAATTACGAAATTAATATTATAATTGGAGTTTGGGCCCATCTGGTGGGCCCCACGTTTGGACCATTCTAGGTCTAATTAATGCCACATTAAATGTGTCTTTAGGGCTTACTTTTATCCCATATCAATAATATAAAGGTATAAAATACAAATATTTGCAAAGAATATAATACGAGTTAAAAGGTGACTCAAATTTATAAAAATTGATATGAGAAAAAAGTAAGTTGAAAAAAAGTACCTTAATAATACCTAAATTTTTTGAACTAAAACTAGCTTTAAATTGAAAATTTTAAGTACAGACAAACAGCTTATTTTCACTTTAAGTGGACTTCAAAATAATAAAAGAAAAATGCTAGAGGTACCAAAATGGGGTACCAAAAAATTATTACCAAATGATGTGTTATTTTTTGATTGGTTACAATGAGCCCGCCAGGCCATCCAATAAAAATATTTCAAAATGAAAACTAACTAGTGACATGTCATTTGGTACCCAATTTTAAATACCTAATTTGGCACTACTCACAATAAAATGGCAGCGAAACACGCTCTAAATCATTGTTGTAGACTTGTAGCATGAGAGGCAAATAGTAGATTAACGTGATAAAAAAAAAGCAATAAAGCGTTTAAGCAAAAAAGAAAAAGCAGTAAACCAAAATGCTTCTTCCATGTCTTTTTTGGCGTCCAACAAAATGTTAAAAAAAAAAATTTAAAAAAACAAGCACGCTGTCAGAGTGTAAAGCAGCACACATCACACATGAGAGACATCTTGCTATAGATGCTGAATCATTGAGTATAACTTGTCATACAAATTTACAAACACTCTCAACACACAAATCTTAACATAAAAAAACACCCATACAGGAGGCTCCCCAGCCCACAGTAGGGAAAAGGTCCCGACGCATGCAGTCTTACCCTTATTTTTCATAAAAAGGTTTTTACCTTAAAACAAATATTAACAGTTCACTAATTTAAACTAGAGAAGATATTCCTCTTGTTTTTGGGCTCGTGCTGATGTTCGTATCAGGAATCCTGGCTTCATTTTCATTGATCTCATGTAGAGATTTATTGGCAGGCTGACAAGTGAACCGAGGAAAAAATGACCATATTTTTATGAGGGTGTATTTGAAAGTCCCCAAGAGCGAAATGTAGAGAGGCATGTAGATACTTGCAAAAACAGTGACAGGGAGAAATGCAACCAAGTACAATGCAATTCTTGTCCAGTGTTCATTGTTACGTATCATAAGAATGACTGTGGCTGCAAATGCCAGCATCATCATGGACACAGAAAAGATTAGACATGATATTCCGAGCATTAACTTCTGTGGAAGTGAGTTTTTGAAGTCTTGTAACCGAAATGATGAGGTCAAGATTGAAAGAAATATAATAACCGCTGTCAAGCAAAATGTAAGTGACAGAACATCGCTAATGGTGAATATCACGAAGAATGTCTGATTTATTAGAACTGGAGAACCATCATCATTTGAACCTCCTGGTACTGTATAGGCAGCTGCAAAGGCGACAGTAGCAATGAGTACAGCAACAATGGAACAGTTTTCTGCTGTACGCTTTAGCCATTCTTGGGATCTATCACGAAGTCCTTCTTTATGTAAAACAAATAGCTCCTCCGCGGTTTCTCCATCTACGTTTGTATGCTTGTGAAAGTGTGGTCTGATGACCTTTTTCATGCGCTGCAGTAATAAACAATCAAAAGAAAACTATGATATTGCAGATTAAGAAATAAGAAGTATGGCCTCTTAGATGCGATCGATATCCTTTTTTCGCATACTGTTAAAGATATATGTCCACTTAAGCCCTTCGCTGACATCTTAATATTTTAGGAAGTTGATAAGTAAACGCAATATCAGAGCCCCAGTTAAGGAGTGATCTCGAGCTTAGGTTTAGCAGATATCGCTTAGGTTTAGCAGATATCTCGAGGTTTTGCCACTATATTCCTAACAAAATTAATTAGGACACTATGGATTAATGTTGTCACAGAGATGTTATCTATGATTTTAATAAGCCCCTCACTCAACACTTCGAGATTAAGGAAGGTCGACAACTTAACACATATGCATTACTGACACTCAATGCAGATTATTTAGCAAAATTAAAATTCAATGCAGATTAAAATAGTAAAAAAGGAGTGGATTGCACCTCGAACAACAACAAATCATCTTGCAGTTGGAAAGAAGGGCTGCGCTTTTCAGTTTGCTCCACTGCATCATTAACTACTTTTTTTCCAACCATGTGTAAGATTGAATTTCCCCTTGCATCACACTTTCGTATCAACCGTCTCATTGGAACTTCCATCTTCTCTACCATTTCAAATATCTCCAACTGGCGATACTTTATCGCTATGTGTAAAATACATCGGCCATCCTCGTTGATATGCTCAACAGCCTGTGGATGAACCTCTAGGATTTTCTCTACAATTTCAAAGCAGCCTGTTTGAGTTGCAAGAAGCAATGGCGTTTGTTGTTTCTCAGCTTTCTTCTTTTCCATAGCAATCTCTTTCTCACTTTTCTTTTTGCTCTCGGATTGCTTGTCCTCAACAGCCTCAGTTTCTCTTTGGTCAACTACAGACTTTGTGATTTTCCATGATGTATCCTTTGGTATTAAGATATTTGCAAGCTTTACCGCTTCCTTATACTTCTTCCTTCTATCAACCATTTCGTCCCACCAGGGCACTCTGTACCTAGATGCAGCTTTCAAGAGAATCATACTCAACAAATCAGATCAATAATTTATTATCAGAGACGAATATATGATCTGTGTGCATGTACAAGTACAATGTCAGTGTGCTTCTCTCTATTATTGTATATGATATATCAATCTATTTTGTGAACAGAGGCTTTTGCTATATCATTGCAAGTTTCCATTGGATCGGTGTGTTTGGTTTGATTTACTCAATATAAACTTTTGGTCTGTGCAAGTTTCCAAACGTGTCACAGGCCAAAAGGTTGAATACATAAATTCAAACCAATTACACCCATTATATCCCCCTCACATGGAGTAGGATAAGATGTATGAGGATCTTACCTCCACGGCTTCACTCTATAAAAATTGAGAGGTGGTTTTGTAAAGACCCCAGATTTTACGGTTTAAAAAGTTTGAATTGATTGTAAGAGAAAACTGCATCCACTTAAAATAAAGAAAATAACAAAACCAGCTGCTGCAACTTTTCATATTGCAAATACATCACTTTGTTAATCATAATTTGAATTTCAGAGTTTATATAATATACCTTCATGCAAGTGACTAGAATCATCATCATTGTTTTGGATACCTGAAATTGCAGAATAAAATTGTAATAATTTGATGATCATATAGTTATCAAAAAAAATTTGCTGATAATATAATGCAATGTATATCTTCGTTTGCTGAGAAGTGACAACAATGTGCAACGAACCACACTTACGCGAGTCAATCAATGTCATCAGCCATCCCTCACCACGAAATTGAAATGCTGCTGGATTGCAGGCAAGAAGTTGAAGAGCAGTGAGTCCATCACCGTCTATTAGGTCCAATAAGTTGTTGTACCTTTTGGCAATCCAGATGGCTAAATCTGTGTACACTTGTTTTTGTTAAAAGATAATTTAATGATCAGAGAAATGATGAACTTTAAAAACAGGGAAAAAGAGGAAGAAAGATATTCGCTCTGCATCGTTCAACTGTTGCGTTATCCAGAATAAATTGTGACAGGGGCATGGTGCTGGTTGGTTTAATAAAATGTGAGCCTCCCCCAAGAGTTAGTTTCCAGGGTGATCAAAACCACCCAACAGTGATATCAAGAGCCCAACGATGTCAAGAGCTCCGATTACAACACTTTCCGATGGGCTCTCCAGTGGGTAAAAAGTTATCCCACATTAGTGATGACTAACATGAAAACAGAGAATTTATAGGAAAGGAATCTAAAGAATGAAAGGAATCTAAAGATTAGAAGAAATCACAAACAGAATGTTCAGATAAATTAAAGGAACGAAAATGTAAAGCAAAAAGAAATCACAAACCAAAATGTTCTGCGGCAATGGCTGCGTGAAGGACAGTACTACCATCAAACTTTCTGTGATACTTCTTGAGCTTCTCTTCATCATAATCACTTACTATACAACCAGTTAGAAACTTGAACATCTTTTTTTGCCCGTATCGGGCAGCACGAAAAAGCGGATTCTCCTTATTATTGTTCGTTATGGTTAACAACTCCGGTCGCAGGTCCAACATCATTTTTGCCGCAGGCAATAATTTGTCGTAGGTGGCTGCTTCATGGAGAACAGTGTTTCCCCCAGAGTTTTTGTGGTCCATAAGTAGTATGTGTTGGGACGATAAATTTTCCATCAAACTGATTACCAGTTCTACCTGCATGGAATACAAGGCCACGTGTAGAATAGTGTCTTTGTGTATGGTTACTACACGCATCGGACCTTCTTCTTCTGCATATTTTTTGTAAAGATCAAGTACTGTTTGCTCATCTTTGTCGATCAGAGCTCGGTAGAGCTCTGCATTATTACTATCAGTATCACTATTAGCCATTACAGCTTTAGCAAGAACTTGAGGCTGGAAAGCTGTCGTGTAACAAATAAAAAGGTGCACACAACAGATAAATGCCTCAGACTGTCGGTGTATATAGAAAGATCTCTTCACTGTGTTTCAGGAGGGTATAAATATAATTTTAACATGCTAAAAGGGATGTCCTTAACAATAAACAATCATGCATTCACTTTACATAAAAGGGATGTCAAGTTCTCGAACTGATAAAATGGACTGCTGATAGCATAAGCCTTATGCTATCAGGCCATAAGCTGTCAAGAGGAGAGTTGTGGTTATCCCTTTGATTAAGCCTAGTTGATACTCGTCTCCTCTTTGTAACTAATAATAAATACATAAAATGTTAAGAGTCTAACATTTGCTCGTTTATGCCTAATTGCTATCCGTTCCTCTTTGTAGCAAATTTTATTTAATGCTTGTGAGTTTAGCATTTAGTTGCTCATTTAAGCCTAATGATAATATCGGCCGGTCTCCTCTTTATAATAAATAATTTTTAGAAGGTTGGTAGTTTAACATTTAAGCCTAGTTGATATTTCTTTATAATATATAAAGGTTGAGAGTTTGAGGCAAAAGATGAGACAATGATTAAGTACTTGAGGGTTGTCAAGGCTGTAATGACCCAGTTCGATGAATGTTACGTCGAGCACATTCCTAGGGAGGAAAACGTCAAGGCCGATGCCTTATCTAAGTTTGCCTCTTCCGAGATAGAGAATTATTCTGGTAGTGTCTATTTCCAAGTTCTGAGAGCCCCCACTATTGATTCAAAACTGGTAGCACCTATTGGAACTAAAGAGTGTTGGATAGACCCGATCAAGATGCATATTGAGACCGGTTGGCTCCCGACTAATGCCATGGAGGCACGAAGATTATCAGTAAGGGCATTGAGATATGCTCTGATTGAAGGGATCCTCTATAAGAAATCCTTTGTGATTTCGTACCTGAAGTGCCTAAGGCCCGAAGAAGCTAAGTCAGCATTAGAAGAAGTCCATGAAGGAATCTGTGGGCAACACTTGGGGGGCAGGGCCCTGGCTCACAAGATAGTTAGACTCGGATTTTATTGGCCTGAGATGAGGGCTGATGCCAAGGATTATGTGAAAAAGTGCGATCGGTGCCAGAAACATGCACCAGTGGTTAGGCAACCACCAGAGATGTTGACGTCCGTCAGTTCCCCCATTCCTTTTGCTATGTGGAGGATGGATATACTTGGGCCATTTCCAATGGTCACAGCTCAAAGAAAATTCCTGATTGTAGCTATTGATTACTTCACGAAGTGGATTGAGGCCAAACCTTTGGCTAAGATCACAACCAAGCAAGTTATGCAGTTCTTCTGGGAGAACGTCATGTGTAGGTATGGAATACCCCGAATCCTGGTTACAGACAATGGTCTACAGTTCAACAACAAAGAGTTTAGGAATTATTGTGGTGAAAATGGAATTGAGCTTCGGTTCACCTCAGTTGCCCACCCTCAAGCTAATGGGCAAGCAGAAGTTGCTAATCGAATCATCCTTGATGGACTTAAGAAAAGGGTGGAACGCTCCAGAAACACTTGGGTGGATGAGTTACTACCCATACTTTGGGCCTATCGTACCACTTGCAAGGTGACGACTGGGGAAACCCCATTCATGTTAGCCTACCGGGCTGAAGCTGTGGTACCCGTGGAAATCATGCATGCATCTCCGCGGGTGGAAGCCTTTGAACCTGACACAAACGAAGAAGGGATGAGGCTATCCCTCGACCTGATAGATGAGGTAAGGGATGAAGCTCACGCAAGGAATGCTGAACATCAGAAAAAAGCCTATTTCTACTACAACTTGAGGGTGAAAGAAAGGTTTTTCCGACAAGGAGACCTAGTGCTCAGAAAGATTGAAGCATCCGGAGTTGGACAGAAGGGGAAGCTGGCCCCGAATTGGGAAGGCCCATACCGGGTCAAAGGAACGTTGGGACGAGGATCGTACAAGCTGGAGACTTTGGAAGGAAATGAGGTGCCCCGCACCTGGCATGCATCAAACCTCAAAGTCTACTATGTTTGATTATCCTAAGTAGGATATAGCTTATATCTAGTAAGAAGGTTGGAATAAGGTCGACGAAACCATACCAGAGTTTACAAACTCCAAGTAGGAAGTAGAGTATCTATCATGAAAGACAAATGTGGTACCAAAGCACCAGTTTAGTGCAAGCCAATAGGCCCAGTACTAAGAGAGCTCAAAAGCATAACAAACTATAAGCAAAAGATAAGAATGTAAGGGCAAAGGAAACCAACTACATAGATAGTTAAGTTAGGATTACATTACGAGCCCCGAAGGGTAAAAGTTCATAATAACAAAACAAAAGTAAGCCGTGTAGGGCTATCTAAATATCTAAGTCCCCAATGACATCATCTTCAATAGGGGGATCCTTCTCCGTGGGGGAGCTATCTAACTCAAGAGGAGAAGAAATTGCATCCTGTGACGGCTGCGAGTCACCGCCAGCAACTGTCTTTGTAGCCCCTTCCTGAGTAGTTGTGACAAGACCTGGAATAGAAGGAACAGGGAACTTTTCCAAAGTGACTCCCTCGATCTGTGCCCCCAACTCCTCGATGATTCGCTCCCAGCAGGTCTTAAAGGTCCCGAGTAAGTTAGCATCATACTCAGCGTTCAGGAGATCATCAAACTCCTTAGATGCCTTGTATTCAGCTAAGACATCTGCACGAGCCCTTGCAGCCTCTAGCTCCATCTTGCGGGTCTTCTCCTTTTCCTGGGCCAATTCTAGCTCCACAGTCCTAAAGCGCTCAAAGTTGGCCGTAGAAGCCTCAAAATATCTGTCGCGCTCAGCAATCGTCAAATCAGCCCTCATTGTCTTCAAGTTATGCAAGGCAGCCTGAAGATATGTGTTGGCCTACAAAACAAGAAAAGTTAAAGGACGTACCGAGGCAAGAGCTTGAGCACCAAGTAGCTCGATCTGGAGATCATCCGAAGACTCCACCACGTGAACCCTATCACGAGGAGTCACCACATTCTTCGACCACTCAGCTGCAGCTCTAGAATCTCCAACAATTGTGTCTTTGTTGAGCAACCCCCATTGCACTACGTATGGGTTGGGATCTTCGTCAATAGCCACGGGCTTCTCAGCCACAAAGGCAGGAACTCGCTCAACAACCTCAGCATCGCCCTTCTTCCTCTTCTTAGTTCTGGAGACCTCGACTGCAGTCCCCTTAGCCGCTGCGGCCTCTCGTTTCTTGAAAATATCACTGAGAACATTCTGAGCTGCAAAAAGAAAACAGAACGATTAGAGTTAGCATAACAAACAAAGCAATAAATCAAGGGAAAAATCTGTACCCTGAGGGCTCAAGTCACTGAGACCATATTTCTGAAGATTTGCTTCAGAAACTAGGTTTGCAGTGTGATGCAAACAATCTCCCATAAGAATGCGAATAGCAGCATCCTCTTCAACCCCTATCTTGAGGGTCTTCATAGCCCCGTCCTCAGCCTTACAAAAATTTGGGCGGAAATAATTGTCCCAATCATCTCCCTCCATAAAGACATAAAACCACTGTATCTTCCACTTGGGGAGGGAGTCGGGAGAAGTATCAGAAATGAATATGCTACGGGCTAGAGTTCTAAATTGAATTTTCACCCATCCAGAGTTATCAGAAGTATTAACAAACTTGAAAAAAAGAGGAAAAACGGATGAAAAAGAAAAGAAGCCACGCCAAGCAGGATAGTCCTCTGCGCGTAAAAAGTATATGGTCTCCTAGGCGGCCATCACCCACGCCCAGGGTGTACGAGAAACTGACCCTCTTTTTCATTTTTCAAAAAAAAAAAAAAGGTGAAAAATAAAGAAAAAATCTCTTCTGCACGCCTCCCAGTACATCTCTTCTGCACGTTGCAAGCAAGTACCCTCCTAGGCGGTCATCACCCCCGCCTAGGGTGAAAGAACACAACAGGTAGTGTCTTTCATATAGTTAAAAAGCTTTTGATTTGGAAATTATTTGATTAATTTCTAAAAAATAAGGAAATAGGTGAGAAAAACCTATAAAAAATCTGGAGTGTTAAGAATTAATTTACAAAATTATTTCTAAGGCTGGGAGCCCAAACCAATTATTTTTGATAATTTATCAAAAATAAATAAAATACCTGTTGGTACACAAAAATTCTGAAAAGTGGAAAATAATTATTAAATTATTTTCCATAATGGGAAAAAATGGAATTAAATTCCAAAAATTCCAAGAAAGTAGAAAAATAATTTTTAAAATTATTTTATGCATGAAGCACAATTTAATATTTTTGATTGATATGTCAAAAATAAAGAAAAAATACTTGTGGGTACCAGAAAAATCATAAAAATTTAGGAGAAATTTGAAAAAATATGAGGAATTTTATTAATAATTCCTTAAAATAAATGGGCAAATTTCAATAACAAAAGTTGTTGGAAAAATTGCTTAACCTCGAATAAGGTAAATCGTCGTAAATGTGTAGGTCGCTCCACACTTTACATTCAAGACGATACATGTGAAACACTAGTGTACATAAACCTTTTAACTTCAATGAAAACCTGATCAGTTTTCCTAGAAGTTGGGGGGCAAATGATGTGGGCTGAAAGTAAGCCCTAGAATCGTATCTAATGATGTATTAATTAAACCTAGTTTGGTCCAAATACGAAGCCCATTAATGAGGCCTGAAACCCTAATTAAATGACAAATTCGTAGCTGATAAATCAGCCAAATAAAAGACTTCTGAGTCCAGAAAGGAAACTAAATCATATTAGGAGTAGCCTCCAAGGCACATATCCCCAATACTTATCTTCTTATCAGTTGGAAGGCTCTAGAATTGGGCCCAAGCTGTAACTTGTCCACCAAGTATCCTAATTCTACCCTAATTCTAGGGTTTTCATCACCTATATAAGGACTTGCTCCTTCACATCTAGAACTACGTTTTTTGGCTTGATTCTTGATAATTGCAAGATACGTAGGCATCTGGTGAGGACCGAGTTAAGTCACGAAACACTAGATCAGCCATTAAAGCTCGAAGCTTCCACAAACCCTAGCATTAAATACGCAATAATTATACCCTACTTTTCGTTCCACAACAATTTCATTTATCTTTTAAGATTGATTCTATTAATCATGGTAGTTATCATCATCACCGGGTGGTTACCATCATTGTTTGATATCGTTGTAGAGTTCTATCTTTTAGGTAAGTATTCTCCTTTCTTAACCTTATTGAGATCAACAACAACTATCGAAGCATAACATGGATAAATATGTTTGAAGAATCCCGCTCCTACCACTACAATAACACGCTAAACAAATGCACACTCAACGCATTCATGATACAATATATCGTCACATAACGGATTTCATCACCACTAGTAATCCCTGACTAACACTACCATCATACACTTACCCATCTCTTTTATTCATCACTTACAACATATTTAACAAAAATCATATCCTATCTCCATGTTTCTTTAGTCCGCACTAACATATATATGTCTTTGTGTGTGTATGTATAACAACACCGAAATGCGAACGATCAGAAATGGTTTCAGAATAAAGTATTATATTAAGGATTATGTAATTTAATGGTTACTTTCATCGAATGTATCGTTGATATTCAATGATAAAAATTCGGATATTGGGATTGCGTTAATGAAAACAATGTATACAAGTACAGGTAACTCCTATATTAATAAAATCATGGGCTCAGATATAATATTTGATCAATTTATAGTTCAAATTAATGTTTATAAAATTGTTATTTAATTTTTATCATGTTTTGATTTGTAAAAACTTATTTAAACATTTATGGGCCATAAAATCTCACATTTATTGATCTGTGTTATGTAATATTGTTAATACAAATTTAAATATTTTTGGTTAGTTTATTATCTTAAATTTTCATCGTATTAAGAGCATCTTCAAGGGAGATATCTATAACTGTTAGCTAAAATCAGAAAAATAGATGATTATGTTAAATTTACTGAACCTGTAAGTTTGTGTGCTCCAGTGGTATTAGCTATAACGGTTAGTTATATTTAAAAATATGTTATTTTACTATTTTTCAAATTCTAATGATTATATTTTTAGGTATTATTTATTTATTGTGGATAAAACTCATAACTAAACTTTTTCTAAATTTAATAAAATAAATTTTTTGTATAAATATGTATATTAAATAATTAATTTAAATAACTTTATTATTTAAAAATATGTTATTTTACTATTTTTAAATTCAATAAAATAAAATTTTTATACAAGGATATATGTTATTTGATTAAATAAAATAGTTTTAATAATTAAAATAATTTTGGATGAAGTTAATTGAAATAAATGTATAGATGTACTAGCAGGAAGGAAAGACATTGATTGACGTGGAAAATTATAGATGACCATGAATGGATCGATAAATATAGAAGACATGTAGCCTGTTATCTAACATTATTCCTAATAGCTGGGTGCGTTGGGCATATTAGGTATAAATGTCAGCTACGTGGGATTTTTTGGGTTGGGACATAGGTATAAGTGTCATTTTTTACTAACAGGTGGTAAGGGTTGGAGATGCTCTAATAGTATATACATGCTAACAATAATATATTTTTACAATATTACTTTATAAAATGTTCAATGTTTCTATATAATATTACAATATTTTATATTTGTCATATACATTTTTTTATTATTTTAATAATTATTAGTAACTACTCCCTTTTTCCCAAAATACATATCCCTTTGACTTTTTACACGTATTTTAAGATGAATAAAAAACACAGTTTCACATGTTATTTTTCGAATTTTCTTCTTTTGAATTGAAATTTAACATTTAAACTTTTATTTAAAGAGAGAAAATATGGAAAATAATATATGGAGTCATCATTTCTATGCATCTTAAAATACGCGTAAAAAATTAGAAAAACATGTATTTTGGAACGGTAGAGTATACTATTTTGGATATATATTAAATGTAGGCAAACGATCAAAAACAAATGATGATAAATTAGAGAATCAAGATATAACTGAATAATAATTCACACATAATTAAGTGTAGCATATGTTATTTGTATTTTAGTATTTGATCGTTATCGTTGCCATTAATGAACGTGACACACAAAGTTTTAAAATATGTCAAACATTATTACATTATATTTATATTTATGTGTTGTACAAAAATAATTCAAAAAAAATAACTCATATATTGCACGAGTATGATAAAAAGAAAGAACCGGAATCTTAACACTCTTAACATCAGTCATTTTTTAAAATTAAGTTTGTTGTGCCTTCATTTAGCTAACAAGGATCCCAAACGGGTTTGACAGGAAACAAAATTTCAAAATAGGAAAAGCAAAGTAAAAGAAACTGGTTATGATGATGATTACAGATGCATCTTTTTCGAACCAAGTCAATGAAGGCAACCCAGCAAAAATCTTAATAGATCTTGTGTCCAAAGCTTTAAGAGACCACTTATCTTTAATCGATCTGTACCTTCGTTGAATTTCACTTCCTTAATCTTTTAATCATGCACCACTTAATCTTTTAATTATGCACCACTTAAATTACTGATGCAGACATCTGTATAGTGTATTCATCCATCAAAATCTTTTCAAAATATTTATTTAAATAAAAAACATGTTTCGCTCAAACTCGAGTTTTGAAGTAATATAATTAATTTTACTCAAAATGGAACCTCATAGAAGAAGAATTTCATTTACACAAGCAAGAAAAATCAAGAATATAAAAAGGCATTTGTGAAAGGTATTGTTTTCTTCCAAAAAAAAGAAAAGAAAAACAATGATGTAATATAAGTATGTAATGGAAACAAAAGAAGAGTGCTGAATGAACACTAATTAAGTAACTTTTGTCTTAAATAAGATAAGCATCATGTAAGTAATAATTAAATTAGTGCTTATAATTTATATAGGTGTTTGGATAAATTAATTTATAAATTATAAAGTGTTTGGCAAATTTTAATTTATAAAATAATTCTTTTTTCAAAAACTTAATATCTCATGTCCCGCATATTAAATTTATTTAATTTTAAAAAAAATTAATATAAAAATATATTTTTACTTATAAAAATAATTAAAAAAAGTGTTTCATTGTTTAAATATGTTGTACAAAACTTAATATTTATTCTAGGGTTTAACTAAATCATGTCCATCATCTATATGATTATCAATAATAAGAAGTAAAGTAACTCGTAAGAGCATTCCCAACCCGTCTCATCCCCAAAAACTTACTAAAAATAGTAAATCCCTAAATAAAAATAGTAAATCCCTAAATAAAATTAGTAAATCCCCAAAATTATCAAAAAAATTTTACATCCCATTCCCCATTTTCCATCCCCATATTTCTATATATTTTTTTATATATTACTTCTTTCTCTTTCTTTTAATTACAAATTTTAACTATCAAAATTCATCCACTATTATAAATACAATTTAATATTATTATATGAGAAGAGAGAGTATGAGGATGGGGATGCGGCATCAACTTTGGTCCCTAAATACGAGGACTCAAAAATGTTTTGCAAAATCAAACCCCAAAATTAATGGGGAATGGGATGGAGGAATGTTTTAGAAAAAAAGTTGAATAAATCTCAAATTATAGGGATGGAGATGTCGCTATCCCTATTATTTAGGGGAATTTGTCATTTTTGATCTAATTTTTTACTCCATCCCATTCCCCAAAATAGGGTCTAATTTTAGGGGCAAGAAATAAGTCCCCAAATATGGGGTTCAACTGTTTAAGCCCCCAAATCTTTCTCTTTCCTCTTTTAATATATTTAATTGTAGTTATAGTTAAAATTGTAAGTGAAAGAGAGAGAAAAAAGTAATATTAAAAAGAATATAGGGATATGAGAATGGAAAATGGGGAATGAGATGTGAAAACTTTTTGATAATTTTGGGATTTACTATTTTTAGTAAATTTTTGGGATGGGATAGAGATCCCAATGCTAATGCTCTAAATAAGTTGCTGCATCTACTTTTCGGTGATTACATATGTTTTTCTTTTCTGATTGCATTTTAGTGGAATGATGAAATAAAAGAGGAACAAATTGCAGCCATGCAAAGCACACATTAGCTATCAAAGAGAGAAGTGTCATGTCATCCTTGAATAATATTGGAAGTTGCTTGATAAAAGATCAATAATTCAAACCCTACGGCCACCTCTATAACTCTCTTTAATTCTCTGACTAATTAAACTTTAAAATCGTTACAAATTACAATCAGGGCTAAACTTCTCGTGCGACTGCAGTGACTTCATGTAACACCGTGGTCTTTGACCAAATTCATGGCAGTGAATAAAAATATGAATAAAAATGAAAATATTTCACTTGCTCTTCATTTGCTTTCCATCCGAATTTAAAATTCGGAAGGAAGGTCTAAAAATACATAAAAATGATTAGCCGAGTTAAGATACTAAATACAATGTCATGCCTTTTACGTCTTGTCCTTGATTCATTTGGATTTTTTGCTTATGATGTTTTTGAGTTTTTAGGTGAGTACATGAAGTCATTAATTAACCAGAATGTACTGATGGCAAATTCGGCTGAATTGTGTTTTAATGAATAAAAATTGCAATTAAACGTGGTCTCATATCATAATGCATGCATCTTTGAAACACTCTAAGAGTAGAGGACTATGTAAGATAAATCTAAGTAAGGCACTGACCACACAGCAATTCCATTTTGAGCATATGTCTCGTTTTAACCAAACCTTATTTTAATCTTTGGAACAGTTTGTGATATAAGATCAATATAGTTTGTTTTTTATTCAAATGAGTCACAACGACGGTACAAATTATAAAGAGAAGGAAGAAATTGAACATGTGATTTAACATACATAAAATCTCAGTCTTCGTCACTAGGTTATGACCTCATTATCAATTTAGTTTGTGATACTAATAATATGTTTTTTTTAATTCTTTATCTTTTGTCATCGCCAACTGCTTTTTTCAATGTAGTCATATTTATTAATTTAAGCGTGTTTTTGACAAGTATGTTACCAATCACATATAATATCCTTTTCCCATTTTCATTCATTCTCCGTGATTGAGTTTGGCTTAAATTTTATAATCTACGAACAGTATTTTATTGTTTTATTATCTGAAATTCAAAATGATTTGAACACGAGATTCATTTAAAATTAGAGTTAAATAACTTACCATTAAGTTAACAGTAGCAAGACAAGTTAGTACACAATAGCCAAAGTGACCTGTAGCTTGTTTCTTTGTGCCAGGCGACCACACCAGTTCCAAACTTGTAACAAAACCGAGTGCTTAATTATGTATCAAAACGTATTTATTTAGGATAATCCTCTGTTAAACTTTTCGGACAAACTATAGAATCCTTGTTAAACAATTGATGAAGTAGCATAGTTCCATATGGGGAGACAATTACCTCAACGTATATCCCACTGGAGATGGTGACTGTGGTACATTGTTATGTAATCACCAAGCCTCTCTTTTGGCAAGAGCTGAGGAAGCATGAGTAATATCAGGCTTGATGGCACTATAAATAGAACGCGTAACACATTGAGAAGTACAAACATATAAAGTTCTATAGAAAAGATGTAGAGAAACATGAAAGTTTTCGATCAAAACATGCTTATGCTTGTGTTAGTTTTGTCCATCATATGTAACATATCTCAGTTGTATGGTGCTGATCCTACAGATGGATTTACCAATATACCGTTGACAGAAGCAAATTTCGTAATTCAGAGGCCTTATAATTTACCAATCGAGGCACGCTACAGCTTTGAAAATGGCGTTCGCAGGATGTGGGTGTACGCTAATGACAAGTCTCACAACCCCAATAGCCAAACACAACCCCGCACAGAAGTTCGAATTACGGTATTAATTTCTTCAAACTTTAAATATACTAGACTTAGATTTTATAATGCAATAAGACTTGAGTTTGTCAGGATTACAGTTAGGGTCTGTGACTAAGGACCACATTTTTTTTTTTTTTTTTTACCAATGCTAAGTTAAAATTTTAATTTGATATATCCATGCAGGGACATGACTACTCGTCTGGAGTTTGGCAGTTTGAGGGTTATGGATTCGTCCCAAACGGAACCACTGGACCTTCAGTTGTACAAATTCATGGTGCAACCCACGAATCCTCTACGATAATACTAAGGATCTATGACGGGGAACTGAGGTACTATAGTGGTGATCTTATAGCATCCAATATGTACGATAAGTGGTTCAAGGTTAATTTAATCCATGACGTGGATGAAGGGAAAGTTACAGTTTTCATTGATAACGAGCAAAAGTTTGAAACCAAGGATAGAGGGCCTGGAGACTTGTATTTCAAGTGCGGAGTTTATGCTGCCCCAAAAAATATCAGTTACTACATGGAATCAAGGTGGAGAGACATCAAAATATACAAGAAATGAAATGATTGATGTCGAAAACTATTATTGAATAGCAATATATGTTTGGTTTAGTTTGTTTACTGTTAAATATTTGTTTTCATGTATTGTACCTGTCCACATTGCAAAAATTGTGTGTAATATAGTTGTATTGTACCTGTCCACATTGCAAAAATTGTGTGTAATATAGTTGGAAGTTAGGATTGCTTATAATGAACTTCAGCAAGATTGTTTATTTTATCACGCTCTTATTTGCTAAATTTCTTTGTCTCTATACTTTTACTATATGAAACAGATTAAAACATCGAAAATATGCTGTTAAACTATTTCAAAACGGGAATGAGATATTGAGAATATTACTTTATTTTTAAGATGTAGGAAGGTTAAAATCTCACTAAGCAATTACTACAAGAACTTTCTTACTAAAAAATGTGATGGAAATATCTATGGCAAAGAAAACTTCTTTACAAATTGTAAATTACATCGACGGGACACATATGAACTAATTTGCATGTCAAGAAGCGTGTCTCTACCTAGGATTTAGTTTGTGTAATGAATCAGGGACAAATGAAGTTAGACAGAAATAACTAAGAAAACTACATATATGAAGGTTGCACAGAGACTAAAGTGAGGATTAAGTTATTATCATACGATTAAATTGAGAAGCAGGCTACTCAACCTGCTAAATTCTGTCTGACACCTTTGAAATCGAGAGCAATGCCAGTTATTTAACTGATTAATCATATATTTAAATTTCAGTACCTAAAGTGTAATCAGGAATGACTGGTCATGTAACAGAGAAGAACAACAGGATGACAGGATCACCTTACTTCAGAAGGAACCTAATCCTGTCTCAGTCTGTTAAATACTAAAAAAGCATAATTAGCAAAACATTTAAACTCCTACAAAAACAACTCTCAAGTCCATGTCAATACAGAAGAGTTGCCAAGGTTCTCACATAATTGGACAAGGCAAAACTATGTTAAGAATCTATGTATTGATTTACATTGTCACATTATACTTCCTCCCAGGCTCCAACCATAACATAATAGATACTGATGCAAGTACTTTCGTTCAATATTTTAGCTCTAAATCTAAATATTTTAGGTCCACTTACTCAAAAAAGTCAAGAATTATCGATGATTTGGCAAATCCGAATGAAACCAAAGGCGATTACTCAAAGCATAAATTTTTCAGCCAGAAGACAAAAAATTGTTCCTGTTACTTTTAAAAGAAGCGTTTTATAAAGGTAAAAATAGTTTTACTCTACTGCTTCCTTTGATGACTAAAGACTGCATCTATGTCCGGACATTGCCGAAAACTATAGGCTTACAAAAGAGAAATCTTTACTCGATCTGCTATAAATCCCATGGAAGTTTTACAAAATTGAGATATCTCAAACAACATGAAGATGTCTCACCACCACACTTTCCTCCTACTGATTATTGTAAGCATTTCAACAAACCTCAGTGGAATTTGTCGTGCTGATCCGACAGATGGATTTACACTTCTGCCATTAACCAACGATAACATCAAACTGCAGAAACCATATAATGAACCACTTGATGATCGTTACAGTTTCGAAGATGGAGTTCGTAAATTATGGGTATACACTAATGACAAGCCTTACAAGCAAGGGAGCCCAACCAGACCACGAACTGAAGTTCGGATTAATGTACTGTCTTCTCTTATTTGTTCATACAATTCAGTCAAAATTAAGTAGTCACACTAATTATGAATATGCAGGAGTTGCATTTGTAAAACAACAGGATGCAACTCCTGTAAATATATTTTTTAACCATTGGTGAATACTATAAAACTATGAAACATTATAATTTATTTTATGTGGTGATGATTGGTGAGCAATATTTTTTGTGCTATGCGACAAAAGTACCTAACATAAATCATTTTTGCAGGGTTATGACTACTCCTCTGGAATTTGGCAATTTGAAGGCTATGCTTATGTGCCAAAAGGAACTTCTGGGGTGACAATTATGCAGATACACGGTGCACGACAAGGAGCTACCACTCTACAACTACGAATCTACAATGGTGATTTGAAGTACTATAAGTTTGATGTGATCGAAAAGAACTTGTACGATAAATGGTTCAGGGTAAATGTGATCCATAATGTAGATGAAGGAGAGTTGACAGTCTACATCAATGGCAAAAAGAAATACGTGAAGAATGACCAAGGACCTGGTGATTTGTATTTCAAATGCGGAGTTTATGCTGCTCCAGCTGGTTCAAGCAAATACATGGAGTCCAGATGGAAAGGAATTAAAATCTACAAGAAATGAAGAACCATGCATACATTAGTACGAAAATAGAGAAAGAGTTGATATTTGTCAGATTCAAATGTTTGTGCAACTGTATTTCTATATGTTACATGTTTTAGCTTCAAGATATTGATGGTTACTACCTGTAAATTAATTATTTAACATTTATTAATATAATTATCAGTTGATTAAGTTTGGGAAGTTTGAGTATGGATCAAGTAGTTACATAGTTTGGGAAGTTACATAATAATTTGTCAAAAAAAAAAAAGTAGTTACATAATTTTATCGTACTCAGATTTGAGGAGGGTTACTGGGTTAGGGCCTATTTGGATAGGGGATTACAAGAGGTTAGGTTGGGTTGGGTTAGAATGGGATGAGTTAGGTTGGGAAGGGATGGGTTGGGTTGAACCCTGATGTAAGGGTTGAGTAATGAAGGGTTCAACCCTTACCTTATTTGGATGGAGGGTTAGGTTGGGAAGGGGTTATAATATAATTAATTATTATTTTTTTTAGAAATATTTATTCAAAAATATTTTTTTCAGAAATATTTTTTCAGAAATACATTTTCTCGAAATATTTTATTCAGAAATATTTTTTCCCGAAATATTTGTTAGGAAATTTTTTTTCTAGAAATTTTTTTTCTCGAAATATTTATTCGGAAATATTTTTTCCTGAGATATTTATTCAGAAATATTTTTTTCGGAAAAAAATATTTCCGAACCAATATTTCGGAAAAAAATATTTCCGAACTAATATTTCGTAAAAAATATTTCCGGATCAGTATTTCAGAAAAAAATATTTCCGAACCAATATTTCGGGAAAAAATATTTCCGAAAAATACTTTTTTTGAAATACTGATCCGGAAATATTTTTTACGAAATATTGGTTCGGAAATATTTTTTCCGAAAATAATGATATTCCCCAAGTTTCAGAAAATAAAAAATTAATTTGATTGGAGATCTTAGTAGATCCCTACTATTTTCAATACGACTCGTAACAAGTGCTTTGTTACGGATTATTATTTCTATTTTTAAAAAAATATTTTTGAACGATCCAACCATACGGATGTCAATATATATCTAATATAATGATATTCCCCAAGTTTCAGAAAATAAAAAATTAATTTGATTGGAGATCTTAGTAGATCACTACTATTTTCAATATGACTCGTAACTAGTGCTTTGTTACGGATTATTGTTTCTATTTTTTAAAAAATATTTTTGAACGATCCAACCGTACGGATGACAATATATATCTAATATAATGATATTCCCCAAGTTTCAGAAAATAAAAAATTAATTTGATTGGAGATCTTAGTAGATCACTACTATTTTCAATACGACTCGTAACTAGTGCTTTGTTACGGATTATTATTTCTATTTTTTAAAAAATACTTTTGAACGATCCAACCGTACGGATGTCAATATATATCTAATATAATGATATTCCCCAAGTTTCAGAAAATAAAAAATTAATTTGAATGGAGATCTTTGTAGATCACTACTATTTTCAATATGACTCGTAACTAGTGCTTTGTTACGGATTATTATTTCTATTTTTTAAAAAATATTTTTGAACGATCCAACTGTACGGATGTCAATATATATCTAATATAATGATATTCCCCAAGTTTCAGAAAATAAAAATTTAATTTGATTGGAGATCTTAGTAGATCACTACTATTTTCAATATGACTCGTAACTAGTGCTTTGTTACGGATTATTGTTCTATTTTTTAAAAAATATTTTTGAACGATCCAACCGTACGGATGACAATATATATCTAATATAATGATATTCCCCAAGTTTCAGAAAATAAAAAATAAATTTGATTGGAGATCTTAGTAGATCACTACTATTTTCAATACGACTCGTAACTAGTGCTTTGTTACGGATTATTATTTCTATTTTTTAAAAAATATTTTTGAACGATCCAACCGTACGGATGACAATATATATCTAATATAATGATATTCCCCAAGTTTCAGAAAATAAAAAATAAATTTGATTGGAGATCTTAGTAGATCACTACTATTTTCAATACGACTCGTAACTAGTGCTTTGTTACGGATTATTATTTCTATTTTTTAAAAAATATTTTTGAACGATCCAACCGTACGGATGTCAATATATATCTAATATAATGATATTCCCCAAGTTTCAAAAAATAAAAAATTAATTTGATTGGACATCTTTGTAGATCACTACTATTTTCAATATGACTCGTAACTAGTGCTTTGTTACGGATTATTATTTCTATTTTTTAAAAAATATTTTTGAACTATCCAACCGTACGGATGTCAATATATATCAAATATAATGATATTACACGTCACCCTTGTGGGTCCCACACTGCCACGTCAACAGTAGTGGGTCCCACATCTGCCACGTCATTTTTTTTAAAAAAAAATATAAATTTATCTAATGCAACACTTCAAACAGCAAATGCAACACTACAGGTATCTAATGCAACGCTTTCTGCCACGTCAGCAAATGTCACGTCAGCAAAGGTGGGCCCCACTTCTGCCACGTCAGCAATTGTGGGTCCCACAATTGCCACGTCAGCATGATGGGCCTCCTGCCACGTCATCCTTGTGGGTCCCACACTACCACGTCAGCAGTTGTGGGGCCCACATCTGCCACGTCATATTTATTTTTTAAAAATAAGAATATATCTAATGCAACACTTCAAAGAGCAAACGCAACACTATTGGTATCTAATGCAACGTTTTTTGCCACGTCAGCAAATGCCACGTCAGCAAAGGTGGGCCCCACTTCTGCCACGTCAGCAAATGTGGGTCCCACATGTGCCACGTCAGCAAATGCCACGTCAGCACATGTGGGTCCCACTCCTGCCACGTCACCATTTATAAAAATAAAAAATTATCTAACGCAACGCCATCAGTTAGTGTTGCATAATGTGAAACACTGTGGGTAATACGCAACGCTAATCTATATCTAACGCAACACCAATTCAGCTCAGTTGCAAAAGACCCAAAACTTCTATCTAACGAAACGCTTTCTGTGCAACGCTTTGTAAAAAGGGTTGCGTATGCTCACTTATGGCGTAGTGTAATTTAGTTACTGGGTAAAATGGTTTGTCATCTCACAAATTTCAAAGGGTTATTGAGCATGGAACACATCAAACACACTATTCAATTTACTGTACATGTTTCCTGTTATTTTTTTGGAACGGAATTGGATTGGATTGAGTTGGGTTTGGGAAATATATAAATCCTGGTAATGTTAGAATACTAGAAATAGACTGTTATGAGGCCAAGCAAGTGATGTTGTCCAATTTAAAGTTGATTAAATTTCCAAACCTTGATTACTAAAAACTCATGAATGATTTTGTTAACAAAATTATTAGAAAAATAAATTTTCAAAGATATTAAATTGGATTTGCAATATTTATAAGTAAAATATTGTATACGTTTCGGGCTTGAAATTTTCAGAATGTACCCTGAAAATAGATTCAGACATTTTTTAACCATTTCTGATTGTTGAATATGTTCTACATCAATTAGAGAATGATTAAAATAATAATTTATAAACTAATTTATAAACATACATTTATCTCCAATAATATGAGTTTCTCTCGGAAATAGTAAAAATACTAATTTGTGCGAGTTTGGCCCTAACATAGATATAGGCCATTGTTCTATGTAGAATCATCTTACGTGGAGAACCGTGAAGAATCACTTAAAATGTATTAAAATTGCTTTATATATAAGGGCCTCGCAGGGGCACCTTCACAAAAAATTATTATAATTCTATCCTCTATCTATTTATAAAAGAAAATTACAAAAAAAAGTTTTTTAAAATTTTCAAAAAATGATGACGTGGCACCAATTTTTTAAATTTTTTAAATTTTTTTTAAATTTGTTTTTTTATGAATGGATAGAGGGTAGAATTATAAGACTTTTTTGTAAAGGACCCCGCCAGGGGCCTTATATAAAAGACAATTTAATGAATTTTAAGTGGTTCTCCACGGTTCTCCACGTAAGATGGTTCTCCATAGAGTGGGACTCAATATAATATATATAATACTATGCAAAATTATAATACGATTGCACCTAACAATAAAACAGATCAATACCATACTAATACTAATGCGAAGTTATAATTCGCATGAGATCCAACAATAACACAAACCGTAGCAGAGCTCACATGTAATATTCGTTTTATTTAATAACATTTTAAAGTTTGGAAGTAAATTTGGTCACACATATGTATGTAAATGTTTAAAATACATTAATCGAATATTACCTTGAATGACATTCAAATTTGGATTTCCTTCTTAGTTGTTGTTGGAACACATTATTCATTGTTTTTCTACAATTAGTATTTCACTATTATTTTACCACAATATTCCATTAATATCATTATGTTTGATAAAGCTTTTGAGAGTAAAAAAGCCCCAATCAAATTATAATTAAAAAATTGGGGGTACAAGAAGGCAACAAATATCTTGATATTGACCGCTTTGGGCCGAGTCCGCATGCACGAATTTGTGACCTCATACTAATGGAATTAATTGGCTGCTTATTAACTAGCAATATGTCCCTCCCACAAACGATGTGAGACAACTCCCAACAATTTCCCCCTTCACACATCGGGTTCGACACCTACTGAATTTGCCTCCTTTCTGTGTGATTTGGTTCCCCTTCGAACCATACCGGAAGCTTTTGGCTATCTGACTCCCCTAATTAGGGTTATGCACGAATTTCTTTAATCTATTAATATTACGTCGATTTAAATTTGAGAAACAAAATCCCCTAAGTGCGTATACAGGCGACTTAATTAAGTATAAAGTGCAATTTAATGACATACTTATATTTATTCGGTCAAATTTGGTAATTGCAAAAATACCCCTCTATGTATTTACAAAAGAAATGATTTCTATGTCACTTATTCTTGAAAGATAATTACATTAATAAATGTCATACGATATTTACAAAAATAATCAAAATTGAACAAATATGAAATTTACTTCATCTAAACTACGATCGTTGGACAATTATTCAATTGTATATCTTCAGTTGTAGTACATACCTTACTTGTATTGCTGAAATATTTTATTTTTTTTGAAAGACAATCTAACAATCGGTTGTAGTCGCGAGGAACATGTATATATGATGTATCAATACGTATTTGAACAACCGAACATAACTACTATAAGTTTTCAAACTCAAATATCTCGAGCCACTCTCAAACTTATGGGCAGTTATAACTTCAAATTTTATCCTCCCACCCAATTAATTGCTTCATTTTATTGGGAGTAGAAAAGAGCGAACATGGATAGATATTGGTTCAATTCCCGATCCCCCTGGATATTTGAGGTTTTTTTGATTTTTTTATATTCTCTAATGTATTTATTATAAAATTAATTTGATAAATCATGATATGTATATATTTTAAATTTAATAACATTTTCTAAAAAAACAATTCAAATAAATATTTAGTTTTACTATAAAATCAAGATGTAATTAAATTATTATAATTAAAATTTATTTTACTAATAAAACTTTGAATTTGTGAATTGAATTAAAAATTTAAAACAATAATAATGTAAATTTATATGGATTTCCTTATAAAGTCACATAACTTACTCAAAAATGACATTATAACATTATATATATATATATATATATATATATATATATATATATATATATATATATAAAATTTTTTTCTTTAATATTAAAATTGGGGATCGAGGCGGGATACTCTAATCCCCGATCCCATCACGTTCCCCGAATATGTTTGAAATATTGCATGTTCCCCGCTCTGAACCCGAATAATTTCCCGTATTCCCGACCCGAATGTGATGAGGATCGAATCTGGATCGGACGAGACATGTGAAATGTCAATCCCTAAGAGTGAAGAATTGTAACAACATTCAATTAAAGTCCATCGTGTAAATGGTTTTCGAATTGGCAATGTAAACACCAAGTTAAATGAATGAGTGTATGATATCAATCCATATAAGATGAATATATTTTATATTAAACATTCAATGTTAGTGTGTGGTAATATGAATTTTTCCCGTTTCATTTTATATGTACTACAATTTTATTATATAGCTACTTTGGTAAAGTTTTTTAATAAGATGAAAAATCATTTTTCGATCATGCACATCAATGACTTTGAAGTGTTTTTGAAAAATTATGGCAGTGTGTTGGCAATGAGGGTAAATACAATTATGTATAGGATTCTTGATGTTTTTAGGGTTAATTATTATTTTATAAAATCTTTTTTGTTTTTGTGCTAGATGAAATCTCCTGGAATTGTGTTTCTTTTTTTAATGAGGAATTGAATGTGCCAACATTCAGTAGTTAATTTTCATGTTGGAATAGTGAATGTAATTGTATTTTTTAATTTAAAATTGGTCCGATGTTGGTATTGCAATATTTTTATTTCATTTTTTGACTAGAATTGTGTCATGTTCCGTGTGACATTGGTTGATTAATGTTGTAGTTAATTTTGAAATGCACTCACTATGTTTATAAAAAGTTTTACAGTAAAAAAGAAAAATGTTCATAAGATATTCGGTGTTCATGAACACCAAGGAATCGTTGTTGAATTGTGTTTTTAATTGTTCTCCAAATTTTGATTATTTTGTTTAGTGTAGTGATGAGTTTCACATGAATATTTTTTTATTGAATAAAATAGGATATTTGTTTTGTTGAATTTGTATGATCAGCATTAGAATGATGCGGTACTTTGTTTGCTATTTCCCATTATGCACAATTTTTTATAAATAAATGATTTTATGTGTGCATGACGATGCTAGATTAAGAGGCTTATTGAAATATAGCGAGACAATAAACTTACAACAAAGAGTTGTTAAACTAAGGTGCCATCTTTCATTACCCAGTTGTGTTAGAAACAAATTTCTTCCTAGACAACCAACGAATGTTGTTGAATAAGTTAAAAATTACTCATTTCACAAAATATCAAGTAAGTTGAAAAATCGCAAAAAAATGGTTGGATGAAGATCGTTGGACAAAAAATTATTAAGATAATTATTAACTGGATGGATAAACAAACTTGTGATTCAACTTTTCTAAACCGTATATTGTATATTAATTTTAATTGATATGATTGTATTATCGAATATCATAGTAATATAATTTGATTTGGTACAAAAAATTAATGGATTCAAAATTTGCTTTTAAGTTGATTGTTCCATCGTAATAAGTTATCTTTTTTAATTTTTTTTTTGCCAGATGTTGCATATGGCATAGAAATGAGCGCAATGATGTTTTTTTACCTTACAATATAAGTTGTAACTGTAAATTGATTTGATATTGTATGGAGTGCTAATCAATAAGTCATAAGTGTAATGCATTGTTTATGTTATTGTGATAATGAAGCACTTAATCAATATTTTTTTAAAGGGTTCTATGAATATTAAGTGATGCTAGACAGAAAGAGAGAGGAGTAGGATAGAAGAAAAAAGAACGGAGCCTACGGATTGTTATTGTGGTACTTTGGTGATGAAAGCATTATTTTAATTGTCAAAGGCCCGCTCTCCGATAGAGCTTGTTTCTTTCACCTCCGTGATCTCCTCATTGTCACCGATCAATCCACCACAACCTTCCACTAATAGGGAAGATGATGGGCAAATCAATTTTAAAGCACTGCAACAGTTTGAGAATCCGGATCTTCATTTGGAATCGGTTCAAATTATGAATTTTTTGTAGAAAATTAGGGGTTTTGTTGATGCTATTTATTGTCCTACAAAATTTAATCTTAAGAGTCTCGTTAGGCCTGATCCCGATCATACCCACGTTTTTCTCAGTGCCATGCTCAATTATGTTCTCTATAGGTCACTTTTTTACCATCACTTTTTGATTATTACAAGTTATTAACTACTCACGAAATTTAATTGAAAATTATATGTAATTATGTTTGGTAACCAACTGAGTAAAATTTATAAAAGCTTTATTGATGTGTTCCTATTGTTTACTTTCGTAAATTTTATTTTGTTTATTGAGCTTCTGGAAAACTGATGGTTATTGGGGGTGTTTGGAAGTTAGAGGTTTGGGAAAAAATTAGAGGTTTGAGCCAAATTAGAGGTTTGACCATTTGAAACCTCTAATATTAGTGTTTGGTAGTTAGCGGATTGAAATAGCTTTTTGGACTCAAAAGACTAATTTTCAAAAAGCTACTTAGAGGAGCTTTTTTAATTAGATGTTTGTTATGTGTGTAGTTAATATACAAAAAGCTAATTCAAACAGCTAATTACCAAATAATTTGATATAAAACAGCTAATTCAATTCGCTAGTCAAAATAGCTAACTCAATCCGCTAGTCAAAACAGCTAATTCAATCAGCTAACCGCTAACCGCTAACAGCTAATTGCCAAACAGGGCCATTATCTTCTTTTGGGTATTGAAAATTATCTTCTTTTGATTAAACTGTAAGTTTGGGTATTTTTATTTGTTTATTTATGTACATTTTTTTATAAATAAATGATTTTATGTGTGTATGACGATGGTAGATTGAGAGGCTTATTGAATTATAGCGAGACACTGAACTTACAACAAAGAGTTGTTAAACTAAGATGCCATCTTTCATTACCTAGTTGTGTTAGAAACACATTTCTTCCTAGACAACCAATGAATGTTGTTGAATAAGTTAAAAATTACTCATTTCACAAAATATCAAGTAAGTTGGAAAATCGTAAAAAAATGGTTGGATGAAGATCGTTGGACAAAAAATTATTAAGATAATTATTAACTGGATGGATAAACAAACTTGTGATTCAACTTTCTAAACCGTATATTGTATATTAATTTTAAATTGATATGATTGTATTATTGAATATCATAGTGTTGTGGAATAAAAACTAGGTTATGATTATGACGACTAGGGTTTGTGAGCTTCGAGCTTTAATGGCTGTTCTCGTACTCGTAGCTGTATCTGCCTTTACGAGATACCTACGTACCTTGATTTATATCAAGGATCAAGCCAAAAACGTAGTTCTGAGAATGAGGGGTCAGGCCCTTATATAGGCTGAGAAGCCTTAGAATCGTAGTAGAATTAGGTGACTTGGTGGGCAAGTCACCGCCTTGAGGAAGGTTCTAGACCCCTTCCTTGTAGGAGTCAGTTTCCATGTTGGAATATGTATCTTGGAGGCTAAGTCAGGCAAGAGTAATATCCTTGTTTGATTCTTATTTGCTGAGCTGTTTATTACCCCTAATATTAATTACGAAATTAATATTATAAATAGGGATTGGGTCCATCTGGTGGACCCCACGTTTGGACCATTCCGGGTCTAATTAATGCCACATTAAATGTGTCTTTAGGGCTTACTTTTAGCCCATATCATTTGCCCCCCAACTTCTAGGAAAACTGATCAGGTTTTCCTTGAAGTTATAACGGCCTTATTCGAGACTTGGGTCAGGGTTTATTGCTCTTACGTGAGTATTTTCAACAATATCATCTTAATGTAAAGCGTGGAGCGACCGACGCATTTACGACGATGTTGAACGACACTATACGGTGTTAAATGGCACTAAACAGCGCTAATAAGCCTTAAACAACGTTTAAACAGCGTTAAACAATGTTAAATGGCATAAAATGGCACTAACGGCACTAATCGGCGCTAAACAGTGCTAACCGGCACTCATCTGTGCTAACAGGCACTAAACAGTGCTTAAACAGCACTAAACGGTGCTAACCGGCACTAATCTGTGCTAAAAGGCACTAAACAATGCTTAAACAGCACTAAACGGTGCTAATCAGCACTAATCTGTGCTAATAGGCACTAAACATCGCTTAAACAGCACTAAACGGTGCTAATTGGCACTAATCTGTGCTAACAGGCACTAAACAGTGCTTAAACAGCACTAAACGGTGCTAATCGGCACTAAACGGTGCTAATCGGCACTAAACGGTGCTAATCGGCACTAAACGGTGCTAATCGGCACTAATCGGCGCTTAAACCGCACTAAACGGTGCTAATCGGCACTAATCTGTGCTAACAGGCACTAAACGATGCTAATCGGCACTAATCGGCGCTTAAACAGCACTAAACGGTGCTAATCGGCACTAATCTGTGCTAACAGGCACTAAACAGTGCTTAAACAGCACTAAACGGTGCTAATCGGTACTAATCTGTGCTAACAGGCACTAAACAGTGCTTAAACAGCACTAAACGGTGCTAATCGGCGCTAATCGGCACTAAACGGTGCTAATCGGCACTAAACGGTGCTAATCTCGACCTCTTTTTATCATTAACAATCATCCGAGATTCGCTGAAAAAGTCGAGATTTAGGTTTGAAAACTATTCAAAGTTCACTGAAAAAGTCGGGATCCAGGATCAAGTACTGAACCTAGACCGGCCAGATCCAGGGTCAGGACCTGGTCGGCTGGACCCCCTCCAAGGGAGCTGGTCGGCTGGGACCTGGTCCTCCGGGACCTGGTCGGCTGGACCTCCTCCGGGGGAGCTGGTCGGCCGGGACCTGGTCCTCCGGGACCTGATCGGCTGGAATTCCTCTTCCGGGGGAGCTGGTCGGCTGGGATCCCTCTTCCGGGGCTGGTTAGTCAGAAGCTGGCCTTAACAACCTGAACTTAGACTCCTTCATGATTTTAAAAGAGAGTGTGGATCTAGGATCAGGAATCATCCGTGGTCCTAAGGATCAAGAATCTTGATCTTGATTACGAATCGCCAGTTTGGTCGTTCGTGACTTCATGGCTAACTTTGGCCTTCATGATTAATCTTGGCCTTCATGGCTAATCTTGGCCTTCATGGCTAATCTTGGCCTCTCTTTAGCATTGGCAATCATCCGAGATTTGCTGAAAAAGTCGAGAACCATGTCCGAAATCACTTGCTGAAAAAGTCGGAATCCAGGACCAAGTACTGAACCTAGACCGGCCGGATCCAGGGTCAGGACCTGGTCGGCTGGACCCCTGGTCGACTGGACCCCCTCCAAGGGAGCTGGTCGGCCGGGTCCTGGTCCTCCGGGACCTGGTCGGCTGGACCTCCTCCGGGGGAGCTGGTCGGCCGGGACCTGGTCCTCCGGGACCTGGTCGGCTGGTCCTCCTCCGTGGGAGCTGGTCGGCCGGGACCTGGTCCTCCGGGACCTGGTCGGCTGGACCTCCTCCGTGGGAGCTGGTCGGCCGGGACCTGGTCCTCCGGGACCTGGTCGGTTGAGGCCCCTAATGCGTCACGGTCGATTGCTTCTCGGCTAGCTGGTCGACCCGGACGTGAAAATCATTCGCGATCTCGAGGGTCAAGAACCTTGATCTTGATCTCAAGTCTTTATTTTGGTCATTCATGACTTCGTTGTTTTAAAGATCAAGAAACTTGACCTTGATCTTAGGTCGTCAGTTTGGTCATTCGTGACTTCCGACGATATTACTCCCGCACTTAGTATTGCTAATTTTGTGCTTAGGCCTAGCCTCGTTATCTAACTTCTGAAGCGCAATTACTCTTTCGAATGTCATCTGGATCCAATATTTCAGACAGGTCTTCGAGATTTGACTTGAAGTTTCAACCTTTGGATCTTGATTGGAGGTTCACGACCCCCTCAAGTTTGGCCTTCATGTCTAATCTTGGCCTTTATCTCTAATCTTGGCCTTTATGGCTAACCTTGGCCTTCATGGCTAACCTTGGCCTTCATGGCTAATCTTGGCCTTCATGGCTAATCTTGGCCTTCATGGCTAATCTCGGCCTTCATGGCTAATCTTTCGTGTTTCTCATCCTAGGATTCGAGGTTGATGTTCTCAGGTTCAACGTCGGTGTTCTGGATCAAAGACCCAGGATCCCAAGTTGATCTTTCAATTTCCAAATCGAGGTATCAACCTTTCTTATTAGCTTTCCTAATAAGTATTCTTAATCAACTACCAACACATTTATCAAGTTGGGTGTTCTGGACCACCAATCGCGAGGTTTTAGGTCAATAGGAGGTGTTTGCCATGCCTTGAAAGGTTTCATGAATCTTGAATTCGAATGACTTGTTTCTTAGTCCTTGTGACCTTCCGGGCCTTAACTTGTTTGCTGAATCCTTGGTTTTAAGGTTATCACCAACCCATGATTCTCATTCTAAGATGTTGAACTTGAGATGAGGTTCTTTAGTTCTTGCCCCCCTTGTTCCATATATGGGAGGTCTTAATTCTTGGTCGATCGTTCAGGAAGTCCACTTTCTCCTTAGCGCCTCAGGAATGGTATGTCTTGGTTGGTTTTCAATCCTTTATCTTGATTCTAGGTTTCCAACCTTTCTCTGATACTCATAGAACTTTGCTTAGGTTTCAACTTGACCGACGTCTCTTAGTTCAATGCTTTGAATCCACACGATAAGCTTGATTGGAGGTGGACAACCTTGTTGGCCATCAAGGCTTAATTAATGTTGTGTTGAGATTTGAAGTTCAAGGCTTCAATCCTTAATCTTGGAATGTGTTCATCATCCCAGATTTCCAACCTGTAGAATCCTCGTCCTGGTGTCTTCCTGACTCGATACGACCCTTCCCAATTGGGGGATAGTCTTCCTTTCTGGCCAACTCTGGAGGCCTCTATCTTCCTCAGAGTCAAGTTGTCTTGTCGAAAGAACTTCTCCTTAACCCTTTGGTTGCAGTGGAAAGATGCTCTCTTCTGACGCTCTGCGTTTCTAGCATTCGCTTCATCCCTAACCTCGTCAATCAGATCGAGGGCGAGCCTCACGCCTTTTTCATTGATCTCGGGATCATATGCTTCCACTCTTTGCGATGCATGTGTAATCTCTAGGGGGCACAACTGCCTTGGCTCTATAAGCCAGCAAAAACGGGGTTGCTTCAGTTATCACTTCGTAGGTGGTGTGGTATACCCAAAGTATAGGCAACAACTCATCCACCTAAGTGTTTCTTGAGCGTCCGACCCTCTTCTTCAGTCCATCAAGGATAATTCAATTTGCTACCTCAGCTTGTCCATTAGCCTCAGGGTGAGCTACTGAAGAAAAGCGAAGTTCAATAACATTCTCCTTGCAGTACTTCTTAAACTCTTCATTGTTGAATTTTGTCCCATTATCCGTCACAAGGATTCGGGGGATTCCCAATCTGCAGATGATGCTCTCCCAAAAGAACTGGGAAATTTGTTTGGTGGTTATCTTGGCTAAGGGCTTAGCCTCAATCCACTTAGTGAAGTAGTCGATGGCCACTATCAGAAACTTCCTTTGTGCCGAAGCCATAGGGAAAGGACCTAGTATGTCCATTCCCCACATTGCAAACGGGATGGGAGAATTGATCGAAGTTAACATCTCAGGCGGCTGCCTTACAATTGGAGCGTGCTTTTGACATCTGTCACACTTCTTGACATAATTCTGCGCATCGGCCAACATCTCTGGCCAATAGAATCCCAGTCGTGTGATCTTGTGAGCTAGGGCTCTGCCCCCCAAGTGTTGCCCACATATCCCTTCATGAACTTCCTCCAAGGCTTCTCTTGCCTCTTGGGGCCTCAAGCACTTCAGGTACGGGACGACAAACGATCTTTTGTAGAGGATGCCTTCAATCAAGGCGTATCTCAATGCCCTCACTGACAGCTTTCGTGCCTCCAAGGCATTGTCAGGGAGCCAACCTGTCTCGAGGTGAGCTTTGATAGGGTCAATCCAGCAACCTCCCATATCAATCGGTGCTATCAACTTAGAATTGATGGTCGGGGCCTTCAAGACCTGGAAGTAAACACTCCCTGCATAGTTCTCAATTTCAGAAGAAGCAAATTTAGACAAGGCATCGGCCTTAGCGTTCTCCTCTCTCGGAATGTGTTCCACATAGCATTCCTCAAACTGAGTCATAACAGCTTTCACGACTCTCAGGTATTTTGCCATAGTCTCATCCTTGGCTTCAAACTCGCCATTCACTTGCGAGACCACCAATCTTGAATCTCCACACACTTTGAGGTTCTTGACCCTCATGACTCTAGCCAAGCCCAATCCAGCTATCAATGCCTCATACTCAGCTTCATTGTTGGTAGTAGGAAAATCCAACTTCAAAGCATACTCAACTGTGAACCCATCGGGGCTTTGCAGAACTAAACATGCACCACTAGATTTTGTTTTTGATGCTCCATCAAAATAGAGCACCCAATATTCCTTCTGACCAGTTACAAGTTCCTCATCTTTATCTCCACTCTCAGTGGTAGTTACTATCTCCTGCCCCCCGACTTCTTGGTTGTTAATGGTGCATTCAACCACGAAGTCAACCAATGCCTGAGCCTTGACGGCTGTCCGAGGCTTATACTTGATATCAAACTCTCCAAGTTCTATGGCCCACTTGATTAGCTTTCCAATGGCCTTAGGGCTATGCAATATGTTCCTCAGCTGCTGGTCCGTCCGGACTTCAATTTTTTGAGCCTGAAAGTACGATCGTAGCTTCCTCGAGGCCGTTATCAATGCCAAGGCAAACTTCTCGATGGTAGAGTAATTTAACTCAGCCCCATGCAACACCTTGCTTACGTAGTAGATGGGTTTCTGAACCTTGCTTTTTCTCGAACGAGAACGGTACTCAGTGCTTGCTCAGATACTGCCAAGTATAGGTAGAGAGTCTCTCCGGGACTAGTTTAGCCAACAACGGGGCTTCGGCCATGTACTTCTTCAATTATTCAAAGACCTCCTGGCTCTAAGGTGTCCACTCAAAATTTTTCACTTTCTTCAATGCTTGAAAGAACGGCAAACATTTATCACCAGATTTGGAGATGAATCTCCCCAAGGCAGCAACTCGGCCTGTCAACTTCTACACATCTCTTATAGAGCGTGGTGGCTGCATGTATAAGATCTCCTTGATCTTGTCAGGGTTGGCCTCAATGCCTCTTTTTGAAACCATTAGTCCTAAAAACTTCCCTGATCCAACGCCAAAGGCACACTTGGCTGGATTCAACATCATCTTGTGGTGCCTCAGCACTTCAAATGCATCTCCGAGGTGTTTAATATGATCTGCCGTGAATAGGCCCTTGACTAACATATCATCAACATAGACCTCCATGGTTTTTCCAATTAGATGGGCAAATATTTTATTCACCAATCGTTGGTAAGTAGCTCCTGCATTCTTTAGCACAAATGCCATAGCAAGATAACAGAAAACACCAAAGTCGGTTATGAAAGATACCTTAGGGATGTCGTCCTTATGCATCTTGATCTGGTTGTATCCACTGAAACCATCCATGAAATTCAGCATCTCGTGCCCAGCTGTGGCATCTATCAACGTATCTATCCTTGGTAGAGGGAAACAATCCTTAGGACATGCATCATTCAAGTATGTGAAGTCTATGCACATCCTCCACTTTCCATTTGGCTTTTTGACCATCACCGGGTTAGCCAACCATTCAGGAGACTGAATCTCCTCAATAAAACCAGCTTCCAAGAGCTTATCCACTTCTTTCTTAATGGCCTCTTGCCTTTTTGGAGCGAAGTTCCTCTTCTTCTACTTTATTGTCTTCCTCTTAGGATCGACATTCAACTTATGAGTTATGAGTTGGGGATCAATCCCTGGCATATAAGCTGCTATCCAAGCAAACACATCGCTATTCTCTTGTAAGAATGCTGTCAACCTGCCCTTCAAGGGTTCCTTCAGAGAAGCTTCACTATATGTAATCTTTTCAACGGTGGAGTAGTTTAACAAGGGAGTTAATTGCACTTTGGCTTATCCCTTCATGGGAACAAAGGCATCATGCCTTGCTCAGAGATATGAATACAAGTTTCAAAGTTAGTTGCCAGACCTTCTTGGTTCTCTTGGACTCCCTGGTCTTAATCGAGGATGCCCCTGGACCTCCTGATCCTTAGTTGAGATTCAAGGTCTGTTGTTAACCTTGTGTGGCTTAAGTGGCCATATGTGGCGTAATTGTTCATCTTGTCTTGTATCCAGGGTCATTCAAGGACTCAAACTCTTATTTGATTGTGTTGTAACCTAACACTCGACCCTTCAGGGTTTTTATCTATATTTTGTTTCCATTCGTGTATTCTTTTATTTTCGGTACTTGGTCATCTTTGACTTGCACACATCAGATGCTTGGCACACAAATAAAATCATAGAATGAAAAGCAAACTTGCATTAATGGCTTCAACCCTTACATAGAGTACTACTGTCCTACTCGGAGCAACATGCTCTGCAGTGGTTTCATCGAACCTTATTTCTACTTCTACTAGATAAATATGAAGCTAAGTCCAACTTTGCAAGACTAGGCCTGCATGGCTTGATTTTGTTTTTGATGCTCCATCAAAATAGAGCACCTACTACTCCTTCTAGTCTCCTCATTCTTCTTCTGAAGTTCACTTTCTTCTTGGGGTACTATCTCCTGCCCCCCGACTTCTTGGTTGCCAATGTTACGTTGATGTCCTCTTCTGGACTTTCTTGGTGTTCCTTATCACTGCGGATGTCCATGTCTTCAATCGGAAGGACCTGCCCCCCGACTCTGTCAGGCCTTAACGCGGCTACATAACATCTTCATGCCATCTTTTGATTGCCTTTATGTTCTCCAACACCATTCCGGGTTGGGAACTTGATCTTCATATGATAAGTTGAGGCAACAGCCTTGAATGCATGAAGTCCAGCCCTTCCGAGGATAGCGTTGTACGTTGAAAACGCCTTGATTACCAGGAAGTTCAACATCTGAGTGGCCTTCTTGGGCTCCTGTCCAATAGTCATAGGCAATTGAATAGTCCCTTCAACTTTAGATCCTACTCCATTAAATCCATATATAGGCATGTTATTGGGGGTCAACTGAGAATCATTGTAACCCATCTTCACAAATGCATCATGAAATAGAACGTCAACGGAAGCTCCATTATCTATCAAGACTCGCTTCACTTCTGAGTTTCCAATTACAGGAGTTATGACCAACAGGTCGTCATGGGGGAACTTCACCCCTTCAAGATCAGAATCATCAAAACCAAGTGTGATTTCAGTCCTAGCCCGCTTCGGGGCCTCTCCCACGATGTGTATCACTTCTCTGGCATATGCCTTTCGAGAGTTTCGAGTTGTACCGGCCGCTGTCGGGCCTCCCCAGATCATATTGATAACTGGCCCTCGGGGCTGTGTGTTACGATCACGATCGTCATCCCTTCTGTTATAATCTCTAATTTGATTAACACGATCTTCACCCTTAGTGAAGTTGCTCAATTTCCCTCTACAGATCAAGAACTCGATCTCATCTTTGAGTTGCTTGCAATCATCTGTATCATGCCCCACATCGCGGTGGAATCTACAGTACTGATCCTTGTTTCTCTTTGCGGGATCACCCCTAAGTGGCTTCGGCCATCGAAAATCTTTGTCTTTCTCAATATCTAACAAGATCTGACTCCTAGGAGCATTCAGTCTTGCATAGTCATTGAATCTTGGTCCCAAACTCTTCTTCGGTGGTGATTCAGAATCCTTGCTAGTACGGGGATACTTATCCCTAGCATCATACTCTTGGTCTTGCTTTCGTTTCTTGGAGTCGTTGTTACCCTTGCCATTACCTCCCGCGGCTTCTTTCTTCATACTATCCTCAGCCTTGATATACTTATCAGCCCTTCGCTGGAGCTCAGCCATGTTTTCTGGAGGATGCTTGGCTAATGACCTTTTAAAGAACTCGTCAGTGGTTCTGTGTTCCAGGGCTACCATGGCCACCTTATTCTCTAGATCAGTGATGTTCAACGTCTCCTTGGTGAACCTCTTAAGGTAGTCTCTCAGATTTTCGTTCTTCCCTTATACCACATACATAAGGGATGCAGAACTTTTCTCATGAACTCTTCCGCTGATAAACTGACTAACGAAAGCAGCACTTAACTCCTTAAAGGAGCCAATCGAGTTTGAAGGCAGCCGGCTATACCATCTTTGAGCCATACCCGACAGGGTTTGAGGGAACGCCCTACACTTTAAGGCATCGCTTGCGGGCTGTAGCAACAGCGCGTTCGAGAATGTCCTGACGTGGTTTGCGGGATCACCCGTTCCATCATAAGCTTTAATCGTTGGCATCTTGAACTTCTTTGAGATACGAGCGTTCATCACCTCCTCAGTAAACGGGGGTGTGGGATCATCAGGATCCCCAAGTGGCATCAGATCCTTGGGGTTGCTCTTGGGGGTTTCCACCCTCGTTGTTCTTCCAGTTGGGGCATCAGCCCTTCTCTGCCTTCTTGAAGACCTCTCCAGATTTATAAAGGGAATCGATCCTGAGGTTGGAGGAGGCTGAGTTTGATTCAACCTAGCTTGTTCTCTGGCAATATCTTCCTTTATCCTTAAAATCTCGACCTCATGAGCCTTGATTCTTTCAGCAGCTGTCAAGGGGGGTCCATCATGGATAGTTTGTGTTCTTCTTCTTCGTTCTCTGCTAGCACGTCGCCTTCTCGGGGCTTCATCACGATCATCATCAGTTGATGAATCGTCAGTATAGGGGCCAGAGTAGTCAAGATACTCTCGATCTCGGATCTGCAAGGCATGACCACTGGGTCCAGGAGTGTAGTTAGGCAGGCCGTACATCGGGTTAGTACTCACGGGGAGATCCGTAGTATGGATCTGTACCCCTGGCGGCGGGCGACTTGGATCAACTAGAGGAGAAACCAGCGTCTAAAGGGAGCCGATTCCTTGACCCGGGTGAATGACCATAGGTAACGTCCTCTCAGCATGGGGATTCGTCCCTGGAGGTTGAGAAACCTGAGTTTGAGTAATCGCCCCTGTGGTCGGAGGTACCTGCTCAGTGACAGGCGGAGCAGAGCTTAGGGGCAGAGCCTCGGTAGCGATTGGCTCTGTTGTGCTTGGTGTTGTTCTTCGTGTTTGAACCATGGTTGATGTCTTTTTCCCAAAGATGGCGCCAAATGTTGTGGAATAAAAACTAGGTTATGATTATGACGGCTAGGGTTTGTGAGCTTCGAGCTTTAATGGCTGTTCTCGTACTCGTAGCTGTATCTGCCTTTACGAGATGCTTACGTACCTTGATGTATATCAAGGATCAAGCCAAAAATGTAGTTCTGAGAATAAGGGGTCAGGCCCTTATATAGGCTGAGAAGCCTTAGAATCGTAGTAGAATTAGGTGACTTGGTGGGCAAGTCACCGCCTTGAGGAAGGTTCTAAACCCCTTCCTTGTAGGAGTCAGTTTCCATGTTGGAATATGTATCTTGGAGGCTAAGTCAGGCAAGAGTAATATCCTTATTTGACTCTTATTTGCTGAGCTGTTTATTACCCCTAATATTATTACGAAATTAATATTATAAATAGGGATTGGGCCCATCTGGTGGACCCCATGTTTGGACCATTCCGGGTCTAATTAATGCCACATTAAATGTGTCTTTAGGGCTTACTTTTAGCCCATATCACATAGTAATGTAATTTGATTTGGTACACAAAAGAAATGGATTCAAAATTTGCTTTTAAGTTGATTGTTCCATCGTAATAAGTTATCTTTTTTAATTTTTTTTGTTCTTTTGCCAGATGTTGCATATGGCATAGAAATGAGCGCAATTATGCTTTTTACCTTACAATATAAGTTGTAACCGTAAATTGATTTGGTATTGTATGGAGTGCTAATCAATAATTGTTATAACGGAAGCTAGAAAAGAGATTATAATAAACATAAAAGGAAGAACACAGATAGACAGAAGAGAAAAGTTTTATTGATCTTGAGGATACAGATTACAGTACACAGATTCAGATTCAGATCTGATTACAGATTCAGATAACAGACTTACAGACTCGGATTTTTCGACTCAGATTTCACACATCCTCCTAGGTTGTGCCCCTAGAGAGTTTATATAATACTCTCTAGGCGGCTACAGAAGACAAAACAGAAACTGATCTTGAGGATACAGATTACAGCACACAGATTCAGATTCAGATCTGATTACAGATTCAGATAACAGACTTACAGACTCAGATTTTCCGACTCAGATTTCACACATCCTCCTAGGTTATGCCCCTAGAGAGTTTATATAATACTCTCTAGGCGGCTACAGAAGACAAAACAGAAACTGACTAGGAAATAGATAAAACAGAACAGCCGGCAAAACAGAAACCAATTTCAAGTCATATTTCAACAAATCTCCACCTTGACTTGAATCCTCTCACAAATAACAGATGTACCAGACGCATCATAATAATGCCAGATGTACCAGACGCACCATATTAATGCCCAGATGTACCAGATAAAACTCTTTTGCCTCAGATTTTGCCCTCAAAAGGGCAATCAACAACTCATAACATTAAGCAAGTCCAAACAATTTTAAACTTTCTATGTGGAACCGAATTGGTGAGCATATCAGCTAGGTTATCAGCATTACTCACTTTGCTCACCTCAATTCTCTTGGGAGGCACCCCATAATTAGCTCTCCTTGATCTATCAAGAGCCAAACTGTGCTGATTCACTACTGAAACTGATGACTATGACTTAGATTGTGGTTGTTGAACTTCATGTTGAAACTCACTCTCATCTTGAGTGACTTGCTGCTCCACCTGTTTCTCAACACTACCACTTTCTGTGTAAGGTCCACGATTTATCAGATAACATGTTGTACTAACTGCTTCCGCCCAGAATCTTCTTGTTAGTCCAGCATTAGAGAGCATGCACCTAGCTCTCTTCAGAAGTGTCTGATTCATACGCTCTGCTACACCATTATGCTGTGGTGTATCTGTGACTGTATGATGCCTAGCAATCCCCTCATTCTTGCAGAAATCTGCAAATTCAGACGAGCAAAATTCCAGGCCATTATCAGTTCACGGCCTCTTAATCTTCTTCCCTGTTTGATTCTCCATTATCTACTCATTTTAAGATATCCTAAACACCCACTGAATAACACTATCAATTTGAGACTTTTATATTGAATAGGAATAATGTAAAAATTCGTAATTATATTTTCTCTTGAGATTCTGAGTATTTCCATTTGAATAATAAATATTAAATCATTACTGAATATAAGATAAATTTATGAGTTTTGCATGGACTGTAAAATCATCCAAATTTGATTTCTAGATCTCAAGATATAACCCAAATAGTAAATGTGAAATTTTTTTAGTATTAATAAAAAAAATTCAATTCTAATACAATCTTTTTTAATTATATCTTTTTTAGATTATAAATTTATTTTTAAAATTCAATTCTAATGCAACCTTTTCCAATTATATCATTTATAGATTATAATATTTTTTTATATGATATAATTTTGATCGTTTATTTTTAAAAATATTAGATTCGATGGTTGAGATTATTTTGGTAGTAAAGTGACCAAAATTATGAATAAGATCCATTTTACGCTTATTATATAATGGATATAATAAGAATATAATATAAAACATTTTAAGTATAAAGTTGGATGACATAGAAATTCGTGGCCAAGATTTGTTCTGTAAATCTCCAATAAAAATAGAGTAAATTACAAGGTGGTGGCTAAATTTAATCCTAATTTTCAAAATGTTGGCCGTGTTATCAGATTTTCAAAATGTTGGCCGGTGTTTTCTTCCGCTTTTCAAAAAGATGTCTCCCATTAAATCCCTTCTAACAGCTCTAACGAAGCAGGGGTAAAGTTGGGTTTTCAAGAAAATACAACAGTTAATTATTTTTGTATATATATATAACTTGTCGACGCCACCACCGCTCATCTCCTCCTTCACCGCTCCACTCCACCACTGCCCAGTGCCGACACCTCCCTTTCCATTCAAACCCAGACCATTTTCTTTCTCAACGCAACCTCCGCCTTCACTCCCAACAACACCAACAACACAGCAGCCAACCCATCCCCATCTTGTTTGTAGATATATATTGAATTGGAAGATGAAATACAATACTTGATGCTGAATTCCCAAAGTTTTTCCCCAAGTCAATGTCGTTTGCCTGTGCACTTGCTTTGCCCAAATTGCTATATACTCGTCATCATTTGAACCACCTTGTGGGAGGTTCGAACCATTCAATTCAACTCGGACCGGACTTGACTCATCCCCCTTTCTATACAATAGTGCCCCCAAGCTCTTTTCTTAAAGTTCTTTTCTCGGGAGGTAACCCAGCCAGAAAGTGGACGATTGTTGGGTTGGCTATAGCAACCAAGCATGACAAATCCATCTGGCGCTGAACTAGGCTCGAAAAATGTTGCACCAAGATTATCCACTCCCCCTTCGTAAGTTGCCCAAATTTTTCCAAAGGAAGTTATTTGACACACCTGTAGCCCTTCCAAGTCGATAATTCCACTTCCAAAGCCATTACCTATAACATAAACTTAAACACACAACTCTACTTCCCCTTCAATTCAACCCACTCTATTTGCCATTCACCACACTCTCTCTCGATATACCAATCTCTACATCCCCTTCAATTCAACCCACAACTCCGCCCACCACTACACTCCTTTCTCCTCTCCTACTTCACCAACAACCCACTGCTTTCCTCTTTCATCCAACCCACCTACCTTCTTCCTTTTTACTCTGACCAACATCCAACGCCGCCGCGACCGAAACACAATTCAAAAACGAATTGAAGGTTACCAAAATTCGGGCTTTTTGGATGATTAATGGTAGAGAGGCAGAGATGAGGCTTTAATCGTTGATTTAAGTTTCAAAATCAGTTTGAAATAAGGGGAAGTGGGTGGTGCGATGGTGGTGGAAAGAATAGCAGGGGAGAGGGGAGAGAAAAGTGGAGGAATTATCTTAACAGATTTTTTTGTATGTATAATAAATACTTTTACTAAAATACCCTTAAAAATGTGGGATTATTTAAAGTTAACGGTGCATATTTAACGGAACTTAACGGGAGACACCTTTTTGAAATGCGAAGGGAAATATGGGCCAACATTTTGAAAATCTGATAATACGGCCAACATTTTGAAAATTGGAATAAAATTTAATCAGTACTTTATAATTTACTCATAAAAATATGATCCCATGGAACTTTTTATTGGAGATTTGTAGAAAAAATCTAGGCCAATTCGAAATACTAACATTTCTATACAATGAATTGTTCAAATCTAGACCATTTCTAGATCATGAACTTTTAACTTGTTATCGGAATTTTTTTTAAAAAAATCTAGACCATTTGAAAATACTAACATTTCTAGACCATTTCTAAAACTGTTAGTATTTCGTAATGGTGTGAACAAATCATTTCGAAATGTTATTATTCAGATCATTTCGAAATATTAACATTTTTTTTAACAATATATTGACATTTTTTTTTAAAACTTGTTCTCGTAATTTATTACAAGCCGCTGCTAAAATCAAAGTCAACTGAAAGACAAAACATAGCCAGTACATCACCTAGACACTTCCTCCTCAATGATTACAAACTCCCACACTCACTGTTCACACCCTTTCCCCAAATCCATCTTTCCCCAATCCCTAGAATTCCCAATCATCACCACTCTCAATTTTCCCGCCATGGTTGACGCCGATCTCAAACCGTCATCAAACACAATCAACCTCGAAACCAACGCCACCGATTTAACTCTCTCAATCTCCGGCATCTTCACTTCCTCGTCTACCCCCACCACGCCGCATCGGAAGACGGTGGACGAGGTGTGGGGCGAGATCGTGGCGAAGACGGCGAAGAAAGAGCTGAAAGTGGAGCCAGGGGTGGAAAATGAGTTGATGACGTTGGAGGATTTTTTGGCCAAAGCCGATGCCAAAGTGGAGGAGGAGAGGGAGTTTGTTAAGGTGGAGAGGTTGTGGAGCGATGCGGGAGTTTATGGGGGAATTGTTTCGGAGAGGAGTGGAATGGAGGAAGCTGGGAGGAGAGGGAAGAGGAGAGTGGAGAGTTTGGATAAGGTTGTTATGCAACGCCAGAGGAGGATGATTAAGAATAGGGAGTCCGCTGCTAGGTCCCGGGAACGGAAACAGGTGAGAAACTTAGAATTGTATGTATTTACTCGGTTATATATATGTGTATGGATTTAGTTAAAATATTTTTATAGAATTTTCAGAATATATGAACATAGGAATCAGATTTAGGCTATTTAAGTCTAACGGTCTAGCTGATATAGGCGAAGGTGTATATGAGTATTTATATTTCTTGTAATTGACTGTTTCTAAAAAAGACATTAGTAATGTATAGAGATTATTAACGGGATATATGATTTTTGTTGTGGTGTACAATTTAGTCATTGAAAGCAAGTGAGGTTTTGTTGCTGAATTTAGTTAATGTATTTATAAAGTTCGTGGAATGTATGATAAGATTTAGTGTATGATTGTACAGATGTAGGTAGTAATTTACAGAGATAAGATTTGATGAAGTACATACATTTAAAATTGACGGTAAATATGTATACGGAATTCAACAAATATATGTATACGGAATAAACTTTGTGATTCATAAATATTAAATAAGGTGAAGTACAAATAAAATTGACAATTGTATTAGATTCATTTGTACAGAGTTTGTATAGGTTGTAGGTTAATATGGTTTGTATTTGATAATAAGAGTGTGTGTGTTTGTGTATTGAATTGATTTTGTTTTGTTCTGCTGTGTTTTAGGCTTATCAGGTCGAGTTAGAATCCATGGTGATGAAATTGGAGGAAGAGAATGAGTTTTTGTTGAAAGAGAAGGTGCGTCAACTTCTTTACTCGTAGATTTGAAATTATGCCTTTTGGATTAGTATTAAAGTTATGTTTTGTGATTTCTTACTTTTTTTAGAATTATTAAGATTGCTAAATGCTAATGCTAAAGCCTATAATAGATTAGTTTTTAGTGCCATTGATTTTTTTTTTTTTTTTTAACTTACTCGAGACAAATTGACAAAAATTGGTGAACTTTGGGATATAACTGATTAGAGCCTTCATGGGCACTTATTAAGATGGGTGCCGAGTTTTAATATGCACGCTGAATGACTGTCAATAGTTCGCACCCTTTTTTTGTATTTTTACGATTTTGTGGTTCAGGGGCAATACTCCTCTTGCCAACTTTGGAATACATTATTTGCTGAGTTAACACTTATTAGGTCTCAGTTTATGACCGACCAAAGTTTTCGGTGGTAAGGAAATTTCTGTTTGGTCATTAAAGAAAATCGTAGAAGGATTGCAGAAATCCTCACAGAAAACATATAAAGTTTTGCAGTTACTGAGCAATCTCTAAGTTATTAAAACTTTCCTCCAAGTACACCAAGAACACAGGTAGCAGACATTAAGTTTCAAGGGCATCAAGCCCTACGCATCCAAAAGGAATATACATTAATGTGCTGCTTTATTTTGTGTTTTCCTTGTGAAATTGCTTCGGCAAGTTTAGAACATTCCCTTATTTTTTTTGTTCAGCAAGTGATCAGTAGATACTGTTTTTGGAAGCTTTGCCTGGATTCCTCACTACATAATTGTTTTTTTTAATTATACTAGAGACCATTCATAAATTTTCTTATCTACGATATAGATAATGCTGTTTGACCATGTCCATATGTGCACTTCTCTTCATTACGGTAAAGATCATGCACCTTGTCTTTATTCAGGACCTATGTTCACTACTACATCCTCTACTGGCCTTGAACTTTGTTTAGCACACAGCCAGTGTTGCTGATCCTTCTGTACATATATGCTGAATCCTTTTATTATTACTTATTTCTTCTTTGTAACTACTACTTAAAATCGTTCCGACTCTCTTAGAGTACGTCTCTGCTGATAGTTCTTGTTTGTAGCAGCTCTTTGCTTATCTTTGTCTTGGGCTTGCTGAATCACTTGCAACTTATTATCTTACTATAGTCTACTTACTACTTAGATAGTTATGCTAATCCGGACTTTCTATTCATCGACTGCAAGAGGCTGAAGTTTTATGTTCTTGTAAATATAAACTTTACGGAGTATACACTTGAAGGAAATGATTGTATTTTAGTTTCTTTTATTATGAAAATCATCAAATTAATATGAATTACACACCAGAAATGTCATTGACAGAGAACTATAAATGAACATTACTGATCTGATATTTCATTAGATAACACTTATGTCATCTCGGTGCATATTATTTCCTCACCAGCCATATTATGGAAACCACAACTATTCATATTGTTTATATTTTACAAATTTCTTGCGCCAGCCACTCACTAAGGTTAACAAGGAGCATGATTGATTATTTTACATAAACAAAAAAAGCGAATGAATGATTTCTAAACAAGTAATGAGTTGATATACGTCAATAAAAACTTCATTTACTTGTTAGTTTACTTTCTGCATGAACATGAGTTGGAAGTTGACATGGAAGTATATAGCCTCTTGTCGTTTTTAGTTGAACAATCTATATTCATTATAATAAAGTATTGCTGCTTCTTTTAATGTTATGCAACCTGGATTTTGTACTCTTTTCCACTACTTCTTTTGTTGCTTGATTGTAACCTGACCTGTCATGGAGTAGAAGCAGGTTTCCCTGTGGATTGTTGACGCTGCAACTTTAAAACTACATTTACCAACTCTGTTTAGTTAGGATGCTTACTCCTTGTATAAGCTAATGACTATTTCTTCTTTCCTTGATCTTCTAACTTTGATATCTGATCTGTAATTCTTTTGAGTATAATGTGTTTTAACTAACAAGTAAAAGGTAGCATTTTACAGGAGGCACGGATTAAAGAAAGGCTTAAAGAGGTATGGTTGTTATTGGTCTTGTATTAATTTTCACTAAATTTTCTAAGTTATATTCTGGTTTAATTGGAGAAGAAACTGTATAAATTTAAAGCTGGTGAACGTAAACACAGTTCTGAATTGGAGAAGCAAACTGTAAAAATTTTATGTTATTTTTTTTAAGTTGGTGAACGTAAACACGGTTCTGAATTGGAGAAGCAATTAATGTTTTGAGTTCTTTGCAGCTCATGGAGAAAATTGTCCCTGTTGTGGAGAAGCGAAAACCACAATGTGCTCTGCGGAGAGTTCACTCTGGCCAGTGGTAATATGACTAAAGCAAGTGAGTGAGATGTGAATCAATTTACTTTTCATTATGAATATGGAGGACACAGCATAGAAGAGCCAACTTTCTCTGAATCAATATATCTGAGTAGTGGTTGTCCACTTGTCCAATTGAGTACTAATCAATGCCTTCACTAAATAGATCTGTTATGGGGCCAACAGCCCATATTGTAATCCCTCACCAGTTATTGTTGTTAGCAGTTGATAGTATATCATATAAGAGCTAAACATGTGTTGCTTTACTAGCCCAGGCTTCCCGTAGTGCATAGATAAGGGAAGAGAAACTGGTGTTACATTTGTACTGATCAGTTGGTTTTATACAATGGTCCTTACAAAATATGGAGGGGTCTGATATTTTTTGCAATATTATTTCGTGGTTGTATTTATTTGTGAGCTGCAGGAAAGTTTATGATCAAATGTGAAGCTTTGATTTATTTAAATCAGATGCCAACTCTCTGCAAGTTTACCTGATAAAAATGAACTTTACCTTTTCAATCTTCTAGTAAAATTGAAACTAAATAAAATAAAATTTGAAAAAATGATCTCTTATACATGCAAGAATTTAGGTAATCAATTATAAGATATAATTAATCCTTACAAATCTCATTGTAAACTTTTCTTTTTTTGGTATATTTAGTCGATTTGCTTGTTTAAACCGTGATAAGTCTCGTGATAACTTATCACGAAGGCACACCTTAATAACTAATCACATAAAATTATTAGTTAAATGACAAGAGCATGTATGCTATTTTGAACAATATCATCTAAAACTATTATTATTTATTAATTTCCTCCAACATCTTAATAATTTAAACAGTAATAATACTGAACATAGGATGGTAATCAAGCTGTTTACTTGAGACGAGTGATATATAAGGCCTGTCTCAAGCTGTTTACTTTTTTACACGAGATAGAATTCCTGTTTTGAGACTATATAAGTTTTGAACACGAATTATACATAAATTCCTCAATCATGCAAATGTATTAGCAAAGGATATATGGACACCCAGTTGTTTAATTTGTTCATTCTTGTACATACAAGTTACACGTTAAAAGGCCGTCTCAAAGACCGATACCAAAAGCAATATTAAATCCTAAATAATTATAAAATTTTACACATATAATAGAAAAATGGTTATATTTAACATGTGTTTATTTTGATTTTATAGTATTTAAATAGTGAATTGAACATAAAAATATTATTATGAATGATAAATAATACGTACATCTCAAACAAATTCTAAATACAGATTTTGAACGAATATAAATTTAAGATATAATTTTGTAAATATTTTTTAAAAAAATTATGATATTTTGATTCCTAAATTTTGGAGCTCCTAGCCCTCGCACCGCTCCCACTTTCTTCAATCCACGGTGCACAGTTAAATGCGTACTTATCAGCATAAATCAACGTTTGTATGTCCGGTTCACTTACATTTCATAGCACGAATGCATGGTTTTCTTTTACAAGAGTTGAAATACTTCAAAAAGGCTTTGTATACTAGTTGATTACTCTGTACATGCAGATGAGCCGGAAGTATATAGTTTCTCGCCTACACTACTGATGCATGCCTACACTGCATGTGGTTGTATACGCACTCTTTATACATTGTTTTCTTTGTAGAAATGCTTTGGCAAGTGTTAAGCTTAGAACCTTCCCTTACTCTTTTGTTCAGAAAGTGATCAGTAGTGACTGTTCTCAAAACCTTAACTATTGATTAACAGAACTAGTGAAAGAGAAACCAAAATAACAATAATATTCTGACCTGCTGTTATGTTGATGAGTGTTTACCTTCTATGTTTATATGCAGTATTACATAAACGAAAGTTACAGATAATTACAGAATTCAAAGCTAATTAAATCTGATTAAAGGTTTATCCGCTTTTGGTGGAGTCCTGATCAAAATGTTGGTTGGCTCAGCAGATAAGATAATGCATTTGAGCGCATTAGCAGCTAACTGATCTGTTACGCCCCGCAAGATGGAGTCGCCATTCGCGACGCCCAGCTTGGAACGAATGAAGATATAACTCTGTTTTGGCAGCGGCTTGGTCAGTACATCAGCCCACTTATCCTTCATCTGCACATGAAATGGACACAGGATTTGAGCTGAGATATTGAGTGCCAGTATTATCACAGTAAATGATTGGAATTGAGGACAAAGGAATGGACAATTCATGCAACAGGTTTTTAATCCACAGCAATTCAGATGCAGCATCCACAGTTTTGTACTTGGCTTCTGAGGAGGACCTGGAGACTGTTTTTTGCTTGCTGGACTTCCAAGAAAAAGGATTTGATCCAAGGTAGATATGTAGCTAGTAGTTGAGCGGCCAGTGTCACGTTGACCACCCAAATCCGAATCACTGAAGGCAGAGAGACTGAACTTCACATTTTGTTCGAGGAACATAACATGATGAATTGTACCTTTTAAATAGTGTAGAGCACGCTTAATTAAGAGCAGCCCAATGAATTTCCGATGGGGCGTGCATGAACTGGGACAAGCGATTAACGGCATAGCATATATCTGGCCTGGTGATACAAGGATATTGAAGGCCTAGCCTCCAACAAGTTGTCTGTATGGAGATGGATCAATCTTCTTGCTGCCATGCATGTTATAAAATAAGTGATGTGGAAGATGAGTCACGGTCTCTTTGGACCCATCTGGCCATCTAACTTATGCTGAATAAGTAAATCAGATAAATGTTTCACCTGAGAGATAAAAAAAGACCAGGAGCTAAAGAAATCACTTCCACACCCAAAAAATGATTCAAGTCCTCATCTTGAAGTTTTTATCTGGACAGAGATCAATAATATCTTCTGAGCGAGTATGCTACTCCCTCCGTCCCAAATTGTATGCACCACTTTGACTTTCACGGAGATTAAGAAAATGTTGTAAAAAAAGAGTAAAGTTAGTTGAAAAGTGGGTAAAGTGGTGAGACCTATTAATATTTAATACTCCCTCTGTCCCATTTATTCTGTCCCATTTTGACTTTTCAAAGTCAAACTGATCGGACTTTGACTATGAATTAATAAATATTGATAAATATATAAATTACAAAAAAAATATCATAAGAAAATTTACGTAAAGTATTATCAAAATTGAATTTTAATTTTGTAAAACCATAAAACAACAAGTTATAATTTACAGTCAAACTCCGATGAATTTGACTTTGAAAAATCAAAATAGGACACAATTAATGGGACGGAGGGAGTAATAGAATTGAGATAGTGGAGGAAAGTAGTGGGTGTAATAGTGTTTATTTAATAAAAAAGTGGAGAAGTAGTGGGTGTAATAGTGAAAAGTAGTGTTAAAAAATAGTAAGTATATTATGTTCATTCTTTTTGGGACGTACCAAAAAGGAAAGAGGTTCACATAAAATGGGACGGAGGGAGTATAAAATTGCACTGTTCGACCACGTGGCCGTGAACCATGTGTAGAACATTGCAAATGTTGCCTATCCTTTAATTGAATTTTTGCTGAATCCTTTTTTTATCTTCAATTCTTTTATCTTCGTAACTACTTTGTTTCAAACCCTTTCCTTTGTAATGTTAGATAACTTGGCCTCCCTTAGAGCAAGTCTCTGCTTATGGTACTTGTTTGTTGCAGCTTTTAAGCTGTCTTGGTCCTGGGATTCCCAAGTCACTGACAATTAGTACTATAGTGTACCAACTACTTACACAGCAATGCTGATCCATCCCTTCCTATTCTGTAACTAAGGAGCATGCAGATGAGCTGGAAGTAGACGTACGGACTCTTATTGTAACAAGTTCTAAGTTTATATTTCTTATAATGAAGTATTGCTCAAATTTCGGAGAAATGGACCATTTTATCACAATTTAAAGTGAGAAGGCCCAAAACATCACAACTCAAAAGAAAGGCCTTCTCTATCACAGATAAACGCTACAAAAACATGCGTTTGTGGATTTTGAACCGATTGCTTTCATTTTGAGAGTTGGTCTCTTTACACCCACTGACCCACATGCTAATCATTCCGTGGGACCCAGCAAGTACACATCTTTGTCCACAAACGGGAAGTGAACTTGTGTTGCCTGCATTGGAAACGCCAATTTAACAAGCATATTTTAGAGACGCAGCATTGAGATGCGTTTATTCAATTCCTTTTGTAATCAGTATGCGAGCTTGAAAGCTGAAAAACGCATTTTTTTTAAACGTTTCTTAATAACGCATGTAAATGTTGCGTTTTTCTGTGATGTAAAGGGCCATTTCCCAAAATTGTGATATTTTGGGCATTTTTACCCCAAATTGTGATAATAAGGGCCAACACCCCAAATTTCTCAGGTTTTATACATAGTTACATTGTAACTTATAAGGTTCCTTAAAAGTAGAGTAAGTTACGTTACATTTAGTTCATGGGAAAGTAAAAATCCAAATTTCTCAGGTTTTATACATAGTTACATTGTAACTTATAAGGTTCCTTAAAAGTAGAGTAAGTTACGTTACATTTAGTTCATGGGAAAGTAAAAATCCAACATTTGGTTCATGAGCATGTAACTACAAATTAGATAGGTTAATTGTTTTATTTAATAATAAAAGTATTTTATTTAAATAAATAAATTTATGAGAAAGCAATAATAAAATAAAAAAAGATAAATTTCAACACAACATTCAAAATATAAAGCAAATACTAGATTTTACAATAGTGGAATGAATGAATGACTATTAAAATGAGTCAAGATATTAATTTATTATTGCTTGTTTTAAATAAAATAATAATACAAATAAAATTTCATAATACACTTAAAATAAGATTAAATATATAATAAAAATATAAATAATTTTAATTTAATAACTAGTTACTTGTACAATTTAACAATTTAATAAGTGAATAATTTACACATATAAAATTTCAAATAATTTTATGATCAATTTTTATAAAATAAATAGATAACAAATGCAATATATATTTTGACACAAAAAAAATTATGTTATAACATATATATACTATAAATATAATAATTTTAATTTAGATTTTAAACTATATTTTATAGTTAAGGATATAATAAATTTATTATAAATATAATATTAAATAGTATTTAATGAAGGATAATTGATAGACATCTATGTAACTTCGAGTGACCATGGGTAAGTGAGTTACCGTGTTTTGCTGTAACTATAAGTACCACGTAAGTGAGTTACCGTGTTTTGCTGTAACTATAAGTACCACGTAACTATAAGTTCCTCAATCTTTAAGCAACCAAATCTAAAAAACACACATATTAAGGTAAATGTTAGTTAGATAATATTTCCAACTAATACCCTTAATTAATACATTGGAAAATGAGAATAGTGTTAAGTTTGAAAAAAGTCAAATTTTAGATACAATAAATATATGGATAGTTTTGGAAAATCACCTTAAATTTGTATTGAAAAAAGAAAAGGAATATGTAAAATGGGACAAATTCATTTTTCAAAAGAGACATATATTTTGGGACGGAAGGTAGGGATGGCAAAACAATCCGAACCGACGGATACCCGATCCAAAACCCGACTTTTTGGATATCCAAAACCCGACTTTTTGGATATGGATATGGATATGGATTTGAATTTCATACCCGAAATTTTTTGGATATGGATATGGATTTCATGTATACCGATCCGAAACCCGATCAAAACCCGAGCCGAACCCGAAACCCGAAAAATACCCGAATTTTATTAATTATATTTTATATTTTCTATATTATATATATTATATATTATATATTATATATAAATGTATATTATAAATACATATTATACATACACTTATATATATATATATATATATATATATATATATATATATATTATACAAATGTATATTATAAATACATATTATACATACATATATCTTTGAGACATAAGATATGGAAAGATCGAGAAAATAAATTGTCATGGATGTAGCGATATTTTTTAACTTACTTACACAATTTTTTTTTATTTTTTTTGTTAAGCAACTTATTTACACTATTTTTAATTTTGAATACCCGAAAAAACCCGATCCGATCCGAAACCCGATGGATTTGGATTTGGATATTGAGTTTTGGATCCGAAACCCGATACGATCCGAAACCCGAAACCCGAAAATATTTTGATTTGGATTTGGATTTTGGAAAACCCGAGCCGAACCCGACCCGTTGCCATCCCTAACGGAAGGAGTACAACAAAGGTAAAAAGATCAAACACTAAATTATATTAGGCTCAATTACTTGTTTTGAGACTTGAGAGTGTTGCTAGATTTTCTTGTGAAGTATTGTGATGATTTAGTTTGTGAACATAAGTTTTTTTAATTAATTTCTTATACACTAATATTATATTTAATTCTTTTTTACTTTGTCCGACAATAATTTATATTTCTAAGTATATTTAACAAAAATCTGAATATACATATAGGGTAAGGTTCCAGGGAGAACCTCTTTATCAAGAGAACCAGAGAACTCAATCCTGACCATTCATTAATCAATTTTTATTTTAAATCAAAATACAATAAAAAATGGCTTTATTGTAATTAACGATGCTATTTAAGGTCATTTACAAATAAATATGTAGTATTATACGTAGAGTATTTAACCTACATATGGAAAGAATCTTCATTTCAATCTTTGATTACATAAAAAATCATTCCATATATACTACATTGATTACTAGATCGTTTCTGGTCAAGGCAACTACGTGATTTAGGGTTTGATTAAGGTAAGAAAATAAGTGATTCCTCATTATAATATAACAAATTTTCATACGTAATCTTCTTACATATCCTTGATGAACAACTAAGAAAACCAGAGCGGCTAACAATGGAGAAGAATGTCATTACCATTATATCACTATAATACATAAACTTTTGATCGAATATTACATGTGATTCTCAAACTTTTAGATTCTATAAACTGTTTTACTTTGTTGTATATGAAATTTTACAGGGATTTGTAAAGTTCTTTTATATCTATGTAAGCTTTGTTGAAATTTATGTTGGAATCTAATAGAAATTTGTTGATTTGCAGAGGAAAAATTCATAGTAAGATGAGGTGTACAATACCAATGGTCCACTCATATCGATTATCAGTAGTCTTCTAATTTTCTTTTCTTACATCCCACAAAGTTACAACAAGTTATGGTGGCATTAATATTATTATGGGGCCTTCAATTTTGCTAGTCGCTTTGTCATTTCAGCTTCTTTTTCACGGCCCGTCGATGATTTCGCATTGTTTGTTGGTGATTAGATCAAGAAAAAACATATCTTGAGTTGGTTTCTTGATTGAGCACTATTTTTCAGGTCTTCACTTTTGATAAATGCTTGATTAAAAAACATATTTTCAATTGGTTTCTTTGATTAAGTACATGGTTTGTTGAATTTTAGGTCATCAAACTTTTGGAGATGTTTGAATATCTATTTTATTGACAATTCAATAAAACTGTTGTACTACTTGGGTAGCTTGTCTTGTCTTGATAGTTTTTTGCTGTAATGATTTGAATTTGTTGGATCATCCAGGCATATTGTTTAGTTTTTCACAAAGTTTATGTTCTTAGTCACTCCCTTTGAGTTTATTTGGTGCTCTTGAAAAAAAGCGTGGATGGATCAGATATTCAGATCACACAATCAAATAAAGATTATATTAAACTCTCATGTAATGTGTTTTTGTTAACTTTATCATCTGTGAGGGGTTGATGTAAGTGTTCTGATGTAAGGGATCAGATATTCAGATCACACAATCAAATAAAGATTATATTAAACTCTCATGTAATGTGTTTTTGTTAACTTTATCATCTGTGAGGGGTTGATGTAAGTGTTCTGTAAATCTATTAAAATTCTAAGTGATTTTATATATGTGACTTTAGGTTCTATAAAGTGTTCTGAGTATTTATGAAAACACTTGATTAAATCTTTAATGAATTAATAAAATCACTGAATATAATCTTTGATAAACTAATATAACATATAATAGAATAAATATAACACATAATAAAAAATTTCAATTATAATAATTTTGAATTGATCATTGAAAAATTATTAAGAAATATCTTAAAAAACTAAGATATAGTAGAAAAACGAATAAAACTAAAAAACACCTAAGAGAATCTTGGTGTATTACATAATATTTCTATATATTTATTTCTTCAAAAGAAAAATTATACATTTCTTTTAAATTTAAGTTACATGTAGAAATATTATAAAAGACACCAAGATTTTCTTACGTGTTTCAAATCAATATATCAGTTTATTTACTTTTATTATGTTTTTTAGATTGAATTTTAATTTGAAAAAATATTATTTAAATTTTCTTAAATATTGGATAATTTATTTATAGTACTCTACTTATACATAACTATACAGAAACTTATTTTATACCAATAAAATATTTAGTAGAATCTAAATGTAAATATCTAATAAATTATATTACAATTTTTAAATAATTAACAAAATACCTAAGAAAATCTTGGTTTATTACATAATATTTTTATATATTTCATTTTTTTTTTAAAAACTAAACATTTCTTTTAAAATTAAGTTATATATAAAAATATCATCTAATATACCAAGTTTCTATTGCGTGTTTCAATGTATCATTTAAAATTTATTCTCGATCATCTCAAGTTGTAGAATTCGAAAAAATATTCTTAAATGTTCCATGAATTATTTATAACGTTGTACTTGTACATAACTACATTCGAAACTTATTTTAGATCAATAAACTAATTAAATGAATCTTAATATAAATATTTAATAAAGTAATATTATGATTTCAAGTAATTAAAAAAACACCTAAGAGAATCTCGATATTACATAATAGTTCTATATATTTTTCTAAAATAAAATAATTATGCATTTTTTTTAAAATTAAGTTACATATAAAAATATTATGTAATACATCAAGATTCGTGTTCCCAATCAATAAAATCTAAATAAAACTAAAAAAATACCTAAGAGAATCTTGGTATATTACACAACATTTGTATATATTTATATTTTTCAAAAGAAAATTTATGCATTTCTTTAAAAATTAAGTTACATGTAGAAATTATAAAATAAATTAACCAAGATTCTCTTACGTGTTTCAAATCAATATATCAATTTATTTACTATTTTTTGGAGATGACTTCGAGAATTGTTTTAAAAGACGTGCTATAAAAATTAAATTTTAATTTGAAAAAATATTATTTAAATTTTCTTAAATGTTGGATAAATTATTTATAGTGCTCTACTTGCACATAACTATACCAAATATTCAAAAATACCTTACAAAATCTCAAATCAGGTTAAAAAAATCTTTAAATTGGTATATAATAAATTGATACGTAATCTTTTTAAAAACTCCTTAAAATAATCTTTAAAAAGGTATAATAATTTTTTAAAGAATATCCTTTACGAGATTCCTTATATCTTTTTTTCATTTGACTTTTTTAAGAATAAATATTTAAAATATTATAATATTAGCGATCACTTAATAATATTTAATTATTTCTAGGATTCTTTTATATTTTTTTGACCTTTTAGTGTATTTTTCAAATTAATTTTTATCTTTTTATTCTTTAATTCTGCTAAGTGATTTTATATATTTGGCTTTAGGTTCTATAAAGTGTTATGAGTATTAAATTAATGAAAACACTTAACAAATTATTTAATAAATTAATGAAAACATTTGATTAAATCTTTAATGAATTAATAAAATCACTTAACATAATATTTGATAAATTAATATAACACATATTAAAAAGTTTGAATCATAATAATTTGAATTGATCATTGAAAAATTATTATGAAATATCTTAAACTAAGCTGTAGTAGAAAAACGAAAATAAATCTAAAAAACACCTAAGAGAATCTTGGTGTATTACATAAGATTTTTATATATTTATTTTTTTGAAAGAAAAATTAAATATAAGTTACATGTAAAAATATTATAAAAAGCACCAAGATTTTCATACATATTTAAATCAATATATCATTTTATTTACTTTTATGATGTTTTTTAGATTCCTTCGAGAATTGTTTTTATAGACATGCTATGAAAATTGAATTTTAATTTGAAAAAATATTATTTAAATTTTCTTAAATATTGGATAATTTTTTTATAGTGCTCTACTTGTACATAACTATACCGAAACTTATTTTATACCAATAAAAGATTTAGTAGAATCTAAATGTAAATATCTAATAAAATTATATTACAATTTTTAAATAATTAACAAAACACCAAAGAAAATCTTGGTGTATTATATAATATTTTTATATATTTCATTTTTTAAAAGAAACTAAACATTTCTTTTAAAATAAAATTAAAATATAAAAATATCATTTAATATACCAAGTTTCTATTGCGTGTTTCAATGTTTTTAAAATTTATTCTCCATTATCTCAAGTTCTAGAATTTAAAAAAATATTCTTAAATGTTCCATGAAATATTTATAACGTTGTACTTATACATAACTATACTCGAAACTTATTTTAGATCAATAAACTATTTAAACGAATCTTAATATAAATATTTGATAAAGTACTATTATGATTCTATATAATTAAAAAAACATCTAAGAAAATCTTGGTATTACATAATAGTTCTATATATTTTTTTAAAATAAAATAATTATGCAATTGTTTTTTAAATTAAGTTGCATATAAAAATATTATGTAATACATCAAGATTCGTGTTCCCAATCAATAAAATCTAAATAAAACTAAAAAAAACACCTAAGAGAATCTTGGTATATTACACAATATTTGTATATATTTATTTTTTACAAAAGAAAATTTATACATTTCTTTTAAAATTAAGTTACATGTAGAAATGTTATAAAATAGACCAAGATTCTCTTACGTGTTTCAAATCATTATATTAATTTATTTACTATCTTTTTGAGATGCCTTCAAGAATTATTTTAAAAGACGTGCTATAAAAATTGAATTTCTTACGTGTTTATATCAGTTTATTTACATTTATTATCTTTTTTAGATTCCTTCGAGAATTATTTTAAAACACATGCTATAAATATTGATATTTAATTTGAAAAAATATTATTTAAATTTTCTTAAATGTTGGATAAATTATTTATAGTGTTCTACTTGTACATAACTATACCGAATATTCAAAAATACCTTACAAAATCCCAAATCAGGTTAAAAAATCTCAAAAATGGTGTATAATAAATTGATACTTAATCTTTTAAAAACACCTTGAATAATCTTTAAAAAGGTATAATAATCTCTAAAAGAATATCATTTACGAGATTCCTTATATCTTTTTATCATTTGATTTTTTTAAGAATAAATAATATTTAAAATATTTGCGATCACTTAGTAATATTGCATTATATTTTTACAATATAATACTAATATTTAATTATTTCAAGGATTCTTTTATTTTTTTGACGTTTTAGTGTATTTTTCAAATTATTTTTTATCTTTTTAGTTTTTGATTCTACTGGTTTGTAACAACATATTAATTGTTCAACTTTCTTCTCCAATTTTTCTAAAAAAAAGTTATAAATTACAAGATTCCATTACGTGTGACAAGACTCTTAGTTGTTGCCCATTTATATATAATTTCTTATAATCTATTTTAGTGTTAATATCAATTTAGTTTTAGTAATCCTTTATTTGTTGACCTTTTTGAGTATTTTTAAAAGAATTATTTAAGTATTTGATCTATGATTATCAACACATTAATCTCAAGATTCCGTTAAGTATTTCGGTAAAATCCACTTATTCAGTTTGATCAATAAATATTTATGAAAACACTTAAAGAATCTCACATTGATAATATGTATTAAAAATAGTTTAATGAATTTCACTATAAGTCTAAAATCTACAAAAAATGAAATAAATTCTCCAAATTTTTTAAAAAAATATTCGCCAAGTGTTTCATTAAATATTTTTAATTGTGACGGACCAATCAAATAATTATTTTGAAGATTCCGTTAAGTGTTTTAATAAAATATTTACAAATTCTTTTAAAATTTTGTTAAAAAATATTTATCAAAACACTTTTAGGAATCTCACATTGACAATGTGCATTATATACACTTTAATGATTTCACCATATATCTAAAAATTACAAAAAAATAAATATTTTTTCTGAAAGAATATCTAGAAGGATATGAATACTTTTCTTTTAAAAAAAATCTCCTTATTAATATTTTTAAGGATATTGAAGATTTTGTTAAGTGATTCGATAAAAATATACTTATTCTTTTAAAATTTAATCAATAAATAATTATCAAAATGACAAAACACTTAGGGAATCTCACATTTTCTATGTGTATTTAGAATATTTTAATGAATTTCACTTTAAGTCTGAAAACTACAAAAAATGAAATCTATTTTCCAAAAAAATAAATTAAAAGACATGAAGTGTTTCAATAAATGCTTTTTAATTGTGACAGCTCTATCAAACAATTATTTTGAAGATTCCGTTAAGTGTTTTTATAAAATATTTAACTTTTTTTTAATTTGGTCAATAAAATATTTATCAAAACACTTTTAGGAATCTTAGTCTGTTATTCTAAATATAATAGAATACTTAGTGAAACATTGTAAAGAATCTTTTTATTCCGTAAAAGTATATGTTTCACTTTTAAGATAATTATTTCAATTACAATGTCCATATTTTATATTTTGAATATTTTTGTAATTTCAAAAATTATTTACCATAACTAACTTGAACAAGAATCGTGTACATTATATTTGGATATAAAGAACATTAGTGTACATGAAATGTGTTTGAATCGTGTTAAAAGGAACTTACCAATGCCGTGGGCAAAAACTAGATGAAAGCTGTTGATTCAAATTTAATTTAGAGAGAACAAATCTTAGGAAATCAATACAAACATGGCAAGTGATTGATAGACTTGCATTTAATTTGAAAAATGAAAAAATAGGTAAGCGCATTAAAATAAACGATTGACAGAATTACATATGGCAAGTGAAATATTCACAAAGAACAAAATCTTAAGAAATCAATACAAACATGGCAATGATTATTCTGAATACGTAATATATAACCTGTATTTATTGTTTACATATACTATCCCTATTGTCAAATAAGTATAAATACTAATAGATTTGTACACAATCTAGACCACACGATTAAAATTGAATTAATGGTAGATAGATTGGTTCTCTAGTTCTCTTGCTAAGGAGGGTTCTCTTTTGAACCTCCTCCTATATATATATATATATATATATATATATATATATATATATATATATATATATATATATAGAAAAGATAAGCACTACTTATTGACAAATCACAATGAGGAAAAGCCGCTCTCATTGTATTCCTAACAATATTGGTTAGGAATAATTTTCTCATGCAGACTACTGGCACTATACTGGGAGTGGAAATTATTCAGTCAAAAGTGGGTATAATCTAGCTATAAATATGAATAGGTCGGGGCCATCATCATCAGGGGAAGTGATTTCAACATGGTGGAAAGATTTTTGGGCAACGAAAATCCCACGGAAAATGTTAATATTTGGATGGAGGGGATTTCACGAAATCTTACCGACAACTAAAGGATTATACCACAGAAATGTTTCCACTCATAGTAATTGCCCACTATGTGGTTTTGGGGAAGATTCAAATGCCCATGCAATCTTTTGGTGCCCTGTTTCACAGGAGTTATGGACACTTCTTGATTACCCGTTTCTAGTGGGGCAAAAAGAGGAAATATCTTTCAAAGGTGTTTTGCTATATTCCACTGAACTTTTAGACGAAGAATATTTTGCCAAGTTATTAGTCTATGCGTGGGGAATATGGGTTGAAAGAAACAAAAAAAACTCATGGCCAAAAGTTTAGAACTCCTCAACAAGTTAAAAGTTGGATATCTTCTTATATTGAGGATCGGAAATAAAGAATTCACAAGATCTCGAAGGAGAAAGAGTAAGACGTTCTGTACACGAAAGTTCAGTTGGCAATCAAAGAGATGCGCAGTTCCATGAACTAAAGTTATATGTGGATGATGCAATATCCACGCCAACAAAGATGGTCAGAATTGGAGCTGCTATTATCGGAACAAATATGAGAGTACATGCAGCACTGTCAAAACCCCTTAAAGGTACACTATCTGTGATTCATGCAGAGTCACTAGCACTTTTGGTGGGATTACGTTGGGCACAAACGATTGGACTACCAATTAAGAGGATTTTATCTGACTCTTTATCGTTGATCCAAGCGTTGGATAACATAAATAATTACCATAACGAGATTGGTATGCTCCTTTATGACATTAAAATATTGTCATCCAGTTTTCCAGGGGCATCTATCTCCCATGTTATCCGAAAATATAATACAGTAGCCCACAATTTAGCCAAACAGGCCCTCCAACTGGATCAAGAATCTTCATGGATGGAAGAGGTCTTGTGTCACACGAAAATTGAATAGGTATGTAAATTGATAGAAATAAGTAAGAATAATTGTGTATTTGCTCTGTTGACAATATGTTATATATTCAGTGCTAATATAGTTAAAACATAAAAAATGATGGCCTAATGATTGATATATATATATATATGTGTGTGTGTGTGTGTGTGTGTGTATGTGTGTATGTATAGTTTAAATAGAAGAAGGATCAATTTATGGTTCTTACCCCTAAATAAAGTAATTAATAAAGAGCATATATCATGATAAATATTTGAGTCTAACAATTTAAAAGTCATCTTATAAAATTTAGAAGATTGGATATAGTTGTAAGGAAAGGTAGGACCTTGATAGTTGAACTCACTGAGTCAAAATTATAGAAACATATTCTTTGGTAAGACTTATTACTGTTATAGGTGCTCTGTGTTATATTTTTAGAAGTTTTGAGTTTTACATTGAGAACAAAGGATATCTTCCAAATTTTAATGGTTGTGATATTTGATCTAGCAGGCTACACAAGATGTACGCAGAAAGGTCCAGACTTCAACAGACTTTAAAAGGGTGATCTGAAGCAGGTAACAATTTTATGGTGATATGTTGGTACTCAATCAGACTTCATTTCTCATCTAATGAATATCAGCTTTCTTTTTATCCTACATATTTTCTTACCCCTTGCTGTTTATAAATCTAATTATAATGAAAATTTAGACACTATAATTTCGTCCACAACTAATGTTAGGACTCTGTTTAAAATAAGTAAATGCCACTGTATTTTAAGACATCAGTGTATAAATAAGAAAAATGAAAATACAATGTCAACATTCTATAAAAGCTATTTATTTTTTGTCAAGCTACTAAATTCCTCTTTGAATTATTCATTTGAAGCAAGTATCAGCATTATTGTTAAATTAAAAGCTATTGTTATAATAGTTTAATAACTTTAAAAGTTGTAGATAATAATCTACATGCATTTGCAACCGGTAGAATGAAGCATTAAAATACTATATGTAATCTTAGGTGACACCACTCCCAAGAACTATTTGATGCTTGTGTAAACTATATAATAAATAAACACTTATAATAAAATTAATTAAGGATTTTTCTAATGACATGGACTTGTATATGATGAAGGTTATGAGGAATTTAAAAGTTTAATTCCAATAAAATTTATTATGTGGTGGTTAGATTAAAACAATTGTTCTAATAAGCTATGAGGATGGGAGGAGAAGTTATGGGTAGTTTATTTTAAAAGAAAAATTATTTACATGTTACAACATGCTCCTGTTTACTTTAATAAAGAAAGAAGGCATTAAGCTTTAGCTTAATTAAATGTGAGAAGACTGGTGGATAGGGTATTCGTTACATATTGATTTTAATTTCCCTTCCAAAGTAGAAGTAGGTTACCATGGATTAAAGTTGATTAATCCTAAATCCAAAAATGATTATATTTTAGTTGTAGTAGTAATAGAAATTTAGGATGAGCGGGAATATGTTTGTTGTAATAAAGTATCTAACCAAAGGACTTTCCTTTGGTTAGAGGTTTTGTTTCTATGCATTTATGTAGTACTAAAATAGGGTTGGAATATGTTAGATATGTCAGAATGTATATCTAACCAAAGGATCCTTTGGTTAGATTCAACTTTATTTTATTATATTATGTTATGATATTAATTTTGTTTTTGAGATTTTATTTTGCTATATGATACAAATGGACTCATGGTTTTCTCTTTGTCGTTTTGTAATTTTCAGTTAAAAACTCTTAAGGTACTTTATGGAGATTTGGATGGACAGAGGCAGATGAAAGGGAATGGAAGGAGGACCTTGATGTATAAGTTAGTTAAGATGCAATTATTGATAGCAGTTGGGACTTCACTAATGCTACCAGAAGCTACAAATTTAATTTTAGCCTCTTTGTAAACATTGTATTTCTATTTTGGAGGGCACTCTTTTTCCCCCTTGAGTTTTTTCCCATAGGGTTTTACTCTCGCGGGGTTTTAACGAGGCCTTCTTTTGTGGGTTATATTTTCAGACATTAAAGGTGTTATTGTCTAAACGTCCGGGAGTACTTTCCTTAATTTCGGTTAGATGATATCCTCTTTGAATGAAGGAAACTCCTTTGTTTGAACATTTTATCTTGACGCAATTCAGTAATGAAAATGTTGCTTTAGTCAAAAAAACAATGTTCAGTATAATTGTTATGAACCAGTAGCAACCTAATAATATACATTTGTAATTACAAAGCAGGGAAAATTATGATATGCGAATTTTGAACACAAATTACATGAATTCTTTAATCATGAAGTGTATAGCAAAGTATATACTGTACGAACATTAAACACAAATACGATTCACTTACCAGCCTCAATCTTTTTTCTTCTTTCTTGTGTATACCTAAGTACATGTTAAAACTTAAAATGCACATTGATCTGTATAAATCAACTTTTTATGCCCGCTGCCTTTACATAGTTCATTTAATTTGAAACAATTTTTGAATGGTTTTCGATTACAAGATTCAAAATACGCCAATAAAGGTTTTGTACTTGTTGATTAAATTTGTACATGCAGAAGAGCCGGAAGTAGAGAGCTATTGACATAGATGTTAATATATTATTATGGGAAAAATAGAGATTTACCTTTCATATTATTATTAATTAAAAACGAAGAGTTCCGTTATTATGTTAATTTCCATTATTAAGAATTAGGGAAAGATAATCTTGAGAGCATTTTTTATCATGGTATCAAGAGCAAGCGATGAGAAAAAAAAACCCTACGAGAGTTCGTGGGTATGAGAAGGTCCTGCTAGAGTTCGTGGGTGTGAGAAAAAGATTCCGCGAGAGTTCGTGGGTGAGAGTAGAAAAAAAAATTATTCGTGGATTTGAGAAAATAAACTCCTACAAAAATTTGTAGGGGCGAGAAAAAAACAAACATGTGAGAGATCGTGGCCGTGGGGATGGAAAAAAAATCTGCGAGAATTTTTTGGATATAGAAGAAAGAAAACTCATGAGAACGGAAATGACGATAAGACGAAAGCACGACGACTGGATTTGTGTAAGAGATTGTCTCAAATTAACGGCAACAAAAAGAAGAATATTGAGGAGAAAACTATAACGGAGGTTATGATGATAAAGATGATGAAGACGAGTATATGAAGACCTGATTACACCGAGAAAGCTGATTCAAATGGGTGATTATGTCGATTGGAGCAAATGATTCAATTACTTTTTTTAATTTTGGCAAACTCTCGATTTTGAGTAACATGAGTTTGAGGGAGATATTGACATAGTTGTTAATATATTATTATGGTAAAAATAGAGACTTACCTTCAATATTATTATTAGTTAAAAACGTAGAGTTTCGTTATTATGTTAATTTATATTATTGAGAATTAGGGAATTGGTATATAAACAATTGCGATGTATTGTAATAAACTTGAGGCGAGTGTCTCTAATTGTGAATGAGAAAGATAGCCTTGAGAGCATTTTTTTATCATGGTATCAAGAGCCAGTGACGAGAAAAAAAAACCCTACGAGAGTTCGTGGGTGAGAGAAAAACATTCCGCGAGAGTTTATTAGGTGAGAGTAGAAAAAAATCTACGAGAGTTCATGGATTTGAGAAAAGAAAACTCCTACAAGAATTTGTGGGGGCGAGAAAAAAAACATGTGAGAGATCGTGCGGATGGGAAAAATAATTTTGCGAGAGTTTTTTGGATATAGAAAGAAAAATCATGAGTATGAAGATGGCGATAAGACGAAAGCACAACGACGATGATGGTCGATTTGTGTAAGAGACTATCTCAAATTAACGACAACAAAAAGAGGAATATTGGGGAAAACCGTGACAAAAAAACTATTACTGAGGCAACGATGATAAAGATGATGAAGACGAGGATATGAATACCTGATTAAACCAAGAAAACTGATTCAAGTGGGTGATTATGTTGATTGGAGCAAATGATTCAATTTTTTTTTAATTTTGGAAAACTCTCGATTTTGAGTATCGTGAGTTTGAGGGGGATATTGACATAGATGTTAATATATTATTATGGAAAAAATCGAGACTACCTTTAATATTATTATTAGTTAAAAACGAAGAGTTGCGTTATTATGTTAATATCTATTATTGAGAATTAGAGATTTGGTATATAAATAATTATGATGTATTGTAATAAACTTGAGGCGAGTGCCTGTGAATGAGAAAGATAATCTTGAGAGAGCATTTTTATCTATCGACTGATTAACTAGTGTTGCTAGCTTTTCTTTAGAACATTACCACGGTTTAGGTGGTTTAACTAGATTGGACTTTTTCCTCAAATCTGAATCTTATAAGGTTTTCGAACCCAAGTAACGCTATGCATCTGTATCTATAACCTTTATTAATAAGCGAAACACTCTTTTAACGGTACCACTTTTGGTTTCACCCCTATTTTGGCTTCACCCTTATTTTGGTTTCACCCTTATAATCCTATTTCTACTATAGAATATAATCATATTTTACTATAATTGTTTCATTACAACTTTAAATAAAAAAATAGTTCTATCCCTAGAATCATATTCCCATATAATTCTATGTTATTTCTTAAGGAAAATAATAAAATTGAAATCCTATTATAATTATAATACAATTTTTTTTATCATAATTTAGAATCAAAAAATAATACGATCTATTCTCGAAAATATTTTTCAAGGAACACCCTTTTAACGGTACCACTTTTGGTACGCACCGTATTTTGGTTTCACCCATATAATCCTATTTTTACTATAATTCTATGTTATTTTTTAATAAAATAGAAATCCTATTGTAATTATAATTCTTTTATTACAACTTTAAATAAAAAAAATAGTTCAATCCCTAGAATCATATTCCCTTACAATTCTATGTTATTTTTTAAAGAAAATAATAAAATTGAAATCCTATTATAATTATAATACAATTTTTTTATCATAAAAAATTGAAATCCTATTATAATTATAATACAATTTTTTTAATCATAATTTAGAATAAAAAAAATAATACGATCTTTTCTTCAAAAGATTTTTTAAGGAACACCTTTTAACGGTACAACTTTTGGTTCGCACCGTATTTTGGTTTCACCCCTATAATCCTATTTTTACTATAATTCTATGTTATTTTTTAATAAAATAGAAATCCTATTGTAATTATAATTATTTTATTACAACTTTAAATAAAAAAATAGTTTCATCCCTAGAATCATATTCCCCTACAATTTTATGTCATTTTTTTAAAGAAAATAATAAAATTGAAATCCTATTATAATTATAATACAATTTTTTTATCTTAATTTAAAATAAAAAAAATAATACGACCAATTCTCCAAAAGATTTTTCAAGGAGAACAATTAGAACATGTTTATGTACACTACTCTAGAACATTCTTCCCTGCGATTATAGGTTAGTTTTTTTTTTAAAAAAAATATAATAAAATTGAAATCTTATTATTATTATAATTCTTACATTGTATTAACAAATTTTTTTATTATACCTTATAATAAAAAAAGATTACGATCAATTATCCTAAATATTTTTCAATGAAAACAACCGAAACGTGTTTTCATGCACTTCTATTAAACAATCTAAGTTTATATTTTGTTAATCGCTTAAATTTTTTATGCAAATAACATAGTTCTTTTTATAATTTTTGTAATATAATATTATAAATATTTAATTAAATAAAAATTAGTAATTATTTAACATAAATCTCCGAGACCGTGCTTCGCACGGGTTATCATCTAGTATACATATATACAAAGTTAATAAAAATTTAAAAAATGGTTTCGACAAAAAATATAGGCAATTTTAAACTTGATTAATAAAATACTTATAATATTGGTGATTCATTTACTAATTATTACTAGATGATAATCCGTGTGAAGTATGGATCGAGATAATTTATTTAAATTGACAATTTCTTTGTTAAATTTTTATAAAAACTATTTTATTTACTACAAAAAAATACTTTAAAAATGATAAAAGTATAAAAGAAAATTGCATTATTTATGCAACTCAGAAGTTTATAATAAAAGAATTATAATAACATCAGAATTCCAATAATTCTAGGAGACACGATCTAGAAGGAAGTACCATTTAAACGTGATTTCACATATTAATAAGATATTAGATGATAACATGTGCGAAGCACGTACCCGAGAAAATTTAATTAAATTTGATTATTAATAAAGGTCATTTTATATATTATTTATTTAAGTTTATTAAATGAAATTGAGAAAAAAACTAAATGATTCCGATATATACGTAAAAATGTACATGATTATGATAAATACCTTATTTGTGAATTGAATACAGTTATAACAAAAAATTATAATTATAATAATTATAATAGAATTTAATAATTTTATTAAAAAGTTATATGGAATCCTAAAAGAAATAGAAATCTTAAGATGGAAACAAATTCTAGGAGAAAAATGGATTTCATTTGTTAAAGATAAGCATGTCAGGTGAAATAGAATTTTAGAGGTGAAACGAAAATATGATGTGAATCAAATTTGATATAAACTATATACATTATAAAAAAGGATTTTTCTTATTAATAAAAGTTATAGCTAGATTTGTTAGTCTCCTCCATTATCCTAGTAATTTTAGACATTGTAATATAATTGAGATGAATTATTTGTAACATATATAAATGTTTGGGCTTTCTCGTGATTCGATACTTAAAGATAAATTACATAAATTTATAAATTTTAACCCAAATTACATGAATTCATTCAGCATGCAACTGTAATGATAAAAAATGTATGTATTAGACGCAAAGACATGAAAATTTTAATATGAGTGATAACCAAAAACACTAAACATCTCTTACAATATTCAATCGATAAAAACGTATTAGAAATTAGAAAAATATTAAGCTAAATACTCCTTTTTTGAAACCTGTCTCTCATCAAGAAAAATGTAATAAACTAGTAATTTTGAATGTACTTTTCATTGATATTTGTTATAGGGAGAATATTGTATAACAATATTTCGGAGGTTTGCTAGAATCATGGAGCAAAATACGGATATTCTGCTATGAACACGAAGAACATGAGAGAAGATTGGTGTTTGTTTGTTTTGATGTGGTTGTTCTTGTATATTGATAATCAGTGGTGAACTGTTTCTCATCCTTTACAAGATGCCTACGTACCCTTTTTATAGGGATCAAGACACACGTAGTTCTCTTAGAGAAGAAGTTACCTAGACGGGCTAAGGTTTCTACAATATGAAATCTGCTAAAGCTTGCCCCTTTATTGCACCTCGAGGCTTGTACTCAATGTCAAACTGACTCAGCTCTATGGTCCATTTTAAGAGTCTACCCGAGGCCTCGGGTTTATGCATTACTTGCCTAAGTGGGTATGCAGTGCGAACTTGAATACTGTGGGCCTGAAAATATGGCCTCAGCTTCCGCGAAGCCAAAACCAAAGCATAGGCGAGCTTCTCCATGTTGGTATAGCGAGTCTCAGCATCTAACAATCTTTTACTGACATAGTAAACGGGGAGCTAAAGTTTTTCCTCCTCGCGAACGAGGACAGCACTGATGGCATATTCTGAAACCGCCAAGTAAACAATAAGAACTTCACCTTCATTGGGCTTAGAAAGTAATGGGGGCGAACCCAGATGCTCCTTTATCATTCGAAAAGCTTCCTCGCATTCAGGGGTCCATTCAAAACTTTTTCCCACCTTCTTGATCGCTTTAAAGAATTCATGGCACTTGTCTGATGATTTAGAAACGAACCGATTGAGTGCTGCGATCCTTCCAGTTAAACTTTGTACCTCCTTGACACTTCTTGGCGACCTCATTTCCATCAATGCCTTTATTTTAGCTGGATTAGCCTCAATGCCTCTGTGATTAACAATGAACCCCAAAAACTTTCCAGATTCGACCCCAAAGACACACTTCTGGGGGTTGAGCTTCATTCTGAATTTCCTCAATATATCGAACATTTCTACGAGGTGGGCTATACGATCCCCAGCCTCCTTGGACTTCACAAGCATGTCATCTACATAGACCTCCATTGTCTTTCCAATCTGCTTCTCAAACATCATGTTAACGAGCCGCTGATAAGTAGCACCTGCATTGAGGAGGCCAAAGGGCATCCCAATATAGCAGTAGAGACCTATGTCTGTGATAAACGAAGTGTGCTCCTGGTCGGGGCCATACATGGGTATCTGATTGTACCCGGAATAGGCATCCATGAAACTTAAGAGTGCGTGGCCCCCTGTTGCATTTACCAATTTATCAATTCTTGGAAGAGGGAAACTATCCTTCGGGCAATGCTTATTCAGATCAGTAAAATCCACACACGTCCTCCACTTGCCATTTGGTTTCTTCACGAGGACAGGATTAGCGAGCCAATCAGGGTAGAATGATTCCCTAACGAGCCCGACCTCGAGAAGCCTATCCACTTCTTTTTTGAGAGCCTCAGCCCGCTCTCCACTTATCGGCCTTCTTTTCTACCTCACTCCCTTTTTGCTGGGATCAAGATTAAGCCTGTGACACATCACATCTGGATTTATCCCGATCATGTCTTCATGAGACCATGCAAAAACATCCAAATTATCCTTTAGAAACTCCACGAGCCTCCCCCTTAAATCAGGGCTCAGCTGCGACCCAACTTTTAAAACTTTGGTTGGATCCTTAGCATCGACAAGAATAGGGATCGTATCTTCCCCAGCTCCGGCTCGCTCCACGTGCTCTGGAATGCGAGGATCTAAATCAATCTCAACATCGCGGACCCTGCTGGATTCCGCTCTTCCCTCCTTGCACTTTCCGCCACAAGGGTCGCCTGTACGTGGCCATACTCAGTTACAACTGTTGTTTCTTGTGTAATCCCATTAGGTAAATCTACCAATGTTGACGTCTCCTTGCGAACCCATTTTCCCTTACGGGCTCGCACAGCAGCCTATTCCGGGCTCTCCTCGTCATCGCTAGCCTCCTCAACAATTCCTTCTTGTAGAACCAACACGGGCTGCGAGGCCTCCATCATTATTGCCCCTGGCACCGGTTCTACCTGTATGCCCAAGCTGTCAAAATAATCATCAGGCAACTCCTCGATTGAAATTATGTTACAACTAGTTGAAGGTTGCGAGGCCTCGACATCCATAGAACTTCTTCCCTTTTCTGCTGACTTCAGGGCCTGATTGTAGCACTCTCGTGACTCGTGCTGAATTTCTCTAACACAACCCACACCATGCGGGGTAGGAAATTTCATTGAGAGATGGTAGATAGAAGTCACCACCCTCATTTCCTTCAAGATGGGTCTCCCCACAATAGCATTATAAGCAGATGGTTGATCCACGACCATGAAATCAGCGACCTGAGTAGTGATGAAGGGCTCGTCCCCCAAAGTAATGGGAAGCCTGATCAGGCCTTTCACACTCACAGAAGCTCCCGTGAATCCATAGAGGTGACCTACCGTAGGAATGAGGTCTTTATCTACATATCCCATTTTCTTGTAGACATCATACATCAAAACATTCACAGCACTTCCATTGTCCACTAGCACTCTATAGATATTCTGTGAGCCAATGCGAACTCGAACTACTAGAGCATCGGAGTGAGGATGGTGTACCCACTTCGCATCTTCTTCAGTGAACATGATATTTGTATCTTCCCCCTTAAAAAGCTTTGGGGGTCGCTCTTGCAAATGATGCACATTGGTGAGGGGTCGCTCCCTGGCCTCGCGTGCATACCTTTCCCTGGCCTTGTTGCTGTCTCCTCCAATATGCGGTCCTCCAATAATCACATGGATGCTATTACCTCGCTCTTCTCTATCCTTGCGAGGCTCTGTGTTTTGGCCTGAGGGGGGTACAGCATGATATCCTATTCCTAATTTTCCTGAGTTCCCTTGATGTTTTTTTACTTCGCGAACCGCCCACTCAGTTAACTTCCCTTCTCGAATTAACTGATCAATTTGTTCCTTCAATTGCCAACAGTCCGCAGTATCATGCCCCTTTTGTTCATGGAAGTCACAATACTTTGCAGTGTTCCAAGTTCCTTGTGGACCCATAGCACGAGGTTTTGTGAACATCCCTTTATTAGCGTTGACAGCATAGATATGATCAACTGAAGCCACTAAGGGAACGAACTTGTCCTCGTCTCTAGCCGGACGAGCCCGAGGTGGGGATCGTCTTGAGGGATCGCGATCTCTTCTTTTCGGGCTCGGGCTACGATCCTCTCTTCGCCTGGGGCTTCTAGAATCCCTTCTCTTTACCCCTTTGCCTTTACTTCCATGGTTACCAGTCCCAGCATTCTTATTGAGATATGCCAATGATTTCTCAACTCGCTTAAAGGGCTCAGCGACCCGGTGCAACTCTGAAAGCGTACCAGGGGTCTGCTCCTGTAGCTTCTCCCAAAATTTGGTTCCTTCCCTTACCCCAGCGATAAGGAAATTTTTTACGGCCTCATCATTTGCGCCTCGAACACGAGGCACCTCAGCATTGAACCTTTTGAAATAATCATGCAAAGTCTCTCATTCCTTCTGTTTTATGTTCGCCAATGTAGACACAGGAAGTGCATAGAGCATTGAAGATTGGAACTGTTTGATGAAGATATCCACGAGCTGCTCTCATGAATCTATGACCACCAGGGATCCTAGCTTCGAGAACCATTGTTGGGCACTTCCTCTTAGCGAGGCTGCAAACAGCCTGCACCTCGCTAACAATGACACTTGATATACATCCATCTCATTGTTGAACCGAATGACGAACTCTGTTGGATCCGTCTCCCCATTATAAGTCATATCGGAATGATGACCTCGAAATACTGCAGGCAATGGAGCAGTGCGAATCTCATGAGTAAAGGGCGAGGAGGAGCCCATGTTACTGAAAATACCATTCTCGTTATTCATTGCATCCAGTGCTTTTTTCAAATCTTCCAGCTTATAGTCACTGATCCTGCCCTCTTTGTCCCCATCCTTCTTTCCTCCAGTGCTTGCATGATGAGACTGAGTCTTTTTTGGGGCGCTAGATTCTTCTTGATCATTTCTACGATCCTTATTTTTGGGGTCTCCCTCGCGATGTGGGGATCGTTCTTGTTTTCGATTGAAAGGGGGTCTGTCCTCACGATGACGGGACCGCTCGCGCTCTCTGCGAGGAGAGGGGGGTCCGTCATTGCGACGATATGACCGCTCACGATCTTTTCGAGGAGACAAAGGTCGATGAGAGCCCTTGCTTTTATTTTTAGATCCTCCATCCTTATTGGTCTTAAGCTTTTCCAATTTGAGACGGAGATCGTGCTCACTAAGTTTCTTTCCGACTCGGTCAAAAACACTGACAGACCTCCCCTCAGACGAGGTGGGCTTCGCCTGTGACACCTCCTTATTCAAAGTAGCCTCCTCGTCGACCCACTCAGGGTTCGTTTGATCTGTTATTACATCATTAAAGTCCCCTATCAACTGCTTGGTGGGGCCTTTACTACCTCCTGTCCTCGCGTTCCTCTTAAAGCCCCTGGAACTGTGTCGCTTCTCCATCTTAGCCACCTGCTCCCTTACTTCGATCATCTGATCACCAAGGCCCTTCAGAAATGTCATGACCTCGCCAGGCAAAGCCACTTGTTGGACAGGGGGTGTTTGCTCCTTTTCAAACTCGTCCTCGAACTCTTCCACGATTCCTTCTTTGTGCACTTCGCTCTCTGATGGGTTCTTCTTCTGGGGTCGTCTTTATTCCTCCTATCCGACCCCGGGGTCTCCCCCTCTCCGTTCCTCTTTTTGTGAGATTTAGTCATTGTTCTCCCAATCAATGACTAGCCCCTCCTTCTAGCGCCAAATGTTATAGGGAGAATATTGTATAACAATATTTTGGAAGTTTGCTGGAATCACGGAGCAAAATACGGATATTCTGCTATGAACATGAAGAACATGAGAGGAGATTGGTGTTTGTTTGTTTTGATGTGGCTGTTCTTGTATATTGATAATCAGTGGTGAAATGTTTCTCATTCTTTACAAGATGCCTACGTACCCTATTTATAGGGATCAATCCACACGTAGTTCTCTTAGAGAAGAAGTTACCTAGACGGGCTAGGGTTTCTATGGGCTCGGCTTGGCCCAAATCCACTAGTCGTCTCCTTGGGTTATGTTTTACCCATTTACACTGCTCATGACACATGGCCCATTAAAGGAACCCACGGCTAGCATGATGCTGTAATTATCATTATTGGCGAAGCTAACTAGATGGCCTCGCATGCGACCTCGCTGAGCTGGTCATGCGAGGCGATCCTCACTGCATGGAGATAACCTACTCACGCGACCTCGCTGGGCCTGACCGTAAGCCTTCGTAGAAAACATGCTCTAGGCCACGCTGGACCTCTAAACTGCGACCCGTACTCTAGGGCTCGCTGGCGACCCCGCTATACAGAATAATGTGATGAATCCTCATATGATGGCGGACTTTAATGACCCATTCCTCATTCTTAGGCCCATTATGTGAGATGTACTGATATTCTAGCCCATTAGGTCTGTTTAGGACTTATGCCAAATTCGGGCATAACAATTTTCTAGTCATCAAATTTAAAAATTACGATAATTTTGACATTTTCTTACTTCTTATACCGCATATGGGATGATATTAATCCAACTTTTTTTTATAAATTCAATGATGTCTCAGTTATCCAATTATTTAAAAAAAAACACTTCACCGAATTGGTGAATCAATCATGCTTCGAATAAATAAAACTCTTACCTAATATCTCTAGAATATATCCAATTTACATTTAAAAATTTTAATTTAATATTCAAGAACATAAAAAATTTAACTGTAGATTCTATTTTAAGTTTTAACCAGTGAATAGACACATCTCCCCTTTTTCCCTTTCAACTTCTCCAAATTTGCAAATAATCCAAAACCCCATCAACACAAAACACGCATTTCTCTACTATAAACCTCCCCCTTCTTTCTTGTATCACCATATCCATTTCTTTATTTCTCATTATTTCATATATCAAAAAATAACATCTTTTATCATCATTTATTCATTCCAGTACAAATATTATTCATAGGAATGGCTCTCAGTCTTGATTGTGATGTATCAACCCTATTGTGTGCTGAAGAAAATGAAAGTATTTATTTCGATGATTATGTCGTTGAAAAGTGTCAAAGTACTAATTTTTATGACATGGGTAGTGATCAAAATCGAAACTTTAAGGTTCAAGAAGGCTTTATGAGTGGTTTATTACCACTGCAAAGTGATGAGTGTGTAGATTCGATGTTTGCGAAAGAATGTGAGCATTTGCCTGCACATGATCATATGCAAAGATTGCGAAATGGGGACTTAAATTTGAAGGCTAGACAAGAGGCTGTTTGTAAAGGCTTATTCACATTTCAATTTCGGACCTCATTGCGCATATTTATCCGTAAACTACTTGGATAGATTCCTCTCTGCCTATGAGTTACCGACTGACAAAGAATGGATGATGCAATTGTTGGCTGTTGCTTATTTATCTCTCGCAGCGAAAGTGGAGGAGACTGAAGTGCCACTATGCTTAAATTTACAGGTTGGTGAATCAAAGTTTCTGTTTGAAGCAAAAACCATACAGAGGATGGAATTTCTTGTTTTAAGTACATTGAAGTGGAGATTGAAATCAATCACCCCATTCTCATTTATCGATCATTTCCTTACAAAAATAATGGGAGATCATATTGCATCAAGATTTCCAATTTTCAGATCAACACAGCTTATATTAAGTATGATCATAGGGATTGACTTCTTGGAATTCAGGCCTTCTGAAATTGCAGCAGCAGTGGCTCTGTCTGTTGCTGGACAAAATCAAATAGTTGATACCGAGAAAGCATTATATCAACTTGATCACCATTTACGAAAGGATAGAGTGGCAAAGTGTGTTGAACTGATGAAGAAATCATCATCGTCATCATCATTAAGTGCAATTAGTAGTAACATTTCAAATGGATTAATCCGATCATCATTTCCCCAAAGCTCGATTGGTGTGATAGATGCTGCTTGCATAAGCTATAGAAGTGATGAAACAACAGTTGGAAGTTGTGTACACTCATCTCATTATAGTGAAAACACTAAGAGGAGGAGGAAGCTAAATTAGACACATCATTGGTACAATATGTGCTAGGCTAGTAGGCTTGATGTATGTTGAATATTGTTGAGGTGACAAAGAAAGAAAAATTTGAAGTGTCATTATCCATAAAAAAAAGGTTTTTTCACAACTTAAAAACTTGTGTAATATTCATAATAATCATAAAACTTGTGTAATCAGCCTTGTGTAAATTATTGTCTTGAAATTCTCTGAAAGTTAAACTGTGGTTTTATGTATGGAGACAAAATATTATTTCTAAAATTAGTGGATGCAAACACTGTACTGAACTGGAGAAGCTATTGATGTTTTGGGGTTTCCTGCAGCTCATGGAGAAAATTTTCCGGTTGTGGAGAAGCGAAAACCACAATGTGCTCTGCGGAGAGTTCTTTCTGGGCATTGGTAATGCCAATGAAGCGAATGAGATGTAAATCAATTCCCTTTCCACAAATTAATATGGAGAACACAACATAGAAGCCAACATCCTATTAGAGTATTAATTAATTGATGTATTCACAAAATAGATTTGTTACAAAGCCAATAGCCCATATTATAATATCCAAAGCTAATTATGATTGTTGCACTACCAGTCCAGGCTCCCCATAGTGCATAGATAAGGGAAGAAAAGCTGAGCCTGCATTTGTTCTGATCTGTTGGTTTAATATATATAAAGGTCCTTAAGGACTCATATTTTTTGTAATATTTCTTGGCCGTATTTACTCGTGAAAAGTCATGTATGAAAGTTCATAATTTAACCGTCAAGTTGGTGCATTCTTCATTTCTTTGTACAGTAGTAGATAGGAGTAGTAAACTCTTTGCCACTCCAATTGTTAAAAATGCACTTTAGCTTTCTAATGTTCGGACTACGGAAAAACTGAAAACAAATAGTAGTTTGAAATTTAATTATCTAAAATAAATTTGGAATATGTATCAACATGAAATGTAAGAAAATATGTGAATAATAAGTGTTATGTAATGTATTAACTTTTTATACACTATTATTAGATTAATTAACTCTCTTATTGTCCACCACAACACTAAAACTAAAACTGTCTAGGAACTCTCGTAGCCTCCTTTTCTTATAACTTTATAGGCAAGAGGTTTCATTGGATTCTTAACAATGTTAGTCAGGATTAGTTTTTTCATTAATTTCCTCCAACAACTTAATATTTTAAACAATGCTCCGTACGAATGTTAATAACATCATCAATTTGTAATTACAGAGCAGGAGAAATCATTATAAGTGAGTTTTGAACACAAATTACAATAATTTATTAGTCATGAAGTGTATAGCAAAGGATAAACTGCATAAACATTGAACATAAATACGATGGTCACTCAACAACCTCAATTTCTTTTTGTTCTTTCTTATGTATATCTAGTTACATGTTAAAACTTAAAATGCATATTTGTTAATTGTTAGCATAACTCAAGTTTTATGTCCGCTTTCATTACAGAGTTTATTTAATTTGAAACATTTTACGAATGATTTTCGATTACAAGAGTTAAAATATGCCAAAAACGGTTTAGTGCCTTGTTAATTAAATTTGTATTTGCAGATGAGCCATGAGGCAGAAGTAGCTAGACAGCCTCTTGCGCACACTATCAAAGCTTAATTACATAGTTTGAGAGTGTCGATAGCTCCTCTTTAGAACAGTACCACGGTTTAGGTGGTTTAACTTAGTATTGTCCTTAAATCGAATCTTAAGGCTACACAACCTGACTTCGTAGGCGCAGAGAAGTACTTTTGCCACTTATTTGTATGTCGCATGTCGCAGAACAAAAGCATTTACATCCTGTTACGACTGGATTTCTGCCGGACCTTGGTTCGGTCGGACCTGCAAATGAGAAGAATGCGAGGGTTTGGCCCCCCGATTCACCTCCGGTGTGAGAACAAGTTAGTCGGTTTTGGTAAGGTAAATTAGAACGTAGAGTGTTTGTGTTGTGTGTAATTGTGTATGAATGGAAAATCTGAACCTGACTAGACCATATCCTTTTCTCTCCAGGCGGTTACCCGAAGAGTGGGCATCGTGTATCAACGTGTCCCCACGATTCGGAGGAAAATGAACCATATGACCGTTGTTGCCTACTGGACCGAATGTCAATGGGCTTCATTCGGCTGGCCCGATAATCTGTCCCTGGACCTTCGGTTCGGCCCATGAAAGAGATGGGCCTCTAACATGTCCCTGGGCTTCGTTCGGAATTATCCTCAGGACGGAGGCCAAAGCCTGGGCCCATCTTCGGAATTCATTCTTCGGACGCTTACTTAGGATAAGAAGGACGATGGACAAGGTCGAGACGTCTTCTGGGGAACCGTGTTCCTTTATGATTGACAGCTGTCTGTTCTCGAGATTGGCGCAAGGATCTCAGCCGTTGAATACGAAACGGCTTTGTCCAAACGTCACACCTCCCTTACTTAAATTCATAATCTCTTCCTTTTTCACTTTACGCACCAAACATTTCTCAAACATTTGGAGCAAAAACGTTTTCACAAATGCACTTTGGCAGCAATTGGAAACGTCGTTTCTTCACCAGTTACCTTTAATTCTCCGATTCCGGTCGACGTTTACGTTCAAGTGGTCTATCCTCAGGAACTCAGTCTCATCAGAAATCTTCAAACCAGTAAGTACCATTCTCTTCTTTGTTTCTTCACCATTATAAACCTGCATACCATGTATCCATGTATGTATCCTCATGTATATACCTGTATGTATGTATGTATGAAATCACTTGTGTCTATTGAGTGTTAAACGAAATGCTCGCATGTCCAAAAAGCTTTATATTCTTTTTGATGCGCCCTTTTCCTCTTGTATTGGCACTTCCCAAAATTCTGGAACTGGTCCGAAGGTAATCTGGGCAAGAACTCCCTTCGGGATCTTCAAACCTTAAGAACAATTTTCGGACCGTTTCGATCTTTTGCGGATTCCCTTAGAATGTCCTAATTCCCGTAGTTTTTAGGTTTTCGACTTCATTCACCTTAGATCGTAGGGTGCTCCGACCGATCCTGGCTCACTGTACTAGGCCTCTTCTCCTTTTATTTCCTTCTTTTTTGTCCGAGTAAAAGGCTAATGTCTCTCCATTTGAGAATGCAGGGATATGGATCGGTCGATCGAAGGTGCTTGTCCTTCGGAGGTTTCACCCTTTAGTAATGCACAAGTATATCCAGCCGCGAATTTCCGATCGCAATTGACCGAAGACAAAATTGAAGTTTTCCATTCCAAATATCTGGTAGAGAGGAATGTCTGGTACTTCTTCGCACCGAGGAAGAAAGACCGAATCTACCACAATCCCGAGGTTCCACCTCTCTGCGGGGGGAGTGTAGCCACCGGCATATCCGAGATGGTGTTCAAATGCGGCTTTCGGTTGCCGATGTTGCCGATTCTGAAGAAAATATTGAAGCAGCTGGGGATAGCTATCGGGCAATTGGATCCGAACAGCTTCTTCCACATCAACGCCTTCCAAGCTCGATGCCTGGCCAAGGAAGTGACTCCGAGGACAACCTTATTCTGGCATCATCACGAGCTCCGAAGGAATCCAAAGAGTAACGGCTTCTACACAATTGCTCGTCGAACCGGTAGGGCCGATTGGGCTCAAACAAATTCCAATAATAGGGGGGCTCATGAGAAGTGGGCCTATATTTATGGGCCGAGGATGGAGAAATTCGGCCAGTGGCGAGATCTCGATCCATCCAGGTTGAAGTATCCCGAACTCCTGCAAGCGGACGTGCATGACTACCGTCTGCTCTGCGAACTTGAAATGGATAGGGTTCCGCTATCGGATGGAAGGGATAATAATTGGTTGGTCGCCCTTTGGGGTAGTGGTAACATCTATCTTTGCCATGTCCTTTCATTTGAATACTCCATTTTACCTTCTACTGTACATGCTTTAACCTTTTATTACTTTGTGTAGTGTCTTCTCTTTAGGAGATTACTGAGCGTAAACGGAAGAAGGCAACCCAACTCTCTAAATCTGCTACGGCCGAAGCCGAGGCTGTTGCTCAACAGGCCGATGTGGAAGGGAGGTTAGTCCCCGATCAAGGGAGGATAACTGAAACTCCGCATGTTTCTTCTCCTCCTCGGGATCTGGGAGCGAATGAGACGAACCTGATCGCTTCGACTGACTCCCGAAAGAGAGGCCGATTGGGGGATTCTGAAGTTAAGGTATACTCTCCCCCCTGGGGAGTGATTGAGACCGATCAGATCATTGTCCCTACCCCGCAGCTATCTACCTTTGTAGGTCCTGATCTCTGCCGGGGTCTCATTCTGCCAGCCGATAGGCCAACGTTCGCCAAGGCGAACGACCTTGAGGCTTGTACTGAAATGTTGGCTTTGCTCTCTATGGTAAGCTTTTTCTTCCTCGATATTTATCCGTGTTATTTGCTTCCCACATTTAACTCTTTTCCCTTTTTGTTTCCAGGGTGTCTCTTGGTCGGCTGTGGTTGCCGAACGGATGGAAGGGATACAAAACAAGCTGAAAGCGACCGACCAACTGGAATTTCGGGCGGTCAAGGCTGAAGAGGACCTCCGGAATTCAACCAGCGAGCTAGAGAGGGTCACCGGGCAGTCAAATTCTTTGAAGGCAGAGAATGATTCTCTCAAGGAGAAGTTGAAGGGGATGGATGCTATGAAGAAACGCATCGAATGGAGGAACCAACAGCTGAAGGCCAATCGGAGGCAACTTCGGAAAATGCAGAAGAAGCTGGATTTGACCCAAGAACGTTGCTTCCAAATGGGGTATGACGCTGCTTTGGTGAAGGCACATTCCCTCGGTTTCGATCATACTCAGATGATCGATGCCACGTTGGGCATGACAGATCCAGTCGGCAAAGAAGTGCCCGATGAACCTCTGGTGGTTTCTTCGGGCGAAGACGAGTCTCTCTCTGACTGATCGTATTGCATTTATTTCAATTCTCTTATGTTGATGGCCTTCGGGCTTGTAACAATTAACATTGCCTTCGGGCTTTTATTCGTGCCTTCGGGCTTGTATTATTTTACTTTGCCTTCGGGCCAATTAACTTTGGCTTAGCATAATTGCTGTTGTTTATGCATCTTTGGCTTAACTTTGCCTCGGCATAATTGTTTATGCATTTTCGGCTTAACTTTGCCTTAGCATAGTTTTATATTAATTTTATGCATCTTCGGCTTCATTTTGCCTTAGCATAATTATCTATTAATTTTATGCATCTTCGGCTTCATTTTGCCTTAGCATAATTATCTATTAATTTTATGCATCTTTGGCTTAACTTTGCCTTAGCATAATTTTCTATTAATTTTATGCATCTTCGGCTTCGGCCTAGCATGTATGTGCATTTTTGGTTGTAACCTAGCTGTCCCCAGTATTTAATGGGTTTTGTAGATGATTAAGGTCCCGTTCGGTTGGTTGAAATTTTTTTCCTCCCGGCCTTAATTAATGTCAAAGCAACTTAAATATTAAGACATTTTTGTAAGGGTCCTAATTTCATTCGGTTGCCCCCAAATTTGGATTCGTCAAATATTTGTATTTCAAATCATAATGTACTTGAACACTAGAAATGCATTAGAGGGCACGTGTTTTGTTCGGTCGGCCCCAAACACGGGTCCGTTAAGCTTAGAAGTTCGTACTTAACCCTTCGGCTAAAAAAATGTACTTAGCTTAATAATCAACAGATAAAATGGAGCAAACAATCTTTCATTCATCATGCGACTTTTACATAGACTTGATTACAGATTGATGCTAGCTTAGGGAATTCAGATTAAACTTGCATAAAACAAAATACTGAATTAAAAAAAAACGATAAAGTTCGTCCAGTAAGCTTACTGGTAAAAACGGCGAAGGCGAGCGGCGTGCCAAGTGTTTTTGATTGGGTTTCCGTCCGAATGAGCTAACTTGTAGGTGCCCGGTCGGACCACTTCAATTACCACATATGGACCTTCCTAGTTGGGCATGAGCTTGCCTTGTTTTGCTGGCATGGAGGTGGCTAACTCCCGAAGCACTAAGTCTCCGACTTGGAACGATCTCTTTTTCACTCCCGAATCATAGTATTGTGCTGTCTGTAGTTGGTACCTTAAGTTTCTTTGGTGGGCTGTCTCCCTTTCTTCCTCTAGTAAATCTACATTCGCTCGGTGTCCGAACTCCTTTGTTTCCACATTAAACACTTGTGTTCGGTAGGACTCTAAGCCAACTTCAACAGGCAGAAGGGCATCCGTTCCGAAGTCCAATTTAAAGGGTGTATCTCCGGTTGAAGATCTTGCAGTGGTTCGGTAAGCCCATAAGACTACCTTTTCTTCAGCCCAAAGTCCCTTAGCTTCGCCTAGCCTCTTCTTTATTCCATCAAAAATAATTTTGTTGGCTGCTTCAGTTGCCCCATTTCCTTGGGGGTGCCCGACTGAACTGAACTTCTGCCTAATTCCAAACTGGGCCAGAAACCTTCTGAACTTGCTTCCGATGAATTGAGTTCCATTGTCCGATACACACACCATCGAAATGCCAAACCTTAAGATTACCTGTTATAACATGAACTTCTTTGCTGCTTCTTCGGTAATGGCTGAAAGTGGTCTGGCTTCTATCCACTTGGTCATATAATCGATCGCCACAATGCAATACTTTGCCTGTTTAGTACTGGTAGGTAGGATCCCCACGATGTCGACCGCCCACATGGCAAATGGAATCGGGCTAAGGACTGAAGACATCTCTTCGGGTGGTTGCTTCGGTATTGTGCTGAATAGCTGGCACTGTCTGCACTTCTTTGCATATTCAGATGCATCTTCTTTCATCTTCGGCCAGAAAAATCCTTGCCTGAGAATCTTGAAGGCTAAAGACTTTCCTGCCAAATGTTCTCCACAAATTCCTTCATGAACTGTCTCGAGGGCTAGCTGCTGCTCATCTTTGTCTAAACACCTAAGTAATGGCTGACTTGCCGATCGTCTGAACAAACGGCCTCCGACCAGAGTATAATTTCCCGACCGATACTTCACCTTCTGTGCCTTCTTTCGGTCGAGTGGCAAAGTTCCCTTTTCTAAAAATGCCCTGATTGGGGTCATCCAGTTTACCCCTTGGTGAATTTCCATGCACTGCTTCTTGTCTATCGAAGGCATTTTTACTTCGGTCTGATAGATGGTTCCATTCAGGTTCTGGGTCTCTGCCGAAGCTAGCCTTGAAAGGGCGTCTGCCCGATTGTTGTTCTCCCTGGCTACTTGAGTTAATTCAAAAGATTCAAACATCAAAGATTGTTCGCGTACCTTGAGGTCGTAGGCTTTTGTTCGGGGATCTTTTTGTCCATACTCCCCTGAGAACTGTTTTACCACCAACATCGAGTCGCTGAATGCCCTTAGGTGCTTAACTTCCAGATTCTTTGCTAAGTCCAAACCTGCCAAAAGTGCTTCGTACTCGGCCTCATTGTTCGTCAACGGGAAAGTGAACCTGATGGCTTGGCAAATTTCAAATCCTTCTGGGCTTGTTAGAATTAACCTTGCCCCACACTTTTCCTTGGCGACCGTCCCGTCAACAAACAACTTCCATTTTCCCGGTGTATGAATTAACTGCTCTTCGGGAGCTAGGTCGTTCGGCCCCGAGAATGAGCATTCTACCATGAAATCCGCTAATGCTTGGGCTTTGATCGAAGTCCTTGGCGTATACTCTAAATCATGCTCCCCCAGTTCGATCGCCCAAGCAACTACTCTGCCCGATGCCTCTAGCCTTTGCAAGATTTTCTTTAGCGGCTGATCTGTGACTACTTTGATCGTTCTTCCTTGGAAATAGTGCCTTAGCTTTCTAGCGGCCATTACCAACCCATAGGCGAACTTCTCTGCATTCAGATATCTAGTTTCTGCATCTTTGAGAATATGGGAAACATAGAACACCGGATGCTGGTTCCCTTCATGATCTGTGACCAAAACTGCTCCAAGAGTTCGGTCGTTCACAGCTAAGTACAGCTGCAAGGTTTCTTTCGGATCGGGCCTCATTAAGAGTGGGGCTTTTACTAAGTACTCTTTAACTTCCTCAAATGCCTTCTGGAAGTTCGGCCCCCACTCGAAATTCTTAGGCCCCCGAAGTACTTCGAAGAATGGTTAGGCCTTTTCGACTGATCTGGAAATGAACCTCCTTAGGGCTGCTAACCGTCCGGTCAGCTTCTGAATGTCCCTGATCATCTTTGGTGCTTCCATGTCAATGACTGCTTTAATCTTTTCTGGATTTGCTTCAATCCCTCGGGCACTGACCATATATCCCAGAAATTTTCCACTGTTTACTCCGAATGTACACTTGTTCGGGTTGATCCTCATGTTGTTTCTTCTGAGTGTTTCAAAACACTCCCTCAAATCTTCAGTATGATCCCTGAAAAGGGACTTAACAATCATGTCATCTACATAGCACTCCATGTTCCGACCAATCTGAGCTTTGAACACTTTGTTGATCATCTTCTGAAATGTTGCTCCGGCGTTTTTCAGGCCGAAAGGCATCTTAATGTAAGCATAAGTGCCGTTCGGTGTGATGAATGCTGTCTTTGGCACATCCTCGGCATTCATGGCGATCTGGTGGTATCCCGAGAATGCATCCAAAAAACTGAGTATTTGATGTCCCGAAGTAGCATCTATCAGTTGGTCAATATTTAGCAGAGGATAGTGGTACTTCAGACAATGCTTGTTCAGATCGGTGTAGTCTACACACATTATCCACTTGCCATTCGATTTCTTTACCACCACCACATTCGCCAGCCAGTCGGGGTAGTCTATCTCTTCAATGAACTTGGCTTCCAGCAATTTTTCCACTTCAGCTTGAATCACTTTCTGCCTCTCCATGGCGAAATTTCTCTTCTTTTGCCTCACAGGCTTGGCTTCGGGAACTACATTTAGACAGTGTTTAGCTACCGAAGGGTCCAAACCTGGCATATCTTCGAGATTCCATGCAAACACGTCATGGAACTCCCTAATGACTTTTTCTTTTAGCTCCGGTTCCATGTTCTTTCCAATTTGGATCATCTTTCCAGACTGACCCAGATACAGCTCTACTTCTTCGGTCTCGGCAGCCGGTTCGGCAATCGGGCTCGACAGGTCGGCCCCAAATTTCTCCAACTCTATGTTTATCAGTTTATGGTTGCCCCGAGTATCATTTTCTCCTCTTTTTCTTTTTCCTGCTTCATTCATTTCGACATCCTTTTCTTTTTCTAGATCTTCCAACATGATAATTCGGGCGGCTTTCTGATCGCCCCTCATCTCTCCGACTCCATGTTCGGTCGGGAACTTCAACTTTAGGTGGGGGATGGATGACACAGCCTGAAAAAGTGACAAGGCTGGCCTCCCCAAAATCCCGTTGTACGGGCTCTCCACCCGGACGACGTAGAACTTTGCTTCTTTAACCACAGTGTACGGAGCCTTACCTAACATAATGTTCAACGTGATCGTGTCTTCGATCGGCACAGGCTGATTACCGAAGCCATAAAGTGGTGCCTCATGGCATGGCTCTAGCTGTTCTCCTCCCAAATTCATTCTGCAATATGTTCGGTGATACAGTATATTGACCGAACTTCCTTCATCGACCAGCATTTTCCAAATCTTGTTTTCCCCGATGACGGGGTTGATGACAAGAGGGTCTTCGTGCGGCCATATCACATCTTCAAAGTCGTCTTCCGTGAATGATATTGGAAGTGGTTGCTTGGCTGCATTCGACTGGTAGAGGCTGTAGACCTGCCTAGCATACTTATTTCAGGCGGTTTTGCTGTCTCGATCGAGTATGGTTCCTCCGGATATCGTTCTGACTTCGCCCCTGTACTTCTCTGAACCTTCGGCATCTCTAGTGCCCCTCTTCTTCTCCTTATCATCCAGTCTGTCCCTCAGATCCCCAACGAACTTGGTCAGTTCTCCGTCTTTTATCATCTTTTCAATCAATTTCTTCAAGTGGTAACATTCATCAGTATTGTGACCCTTATCTCGATGATAGTCGCAATATTTGTTGTCACTCCTTCTGTTTTCAGGGGTCTTTAACTTGGGTGGCCTAACGAACCCAGGTTTACCCTTTATCTCGTGGAGAATCTTCGAGATAGGTGTGTTAAGTGGGGTGAACACAGTACTATCTCTATCTCTTCTTCGTTCGGCCCCCTTATCCGGCCTAGTATCATTCAGTCTACTCTTAATATCACCACGACCCCTTCGGTCGTCCCTTCTATCATCCCGTCTATCATCCATTCTGTCATATCTATCACTTTTCTTGCTCTCCTTGTACCCCCCAATTGATTTTAACATTCTTCTAATAGCCTCTCCCCTCAAATATATGTCATTCAAAGATTTAGGAGGCATATCGTAAAGAGAGGATCGGAGCTTTTTACCTTTAACAGGGTTGTTACGACTGGATTTCTGCCGGACCTTGGTTCGGTCGGACCTGCAAATGAGAAGAATGCGAGGGTTTGGCCCCCCGATTCACCTCCGGTGTGAGAACAAGTTAGTCGGTTTTGGTAAGGTAAATTAGAACATAGAGTGTTTATGTTGTGTGTAATTGTGTATGAATGGAAAATCTGAACCTGACTATACCATATCCTTTTCTCTCCAGGTGGTTACCCGAAGAGTGGGCATCGTGTATCAACGTGTCCCCACGATTCGGAGGAAAATGAACCATATGACCGTTGTTGCCTACTGGACCGAATATCAATGGGCTTCATTCGGCTGGCCCGATAATCTGTCCCTGGACCTTCGGTTCGGCCCATGAAAGAGATGGGCCTCTAACATGTCCCTAGGCTTCGTTCGGAATTATCCTCAGGACGAAGGCCAAAGCCTGGGCCCATCTTCGGAATTCATTCTTCGGACGTTTACTTAGGATAAGAAGGACGATGGACAAGGTCGAGACGTCTTCTGGGGAACCGTGTTCCTTTATGATTGACAGTTGTCTGTTCTCGAGATTGGCGCAAGTATCTCAGCCCTTGAATACGAAACGACTTTGTCCAAACGTCACACCTCCCTTACTTAAATTCATAATCTCTTCCTTTTTCACTTTACGCACCAAACATTTCTCAAACATTTGGAGCAAAAACTTTTTCACAAAGGCACTTTGGCAGCAATTGGAAACGTCATTTCTTCACCAGTTACCTTCAATTCTCCGATTCCGGTCGACGTTACGTTCAAGTGGTCTATCCTCAGGAACTCAGTCTCTTCAGAAATCTTCAAACTAGTAAGTACCATTCTCTTCTTTGTTTCTTCACCATTATAAACCTGCATACCATATATCCATGTATGTATCCTCATGTATATACCTGTATGTATGTATGAAATCACTTGTGTCTATTGAGTGTTAAACGAAATGCTCGCATGTCCAAAAAGCTTTATATTCTTTTTGATGCGCCCTTTTCCTCTTGTATTGGCACTTCCCAAAATTCTGGAACTGGTCCGAAGGTAATCTGGGCAAGAACTCCCTTCGGGATCTTCAAACCTTAAGAACAATTTTCGGACCATTTCGATCTTTTGCGGCTTCCCTTAGAATGTCCTAATTCCAGTAGTTTTTAGGTTTTCGACTTCATTCATCTTAGATCGTAGGGTGCTCCGACCGATCCTGGCTCACTGTACTCGGCCTCTTCTCCTTTTATTTCCTTCTTTTCTGTCCGAGTACAAGGCTAATGTCTCTCCATTTGAGAATGCAGGGACATGGATCGGTCGACCGAAGGTGCTGGTCCTTCGGAGGTTTCACCCTTTAGTAATGCACAAGTATATCCAGCCGCGAATTTCCGGTCGCAATTGAACGAAGACAAAATTGAAGTTTTCCATTCCAAATATCTGGTAGAGAGGAATGTCTGGTACTTCTTCGGATCGAGGAAGAAAGACCGAATCTGGCACAATCCCGAGGTTCCACCTCTCTGCGGGGGGAGTGTAGCCACCGGCATATCCGAGATGGCGTTCAAATGCGGCTTTCGGTTGCCGATGTTACCGATTCTGAAGAAAATATTGAAGCAGCTGGGGATAGCTATCGGGCAATTGGATCCGAACAGCTTCTTCCACATTAACGCCTTCCAAGCTCGATGCCTGGCCAAGGAAGTGACTCCGAGGACAACCTTATTCTGGCATCATCACGAGCTCCGAAGGAATCCAAAGAGTAACGGCTTCTACACAATTGCTCGTCGAACCGGTAGGGTCGATTGGGCTCAAACAAATTCCAATAATAGGGGGGCTCATGAGAAGTGGTCCTATATTTATGGGCCGAGGATGGAGAAATTCGGCCAGTGGCGAGATCTCGACCCATCAAGGTTGAAGTATCCCGAACTCCTCCAAGCGGACGTGCATGACTACCGTCTGCTCTGCGAACTTGAAATGGATAGGGTTCCGCTATCGGATGGAAGGGATAATAATTGGTTGGTCGCCCTTTGGGGTAGTGGTAACATCTATCTTTGCCATGTCCTTTCATTTGAATACTGCATTTTACCTTCTGCTGTACATGCTTTAACCTTTTATTACTTTGTTTAGTGTCTTCTCTTCAGGAGATTACTGAGCATAAACGCAAGAAGGGAGCCCAACTCTCTCAATCTGCTACGGCCGAAGCCGAGGCTGTTGCTCAACAGGCCGATATGGAAGGGAGGTCAGTCCCCGATCAAGGGAGGATAACTGAAACTCCGCATGTTTCTTCTCCTCCTCGGGATCTGGGAGCGAATGAGACGAACCTGATCGCTTCGACTGACTCCCGAAAGAGAGGCCGATTGGGGGATTCTGAAGTTAAGGTATACTCTCCCCCCTGGGGAGTGATTGAGACCGATCAGATCATTGTCCCTGCCCCGCAGCTATATACCATTGTAGGTCCTGATCTCTGCGGGGTCTCATTCTGCCAGCCGATAGGCCAACGTTCGCCAATGCGAACGACCTTGAGGCTTGTACTGAGATGTTGGCTTTGCTCTCTATGGTAAGCTTTTTCTTCTTCGATATTTATCCGTGTTATTTGCTTCCCACATTTAACTCTTTTCCCTTTTTGTTTCCAGGGCATCCCTTGGTCAGCTGTGGTTGCCGAACGGATGGAAGGGATACAAAACAAGCTGAAAGCGACCGACCAACTGGAAGTTCGTGCGGTCAAGGCTGAAAAGGACCTCCGGAATTCAACCAGCGAGCTAGAGAGGGTCACCGGGCAGTCAAATTCTTTGAAGGCAGAGAATGATTCTCTCAAGGAGAAGTTGGAGGGGATGGATGCTATGAAGAAACGCATCGAATGGAGGAACCAACAGCTGAAGGCCAATCGGAGGCAACTTCGGAAAATGCAGAAGAAGCTGGATTTGACCGAAGAACGTTGCTTCCACATGGGGTATGACGCTGCTTTGGTGAAGGCACATTCCCTCGGTTTCGATCATACTCAGATGATCGATGCCACGTTGGGCATAAAAGATCCAGTCGGCAAAGAAGTGCCTGATGAACCTCTGGTGGTTTCTTCGGGCGAAGACGAGTCTCTCTCTGACTGATCGTATTGCCTTTATTTCAATTATCTTATGTTGATGGCCTTCGGGCTTGTAACAATTAACATTGCCTTCGGGCTTTTATTCGTGCCTTTGGCCTTGTATTATTTTACTTTGCCTTCGGGCCAATTAACTTTGCCTTAGCATAATTGCTGTTGTTTATGCATCTTTGGCTTAACTTTGCCTCGGCATAATTGTTTATGCATTTTCGGCTTAACTTTGCCTTAGCATAGTTTTCTATTAATTTTATGCATCTTCGGCTTCATTTTGCCTTAGCATAATTATCTATTAATTTTATGCATCTTCGGCTTCATTTTGCCTTAGCATAATTATTTATTAATTTTATGCATCTTTGGCTTAACTTTGCCTTAGCATAATTTTCTATTAATTTTATGCATCTTCGGCTTCGGCCTAGCATGTATGTGCATTTTTGGTTGTAACCTAGCTGTCCCCAGTATTTAAGGGGTTTTGTAGATGATTAAGGTCCCGTTCGGTTGGTTGAATTTTTTTTCCTCCCGGCCTTAATTAATGTCAAAGCAACTTAAATATTAAGACATTTTTGTAAGGGTCCTAATTTCATTCGGTTGCCCCCAAATTTGGATTCGTCAAATATTTGTATTTCAAATCATAATGTACGTGAACACTAGAAATGCATTAGAGGGCACGTGTTTTGTTCGGTCGGCCCCAAACACGGGTCCGTTAAGCTTAGAAGTTCGTACTTAACCCTTCGGCTAAAAAATGTACTTAGCTTAATAATCAAAAGATAAAATGGAGCAAACAATCTTTCATTCATCATGCGACTTTTATATAGACTTGATTACAGATTGATGCTAGCTTAGGGAATTCAGATTAAACTTGCATAAAACAAAATACTGAATTAAAAAAAAATGATAAAGTTTGTCCAGTAAGCTTACTGGTAAAAACGGCGAAGGCGAGCGGCGTGCCAAGTGTTTTTGATTGGGTTGCTGTCCGAATGAGATAACTTGTAGGTGCCCGGCCGGACCACTTCAATTACCACATATGGACCTTCCCAGTTGGGCATGAGCTTGCCTTGTTTTGCTTGCATGGAGGTGGCTAACTCCCGAAGCACTAAGTCTCCGACTTGGAACGATCTCTTTTTCACTCCCGAATCATAGTACTGTGCTGTCTGCAGTTGGTACCTTAAGTTTCTTTGGTGGGCTGTCTCCCTTTCTTCCTCTAGTAAATCTACATTCGCTCGGAGTCCGAACTCATTGTTTCCACATTAAACACTTGTGTTCGGTAGGACTCTAAGCCGACTTCAACAGGCAGAAGGGCATCCGTTCCGAAGGCCAATTTAAAGGGTGTATCTCCGGTTGAAGATCTTGCAGTGGTTCGGTAAGCCCATAGGACCCAAGGTAGTTCTTCAGCCCAAAGTCCCTTAGCTTCGCCTAGCCTCTTCTTTATTCCATCAAAAATAATTTTGTTGGCTCCTTCAATTGCCCCATTTCCTTGGGGGTTCCCGACTGAACTGAACTTCTGCCTAATTCCAAACTGGGCCAGAAACTTTCTGAACTTGCTTTCGATGAATTGAGTTCCATTGTCCGATACACACACTATCGGAATTCCAAACCTTAAGATTACCTGTTCTAACATGAACTTCTTTGCTGCTTCTTCGGTAATGGCTGAAAGTGGTCTGGCTTCTATCCACTTGGTCATATAATCGATCGCCACAATGCAATACTTTGCCTATTTAGTACTGGTAGGTAGGATCCCCACGATGTCGACCGCCCACATGGCAAATGGAATCGGGCTAAGGACTGAAGACATCTCTTCGGGTGGTTGCTTTGGTATTGTGCTGAATAGCTGGCACTGTCTGCACTTCTTTGCATATTCAGATGCATCTTCTTTCATCTTCGGCCAGAAAAATCCTTGCCTGAGAATCTTGAAGGCTAAAGACTTTCCTGCCAAATGTTCTCCGAAAATTCCTTCATGAACTGTCTCGAGGGCTAGCTGCTGCTCATCTTTCTCTAAACACCTAAGTAATGGCCGACTTGCCGATCGTCTGAACAAACGGCCTCCGACCAGAGTATAATTTCCCGACCGATACTTCACCTTCTGTGCCTCCTTTCGGTCGAGTGGCAAAGTTCCCTTTTCTAAAAATGCCCTGATTGGGGTCATCCAGTTTACCCCTTGGTGAATTTCCATGCACTGCTTCTTGTCTATCGAAGGCGTTTTTACTTCGGTCAGATAGATGGATCCATTCAGGTTCTGGGTCTCTGCCGAAGCTAGCCTTGAAAGGGCGTCTGCCCGACTGTTTTTCTCCCTGGCTACTTGAGTTAATTCAAAAGATTCAAACATCAAAGATTGTTCGCGTACCTTGAGGGCGTAGGCTTTTGTTCGGGGATCTTTTTGTCCATACTCCCCTGAGAACTGTTTTACCACCAACATCGAGTCGCTGAATGCCCTTAGGTGCTTAACTTCCAGATTCTTTGCTAAGTCCAAACCTGCCAAAAGTGCTTCGTACTCGGCCTCATTGTTCGTCAACGGGAAAGTGAACCTGATGGCTTGGCAAATTTCAAATCCTTCTAGGCTTGTTAGAATTAACCCTGCCCCGCACTTTTCCTTGGCGACCGACCCGTCAACAAACAACTTCCATTTTCCCGGTGTCTGAATTAACTGCTCTTCGGGAGCTAGGTCGTTCTGCCCCGAGAATGAGCATTCTACCATGAAATCCGCTAATGCTTGGGCTTTGATCGAAGTCCTTGGCGTATACTCTAAATAATGCTCCCCCAGTTCGATCGCCCAAGCAACTACTCTGCCCGATGCCTCTGGCCTTTGCAAGATTTTCTTTAGCGGCTGATCTGTGATTACTTTGATCGTTCTTCCTTGGAAATAGTGCCTAAGCTTTCTAGCGGCCATTACCAACCCATAGGCGAACTTCTCTGCATTCGGATATCTAGTTTCTGCATCTTTGAGAATATGGGAAACATAGAACACCGGATGCTGGTTCCCTTCATGATCTTTGACCAAAACTTCTCCAAGAGTTCGGTCGTTCACAGCTAAGTACAACTGCAAGGTTTCTTTCGGATCGGGCCTCATTAAGAGTGGGGCTTTTACTAAGTACTCTTTAACTTCCTCAAATGCCTTCTGGCAGTTCGGCCCCCACTCGAAATTCTTAGGCCCCCGAAGTACTTCGAAGAATGGTAAGGCCTTTTCGGCTGATCTGGAAATGAACCTCCTCAGGGCTGCTAACCGTCCGGTCAGCTTCTTAATGTCCCTGATCGTCTTTGGTGCTTCCATGTCAATGACTGCTTTAATCTTTTCTGGATTTGCTTCAATCCCTCGAGCACTGACCATATATCCCAGAAATTTTCCACTGTTTACTCCGAATGTACACTTGTTCGGGTTGATCCTCATGTTGTTTCTTCTGAGTGTTTAAAAACACTCCCTCAAATCTTCAGCATGATCCCTGAAAAGGGACTTAACAATCATGTCATCTACATAGCACTCCATGTTCCGACCAATCTGAGCTTTGAACACTTTGTTGATCATCTTCTGAAATGTTGCTCCGGCGTTTTTCAGGCCGAAAGGCATCTTAATGTAAGCATAAGTGCCGTTCGGTGTGATGAATGTTATCTTTGGCACATCCTCGGCATTCATGGCGATCTGGTGGTATCCCGAGAATGCATCCAAAAAACTGAGTATTTGATGTCCCGAAGTAGCATCTATCAGTTGGTCAATATTTGGCAGAGGATAGTGGTCCTTCGGACAATGCTTGTTCAGATCGGTGTAGTCTACACACATTCTTCACTTGCCATTCGATTTCTTTACCACCACCACATTTGCCAGCCAGTCGGGGTAGTCTATCTCTTCAATGAACTTGGCTTCCAGCAATTTTTCCACTTCAGCTTGAATCACTTTCTGCCTCTCCATGGCGAAATTTCTCTTCTTTTGCCTCACAGGCTTGGCTTCGGGAACTACATTTAGACAGTGTTTAGCTACCGAAGGGTCCAAACCTGGCATATCTTCGGGATTCCATGCAAACACGTCATGGAACTCCCTAATGACTTTGATGATTTTTTGTTTTAGCTCCGGTTCCATGTTCTTTCCAATTTGGATCATCTTTCCAGACTGACCCAGATACAGCTCTACTTCTTCGGTCTCGGCAGCCGGTTCGGCAATCGGGCTCGACAGGTCGGCCCAAAATTTCTCCAACTCTATGTTTAGCAGTTGATGGCTGCCCCAGTATCATTTTCTCCTCTTTTTCTTTTTCCCGCTTCATTCATTTCGACATCCTTATCTTTTTCTAGATCTTCCAACATGATAATTCGGGCGGCTTTCTGATCGCCCCTCATCTCTCCGACTCCATGTTCGGTCGGGAACTTCAACTTTAGGTGGGGGATGGATGACACAGCCTGAAAAAGTGACAAGTCTGGCCTCCCCAAAATCCCGTTGTACGGGCTCTCCACCCGGACGACGTAGAACTTTGCTTCTTTAACCACAGTGTACGGAGCCTTACCTAACAGAATGTTCAACGTGATCGTGCCTTCGATCGGCACAGGCTGATTACCGAAGCCATAAAGTGGTCCTTCATGGCATGGCTCTAGCTGTTCTCCTCCCAAATTCATTCTGCAATATGTTCGGTGATACAGTATATTGGCCAAACTTCCTTCATCGACCAACACTTTCCAAATCTTGTTTTCCCCGATGATGGGGTTGATGACAAGAGGGTCTTCGTGCGGCCATATCACATCTTCAAAGTCATCTTCCGTGAATGATATCGGAAGTGGTTGCTTGGCTGCATTCGACTGGTAGAGGCTGTAGACCTGCCTAGCATACTTCTTTCGGGCGGTTTTGCTGTCTCGATCGAGTATGGTTCCTCCGGATATCGTTCTGACTTCGCCCCTGTACTTCTCTGAACCTTCGGCGTCTCTAGTGTCCCTCTTCTTCTCCTTATCATCCAGTCTGTCCCTCAGATCCCTAACGAACTTGGTCAGTTCTCCGTCTTTTATCATCTTTTCAATCAATTTCTTCAAGTGGTAACATTCATCAGTATTGTGACCCTTATCTCGATGATAGTCGCAATATTTGTTGTCACTCCTTCTGTTTTCAGGGGTCTTTAACTTGGGTGGCCTAACGAACCCAGATTTACCCTTTATCTCGTGGAGAATCTTCGAGATAAGTGTGTTAAGTGGGGTGAACACAGTACTATCTCTATCTCTTCTTCGTTCGGCCCCCTTATCCCCTTCTTCATCAAAGGTCAGGAGCCTTGGGGTAATGGGAGGAGTGGTGTGATTGTTTCCGGCCACGGTGTTATCATCAGCTACTGGTATTTCGGTTTCATTCGTCATGATTGACTGTAGAACTCAACACAAACGTATCTCTACGTTCCCACAGACGGCGCCAAATGTTACGACTGGATTTCTGTCGGACCTTGGTTCGGTCGGACCTGCAAATGAGAAGAATGCGAGGGTTTGGCCCCCCGATTCACCTCCGATGTGAGAACAAGTTAGTCGGTTTTGGTAAGGTAAATTAGAACGTAGATTGTTTGTGTTGTGTGTAATTGTGTATGAATGGAAAATCTGAACCTGACTAGACCATATCCTTTTCTCTCCAGGCGGTTACCCGAAGAGTGGGCATCGTGTATCAACGTGTCCCCACGATTCGGAGGAAAATGAACCATATGACTGTTGTTGCCTACTGGACCGAATATCAATGGGCTTCATTCGGCTGGCCCGATAATCTGTCCCTGGACCTTCGGTTCGACCCATGAAAGAGATGGGCCTCTAACAAGGGTCGAGGCCGGCTGCGAGGAATCCAGCTGCCTTGACTTTATCCAAGTTGGTGACCATTCCGGCTTCTTCTTTGAACCTTGCCAAGTAGTCACCCAATTCTTCGTTCGGTCCCTGCCTGCAGTGGATCAGGGCTTCGGTGTCCTTCTCTCTTCGGCATAAGTGGGAATAGTGCCTCAAGAATTTCTTCTTTATCTGCTCATACGAGCCAATAGACCTAGGTCTTAAGGACCTGTACCACATGGACGCATTCCCCTTGAGGTATGTCTTGAACATCTTGCAGAGCATCACATTACAGTGCCCCATACCGGTCATGAGCGATTCATACTTCTCACAGTGGTCTTCGGGGTCACCCTTTCCGTTGAATTCGTTCATCTTAGGAAATTGCCTTCCTGGAGGAGGTCGAAACTGTTCGACATCCACGGTCACCACTGGCTCATGGCTGACTTTCTTTTCTCCAAACATAGCCTTCTCAATCCTTCAGATACGATCATCCGTACGTGGACCTTCTTCCTCCGAATCGTAGGAATATGCTACCCTCGATCGGGTTCTCCTGGGGTGTGATTCAGAGTCCCCTGACTCATCTTCATCATTCCTAATCCTCGGCCTTTTATCCCTTCTATCATCCGGCTCCGGGTCTTCGGCTTCTAAAGCCTCGCGGAGTGGCTTCTCTTGTAACTCGATCTACTCCCTTTGGAGCTTCAGGGCTTCCAGCCTCAAACGGTCGGCCTCCCTTTTCTTGGCCAGACGTTTGGCCTCTCTACTGCTCTTTTCTTTCTCCATCTCCTTGCGCTTCCCCTTGGCCTTTTGTTCATCTCTCCACTTCAGGAGCATCTCCCGTTGTTCTTCGGGAGATGGTATATCCCCTTCTTCATCAAAGGTCAGGAGCCTTGGGGTAATGGGAGGAGTGGTGTGATTGTTTCCGGCCACGGTCTTATCATCAGCTACTGGTATTTCGGTTTCATTCGTCATGATTGATTGTAGAACTCAACACAAACGTATCTCTACATTCCCACAGACGGCGCCAAATGTTACGACTGGATTTCTGCCGGAACTTGGTTCGGTCGGACCTGCAAATGAGAAGAATGCGAGGGTTTGGCCCCCCGATTCACCTCCGGTGTGAGAACAAGTTAGTCGGTTTTGGTAAGGTAAATTAGAACGTAGAGTGTTTGTGTTGTGTGTAATTGTGTATGAATGGAAAATCTGAACCTGACTAGACCATATCCTTTTCTCTCCAGGCGGTTACCCGAAGAGTGGGCATCATGTATCAACGTGTCCCCACGATTCGGAGGAAAATGAACCATATGATCGTTGTTGCCTACTAGATCGAATATCAATTGGCTTCATTCGGCTGGCCCGATAATCTGTCCCTGGACCTTCGGTTCGGCCCATGAAAGAGATGGGCCTCTAACACATCCCAAATGCTGACACTGGAATTTTGAATAACAGTTAGTAAACCTGTTTACTTAGGATGCTTACTCCCTGTATTAGCTGATAAATTTTACTATTAATCCCGGAACTAGGAACTTTATGACATTTAATTTTTCCTTCCTCACATATATCTATGATCTAATATTTTTTCCATATACAGTGTAATGTGCTTGAAACTAGCCAGTAAGAACTGACATTTTTTTAGGAATAAGGGAATAAGAGAGGTTTGCTAAAGCTGCCAGTCTAACTTATACTGGATTATTCTCAAAATTTTCTAAAAATCGTATTATATATGGAGACTAAATGTAATCACGTACCTGTATAAATTTATTGTTTATTTAAAAATAATGTATCTAATGTGATCTAGTCCGGTTACTTGATCCCCAAATCATAATTCTGCATTCTAGCTTGTTTCTTCTTCTTCTTGTTTTTTGTTACTCATGAGGGAGTGATGTGTTAAATTATACCTAACCGCAAGCGCACGGTATCAATTGTAGTAGATACTAGCAAATACGGGTCGATTCCTCAAGGAGACAGTTTCAATTTCAATTCAACTATTATCAATTGTTTCTAGTCACAAACGATTGTTGGAGAATTGTGTTAACTACTAAAACAAATTTAACAAAGGTTTTAAATCAATTAATTAAGGGATCTAGGGCAATTCAGGTTCACCATGCTTACACCAAACAAATCACAAAGGTATAGCTTTTTAATGGGATTAAGTAATTAAAGCAATGGTTAATCTTTTTCAAGCATTAACACTCTCAGAATATCTAATGATGCTTCCACAATCACCTTCAATTCCGCTAATTGTATGTAAGCCTCTAGTAGTAAAATCTTTCGATCTATTACTCCTATTACAATCAGTTAATCCATGATATTGCGCAATTACACAAATTAAGAATTAAAACATATCAATCAGAATTACTCTCTACCCATCAATTCACTAATCAAATTAAACCCAAATCATGGTGCAAACATGGCTCCCCCTAATACCCTAGAATTAAATTACTCACTCATTCTAGGATTGAAACTAACAATAATAATCAAGAAAGCCATAATAAACATGTAATAATTAAAGAGAAGATAAGTAATACCTTAAACCTTTGAATAATGAAGAACAATTAATCCAAGCTTAATTAACCAAGTGTTTACAAAGGAAGAGATGAAGAGAGAAAAACAAAACCCTAACTTTTTGTAAAAATACGTATCTCTATCTTTCCACGTTCTTCCTCTTTTATAATAAACCTAATTAATAAATCTGATCTCAATCTCCTAATAAAAGTATTTTTAATATTCTAATCAATTTACAAAAAGATATCCATAATTGAATAGGATTTTCTTGTAAAATTCGTCACTTCTTTTTCTCCTCTGTTTCTGGGCTCTTCCAATTGGATTTTGCTTACTGGACCACCTCTGAATTAAAGATAATTCCACAAGCTTCGCGTGGACAGTAAGATCGTCAAATTCTGACTTCTGGAACTCAAGATACGGCCCAAACAGTGCAGGCAACCCGTGTAGCCCAATAATACGAATTTTCTCCTATTTTATCTCCAAAATAGCTCTTTTTGCTCCAAATCCTTCCAAGTTATGAATTATTTATTTCCTACAATAAAACAATAAAATCTATTAAATAAAAATCCAAATCAGTGCAAAACACAATAAATATGAGAATAAAATCATCTAGAATATATATAAAAATATACTCTATCAAACATCCCCACACTAAGCATTTGCACGTCCTCGGGCAAATAAGTGAAATGAAAACTAAGTCTTAATAAATATCACTTTCGTAGATGACAAGATTGCATTGAGCATATGCAACAAGCCGTTAAACCCCTAGGCAGCCCTAGTAGGACGAGTGTTGTCTCGTGAGGGTTTATAGTGAATATACCCACAAAATTCATCTAACCATGCAAAAGATCAATGCTAACACAACACCACACACACAAGTCCTCTCATGCCACATCAACTTAAGAATCAAAGTAAACATACGATGTCTTGGTGTCGAAAGTGCAAGGATTCACGTAGTCTACTCAACCAACATGCAGAAGGTCATAAAAATTCATGTCAAGTGTAAAAATCGTTGGTAATCATGCTAAGCCCACAAGGAATACATCTTTAAGTCAAAACCTGGGATCTCCTATGCCAAAACAAGTAATAACTCACCTTTCACTCACAAACGAATATTCACTCAAGAACAAGGTTAAGTGTATCACTCAATTCCAACAAAATCATAAACACAACTTGACACTCGCAATCAATCTCACTCTCAACACAACATACATCACTGATGACAATCAAAAGGTCTTTATTCGGGTTGTAGCGTGGGCTAGGGACTAGGTATGTCAAGTAAAGCTAAAACAGGTTAAATGTCAAAAGCTAGTACCCAACAATAATCATTATTCAATTCCCTTTCTATTAAATCAAATACTTCCCCACACTTGGATTTTTCAATAACCCTTACATAATAACTTGACTAGTCGAATGAAGAAGGATCATACAAACATAAGAATGCTCTCAAATTTATTTATTTTTTTCTCTTTTTTTCTTTTTTTTCTCTGTTTTTTTTTTCTTTGAGAGCTAAGGAATAAACACAATGATCCATAGATATTATTATGAATTTCGACTAACAAGCATCAACCAAAATCAATATTCCCCAATGGTATGATCATCAATAAAACCCCCCCTTTTATGAACACCTTATTACTCCCTTAAGCACGATACTAGCCTTTGACAATTTAGGTTCAAATTTACGGTAAGGCCAATAGAATAAAAAGGATAATGGCAAGTAATGTGGTGTGTCACCGAAAGAATAGGATTAAGCTCAACGGGTTAACTAATTGATCATGTTTAAAAGGTGTGGAAATATGGGAAATACGAGGTCAAACCTAAGTGTCTTTATCATCTCATCATCAAGTAATGTCATGCATTTCCAGAAAGATCTCAAGTAAGTGCTAGCAATGTAAACAACATGTGGACACTCAAGCAAACGAAAAATCATGCAAAAGATATGCATATAGGATCAAAACTCACTTGGTGTGACAAAACATAATCAATCCCAAGTAACAAGACTCTCTAACGCACCTACTTGTACTCAAAGCATGGAAACCCAGTCATCTTGCACATATTCATGTCATTCTAATCACTTACAACATCCAATTAAGTCTACCAGCTTCAACTTGCTAATGTAAGTGTGTGCACAAGAACAAAGCACGTCACTTCTCATACAAAAGCGTCAAGAACACAAGAGTTCTACGCATGCATGGGTGTATCAAGCAAAATACAACAACTAATCAAATTGCATGGTTAGAATTATTTTTGGTATTTTTAATTTTTTAATTTTTTTGGATTTTTTTATATTTTATAATATACTACGCTGAGAACATCTCCCCACACTTAAGTGCTTCATTGTCCTCAATGAACTAATGAACAAGATACAAAACTACAAATAAAAACAAAATAAAACTACACTAAAAAGAAAAGAGAGAAAACTTCCCTGGAATCAAGGTGTCGGGTGTGAAAACCATCCCTCATTCGCGTAGGAGCCATAATAACCAAAACCCCACTCAACAATAGCTTCACCAACATCCACCAAGAAATATCCCACCAAAAACCACCAAGCAATATCACTCCAAAAATACCCCATTAACAAGAATAATACAAAACCCCCAATTTATAAGAACACAAATTCGTAATAAAAGATAAAATAGAGAAGAGATATCCCAACTACGAATCACAGAGGTGAACTTGTACTAATTTTCCCCCAAACTTGAAATTTTAGAGATGTAGAGGAAGAAAATAATAAATTGGGTGCGTATGTATGGGTATATATAGATAATGGAGTGATAGGATGAATTTAAAAATATTAATGTGAGGGTGGGATTTGGAATTTGATATAGGATAGAAATAGGATTTAGGGATTAAAAAAAAAATTAATAATAATAATAAAAATAAAAATAATAATAAAAATAAAAATAAAAATAATAATAATAATAAATATGAATTAAAATAAATATAGGTTTAGAAATTTTGAAGAAAAGATGGAGTTTTTTGAAATTGAAATAGGAAAAAAATTAGGTAAAATATAGGTTTAGAAGTTTTAAAAACTCCATTTTCTAACAACATGAGTGATCGATATTAAGCACTCCAGTACCAGTTCGGAAATCTACTCATTTCTATAGGTTAGTCATGCAAGAGAGCACATTATTATTAATGAAATAAATTAATCAAAAAAAAAAATGTTGAATAAACTTTTATTATGTGCCCTTAAGCCACATATTAGATAAATCCGTTTATAAATTTTCATTTTAAAGTAAAGAGAGGCTTTATATTTTGAACACTCGAAAATGTTAATATATAACCCTGCATATATCATCTTCAACACAATTTTAAATTTATTTTCATCTATATCCCATCAGTCTTTTTATTTTTATAATTTAATAATAAAATAACTTGTATAATACAAAAATGATGTAAAATTTAGTATAATTCAATTGGTACTAAATTTAAAAATATTATAATTTTTAAGCTATTTTGGATTTTTGGTGTGATCTTTACAAATATAATCACACCAAAATAGTGTGAGCAAAATCTGTAAACTGTAGTTGGCAACTCTAGAGAGAAAGGCGTAGAACAAGAGAGATTGAGTGACAGAGAGGGAGAGAGAAAAGAGAGAGAGGGAGAGGCGGAGAGCAGTAGAACTAGAGAGATAGAGTGAGAGAGAAGAATGTCTTTGATGTGTGTTTCCTCCGGATTAGTCTCAGTTTTACCACCATCAGGTAATACTTGTTCTCCTCTTGGATTATTTTCTTCCAATAAATCAATTTGTGTTGTTCATTGTCATGCTCAAAAACCAAGACCTAATAAATCCACACGGATCCCCAATCCACATATTAAAAAACCAAGACCTAATTACAGAAATTACATTCCTCATTCCACACGTATCCCCCATTCACATCTCAAATTACAGAAATTACTCACTCAGAACAAATCTGGTTTCGATAATCTCGATGATGCTCTTTTCTTGTTCCGTAAAATGCTCAATATGCAACCTCTCCCTTGTGATTTTCACTTTACTCAGCTGCTCACGGCTCTTGTTAAGATGAAACAATACGACGTAGCTCTGTCTCTCTTTAGGGAAATGTGTATTCTAGGCATTCCTGTTGATATCTTTACCTTTAGTATTGCCGTAAACTGTTGTTGTCACTCTGATCGTCTGGACTATGCCTTTGCATTGCTTGCTGGAATCCTCAAGCGTGGTTTTGTGCCAGATGTCGTAACCTATAACACTCTAATTAGGGGGCTTCTTTCCCAGCATAAGTCTGCCGAGGCTAGGCTTTTGTTCACTAACCTTATCAAATTCGGAGAGTTACAGCCTGACGTAGTAACGTATAACACCATGATTGATGGCCTTTGTAAAACAGGTCATACTGATATGGCCCTCTGGTTGTTCAAGTTCATGGAGAAGTCAGACTGTAAACCTGATACTGTGACTTACAATGCAATCATTGATTCTTTATGCAAGCGTGGTCTTGTGGATGATGTTGTGGACCTCCATTCTGAAATGATGGAGAAAGGCATTTTACCAGATGTTTGTACTTATAATACAATTATTCAGCTCCTCTGCAAGTCCAGTAGATGGGAAGAGGTTACTATGTTGCTTAAACAGATGACGGAGGACCTGAATATTTCTCCAGATGTTCGTACCTTCAATATATTGGTCGATGCTTATTCAAAGTCTGGGAAGTTGGACGATGCAAAACAGATAATTGAGATGATGAATGAAAGGGGGGAATATCCTAACATAGTCACCTATAATATTCTCATGCAGGCATATTGTACAATAGGGCAAATGGATGGAGTATTGGCTGTGCTGAACACCATTAGAAGTAAGGAGATGATGCCAAGCTGTGTTACATATAACATTCTGTTGGTTGCATACTGCAGGCTGTTGAAACTGGACATAGCAATGGATCTTTACCGAAACATGGCATTTGAAGGTGTGAAACCCACGGTTGTAACACACAGCATTTTGTTACACGGGCTATGTCAGCTCGGTGAACCAATGAAAGCACTGGCTTTTTTTTATAAGATTCAAGATCAAGGCCATATGCTGAACATTGTGACATACGCCACCATGTTAAATGGTCTTTGCAAGAACCAGTACGTTGATAAAGCACTGTCTTTATTCCACTTGATGAGTGACAATGGTTTAATTCCTGATGGGCGAACTTATAATATAATAATTTGTGGATGTCTTCAAAATAAAAGGTATGATGAAGCATGTGAACTAGTAAACAAAATGGTTGATTGTGGCTGCTTAGCAAATGCAGCAACAACCACTTTATTACAGAATCTACTCTTATCCGAAGTGCAGGATCCATCTCTCCTTGCAATGCTTCAGAAGTGCTTGCATTCACGTATGTGACTTTTGTTTATAATTTTTTTTTCCGGAACTGGCACTCCAGAGAGGATAAGTAGTTCATGTTTTTTCTTATGTACCTAAAGTATAAATTTTCAAATGATTGGTGTCTTCATCTGTTCTTGGGATGTAAACTATAACTTTAAAGGAACTGTTCTGCAATAATGATAATTTATTGTTTTTTGTGTCCATGTTTTCCCACCAAAGTCACAACTTGTGTTTTTACTATGTTTGCATTCCAATACTTTGATTAAGACTCTCCCTTACTGTCTCCTTTATGATTACCTTTTACTTGTTACAGTTGTTCTATTTCTTATTTTTGTTTGTTTCTTCCCTATGTTTCAGGTTAACAGAAGCACGATAGATGGATTTTTTCCCTGTCCAAGGAATTGTGCAGTATTAAGCAGTATGTTTGCCCTTTTCGTTATTAAATATGTAGTGTTTTCTGCTCTCACAATTCTGTTTTAATGGTTGTTCTGAGGTATTTATGTGGTATCCCTAAACTTATCCACATTGGTTGCCCAGCTGAGAACTCAATTAAATGAGGATATATCTCTCTAAACTAGTCAATGTATTCAGGTTCTAAAAGAAAATATGTATGTATGAATTGGAAACACTAGATTCTGTATCCAGCAGTACTAGATATGTTGCTTAAGCATGTTGTTGTCCATGTTAGTACAACAAATTCTCATACATCTTTTTTTAAGTTTCTCAGCCCTATAGGGAATCTTTAGGTCAGAAGAGGATGACCTCCGTTAAAGTTGAGGAGGCCAATGGCCATGCCAGCAATGTACAAAGTGACTCTTGTTAGTATTGGTAGTGAAGTTAATGCAGGTGACAATGATCAAGAAATAGATATTTTAGTTGCAGAACGCTTTGAGGGGTACCAACTTTACTTATATAGGTGTAATAATTTCTGTAATATGCCCCCACATCAATATGCTACATGCTTTAGTGCTTGCAACTCAATTTCAGTTTCTCAAAATAATTAATAAGATTACTTGATGTACTATATCTTGCTCCAGTAAGATTACTCCAATGATACACAAACTTCTGCATTACATGATACATCTGTTGGAGAATGAAATATCCAATATAAGGCTTATTTTAATATATTGGAGTCTCTTAAGTACCTATTGAGGTTGTTCATGAGCACTCTAATCAGATTTGTTTAAAAGTTATCGAGTCTAATTCTTTTATGTAGAAGTTCGGCAATATTAATTAATAAATTCTGAAATCGTGTTTAAATTCGATTTACTGAGAAATCAAGTCGAACTCAAGACAATTTTTTTAGCTGAATAACGAACTTTCGGTGAACATCTAGACTTTTTTCCATAGAAGTTGTACCTAAATTAGCTTAATGAGGAAGAAAACAGGAGGAGCCCTCAATAAAACAAAAAAGGAAAAAACTGGAAGAGAATGCACTTATGTTTTAGGGTCAACCTGGGCTTCAGTCCCCCTAGCCTTTCCCTCAGTGAGTAGCCATAATGTGTTGGAAGAATTCGAAGTTCGGCAATTCTAGCTGTTTCCATTTCTTTATGTGATTAACTTTGTATTTGCATAATTTTGTATCAGTACTAGATATGCTATCTGTCATTTTATGATATTGATAAGAAAAACACCAAGAGATTGTTTAACTTCATCTAATCTCTTTATTGCTGCAGAGTGCTTCACCTTCTATATACATTGAACTCTCACTATCCTGGTTCCTGGGTGCATATATGAATACACTTAGCCTACTGCATTGGTTCTACAACTTCGCCTTACATAGTTTATCTTAATGTTATTGCTGAAAATGTTTGTAGGGCATTTCACCATTCGATATGAGATTTTAACAAGTGTGGATGAGAAGGTAGCATGTCCTAGAAGGCTCTGGTCAAAGAAAATCAGAAGCTTAAAGGGGTTCAAACTACAGTTAATATTTTGATAAATGAAGTATGGAAGAATTTTATTCATTTATTGAGAATATTTGTTTATCAAGGTTAAAAAACACTGTCCTGTTATGTTGAGACCGAGGAAAAATTCTAAATTGTGTTTTTCATTTATCAGAGATTCTACTATATCTCGCTTAAGGAAATCGAAGTAGGTGTATTCTGTGGTTATGTGGCCAATAGAAAGAGAACTTTCAGGGATGTATGCTGAGTTGGTGAGCAACATTTTGAAAATTCTGATATTGATCAGTGTTATACTCACTTGTACAACTCGGACATCTTGGAAATATTTATATTTGTGGAAATTCAGGGATTATGTAACTTGTCAAGACATGATAAAGTGTTTAGACACGAAGCCAGTCGTAAAAAGCACATACGAGCACTAGAAGCTGAACTGTTGAGGTGTGAACTGTAGGTGTGCACATATAGTTGTGATTATAGGTGTGAACTGTTGAACTGTTGAGGTGTGAACTGTTGAGGTGTGAACTATAGGTGTGAACATATAGGTTGGGCCACCACATGGAGGTTTACAGGAAGCACACTCCACTGTGCAGGAATCACGGCAAAACTTTGGACAGACATGAACAAGATTGTATAACGGCCCGGAAAAAAGCCCGATTTAAGCCCGAATAGAATCCAATTTTTCTTATATATTTACATATATATTTATGTTTTCACACTTATTACAAATATAAAACACTTCAAACGCATATATATTAACATGTTCATTTATAAATATCTTATCTGAATACTTAAATTTATCATACATGAATAAAATATATACCAAGTATACATGTAATCCGTTGATTTATCAAAAAATCAATGAACGATCGAAAGATTGTCAATATTCATGTTGGTGGTTCATCAATTGTATAAAATATATGTTATTTATTTATTTATAATAATAATATATAAAAACTTATCGAATTTGCAAGAAATCGGCTCTATCTAGCTCGGGCCCGAATAAAAGCCCGGCCCGGCCCGATTCGGACCCGAATAAAAGCCCTGCCCTATTCGGACCCGAATAAAAGTCCGACGCGGCCTGCCTCGAGGACCGAAAAAGGCCTATATATTTCTCAAAAGCCCGGCCCGGTCATAGTCAAAGCCCGGCCCGGTGAGCTTTATGTGCATATCTATATCTAATGTATGTCTTCTACACTGAATAAGATTAATTTAAAAATTCATAATTACATTCTTTATTGAGATTTTGAGTGTTTCCATTTCGATAATAATTGTTAAATCATCCCTAAATTAAAGATAATTTATAACCTTCGTGTGGGCTGTAAAATCATCCAAATCTAATTTCTAGATCTTGAGATAGAGCACAAATAGTAATTTTTTTTAATATTAATAAAAAGATAAATATAATTCAATTGTATCCCTTTTTAAATATATTCTTTTCATAATATAATTTTCTTTTACAAATTCAATTCTAATACAATCTTTTTAAATAATATCCTTTATAGATTATAATTCTCATATTTTAAATATACTATTTTCATAGTATAATTTTCTTTTCCAAATTCAATTCTAATACAACCTTTTTAAATAATATCCTCTATAGATTATAATTTTTTTAATATGATATAATCTTGATCGTCTATTTTTAAAAAGATTAGATCTACGATTGAGATTAATTTGGTAGTACAGTGACGAAAATTATGGATAAGATCCCTTTTATGCTTATTATATACTAGCCTATAACCCGTGCGATGCACGGTTTCTTGTAAATTGTTTAATTATATTTCGTTAAAATTTTAAGTTGTATATATGTTTTTATCATTAAAATATTTTTTGAATTTTATTAATTTCATGAATATAAATATTATTCTAATTATGTATTTTAATTATTATTTTCAAATACATATGTATATATGAAAATATTATATAAAAGTAGTTTTTTTAACTTTTATTTAGTAGAAAAAGTGAAATTTATCTAATCATGTAGACATTTTTTCGATTTTTATACAAAATTTGTTATAGTATAAGTGTTTTCCAGATTTTATGTAATTTTTAACTATATAATTTAAAACTCGTGTGATGCACGGATGTTTTTTTTAATAATTTTTATCTTATTACTCATATTTTCATGTATATATATATATATATATATATATATATATATATATAGTAGGAAAAAAAATTATTTACGTTAATAAAATATCATAATACATTCTTGATAGTATTTTAAATGATAATGTTTTAATTTTTAACTATAATATTGATGGGAATTTTTGGGAGTAGCTTATAAGATTATATAAATGTATAATAAAACTTTATTAAAAAAATAATAATTTTTTTGATTATAATATGGTATTGACGGGAATAGAACCTCAAACTCTTTTTTTCTTTTTTGAAACAAGAACCTCAAACTCTTAAAAATAGTTTATAAAATCATATACTCCCTCCGTCCCATCCATTTCTTTACAATTTCCTTTTTGGGCCGTCCCACCATTGCTTTACATTAACCAAAATAGTAAGTTTTAACATTATTACACCCACTACTTCACTTATTTTAACAATAATTTACACTATTGCACCCACTACTTAACTTATTTTAACAATAAAATCACTATTACACCCACTACTTCACTTATTTTAACAGTAAAATCCCTATTACACCCACTACTTCATTTAATTTAACAATATTACATCCACTTTACACCCACTATCCTTGACCTCCGTGCCCAGCCGCCATGTAAAGAACCGGCTGGGACGGAGGGAGTATATGTTTAATAAAGATATGTTGTTGGTTAGATTTGAACTTATCCCATGAGAATATTTTAAATATTAGAAAAAGAATATTCTTGAAGTATTAGATCCAACGGTTTTCACTAATCTATATCAAAATTCAACGGTTGCTATTGAGTGTAACAAAAAAGTGTACTTTTTAAATATTTTTATCTTAATATTTTTATTTGATTATTTATAATTTTAATATTTGATTATTAATTAGTAATAATATAAATTATAAAAGATAATAAAATATGATTATATGTTTTTGATAGTCTTTTTCTTGTATATTGAAAATAGATAAATAATTATGAGAGTGTTAGTTGTGTTTTTGTAAAATTACGCCGATAGAACATGAATGAAAAACAAACACTTCCTTGTATTTTTTTTTGAACGGCAACGTGTTATATTAATAATAAAAGGCCAACCACATAATAAGTATCTTGGACGAGCCCAAGATCCTTCATAGAAATACCAACCTAGATCACTACGATTACCTGATTCTCAAAAGGATACTATAGCTAGAACTAATATATAACCCTACCCCTGGACATTGACTAATTCTTCCTCATCTGAATGCCTTCTCTCCAGGCCAGCTCCAACAGGACATCTTCTACGGATAAATTTTTTTTTTTACACCCACCTGCCAACTGAAGCTAATACGATTCCACATAAACAACCATCAAACCACTGAAGCCTTTTTCCCATAATTATGAGGCAGCTCAACTCCATCTCATCGAATGAAAATCCTTTCCCCTCTTTGCCAATTCATGGGCTTCTATATTAAAATCTCTTTTGATATGTTTCAAACATAGGCCCGTTGGGTTTAAATCCAAATCTGAAAGCATTCGGTCCGTCATAGAATCTGTTTTTTGTCGATAGTAGAATTCTTCAAACTCGTCTACCAGTTGTTTCGAGTTCGAAAAAATCGAGATACTATAAGGAGCCAAATGCGAGAGTGACCTGATGTGTCAAATTATACCTAATCGCAAGCGCACGGTGTCTATTGCTAGTACAAATGGCAAGCGGGTCGAATCCACAAGGAGACAGGTTCTACTAATTCTTTTTCAGTTATCGCTAATTGTTTTAAGGATTAACGATTATTTGATGAGAATATTAACTAACTAGCAAATTAAACTAAATTAACACTAAGTAAATAGATGATTAACAAATTATTTAAAACCTAGGGCAATCAGGTCCACCATGCTTACACAATTGGCTCTTAAGCTAAAGCAATCAATGTGATCCTATAACAAGAGTATGTTAATCTCTTTCAAGCATTAACACTCTCGAAACATTCAACACAATTAACCACTTTTAGTAATTCAATCAATCAGGTAATTATATTCAAGTTAATCTCTTCCAAGTATTAACGCTCTAAGAAATCTAATGATGCTTCCGCACTCAAATTCAATTCTGCTAATCGTATGTGTGCCTCTAGTAAGTAAATCTCTCGATTCATACCCCTATTTGCATATAATTAATCCATGATATCGGCCGATTACACAAATTAATGATTAAAACATATCAATCAGAATTAACCATAACCAATCAAACCACTATGAAAATCATGCCAATATTAGTGCAAACATGGCTCCCCTTTAAGCCCTAGAATTAACTACTCATTAATAATTAAACAAGTAAAAGAACTCAAAGAACAAAGAAGCATAATTAAACTAATAAGAACAAAGAAAAGATTAAGAGAACAAAACCTTCAAACTTCAATGTTGTCACCCAAAAGAAGAGTCATGGTGTTTCTCTACATCTCCAACTAATAATAATAATCTACTCTAAACTATATTATCTGATCTAATTTTACATCTTTAATAATGTGTCCCAAGATGTGTTTATATAGCCTCTAGTGTTTCCATGTTGATTAGGATTGGATTTATGGAAGTTTCCCACTTCAAATTGAATTTCTGGAAGCTGCTGGATTTTCTGGCCTGTTTCTGGGCTGATCCCGTTGGAATACTGATATTGGACCACTTCTGAATTGTAGATAATTCCGTTGTCTTCGCGTGGGCTGTAAGATCGTCCAATTCTGACTTCTGGAACTCAAGATATGACCCAAACAGTGCAGCAGCCCATCTAGTCCAATAATTCCGAAATTTCATCTATTTTATCTCCAAATTTGCTCTTTTTGCTCCAAATCCTTCCAAGTCATGAATTCTTTATTTCCTACAATAAAACAATCAAATCTATTAAATGAAAATCCAAATCAATGCAAAACACAATAAATATGAGAATAAAATCATCTAAAATATATATAAAAATATATTATATCAAACATCCCCACACTAAGCATTTGCACGTCCTCGGGCAAATAAGTGAAATAAAAACTAAGTCCTAACAAACATCACTTTCGTAGATGACATGATTGCATTGAGCATATGCAACAAGCCGTTAAACCCCTAGGCAGCCCTAGTAGGACGAGTGTTGTCTCGTGAGGGTTTATAGTGAATATACCCACAAAATTCTCTAACCATGCAAAAGATCAATGCTAACACAACACCACATACACAAGTCCTCTCATGCCACATCAACTTAAGAATCAAAGTAAACATACGATGTCTTGGTGTCGAAAGTGCAAGTATTCACGTAGTCTACTCAACCAACATGCAGAAGGTCATAAAAATTTATGTCAAGTGTAAAAATCGTTGGTAAGCATGCTAAGCCCACAAGAAACACATCTTTAAGTCTAAACCCGGGATCTCCTATGCCAAAACAAGTAATAACTCACCTTTCACTCACAAACGAATATTCACTCAAGAACAAGGTTAAGTGTATCACTCAATTCCAACAAAATCATAAACACAACTTGACACTCGCAATCAATCTCACTCTCAACACAACATACATCACTGATGACAATCAAAAGGTCTTTATTCGGGTTGTAGCGTGGGCTAGGGACCAGGTATGTCAAGTAAAGCTAAAACAGGTTAAATGTCAAAAGCTAGTACCCAACAATAATCATTATTCAATTCCCTTTCTATTAAAACAAACACTTCCCCACACTTGGATTTTTCAATAACCCTTACATAATAACTTGACTAGTCGAATGAAGAAGGATCATACAAACATAAGAATGCTCTCAAATTCATTTATTTTTTTCTTTTTTTTTCTCTGTTTTTTTTTTCTTTGAGAGCTAAGGAATAAACACAATGATCCATAGATATTATTATGAATTTCGACTAACAAGCATCAACCAAAATCAATATTCCCCAATGGTATGATCATCAATAAAACCCCCCCTTTTATGAACACCTTATTACTCCCTTAAGCACGATACTAGCCTTTGACAATTTAGGTTCAAATTTACGATAAGGCCAATAGAATAAAAAGGATAATGGCAAGTAATGTGGTGTGTCACCGAAAGAATAGGATTAAGCTCAACAGGTTAACTAATTGATCATGTTTAAAAGGTGTGGAAATATGGGAAATACGAGGTCAAACCTAAGTGCCTTTATCATCTCATCATCAAGTAATGTCATGCATTTCCAGAAAGATCTCAAGTAAGTGCTAGCAATGTAAACAACATGTGGACACTCAAGCAAACGAAAAATCATGCAAAAGATATGCATATAGGCTCAAAACTCACTTGGTGTGACAAAACATAATCAATCCCAAGTAACAAGACTCTCTAACGCACCTACTTGTACTCAAAGCATGGAAACCAAGTCATCTTGCACATATTCATGTCATTCTAATCACTTACAACATCCAATTAAGTCTACCAGCTTCAACTTGCTAGTGTAAGTGTGTGCACAAGAACAAAGCACGTCACTTCTCATACAAAAGCGTCAAGAACACAAGAATTCTACGCATGCATGGGTGTATCAAGCAAAATACAACAACTAATCAAATTGCATGGCTAGAATTATTTTTGGTATTTTTAATTTTTTAATTTTTTTGGATTTTTTTATATTTTATAATATACTACGCTGAGAACATCTCCCCACACTTAAGTGCTTCATTGTCCTCAATGAACTAATGAACAAGATACAAAACTACAAATAAAAACAAAAAAAAAAACTACACTAAAAAGAAAAGAAAGAAATCTCCCCTGGAATCAAGGTGTCGGGTGTGAAAACCATCCCTCATTCGCGTAGGAGCCATAATAAGCAAAACCCCACTCAACAATAGCTTCACCAACATCCACCAAGAAATATCCCACCAAAAACCACCAAGCAATATCACTCCAAAAATACCCAATTAACAAGAATAATACAAAATCCCCAATTTACAAGAACACAAATTCGTAATAAAAGATAAAATAGAGAAGAGATATCCCAACTACGAATCACAGAGGTGAACTTGTACTAATTTTCCCCCAAACTTGAAATTTTAGAGATGTAGAGGAAGAAAATAATAAATTGGGTGCGTATGTATGGGTATATATAGATAATGGAGTGCTAGGGTGAATTTAAAAATTTTAATGTGAGGGTGGGATTTGGAATTTGATATAGGATAGAAATAGGATTTAGGGATTAAAAATAATAAAAATAAAAATAATAATAAAAAGAAAATAATAATAATAATAATAAAATAATAATAAATATGAATTAAAATAAATATAGGTTTAGAAGTTTTGAAGAAAAGATGGAGTTTTTTGGAATTGAAATAGGAAAAAATTAGGTAAAATAGGGGTATAAATAGGATGGAGGATGAAAAGAAATTTTTATTTATATATATATATATATATACACGTACAACAGCAGCTGACTACTCAGGGAAAAAAAATCTGATATTCTGCTTCACGCGCAGCCTGCGCGCGCGTCTGGCAACCTGCCCCAAGCATAGTTGCGCAGGCGCAAGCTGCGTTACCACCCAGCAGACTGCCCTGACTCCAGTAACGCAGGCGCAGCCTGCGTTACACTCCTGCAAACTGCCCCGCATGTAGAAACGCAGGTACAGCCTGCGTTACAGACCTGCAACCTGCTCAAAATTTTGATTTTTTCGATTTTTTTTTTCTTTTTCTACACAATTTTTTTTGTTTTTTTTTATACAACAAGGCTTGGGTTGCCTCCCAAGAAGCGCTTTTGTTTAACGTCGTTGGCTCGACTCAGCTGGTTCAGATCTCCGTGGAGGGGTTGTCGAGATAAATCACTTCCATCTTTCCTACGAATGCACCATCCACATATAATTTAAGGCGTTGATCGTTGACCTTAAATTTCCTTCCATCTGGTGCCATAACTTCAATAGCACCATAAAATTTGACTTTGGTGACGGTAAAAGGTCCAGACCATCTTGATCTGAGCTTCCCTGGAAAAAGTCGAAGTCTGGAATTGAATAACAACACCTTGTCACCAACCTGAAAATCTCTTCTATGAATCATCTTATCATGCATCTTCTTCGTTCTTTCCTTGTAAAGCCGAGAATTGTCATAAGCATCAAAACGAAGCTCATCTAACTCATTAAGTTGAAGAAGTCTCGCTTGCCCCGCAGCCTTCAAATCCATGTTGAGTTCTTTTATAACCTTAAAAGCGCGATGTTCCAATTCCACTGGCAAGTGACATGCTTTACCATAGACCAACCGATAAGGAGTGGTTCCTATAGGTGTTTTGTATGCCGTCCGATAAGCCCACAAAGCATCATCTAACTTCAAATACCAATCTTTCCTTGACTTTGCCACCATCTTCTCCAAAATGCTTTTAATTTGGCGATTAGAAACCTCCACTTGGCCGCTTGTTTGAGGGTGATAGGCAAGAGCGACCTTGTGAGTAACGCCATATTTCTTCAATAAAGTTTCGAACTGTCGATGGCGAAAATGAGAACCACCATCACTTATCACTGTCCTTGGAACTCCAAATCGTGGGAATATGATATTCTTGAAAAGCTTCATAACAACCTTGGAATCATTGGTTGCCGTTCCAACTGCTTCAACCCACTTGGACACATAATCGATAGCAACTAAGATGTATCTCATCCCACAAGAACTTGGGAAGGGTCCCTGTTAGTTACAGAGGCATGCCTGTACTCATCTAATAACAAGCCTAATTGTTTGTAATGCCTTGCATTACTTACATGACCTCTTAACTGAGGGAACCTCTAGTTGTAGAGTTTCTGTTTGTGTTGTACTTGAAGTAGGCATCAAATCCTAGTTGTGTAATTGTAATTATAGAGTCTAGAATAATTCTTGAAAGAAGTTCCAAGGTTCATGCCTCAAGCAAGGAGTTAAAGATTGTCAAATAATCACAGTTGGGATTTGAAGGAATGAAGAATTTGCCTAAGTACCAATTCGAGAAGTATATTTGTCTATTCGAGAAGTCCAGCATTCGAGAAGTCAGGGATTCGATATCTCAAGACACTATTCGATATCTCTGAATACACTGTTCGATATCTCATTCGATATCTCGGAGATTCAATATGTCTACTACTCTATTCGAGAACTCAAGAAGTCAACAAGTCAAGATGGTATTCGAGTTCTCAAAGAGTCAACAAGTCAAAGTTCCATTCGATATCTCAAGGACTCAGAAAGCTATTCGATATCTCGAGGATTCGATAAGTCAAATGCTCTATTCGACAACTCAAGGAATCCTGATGAAAAAGAGCTATTCGAGAAGTAATTCGATATGTCAATATAAAAGTATTCGAGAACTCAGAGTTATCGATCAAGTCAATTCTAGTTCTCGAATCACTTACTTAGTCACTTCTCGAATACATTCTGGGAGACAAAATACTGAAGAAATTGTACAAGTCAGAAACCTGCAACAAGCCAATGCACTTTATGGACCACAATCTGTAGCGTGCTCTGGAAAGCCTACAAGGAAGCTTAGAGAGATATAGAAGAGACAAGGGGCTAAAGAAGTGGATCTGAACAGGCTTTGCAAAGTCAAATCTGTAACCGTTTGGACACTTACTCAAAAAGGATAGACAGACTAGAAAGTAATTTGTTTAGCTATCTTGTTTTGTAGTAAGTAGGTTGTATCCATGTTCTATAAGGATACAGCCTCACTTCCTTAGTCATTAACTTTGTGAGTCAAGTTTTTCATACACTGTAAGCTATATCTCTCTGAGGAAAACGAAGCTGAGAATACTACCATGTGTATTCACAGATTGTAGCAACCTTTATCTAATAATACATTAGATTAAAGTGATATTGTGTCTTGTGTTGTTTCTTTATCCGCACCTTCACTTCTACACACACAGGCACTTATCTGCTACATAGACTCAATTTAAAGCAAAGTTCAAGAATCCATTCACCCCCCTCTGTATTCTTTTACTGTATTCAATACTCAACAAGTGGTATCAGAGCGGGCTGTTTATTCAAAACAGAAAAACGATCATGAGTTCGAATACACCAAAGACTACAGGAACGGTGAAAGTCCCTAAGTTTGACAAAGAAAATTTCAACCTCTGGAAGATAAAGATGATGTTGTTCATTAAAGCCTCTCATCCTTTGTATCCTGAAATTCTCAAGAATGGTCCTTTTGTTCCACAACAAGAGATACCAGAGAAGACTGTTGGAACCACAACTATCCCTAGATCATATGAGGCCAAGGATCCATCTAAATGGACAGAATCAGAAAAAGAGATGGTTGCTCTTGACAGTCACCTCATGCTGTTAATCATTGATTCCATGGATATGTCAATGTTTGCAAAAATTGCATCATGTACGTCTGCTAAAGAGATGTGGGATCACATTGAGGTGTTATGTGAAGGAACTGATGAGGTCAAGGAAAACAAGAAACAGATACTGGTCACACAGTATGAAGCCTTCATGGCACAGCCCAAGGAGAGCATTACTGAAATGTTTGAAAGATTTCACAAGCTAGTCACTGAGTTGCAGATGAATGGCAAGGTTTACAGCACCAAGGAGTTAAACATGAAGTTTCTACTATCTTCACCAAATCATCTAGAGCAAAGGGTCATTTCTCTAAGAGAAAGAGATTTGAACAAAATCACCTATGATGTGCTCTATGGAGTTTTAAAAACTCATGAGCTTGAGTTGCTTCAGAAGAGGGCTATCCGGGCCAACCAAGGGAGAATGATAAACACATCATGTGCCTTGATTGTCAACAAGTCTATTCAAGACCTAGAAGCATCTACAAGCCAGCTAAGAATAGAGGAGATAGTAGATGATGATAAAGAAACTGAAGCTGAAGTAAGTGAACCTGTTGAGGAAAAGGAGGAAGAAGAGTTTTACACCCTCGAAGAACTGGATGGGATGGAAAACACTTCATATGCCTTCATGGCCAGGAAATTTCCTAACATCAGATTCAAGAGGAATCAACCCTTCAAACCCAAAACCCAAAACCATTCATTCAACAAGAGCAAGGCACCTGTGAAACCAAACAAGAACAAGTTCAAAACCAGCCATGTGGATAGGTCATCTATAAGATGTTATAGATGCAATGACCTAGGGCATTTTGCCAGTGAATGCAAGAAGCCTAAAAAGAAGGATAGAGAGTTTCTTGAGCTCGAAGCTAAGTATGAGGCCCTTCTTAAAAAGCAAACACAAGGTAAGGCCTACATTGCTGAAGGGAAGTGTTGGGATAATTCTGATAGTGATGAAGAGGAACAAGAATTTTGTAACTATGCCTTGATGGCCAATTCCAAGGATGGCACATCTCCATCAGACTCTCAGGTACCATCTCTCACTACTATAGACATGTCTGTTTCTGAGTATAAATCCATGATTGAACAACTATATGTTGAGATTTTTAATATTCATACTAGTATGACTGCTGCTAATGAAGAAATTGCTAAACTGTCTACTAGAAATGAAATGTTAACCAAAAGAAATGAGGAACTTGAGCTAACTGCTATGCAAGTAGAAAACCTTAAGAAAGAAGTTGAATATCTGCAGAATAAGGTTCTATGTGCTAGTCAAGTAGAAAAGGCTCTTAGGGATGAATTAGCTGAAAATGAATTCAAACTGAAAATATTTAAGAAATCATCTGGTCTAGTGCAATCCTACTGTGAGAAAATTCAAGCTAAACCCAAGGCTGCTATTGGACTTGACTATGGCACTCTTAAACAGAGAAAAGGCTATGCTGTCATTAAAGATGATGCTGTTGTTCATGAGGAAGTGCCTCACATTTTGAAAAGGGCTGAAAACCCAATTTTTAAAGAACCAACATTTGAAATTGATGAGGATGCCTTACTCATCAAACAAATGTTGAATGATGAGGATGAGGCACAATCCAATGAACAACAGGCATTCTCCAAGAGTGAGAGTGTCAAGTCAAAAGTCAAGGAGCCAGTAGTTGATAAGCCAAGACCTAAGAAATCTGTTAAGTTTGTTTCAGCTGAGAAGAGTGAATCAGAAAAGAAAGTGATTAAGAAGAAACAGAACAGAAATGGCAAGTTAGGGATTAACAAGGATAACAACTATGCTTACATGCCTAATGCCCCTAGGAAAACTTGTCAGAACTGTTTCAGTACCAATCATTTAACTTATGCATGCAAGAAACCTGTTGGTAGTGTGTCCAAACCTTTCTATGATTGCTCTGTGCCTTTAAGACATAGAGATGCTCCATTTTGTGATAAATTTGACTGTATGCCATGCAACATGAATGTGATGACAAGTTGTTTCAATTTGAGAAGACAATTCATTGATGGTTGTATTAGTCACAATTCTCACACACACTATACAAGGTCAAAGTCTTCAAGTCCTCCTAAAGCTAGGAAGGTACCTCTGTCACCTAAGTCAGAAACTTCAGGTTCCAAGACTTCTAACAGTGACAAGAAGACTAACACAAAGAAAGTTGATAAGCATATGGTTTATGATAAAACTGTTTCTAAGTCACATGGACCCAAACTTGTTTGGGTACCAAAGGAAAAGTAATACCTTTGTGTTTGCAGGGCAAAGGAAGTGAAAAGAAAGTCATGTGGATTTTGGACAGTGGATGCTCAAATCATATGACTGGTGATATGGCCCTGCTATCACAGTATGAGGAAAAGGCTGGCCCAATGGTTGCTTTTGGAGATGACAGCATGGGTAACACATTGGGATACGGCAAGTTGGAAGTTGGTAATGTCATCATTGAAGATGTAGCACTAGTCAAGGGACTCAAGCATAATCTACTAAGTGTTGGTCAGTTTACTGATAGAGGATTCAAGGTGGATTTTGACAGAGATGAATGTTTGATCACTTACAAAAAGACTGGTGATCTTGCTCTATCTGGAGTAAGAAAAGGAAGCCTATTTGTAGCCAATATGGACTCTGCAAACAAGGACAAAATCTGTTGCTTTTACTCAAAAGCATCAAATGCAGATTGTTGGCTGTGGCATAAGAAGTTATCACACCTGAATTTCAAAGCCATTAATTCTCTAGTCAAAAGAGAGTTAGTGAGAGGCATGCCCACACTTGAATTCTGTCAAGAAGGAGTGTGTGAGGCCTATCAAAAAGGAAAAATGAAAAGATCAAGCCATAAGTCAAAGACAGTGACATCAATAACCAAGCCCCTGCAACTTATTCATATGGATTTGTTTGGGCCTGTCAACATTATGTCACTAGGAAGAAAGAAGTATGCTGTAAGAACCCTAATTTTTGGTAATATTTTATTTTATTTAATATCTTGTGGCAATGTCAATATGGAACCTTTCTGGTCATCCCTGTGATTAATAGAATTGATTGTCTGAGAAACTGTGTTGTTGTATTCCCTATGTAAGGTAAAAAGGGAGATTGTGAAGGCAAGAGTCTTATTGTTAGTAAGATTTATAAAACTTGGGATTTGAGAATGATTAGAGTGTTAAAAGATTTATTAAGGATCATGACAAGGAATTATGGACATTCGAGGAATTTACACAATTAGTACTTAAGGAATTATAAGGGAAATCCCTACGCGACAAAATATTATTACGAGAGATTAATTAAGATACGATACGAATTAAAGATTGGATAATAAGCATTGGTGGGAGAATAATAATACAAGGAGTAGTATTGCATGCAAGCTCATGCAACTAAGTAGTTAGGAAAGCAAACTAGATGAACCAAATAGCAAGGGGAATAGTAACTAGTTGGCTTGCTTTTTAAAAGGTGGAGACAACAAGTACCAATGGCCATACCTATAGCCATGTCTAGATTGTACCATACTAATACACACAATAATACATATCAACCTCATCTAATACCACTCATTCACCCAACACCAAAATCAAACACAAAAACTCTCTCCCCCCCCCTTTAAACATTGCTCTCGGCCAAGACAAGTGGAGAAGAAAAGAAAAATTCTTTCTCCCACTTCTCATCACTCTAAATTCATACCATAATTCCTAGGTCATCTACATCATCTAATCAAGGTATGCTAGCAATTTCACTTCATTTCATCCATCCAATTCCAAGATATAAAATGTTAAAGATTGGGTGAATAGTAACCATGTTTGATTTTCTTTTAGATCTTGGATTATAAGTGTTGTAGGAGATCATCTAAGGTGTTGTTGTGTTGTGAGAAGCTTACCCAAGGTCCCTAGGAGCTCAAGAAGGTATAAAATCACAAACCCTCTTGGTTATGTAGTATTTATAATGTTTAGTAGTAGATCCATGCATGTATGAGCTAATCTTGGTTATATAAGTGTTGGATGACTTGGATCTTGAGTTTTATGTTGAGATTGTGGCTTTTATGATTATGGATAACATATATGTCACCATGAGTGTTATGAACCATGATTTGAGTGTATTAAGTGTTGGTTGTATGGTGGAATTGTGAAAAATGGTTGATCTAAGTGATTTGAGCATGCTGATTTTATCCAGGAACCTTGACCTGTATTGTGACACGATTTTGAACCCCCAAATGATGTCCCCTGATGTCCTACCTTATATGGATGGAAAGATAATTGAATGTAGTTTCTGGATATGTAAGGTTCATAGCTAGGTGATGTGTGGATTTTTAGTTATGGCCGGAGAAGTGATTTTTGTTTCTGGACTATGGACTGCATAAAGTGACCCCCTTGTGAACCTTGTTTAAACACCTTAAAAATTATTTGGGATCATGGAAAAATTAGAGAAGCTAGGAAATACAGTGTTGAAGGCTACCCAAAAAGAATTGGATTAAAATATGAATTTTTGGATTTTATAAAAATGCTAGAGTAAAATGCGCGCAATGGAAAAAGTCGTTAGTGGAGCATAATTCTAGGAGTAGTGGTTATGGTTCGAACGTGGTAACTAAACTAAGTCGAGTAAGTGACGAGCGTAAACGAGTGATGTCATGGACCTATAGTGGGGCTAGGGAGTCATAAGACGAAGTCGTTAAGTTAATTTCGTGTTCCCTTAAAACCCCGTAATTAGAAAGAAATTGTTAAGGTACTAACGAACGATTATTGTTTATGTATAGATCGTTCGAATTCACACGCTCGACCACCCCAACCAAACCAAGGCAAGTTTACTTTCCAAAACTTATACATATACAAGGATTTTCACTGTTGTGTTTGTAGTTTTCAAATTATATCAAATGCTATGTTTATCGAAGTATTGATGCAATTGAGATTGAACAAGTACATGTATGCTTTTACCCCTTGAACTTAGATTGAAATGTTTTCTTCGGACAACGACTCTAGCAATAGAGGTCGTAGCGGTCCGTATATACTATTGACCGGGGAGCGGTATATTATTATATCGTATCTATATTGCGAAAACCCGAAGGGTCATTCGGGTGGTATCGTATATTCAAAGTAACTATTATTATATCTTCGTAAATACTCGAAACCCTATCTTGGATTAAAAGTTTATTTATTAAATAATTATTTTATTAATTATTAATATTAAATCTTAAAATATCATTTAATGATTATCGTTCACTATTTTAAAAACAAAGTTAATCCAAGATACCTTTTAATACTTTCAAACTCGAACTTTTTCGAACTCAAAACCTTTTCGAAAACCCCCGGTCAGGATTCGCTTCTTGTATGATTTCAAGAATTATCGGTCGACTGATGTCGAACCACAACTACTCTGTTTTCAATCAAAATCTGGTTTTAAAAAGAAAAAGAAAAAGGGACTCTGGCAGGTGTGGGAACCGTTGACGAACGATTCCCGGGATGTGTAAGCGGCCGTGAGCCAGGCGGTCCATCACTTATTATTCCGGCCCAGGTGTTGCCGAAGGATGATTACGGATGTAATTTTCATCGAGGGTGATTACGGATGTAGTTTTCACTCGGGGATAGTTACGGATGTAGTTTCTATCCTTCTACCGGTAGAGAAGACCCGCGGATTATTGGACTTGGATGTGGCGACTGATCATCGTCAATCCTTGTCAGGTTTTTATGTTTTCTTCCAGTCCCATCCTCCACTTTGGAAAAATGCTTTGACACTGCATCTTAGGCCTATGTGCCAGTTGTCGATAGTGTCCTATTTTGATGAGAAAGATGTTGGCTTTATGCAGTAGCTAGAACTGCAAGGTTATTTTGAAAACAAGGGCACGTACTGGTGCACCTTTGAAATTTACCAATAATGACAAGTGATTCTATAACTGATTGATACAACGAGTTTAATGACTATTATACATATGAAATGTTATATTGCTTATCTTATACATATATTCTTGCTGAGCTATAGTTGCTCACTCTTGCTTGTTTTCAAATTTTACAAACACAACAGCTAAGAGAAATGGCAAGAACCAGTCAGACTGTTCGAAAGCAGGTGACTAGACCCCAGGCTGCAGTCGAGATTCCACCGGTAGGCCCCATTAGCCGGATTGGTCGGCAACTTTTGTTAGTACGTTTTATTTATAAGTATGACCTGTGCAAGGCAGTGTACCGCAACAAACTTTCAAGCCGCCAACTTCGCTTCATATCGAAGTGTTGCTGGTAGCATAAATGCTATTTAATTCGGTCTGTAATAACTCTAAAACTTTTACTTTTGCTCAATCAAATGTATGACGTTTCTGAGACTCTAACCTGTGTGTGTGTGTGTGTGTGTGCGGTGTGAGTTTATTGTGGGGTCGATGGTTGTTTATTTATATTATGTGCAAGAACAAGCATATTGTTAATGGAAAATGGACCGTGAGCGCCTAGATTTCCGACCCCGGATCTGGGGGCGTCACAGAAATGGTATCAGAGAGAAGGTTACAGTTCTCAGAAACGATAGTAATTTAGGAAAGCAACCATAATAATACGAATAATATAACACTAATAATAATCCCATTAATACCTGGAGCTCTCATCGAGTTCACAGTCGGGTTATCGGATATAGCCCTGACTTCTAAGGCCCGTGAGGGAACTACTTCTTAAACCCTTCTTTTTGGTTAGTAACCTAGCTTATTTCCCTTGTGTAGATGGAGGATATACCAGACCCTGAGGCCTATGAGAGGGAGCATGATGAGGCACTACTGAGAGAGACTGAGGACCCTGTTGAGGATACTGATGCTGACCCTGAGCTGGGCCCCTGGATTACGATATTAGGGGATACTGATGATGAGGACCCCGAGGAGGAGCCCTTTATGGAGCCTGAGCCTGTTACCCCCCTCCCCTGTGGCCACTGATGAGGAGAGTGTGCGATCCGGTGAGGACCGTGTTGTGACACCCCCGCCCTCTCCACAGTTATTGAGCCTCACTTCTTCTGGTGATGATGATCCCGAGGAGGACACTTCTAGCGAGGAGGAGCGTGACCCTACCCCTGATCCTGCCCCTGTTATGCCACCCCCACCACTGGACCTACCCCCGGTGTCGGGCGCTGAGCACGCCTATGTCGTGCAGTTCATGACCCGAGACTTACTTTCTGCGGAGGCCCGACTTAACGAGGCGAGGAGGGTGATAGTGGAGGAGCGCGAGGCGCGCTTGAGGATCCAGGCTGAGATGAGGACTACTGTTGCTAGGAGGACTAGAGCTCGCCTCCACAGGATTGAGAGGAGGAGTCGCGAGAGGGTTCTCGGATTAGGGATCCGCGGGGGCGGAGTGATCCGGGCTAGGGATGTTAGACGTGTTGTGCGTCGTACATTTGCCCGAGTGAGGGCCTTGCTCCGTCGCGGTGCGGCCCCGTGATGTGTTACTGATAGCTCAGTCCCCTAGGTTCAGATGACATTAGTGTGTCGATTTTGCGGGACAGTTGACTTGTGCAGTGGCATCCTTTCTGACCAGTGGATGAGTAGACTGACCTACATATATGTAGATGTGACTTCAGATAGTATGTATGGATGTAGCCCTACTTTTGTGTAGCCTTGACTATTCGGATTATGTACTTGTATTTGTTCCACTTTTGCTAGACTTTGACATCGGAACTATGTATTTGGCTCTAACATCCGAACTTTGTGACCACCCTTGTACCGTACTTATTTAGTTTCAGTTTCCTTGATATTGTCTCAACTGCTTTACTTTCCGATGCCATGCTCTACTGTTTTGATATACAACTGTGATTATACAACTGCTACAAGCCCCAAATACAACCATGCTATTTCAAATTTACGATATGTGATTTCAAATTGTTCTCCACGTTTTCCAAAAATATTTCTACAATTTTTCTAAAATAAACCTTTCAAAAAAAAAAAAAAAAAAAACGGTTTTAGTTATTTAAAAATTTTGAAAATATTTCTACAGATTGCGAAGTTTCGAAATTTTGGAAATTCCTACAAATGTTTTCGAACCACGTAACGATTTCCCCTAAAAAGTTTTTACAGTTTATCGCCATCATAAGAGCACTACGAGTTTCGAAATTTTAACCCTGTGTAAGGAGGAAGTGAGGAACAATACGTTCCTGACTTCTCTAAATACGGTCAAATAATTGAAAACCCTAACCCATTTTTGTCTTATTATCAGAATCATGCCACCCAGAAGAATGAACACTCGAGCTCACCCGGCCAGCTCTGAAGGCCAGGGTAGCCACCATGGGCCGGAAGGCCACCAAAACCGAGAGAGAGAGGATCAGAACCTGAGCGAGGATGAAGGTAGTGACTATAACTTGTTTGATAACTCTGAGTATGATGAAGAGGAAGCTGAAGATGATACCCTAGAGGTGGAAAACCCAAGGAGAGACCCTATGGAGCGATTCATGGACCTACTCAGGCAGAACTTGGACCGTCCCCCGGTTTAGCCACCACCCAACAATGCCAACGCCAATGCCTTTCGGAATTTCAAATCCCTGAAACCCCCGGAGTTTAAGGGAACTGCGGACCCAGTCGAGGCAAGAGCCTGGCTGAAAGAAATGGAAAAATCTTTTGAGATACTAGGAGTCGCTGAAGAGCAGAAAACTGTTTTCGCCACCTATCTGCTGAAGGGTGAGGCAAACTACTGGTGGGAAGCTAAGAAGAATTTGGAGGGAAGAGGTGTGGTGACCTGGGAGAGGTTTAGCGAGTTGTTCTTGGAAAAGTATTTCCCTAGGTTCATGGAAACACAAATGGAGCTGAAATTTTTGGAACTCAAGCAAGGCAACATGACGGTGGCCGAGTATGAGGCAAGATTTACTGAGCTGTCAAGGTTCGTGCCGGAATATGTGAACTCTGAAGTGAAGAGGGCCCGAAGGTTTCAATTGGGGCTAAAGCAATGGATTCAGAATCGTGTGGCGGTTCTTGAGCTGACAGACTATGCCACCCTGGTACAGAAAGCATCGATTGTTGAGGCTGGAGGCGAACAGATGCAGAAGGAGAGAGAGGGAAGGAAGAGGAAGTTTGATAGTCGAAAGGGGAACTCTGCGGGAGGTAGTTTTCCGAGCAAATTTAAGCGAGGAACAATGTCCCAACCCAGTGGGAACTTTGGAACCAAGAAAGCTGAAAGTTGGAGTGTGGGCCAGGGCGGCCGACCATAGGGATCATCGTACTCTACCCCACCCCGAGCCCCACTCCCGGAATGCAATAAATGTGGAAGGAAACATGCGGGCGTGTGTAATCTGCAAGATGTGAAGTGCTTCAAGTGTGGGCTGACAGGACATTATGCTAACACCTGTCGAGGAACTAGTAACAACACCAGTGCCGGAGGTAATTGCTTTAAGTGTGGGAAACCAGGGCACCGAATGAGGGAATGTATGTCCTCTGGGCCAGCTGCATCAAGAGTGAGTGGAACTGCCTCTAACAGGGCCCCTACTGCAAGAACTTTTAACATGACTGTGCAAGATGCCGTGAGGAACACGGATGTGATCGCAGGTACCCTACTACTCAACTCAGTTAATGCGAATGTTTTATTTGATTCGGGAGCTACCAAGTCTTTCATATCTCTAGATTTTGTGAGTCAGTTAGGCCTTAAGACTGAACCACTGAGAGACAGACTGCAAGTAGAGATAGCAAACCATGAAATTATTCCTGTTAACCAAGTATGTCCAGGTTGCGACCTAGAAATAGAAGGGCGACACTTTCGGGTAGATTTAATACCATTTAAATTAGGGGAGTTTGACGTAATAATAGGTATGGATTGGTTGACAACCCATGGAGCTCAGATTGATTGCGTGAAGAAGAAAGTGAGTTTAAGACTGCCAGGGGATAAGGAAGTAGTGTTTAGTGGAAAACGACAAACCCAAAAGTTCCTGACTATGATTCAAGCTAAAAGGCTGTTACGTAAAGGATGCGAGGCCTATTTAGCCTATGTAAAGGATACCAAGAAGGAGGCGCCAAACCTACGGGAAATCCCAGTCGTTAATGAGTTCGCGGACGTATTTCCGGATGATCTTCCAGGACTACCACCTGATAGAGACATCGAGTTCGCTATAGATTTAGTTCCGGGCACGGCCCCAATTTCAAAGGCCCCGTATAGGCTAGCCCCAGTGGAGATGAAAGAGTTGGCCACCCAATTGCAAGAGCTGTTGGATAAAGGGATGATAAGACCTAGTGTGTCACCGTGGGGAGCCCCGGTGCTATTCGTGAAAAAGAAGGATGGCAGTATGAGATTATGCATAGATTACAGGGAGTTGAATAAGGTGACCATCAAGAATAAGTATCCCTTGCCCAGGATAGATGACCTGTTTGACCAATTGAAAGATGCAGTTTATTTCTCTAAGATTGATTTGCGGACCGGGTATCACCAGTTAAAGATTAAACCAGAAGATATACCAAAGACGGCCTTTCGCACCCGGTACGGACACTATGAGTTTTTAGTAATGTCGTTTGGGTTAACGAATGCACCCGCAGCTTTCATGGACTTAATGAATCGAGTCTTCAAGAAGTACCTGGACAAGTGTGTTATAGTCTTCATCGATGACATCTTAATTTATTCCAAGATGAAAGAGGAACATGCAGAGCATTTGAGGATTGTATTGGGAGCGCTAAGAGAAGAAAAGTTGTACGCTAAGTTCTCGAAGTGTGAATTTTGGTTGAAGGAAGTTCAGTTTTTGGGGCATGTGATTAGCGAACAAGGCATCCTAGTGGACCCAGCCAAAATAGAGGCCGTATCAAATTGGGAGAGACCAACCACTCCGACAGAGGTGAGAAGTTTCATAGGATTGGCCGGCTACTATAGGAGATTTGTCCAAGACTTTGCCAAGATAGCAGCCCCTTTGACCCGGCTAACTCGCAAGACCGAGAAGTTTGTGTGGACTGAGAAATGCGAAGAGAGCTTTCAAGAGTTGAAAAAGAGGTTGGTGACAGCACCAGTACTAGCCCCACCCGATGATAAGGGAGATTTTGTGATTTATAGCGACGCGTCCCATAAAGGTTTAGGGTGTGTGCTTATGCAGCACGGTAAGGTGATTGCGTATACGTCCAGACAACTTAAGGAGTATGAGATAAGATACCCCACCCATGATTTGGAATTAGCAGCAATAGTCTTTGCTTTGAAGATCTGGAGGCATTATCTTTACGGAGAAAAGTGTGAAATCTACACGGATCACAAGAGCTTAAAGTACATATTCACTCAGAAAAAGTTAAACATGAGGCAGAGGAGATGGTTAGAGCTAATCAAGGATTATGATTGTGAGATTCATTATCACCCAGGGAAGGCCAACGTAGTGGCCGATGCACTTAGCCGAAAGGAGAAGCTTAAGATGATAACGTCAGTGGACGAATTGATCAAGGACCTCGAGAGGCTAGAGATTGAGGTGAGGTTACCAGGAGTTGGCCAAGAGAGTCTAATGGAGATAAAAGTCCAACCACCGCTATTGGAAAAGATTAAGTTATGCCAGGAAAAGAAGATAGAAGAAGAAAAGAATTCGATGGAGAAAATTTTGACTGGCGAAGAAATTAGGTGTGAGAAGGACGGGAATGGAGTTATGAGGTACGCATCTAGGATATGGATCCCGAACGTTCAAGAATTGAAAGATGAGATTTTGCAAGAGGCTCATAGTTCAAGATATTCGATTCACCCTGGAGGCACCAAGATGTATAGGGATTTGAAAGAATATTATTGGTGGCCAAACATGAAGAAGGACATAGCAGAGTGGGTAAGTAAATGCTTGACATGTCAGAGAGTGAAGGCCGAACATCAGAGGCCCAGTGGATTGTTGCAACCCTTAGAGATACCCGAGTGGAAGTGGGAACAGATTGCGATGGACTTTGTGGTCGGATTACCAAGGACCAAGACTAATCATGACGCCATTTGGGTAATTATTGATCGATTGACTAAGTCAGCACATTTTCTTCCAATCAACGAGAGATACACCGTCGACAAGCTGGTGGATATTTACTTAAAAGAGATTGTGGTTAGGCATGGGGTTCCTGTGAGCATCGTATCAGATAGAGACCCAAGATTCAACTCCAGGTTCTGGAGGAGTTTTCAGGATTGTGTGGGGACTAAGTTAAACATGAGTACTGCATACCATCCCCAAACAGACGGACAGAGCGAGAGAACCATCCAGACCATCGAGGACATGTTGAGAGTATGTGCCATAGATTTCAAGGGAGGTTGGGACGACCACTTACCGTTGATCGAATTTTCCTACAACAACAGTTACCATGCGAGTATAGGCATGCCCCCATATGAAGCTTTGTACGGACGAAGATGTCGGTCTCCATTGTGTTGGGAAGAGGTAGGAGAACGGAAGATTTTAGGGCCTGAACTGGTCCAACAGACAAGAGAAACTATCGAGCTCATAAGAGGACGGCTGGTAGCGGCCCAAGACAGATAGAAGAAGTATGCGGACCAGACCCGCAAGGACAAAGAATATGAGGTAGGAGAGTTTGTGATGTTAAAAGTATCACCGTGGAAGGGATTGATGAGATTTGGTAAGAAGGGGAAACTAAGCCCGAGATTCATTGGACCTTTTGAGATCTTGAAACGAGTTGGAAAGTTAGCCTATGAATTGGCTTTACCTCCGAGCTTACAGCAAGTACATAATGTGTTTCATGTGTCCATGCTACGACCCTACGATACCGACTTCCGACATGTGATAGAACATGATCAAGTGGATTTGCAACCAGACTTAACATATGTGGAGCAACCCGTAGAAATTATGGATAGAAAAGAACAGGTGCTGAGGAATAAGGTTGTCAAACTAGTGAGAGTCTTGTGGAGGAACCAGAATGTCGAAGAATCAACATGGGAACTAGAAAGCGCAATGCGTGAAAAGCACCCCCAACTGTTTTCAACCTGATTCCGGGACGGAATCCTTTTAAGGAGGGGAGGCTGTAAGAACCCTAATTTTTGGTAATATTTTATTTTATTTAATATCTTGTGGCAATGTCAATATGGAACCTTTCTGGTCATCCCTGTGATTAATAGAATTGATTGTCTGAGAAACTGTGTTGTTGTATTCCCTATGTAAGGTAAAAAGGGAGATTGTGAAGGCAAGAGTCTTATTGTTAGTAAGATTTATAAAACTTGGGATTTGAGAATGATTAGAGTGTTAAAAGATTTATTAAGGATCATGACAAGGAATTATGGACATTCGAGGAATTTACACAATTAGTACTTAAGGAATTATAAGGGAAATCCCTACGCGACAAAATATTATTACGAGAGATTAATTAAGATACGATACGAATTAAAGATTGGATAATAAGCATTGGTGGGAGAATAATAATACAAGGAGTAGTATTGCATGCAAGCTCATGCAACTAAGTAGTTAGGAAAGCAAACTAGATGAACCAAATAGCAAGGGGAATAGTAACTAGTTGGCTTGCTTTTTAAAAGGTGGAGACAACAAGTACCAATGGCCATACCTATAGCCATGTCTAGATTGTACCATACTAATACACACAATAATACATATCAACCTCATCTAATACCACTCATTCACCCAACACCAAAATCAAACACAAAAACTCTCTCCCCCCCCCTTTAAACATTGCTCTCGGCCAAGACAAGTGGAGAAGAAAAGAAAAATTCTTTCTCCCACTTCTCATCACTCTAAATTCATACCATAATTCCTAGGTCATCTACATCATCTAATCAAGGTATGCTAGCAATTTCACTTCATTTCATCCATCCAATTCCAAGATATAAAATGTTAAAGATTGGGTGAATAGTAACCATGTTTGATTTTCTTTTAGATCTTGGATTATAAGTGTTGTAGGAGATCATCTAAGGTGTTGTTGTGTTGTGAGAAGCTTACCCAAGGTCCCTAGGAGCTCAAGAAGGTATAAAATCACAAACCCTCTTGGTTATGTAGTATTTATAATGTTTAGTAGTAGATCCATGCATGTATGAGCTAATCTTGGTTATATAAGTGTTGGATGACTTGGATCTTGAGTTTTATGTTGAGATTGTGGCTTTTATGATTATGGATAACATATATGTCACCATGAGTGTTATGAACCATGATTTGAGTGTATTAAGTGTTGGTTGTATGGTGGAATTGTGAAAAATGGTTGATCTAAGTGATTTGAGCATGCTGATTTTATCCAGGAACCTTGACCTGTATTGTGACACGATTTTGAACCCCCAAATGATGTCCCCTGATGTCCTACCTTATATGGATGGAAAGATAATTGAATGTAGTTTCTGGATATGTAAGGTTAATAGCTAGGTGATGTGTGGATTTTTAGTTATGGCCGGAGAAGTGATTTTTGTTTCTGGACTATGGACTGCATAAAGTGACCCCCTTGTGAACCTTGTTTAAACACCTTAAAAATTATTTGGGATCATGGAAAAATTAGAGAAGCTAGGAAATACAGTGGTGAAGGCTACCCAAAAAGAATTGGATTAAAATATGAATTTTTGGATTTTATAAAAATGCTAGAGTAAAATGCGCGCAATGGAAAAAGTCGTTAGTGGAGCATAATTCTAGGAGTAGTGGTTATGGTTCGAACGTGGTAACTAAACTAAGTCGAGTAAGTGACGAGCGTAAACGAGTGATGTCATGGACCTATAGTGGGGCTAGGGAGTCATAAGACGAAGTCGTTAAGTTAATTTCGTGTTCCCTTAAAACCCCGTAATTAGAAAGAAATTGTTAAGGTACTAACGAACGATTATTGTTTATGTATAGATCGTTCGAATTCACACGCTCGACCACCCCAACCAAACCAAGGCAAGTTTACTTTCCAAAACTTATACATATACAAGGATTTTCACTGTTGTGTTTGTAGTTTTCAAATTATATCAAATGCTATGTTTATCGAAGTATTGATGCAATTGAGATTGAACAAGTACATGTATGCTTTTACCCCTTGAACTTAGATTGAAATGTTTTCTTCGGACAACGACTCTAGCAATAGAGGTCGTAGCGGTCCGTATATACTATTGACCGGGGAGCGGTATATTATTATATCGTATCTATATTGCGAAAACCCGAAGGGTCATTCGGGTGGTATCGTATATTCAAAGTAACTATTATTATATCTTCGTAAATACTCGAAACCCTATCTTGGATTAAAAGTTTATTTATTAAATAATTATTTTATTAATTATTAATATTAAATCTTAAAATATCATTTAATGATTATCGTTCACTATTTTAAAAACAAAGTTAATCCAAGATACCTTTTAATACTTTCAAACTCGAACTTTTTCGAACTCAAAACCTTTTCGAAAACCCCCGGTCAGGATTCGCTTCTTGTATGATTTCAAGAATTATCGGTCGACTGATGTCGAACCACAACTACTCTGTTTTCAATCAAAATCTGGTTTTAAAAAGAGAAAGAAAAAGGGACTCTGGCAGGTGTGGGAACCGTTGACGAACGATTCCCGGGATGTGTAAGCGGCCGTGAGCCAGGCGGTCCATCACTTATTATTCCGGCCCAGGTGTTGCCGAAGGATGATTACGGATGTAGTTTTCATCGAGGGTGATTACGGATGTAGTTTTCACTCGGGGATAGTTACGGATGTAGTTTCTATCCTTCTACCGGTAGAGAAGACCCGCGGATTATTGGACTTGGATGTGGCGACTGATCATCGTCAATCCTTGTCAGGTTTTTATGTTTTCTTCCAGTCCCATCCTCCACTTTGGAAAAATGCTTTGACACTGCATCTTAGGCCTATGTGCCAGTTGTCGATAATGTCCTATTTTGATGAGAAAGATGTTGACTTTATGCAGTAGCTAGAACTGCAAGGTTATTTTGAAAACAAGGGCACGTACTGGTGCACCTTTGAAATTTACCAATAATGACAAGTGATTCTATAACTGATTGATACAACGAGTTTAATGACTATTATACATATGAAATGTTATATTGCTTATCTTATACATATATTCTTGCTGAGCTATAGTTGCTCACTCTTGCTTGTTTTCAAATTTTACAAACACAACAGCTAAGAGAAATGGCAAGAACCAGTCAGACTGTTCGAAAGCAGGTGACTAGACCCCAGGCTGCAGTCGAGATTCCACCGGTAGGCCCCATTAGCCGGATTGGTCGGCAACTTTTGTTAGTACGTTTTATTTATAAGTATGACCTGTGCAAGGCAGTGTACCGCAACAAACTTTCAAGCCGCCAACTTCGCTTCATATCGAAGTGTTGCTGGTAGCATAAATGCTATTTAATTCGGTCTGTAATAACTCTAAAACTTTTACTTTTGCTCAATCAAATGTATGACGTTTCTGAGACTCTAACCTGTGTGTGTGTGTGTGTGTGTGCGGTGTGAGTTTATTGTGGGGTCGATGGTTGTTTATTTATATTATGTGCAAGAACAAGCATATTGTTAATGGAAAATGGACCGTGAGCGCCTAGATTTCCGACCCCGGATCTGGGGGCGTCACATATGCCTTGGTAATGGTTGATGACTTTACAAGGTATACATGGGTGGAATTTCTGGCATCAAAAGATGAGGCTCCTCAAGTAATCATTGAACACATAAAGAAAGTTGACAAGGAAGCAAAGGTCAACGATGCAAGTGTGATTGCACTGAGAAGTGATAATGGAACAGAGTTCAGAAATGCCACACTTGAAGCATTCTGCAAAGAGAATGGCATTTCTCAGCAATTCTCAGCTCCAAGGACTCCACAACAAAATGGAGTTGTTGAGAGAAAGAACAGAACTCTAATTGAGGCTGCTAGAACAATGTTACTTGATGCAAAGATGCCTACATGTTTTTGGGCTGAGGCTGTGAGCACTGCATACTATATCCAGAATAGGACTCTCATCAACAAAAACACTGGAAAGACACCTTACAATTTGATGACTGGAAAGAAGCCTACTCTAAAGTATGTTCATACTTTTGGAAGCAAATGCTTTGTACTAAAGGATAATTCTGAATATGTTGGAAAATTTTATGTAAAAGCATTTGAAGGAATTTTTCTTGGCTATTCTATGGAAAGAATTGCATACAAGGTTTATGTCATCAGTCAAAAGAAAATTATGGAAAGCACAGATGTAACATTTGATGACATCAAACTACCTGGACTAGAAGAAGCCAATGATGAAGACAAAGATCCATTGAGGTTTGATAATTTAGATGATTCTGATGAAGAGATTGAAACTGAAGTTGGAAATCAAGTTCAACAAACTCAAGTGAATGATGATACAAGAGAAGAATTTGTGCCAATCAACAGTGCAGAAACAAGCATCCAAGACACACCTGTGAGTAGTGACAACCTCACAGGGGGAGGAAATGAAAATGATCATAATTTGGATGATGAAGCAACATCAAGAATGAGAAATCAGGCTGAACACTCGAGGAAATGGGATAGATCATACACTGCAGAGCAAATCATTGGAGACCCTAATGCTGGAGTAAGGACAAGGAGAGCAACTCAAAATGAGTGCCTCTATGGATGTTTTCTATCACAAGTTGAGCCTAAGAAACTTGATGATGCACTGTTGGATCCAGATTGGATTATTGCTATGCAAGAAGAGTTGAATCAATTTGAAAGGAACAAAGTATGGGAACTTGTGCCTGCACCAAAGAATAGAACCATTGTTGGAACAAAATGGGTTCTGAAGAATAAGATGGATGAAGATGGTGTAATAATAAGAAACAAAGCAAGGTTGGTTGCAAAAGGATACTCTCAACAGGAAGGCATTGATTATGATGAGACATTTGCCCCTGTTGCTAGATTGGAAGCCATCAGAATATTCTTGGCATTTGCTGCCCATTCAAACTTTAGAGTTTATCAAATGGATGTCAAGAGTGCATTTCTAAATGGAGAGTTGGAAGAAGAGGTTTATGTGTAACAACCACCTGGCTTTGAGGATCCACATTTCCCAGAATTTGTCTACAGATTGCTTAAGGCACTGTATGGACTTAAGCAAGCTCCAAGAGCATGGTATGATACTTTATCACAATTTCTTCTTAAAAATCAATTCACTAGAGGCACATTGGACAAGACACTGTTTTACAAGAAGCATGATGATGATATTATCCTAGTCCAAATTTATATGGATGATATCATTTTTGGTTCTACAAATGAGAAGCTGTGTGAGAAATTCTCTAAACTCATGCAGAGCAGATATGAGATGAGTATGATGGGAGAGTTGACATTCTTTCTAGGGTTGCAAGTCAGTCAAAGGAAGGATGGTATCTTTATCAGTCAAACCAAGTACATCAACGATTTATTGAAGAAGTTTGACTTGGAAGATTGTTCACCTGCCAAGACACCCATGGCCACTGCCACTAAACTAGATGAAGATGCTAAAGGCAAGAAAGTAGATATCTCAGTCTACAGAGGCATGGTTGGTTCTCTACTCTACCTCACTGCAAGTAGGCCAGACATCATGTTTGCTACATGCTTGTGTGCAAGGTTTCAATCAAATCCAAAAGAATCACATTTGGTTGCTATAAAAAGGATCTTTAGATATCTGAAGGGCACTCCAAACTTGGGTCTATGGTATCCTAAGGACACAGGGTTCAATCTGGTTGGTTATTCTGATGCTGATTATGCTGGGTGCAGAGTGGATAGGAAAAGCACCTCAGGAAGCTGCCAGTTTCTTGGACTAAGGTTAGTCTCTTGGTATAGCAAGAAGCAACAATCTGTGTCAACTTCTACAGCTGAGGCTGAATGCATAGCTGCTGGAAGTTGCTGTGCTCAAGTGCTTTGGATTAGAAATCAACTTAGAGATTATGGACTTGTGTTGGAAAGAATTCCAATCATGTGTGACAATACAAGTGCAATCTCTATAGTTTCCAATCCTGTCAATCATTCTAGAGCAAAGCACATTGACATCAGATATCATTTCATAAGAGAACATGCAACTAATTGAACCATTGAGTTGCATTATGTCTCTACAGATAAACAACTAGCTGATATATTCACTAAGCCATTAGATGAAGCCACCTTCACAAGGTTGGTAAGTGAGATTGGAATGCTGAATTCTTCAGATTTTGGCTAAGTGAATACAGCATCTAGATTGTTGCAGCAGTAAACACTTACTTTATCTAAATTCTCAATATTTTTGGAGTAAGTGTTGGCTGAAATATGATTTATAAATATTTCAAATCTGTTGCATATGTTGAAAATCATATTTTTGATAACTAGAAATTTCTATGAAATTTTGAGAAAATCACTATTTAATTTGTCAGAATATTCTCCAATGAATATGGCTGGTAAAATTTAAAAGATAGTGAAAATCAAATATTTATTAGTGATGGGTATAGGTCGATAAGTCAGACTTCTCGAATGATTCAATATTCGACATCTCTAACAAGTCTCATTAGAGTACTCTTGAGTTCTCGAATAGAGTCTTTCTGAGATATCGAATAGAGGTATTCTTGACTTCTCGAATATAGTAACTGAGTTCTCGAATGACTGAGTTCTCGAATACTATAATTGAGTTCTCGAATCATTTGAAAAGGCTGAATTCTCGATGAATCTTAACCGATTTTGGACTTTTGTCTAAAAAGTTAATTCACACATAAAAACACATTTTATTTAATTTAGAATTATTTCTAAGTTAGATAACTGCCAGCTGTGAGTTATAATCTGCTTGAGTTATCGATTAAGCCTTTCTTGACTTCTCGAATAGTTGTTTTCTACTTCTCGAATGCCTGACTTGTCGATACAAAACATACTTCTAATCGACAATTCAAGTACTTCATACTTATACAATTCTATAGCTATTCGATTCATTTCATTCGATTTCTCAAGCATCTACACTCTCTAAACCCCTGAAACCCTAACTACGAAAAGCCAAATTTCTACTTCAACCTTCAATTTCTCTTTCTCTTCTACACAAATGGCAACGTCAAAGTTCAACACCAACTTCATTGCTCTAACTAGTGATGTTGAGGCACCCAACGCAAATTTCAAGTGCTTTGTGAAGTGGATGTTTGAATCGTACATCAAGAATGCTCTATCTGTTAACCCAACTCTGTACCTAGACATTCTGGAACAGTTTTGGCAGTCTGCTACAGTGGAGGTGGTGGCTCTTGACTCTGCAATAACCTCGTACATCATCTACTGCAAGATTCATGACAAAACTATCACTATCACCACAGAAGATGTGAATGAGGCACTTGGTATGGGCACCAAAGGAGAGGTGTATGACCCACTTACTACAAATGCTGAATTGGAAGACTTCTTTGAATTCATCAAATATGCAGACAGAATCAGTCTTGGGCATTTAAACAGGAAGCATTTGAGGAAGGAATGGAGCTATGTGTTTGCCACACTTCTTCAAGTCTTCACAGCAAGAAAATCCAGCTATGACCAAATCAGCACTCCTGCACAGCAAATAGGTTATGCCTTAGCTTATGGAAAAAAGATAGACGTTGGTCTCATTATTCTACAGGAGCTGTATGGGAGGCTTGGTAAGAATTCAGCCAGGAGAGGTAATGAAATTTTCTTCCCTCGTTTTATTCAATCTGTTCTTAATTTCTTAGATAATAAATTGATTGAATTAGATGGGATGAATAAACATAGAATAGGCTATCCTAAATCCATGACCAAACTCATTTTTGGTAATTTGGAGACTAGGAATGATGTGGATGGAAGACTCAACATAACTCCCCATATGGAGAGTTTGTTTAGAACTTATCCCCACAACATGCCAATATTTGCCTCTAAGTCTGAGTTAGCTAAGCCTAAGCAAGTAGAACAAAATGCTAACCCAGGGCTTGCTAACCAACCCTCTCAACCAAACACCCTACTAAACACTGAGCCAACTGCATCATCCTCTCAAAAGGGTGATGTTAGTAAAAAGAAGAGAAAGGAAGTAATGTCTGCACCACTAAATATCTTATCTGAAGCAGCATTAGCTGTGGAACTAGGGCTAGAAAGTGAGGAACCTGAGTCACCCTTACAAAGGCCAAAGAAGAGAAAAACTAAGACCACCTCTTCAGTCACACAAATGGCTGAAGTTGTAAAATCAGGGGCAAATAGCTCACTAGGTGTATCCTCTCAACAGGGTGCACCTATAGAATCAAGCATCCTCCCCAATGCACCTTCCTGTACAGAGTCAGCACATGGGAGTGATAAGGCTGGCACTACACTGAGTGGAGAGCACATCACACTTGAAACTCCATCTATCTCTCAGGGGGAGTTGCCAAAATCTACTCTACAACACACTTCTCTTCCAGAATCTAACAATGAAATTTCTTTGGAACCTGCAACTCAGGCAACTGAGATGCAAGGCATTGATCATCAAGATTTCTTCTCTCTTGATGAGCCAATAATTTCAAGTGACTTAGTGCATGACACTTTGCTCACCACCCAGGACCCACATTTAGATGGTGAGGGAATGCATGCTGGGGCATCTCCTGATGACACCATCACAAACACAGAGGTTCCACTAGTTTTTACTAGAGACTCTGTGCCTGTGTCAACTACTGGTGTAACTCATCCCACTTCTGTGGAGACACCAGTAGTAGAGTCAATCCATCCGGTTACAGAATTTGCATTTGTAACTGAGGAGTCTAGCTTGCCTAGCTCTAGCTCTGACTTTATGTCACAATGGCTGAAGCCTGTGCAACATGACAGTGCTTTAGGATCAGGGTCTGTTCCACAAACATTGACGGTTGAAGCACTTCAAAGCTTAATTGTGGATCAGATTCCTGAGTTTGTAAAGATAGCTCAGAACCTTGTCACCTCCAATATCCCTAATCCAGACTATGAGGCCATCTTACTATGCCAAAGGGATGATGTGGAGATGCAGAAGGCCAAGATTATTGATGATGCTGAGAGAGATGGCAACATAGATGCCTGGTTGCAAGGAAAATATGATATTACTCTTGATGAAGCACTTCAGTATCTCAGGGAGGAATACATCACTTCACTGGGCTCAAATGCAAAATCTCTGTCTCCTGGTGAAGTGTATGAAGCTGTTAATGATTCCTACAAGGGTTTCCTCAAGGCTGCACAATATCTTGGCAAAGGAGTCAAAACTGAAGTCAACAGGGTGTGTGACAAGACAACCACTTCAGTAGCCGAAGTCAAGAGGGCCTTTGATGCTAAATTTCCTCAGCTAGACAGTGTGGTCAAAGATCTCAAACACTGCAACACCACCTGCACAAAGATGGACAATGGCCTAGCCCTCCTCAAAGATACAGTCACAGGTCTGGGGCATCAATTTCAAACTCTATCAGATCAGACCACAGATGCCAATGCCATGCTAAGGACAATATTCAAAAATCTTTATGGAGATAGGCTAGTGACTGAAGTCCCTGTACATGAACTGTCTAAGTATGAAGTAAAGAGACTGCAGGATCAATCTCTGTCTGGTTTCAAATCAAATGAGCTATTCACTAAGGTGGACAATCTTGAGAAGGAGGTGGCTACTCTCACTAAGTCCAATGCTCATCTTGCAGACAAGGTTGCACTTCTCAATGACCAGTTGGACACTCAAGCATCCACCACAGCTGATGTCCTTCTGCATCAACAAACCATGTTAGCTGCTATGATGAAGCATATGGGTCTCCCTCTACCTGACGAATCTTCAATCCCAAAGGACATTTCTACAGCCTCTGTGCCTGACAACAAGCCTAAGGGGGAGAAGAGGATAAGGAGCTCAAATACAAAGGGGGAGAAAGGCATACAAATAAATGAGGGAGGTCACCAAAGAGCTTCAAAATCTATACCTAATGTGCCAGGCAAAGGAAAATCCAAAGTGGATGAGCCCCCATCTACCTTGCCAGTTGTCACTCTACCAACTGTGCACATCACTACTCCTGGAGGTCAAAAGCAATCCATAACTACCACCGTGGTTGCAGGGAGTATGCCTTCTGACAAACTTCCATCCTCCATAACTGAGAGTGCCAAGCCTGTAGAAGTTAAAGTTATTACTGAGGCCAAGCTACAAGAAGTTGCCAACTCAAATGTTTATCATGATAAAGCCTTCTTGGAGTTTCTGAAAGCCACAAGGGAACAGGTTGGTGACACTCAGTTCTATCTGAGGGAGGTGAAGAAGCAGATTGACTACATCACTGTCATCCCCAAGAAAGTCAACAATCTATGGGTCAAGGAGATAGTGATGATATCCAAATTGAAGATATGGCATCTAACATACAAGACACTACAAGATCTAAAACACTCAGAGATAGATGCCATACTTGAGCTTATTGAGAAGAAGAATGAGAACAGCAAAAGTCTGTTTGATGATTTGAGGAATGGCCAACCTTCAAGGCTACCAGAAGTGATCATGAAGCCATGGACAATCATTTATCAGTCTGGCACCAGAATTGAAGACATCAAGCAATTGGTCATTCCCCATGATCTCACTTCTAGAAATCACAGACTGATCATTGCCATCATTGATCAACTACAGAAAAGGTTGGAGCCAGAAATACTGAAGAAATTGAGGCACTGCACATCCTCAGAACTTTTATAGCAACTGGTGAAATTCCAGAGATGGCTCAACCTAGGAGAAATAAGGATGATGATTCTGAAGACAAAGGTGATGGGAGGAGAAGACATCACAGGAGAGATAAGGGTGATGAAGACAAGAAGAAAAAGGATGACAAGAATAAGAAAGATGGTGATGACCAAGGAAAAGTCTATGAGAGGAAGATTGGAAAACAGCAAGCCTTAGGCATTGCTAGCAGTAACCTCACCACAACACAAGACTCTAAGTCTAGGGTGAATACTGTTAGTGGTGACCTAGCAAAATCTACATCTATGGCTTCTGCAACTGTTTTGCCACCTCAAGAAGAGAAGAAGACTCAAGTCAAGAAACCATGTGTATGTTTCAGAAAGCAAACTGCTAATGGAATACTACTATGGTCCACCAACAAAGGTCAAAGATTTCTGCCAAGCAACCATGTCAAAAGGATCAAATTCAAACAAGCTGCAAGGAAACCAAGGCTATCCAAATCAAGAACTCTGACAATTTATCCAGGATTGAAACTCCAACCACTTGATGAAGACTTTGATATAGACCAACTGCAATTCCTAAGAGCTCAAAGAATCTATCATTTTGCTATTATTGATGACTATCTAGAAGTCAAATATACTGATGGAAGAGAGGAGAAATTCAGACAAGGGCAGTGTCAAAAGTATGGCAAGTTGGATGACATAGAAAGGATGATTGCACTGTTGGATGCTAATGACAAAGTGGAAAGGGTTTGGAAACTGGAGCTAGCTGCTTTTGTAAAGATGAAAAGAGATCATGCTGAAGAGATAAGGAAGGGATGCCTTGAGAGATGGCTAGAAAGGGAGAAGGAAATTGATAGACTGGGAGCTGAAGCAGAAAAGCTAAGGGCAAAAGGATTGTGTAGAGTTCAGTTCAATCCCTATATGGTGAAGTATAGGAGAAGAAATGGGGAGCATATCAATATAAGAATGGATCTACTCAATCATTATCCTGCCAGCATTCTGAAGCCAGTACTTGAAGATTTCAAGAATTCTATTCTTCATGAAGAGTTGGATGCCTTAGCTGAGATCATAAAGGCCATGGATGAGAATGCAAGAAAGGAGAAAGAAAGAAAACAGAAAGCATATGATGACCTACAAGCCAAGGCAATGGAGATGGAATCAAATGAAAATGGGTAGTATTTCATCATACTGTAAGAGTATTTATCTTGTAATTCCATTTATGTGCTCAATCAATCTACATACCTGTATTTTTCAAGTTTTATCTTTATGTATGTTAGGCTTGTTATCAGACATGAAATTGTGACTAAGGGTCTTACTCACAATTTGGGGGAGATTGTTAGTTACAGAGGCATGCCTGTACTCATCTAATAACAAGCCTAATTGTTTGTAATGCCTTGCATTACTTACATGACCTCTTAACTGAGGGAACCTCTAGTTGTAGAGTTTCTGTTTGTGTTGTACTTGAAGTAGGCATCAAATCCTAGTTGTGTAATTGTAATTATAGAGTCTAGAATAATGCTTGAAAGAAGTTCCAAGGTTCATGCCTAAAGCAAGGAGTTAAAGACTGTCAAATAATCACAGTTGGGATTTGAAGGAATGAAGAATTTGCCTAAGTACCAATTCGAGAAGTATATTTGTCTATTCGAGAAGTCCAGCATTCGAGAAGTCAGGGATTCGATATCTCAAGACACTATTCGATATCTCTGAATACACTGTTCGATATCTCATTCGATATCTCGTAGATTCAATATGTCTACTACTCTATTCGAGAACTCAAGAAGTCAACAAGTCAAGATGGTATTCGAGTTCTCAAAGAGTCAACAAGTCAAAGTTCCATTCGATATCTCAAGGACTCAGAAAGCTATTCGATATCTCGAGGATTCGATAAGTCAAATGCTCTATTCGACAACTCAAGGAATCCTGATGAAAAAGAGCTATTCGAGAAGTAATTCAATATGTCAATATAAAAGTATTCGAGAACTCAGAGTTATCGATCAAGTCAATTCTAGTTCTCGAATCACTTACTTAGTCACTTCTCGAATACATTCTGGGAGACAAAATACTGAAGAAATTGTACAAGTCAGAAACCTGCAACAAGTCAATGCACTTTATGGACCACAATCTGTAGCGTGCTCTGGAAAGCCTACAAGGAAGCTTAGAGAGATATAGAAGAGACAAGGGGCTAAAGAAGTGGATCTGAACAGGCTTTGCAAAGTCAAATCTGTAACCGTTTGGACACTTACTCAAAAAGGATAGACAGACTAGAAAGTAATTTGTTTAGCTATCTTGTTTTGTAGTAAGTAGGTTGTATCCATGTTCTATAAGGATACAGCCTCACTTCCTTAGTCATTAACTTTGTGAGTCAAGTTTTTCATACACTGTAAGCTATATCTCTCTGAGGAAAACGAAGCTGAGAATACTACCATTTGTATTCACAGATTGTAGCAATAGCAACCTTTATCTAATAATACATTAGATTAAAGTGATATTGTGTCTTGTGTTGTTTCTTTATCCGCACCTTCACTTCTACACACACAGGCACTTATCTGCTACATAGACTCAATTTAAAGCAAAGTTCAAGAATCCATTCACCCCCCCTCTGTATTCTTTTACTGTATTCAATACTCAACAGTCCCATAAAATCAACACCCCATACGTCAAATATCTCGGCCTCAAGAATACCGGTTTGAGGCATCTCATGGCGTTTAGAAATATTGCCCGTCCTTTGACATGCATCACACGCCAAACAGAAAGTACGAGCATCCTTAAATAGAGAAGGCCAAAAGAAACCAGATTGAAGTACTTTAGCAGCAGTTTTGGAAGGACCATGGTGGCCTCCACATGCGAGAGAATGACAATGCTTGAGAATGTCATGTACTTCGAACTCAGGGACACATCTACGAAAGATTCCATCAGCACACTTTCGATACAAGAAAGGGTCATCCCAAAAATATTGTTTAGCATCGTGATAAACCCTCTTTCTTTGCTGATAAGTCAATTCTGGAGGGTGAGATCCACTAACACAGAAATTTGCATCATCTGCATACCATGGAGTTTGAGTAGCAACCGAAAACAAGTGATCATCTGGAAAAGAATCGTCAATAGGAGTACTTGACGCAATGTCAGATTTGAAACGCAACCGTGAGAGATGATCCGCAACCACATTCTCAGCACCCTTCTTGCCTTTGATTTCCAAGTCAAATTCTTGGAGTAACAGAATCCAACGAATAAGCCTTGGCTTTGCTTCCTTCTTCGCCAACAGATATTTAAGTGCCGAATGATCAGTGTGAACAATGACTTTGGAGCCAATGAGATAGGCTCGGAATTTGTCAAGAGCGTAGACCACAGCTAGAAGTTCCTTATCAGTCGTAGCATAATTAACTTGAGCTTCATCCAAGGTTTTACTTGCATAGTAGATAGCGTGCAATACCTTGTCTTTCCTTTGACCGAGAACTGCTCCAACTGCATAATCACTTGCATCACACATGATTTCAAATGGAAGATTCCAATCTGGAGATTGAATGATTGGTGCACTTATCAAAGCTTCCTTAATCCTGTTGAAAGACTCCAAACAAGCGTCAATAAACACAAAGGTGGCATCCTTAAGCAACAATTGAGTGAGAGGTTTTGCAAATTTTGAAAAATCTTTTATAAAACGACGATAAAAACCCGCATGACCAAGGAAACTCCTCACTCCCTTGACATTAACAGGAGGAGGAAGCTTCTCAATCACCTCAATTTTTGCTTTGTCAACCTGGATGCCACATTCATAAATCAAATGACCAAGTACCACTCCTTCATTGACCATGAAGTGGCACTTTTCCCAATTCAAAACCAAATTCACCTCTTCACAACGTTTAAGCACTTTAGAAAGATTATACAGACATACATCAAAATCAGACCCATAAACACTGAAATCATCCATAAATACTTCCATGATAGACTCTATGAAATCAGAAAATATGGCAGTCATGCAACGCTGAAAAGTAGCAGGGGCATTGCACAAACCAAAAGGCACTCTACGATATGCAAAAGTACCATATGGGCAAGTAAATGTAGTCTTTTCTTGGTCATCAGGATGTATAGGGATTTGAAAGAACCCGGAATATCCGTCTAAATAGCAAAAGTATTTATGCTTAGCAAGTCTTTCTAACATCTGATCAATGAAAGGGAGAGGGTAATGGTCTTTTCTAGTAGCAGTGTTTAACTTACGGTAATCAATGCACATTCGCCAACCGGTGACAATACGAGTGGGAATTAATTCATCTTTATCATTCTTAATTACCGTTGTTCCTCCTTTCTTAGGGACTAGCTGAACTGGGCTTACCCATTTAGAATCAGAAATTGGGTAAATGATGCCCGCATCTAACAATTTCAAAACTTCTTTTTTAACAACCTCTTGCATGTTAGGGTTCAAGCGACGTTGTCCCTGTATGCAAGGCTTATGTTCATCATCTAAGTGAATTCTATGCATGCAAAAATCTGGGCTAATCCCTGTAAGATCATCAATACTATACCCAATAGCTTTTCTATGTGCACGCAAAACAGTAAGAAGCTTAAAAATCTGGTTATCATCAAGACAAGAGCTAACAATCACAGGACAAGTCTTTTCTTCATCAAGAAACACATATTTCGAATTAGATGGCAAAGACTTTAGCTCTAACTTGTTTACCTGAGGTTCACCCCAAGAAGTGACAGTGTTGGTTACCTCACAATTCGGATCAGCTGCACCATCCAACTCAAGAATCAATGAATCGACTTCAGCATGTCCTTCTCCTTCGGAAGCTTCAAGCATGAGCACTGCTTCCAATGCATCATTCAATAGAATCTGAGACGTCTCATCTCGGACAATTCCATCTATAACATCAATCCTGCAGCAAGTATTCTCAAGCAAAGGGGATTTAAGAGCAGAGGTTAGAGTAAAAGTAATTTTATCATCACCAACGCTCAATGTGAGAGTCCCACTTTTAACATCAATAACAGCACATGCAGTACAGAGAAATGGTCTACCCAAAATAATAGGTATTTGACTATCCTCTTCCATATCTAGAACTACAAAGTCTACAGGAATATAGAATTTTCCAACCCTAACAGGCACATCCTCTAAAATTCCAAGGGGATATTTTATCGAACGGTCTGCCATTTGCAAAGTCATCTGTGTACATTTTAATTCTCCCATATTTAGTTTTTGAAAAACCGAGAGAGGCATGACCGAGACGCTAGCGCCTAAATCACATAAAGCTTTATCAATGAACAATGCACCTAAATGACACGGGATCGAAAAACTACCAGGATCTTTAAGCTTAGGTGGAGACTTATTCTGTAAAACAGCACTACACTCCTCAGTAAAAGCTACTGTCTCTACCTCACCAAAAGACCTTTTCTTAGTGAGAATATCCTTAAGAAACCTTGCATATGATGGAACTTGAGAAATTAAATCAGTGAAAGGAACTGTTACCTCAAGGTTCTTGACAAGTGTCATGAACTTACCAAACTGCTGGTCTACCTTAGTTCTGTTCATCCTGCTAGGGAATGGGAGCTTTGGCACAAATGGTGGAGGAGTAACTGCAGTCTTCTCTTTGTCCTTTTTCTTGCTATCCTCAGTTTCACCTTCGTTTGTGTCTTCAACAACTTTCTCTACCTTGTCTTCCTCAGAATTCTCTTTTTCTTTCTCAGTAGGAATATCGTCAGTTGGCATTGGAGGAGCATCATATGTACGACCACTCCTAAGAGCAATGGCATTCACATTTTCCTTTGGCTGAGTTGATTGTGCTGGTAAAGAGCCTTGTTGCCTTGTAGACGAAGAACTGGCCATTTGAGCAATCTGAGTTTCCAGCATCTTGTTGTGAATCTCCATCTGGTTCATCTTTCTATTGGTATCCTCCATACTTTTTTGCATTTGTAATAATATCTTCATCATGTCACCTTGATTATCGGCCTGTGCAGCTTGATTGGCTTGAGGAGCATAATTCTGATAGGGCTTCTGAAATCCAGGGGGATTCATAGGTCCTTGAGGGGGCCTATACTGCTGCTGTGGAGGAGGCTGGTACGATTGCTGATATTGCTACTGCTGATTAGGAACACTTGAATTCTGAGCATTATTGTTCCTATATGAGAAGTTCGGATGATCTTTCCAACCAGGATTATAAGTGTTGGAGTACGGATTGTACTGCTGCCTCTGTTGGAAAACATTTGCTTGCTCCATCTGAAAATTTTGTGAATTTTGAGCATTGTATTGGCAATCGTTACCATAATTGCCTTGGATGCCACAGACTTCACAAACAGGATTATTCATAGGAGCCATGGATGCCAATGCATTGATACTCATAGGTTGAGTAGAGGGCCGAGATGTCTTCAATGAGTGGATCTCCTGAGTCAATGCAGCTAGTTGAGATGATAATAGAGAATATGCATCCACTTCAAGTTTACCCCCTTTCTTGGTTGCTCTCGGGTTACTGAAGTGATTAGCAGCCAAATTTGAAAGAAAAGCATGTGCATCATCAACTCCCTTATCCAGAAATACACCACCTGCAGCGTTATCAACCATACCTTTTGTTTCAGGGTCAAGACCATTGTAGAAGCGTTTAATCAGAAACCACTTCTCAAGACCATGGTGAGGGCATGCACGTTGAAGATCCTTAAATCTGTCCCAAGCATCCCGAAGAGATTCGCCATAATCTTGCTTAAAACCCATCATCTTGTCAATCAAATCGTCGGTTCTGTTGGGAGGGAAGAACTCAGTTAAGAAGGCTTGTGCAATCTCATCCCACTCGGTCAAGTCAATATCATTCAACCACTTTTGAGCTTTATCACGAAGAGAGAAACCGAACAACATGACTTTCAACTGGTATGGAGTGACTCCCTGATGTTTAATTGTAGAACAGAGCTGTTGAAAGCGTTGCAGATGATTTGTAGGGTCTTCAGAGGCAAGTCCAGCAAATTGATTCTGTTGGATCATAGTGAGAAAAGCAGGCTTGATCTCGAAATTTGCTGCTTGAATTGCTGGCATAGCAAGGCCAGTAGGTGCCCCACTCGGAGAGGGCTGTGAGTAGTTCTTCAAAGATTTAGGAGTGTCTGCCATCTCAATCTTTGGTTCAGATATCCTTTGTTGCTTCTCTTTCCTTTGTTGATCTATGTATTGTTGACAAGTAATTCCAGAATCTGGACTAAGAGGAGTTGTATCCTCTTTCGCTTGATCTATTTTCGTTTGAGACCTGGTCCTGGGCATCAACAACTAAACAAGGAAAAGCAGTAAGATCGGTCTCAGTTGGAACAAGAGTTCCAAAGAGACAAGAGAAACAATCTAAAACAATCAAACTAAAATTATAGAAACTAGGCATCTCCCCGGCAGCGGTGCCAAAAACTTGATGTGTTAAATTATACCTAACCGCAAGCGCACGGTATCAATTGTAGTAGATACTAGAAAATACGGGTCGATTCCTCAAGGAGACAGTTTCAATTTCAATTCAACTATTATCAATTGTTTCTAGTCACAAATGATTGTTGGAGAATTGTGTTAACTACTAAAACAAATTTAACAAAGGTTTTAAATCAATTAATTAAGGGATCTAGGGCAATTCAGGTTCACCATGCTTACACCAAACAAATCACAAAGGTATAGCTTTTTAATGGGATTAAGTAATTAAAGCAATGGTTAATCTTTTTCAAGCATTAACACTCTCAGAATATCTAATGATGCTTCCACAATCACCTTCAATTCCGCTAATTGTATGTAAGCCTCTAGTAGTAAAATCTTTCGATCTATTACTCCTATTGCAATCAGTTAATCCATGATATTGCGCAATTACACAAATTAAGAATTAAAACATATCAATCAGAATTACTCTCTACCCATCAATTCACTAATCAAATTAAACCCAAATCATGGTGCAAACATGGCTCCCCCTAATACCCTAGAATTAAATTACTCACTCATTCTAGGATTGAAACTAACAATAATAATCAAGAAAGCCATAATAAACATGTAATAATTAAAGAGAAGATAAGTAATACCTTAAACCTTTGAATAATGAAGAACAATTAATCCAAGCTTAATTAATCAAGTGTTTACAAAGGAAGAGATGAAGAGAGAAAAACAAAACCCTAACTTTTTGTAAAAATACGTATCTCTATCTTTCCACGTTCTTCCTCTTTTATAATAAAACTAATTAATAAAATCTGATCTCAATCTCCTAATAAAAGTTTTTTTTTAATATTCTAATCAATTTACAAAAAGATATCCATAATTGAATAGGATTTTCTTGTAAAATTCGTCACTTCTTTTTCTCCTCTGTTTCTGGGCTCTTCCATTTGGATTTTGCTTACTGGACCACCTCTGAATTAAAGATAATTTCACAAGCTTCGCGTGGACAGTAAGATCGTCAAATTCTGACTTCTGGAACTCAAGATACGGCCCAAACAGTGCAGGCAACCCGTGTAGCCCAATAATACGAATTTTCTTATATTTTATCTCCAAAATAGCTCTTTTTGCTCCAAATCCTTCCAAGTTATGAATTCTTTATTTCCTACAATAAAACAATAAAATCTATTAAATAAAAATCCAAATCAGTGCAAAACACAATAAATATGAGAATAAAATCATCTAGAATATATATAAAAATATACTCTATCAGGGAGACGGAGATCTATCAATGAGCAATCTATCATGCAAAATGAATATTTATGATCCAACCACAAAAGTAATGTAAGAGAATAGAGTGAAATTAATACTGGAGTGCAAATCAAATTTGTCGAAAGGAGTTTAAGTATTTATGACCTTTATTAAGAAGCGAAATTCCTTTTTTAATGGTACTATTTTTTTGGTTCCGCACCCCATTTTGGCTTCACCCTAAACTCGTATTACATTTTTGGTTCGTATTTTATTTTGGTTTCAACCCTAAACTCCTATTTCCGCTAGAATTCTACTAATTTTAAACCAGTGCGGATTGCTTTTATCATTATTTTTTGTTTGATTTTTTCTATTCTCTTTATATATATATATATATATATATATATATATATATATATATATATATATATATATATATATATATATATATATAGCCAAGTGCTCAAATGAGACCTCCACTTAAAATAAGAACTGAGCCCCATTATCAGCCACGCTCTTTTTATATATACGTTAAATCATGGCCACACAATATCTTATCCATCTCACTTCTCCCTGACATTCATTTCATTTCTCATTCATTCGCCCCATCCATTGTTCTTCGCCGTTTCCTTCTTCAATCTCCGATAAGCTCTCCTCCTGTACCATCGCATCCACTTCTTTCGATCTTTTATTTTCATCGAAAACATTACCTACCTTTCTTCTCCATCACCAACCACCCTCATCATCACCGCCATCTTCCACCGTCATTCTTCTCAGTGACTCCAGCAAAATCATCATCATCATATATACATACCGTATACACATGTATACATACGTATATCTCATCTACATCTCTCCTCCATCACTAACGGTCATAAATGCATCGATAATCGAAGTTTTTTTCAAAAACAATCATTGATTTGAGACCTCTCCATGGAAGTAATTTACAAATCTGAAATTTTTTAAGGAATTGCTTTCAACAAATTTAGAGATTTGCGCTAAAAGAATTAGTGATTTGAGTAATTTGAGTTTAGTTTACGTCTGGCCCCGCAGGGGCACCATCTCTATCGTCTTCCTCCGGCGAGCTCCATGGTTCGATTTTCATCCAGTGAGCACGTGATTTATGATGAATAAGAAAGTGGAGACTTGACTGAAAAACTCGTTACAAATCTGAAATGAGCAGGTGGTTAGTAGTGGTGGTGGTGGTGGTGGGGACCGGAGATGGTGGTGTTGTGACTAGTCTTGTCTCAGATCTGGATTTTTTTGATGATTTATGCTCGAATATTTAATGATTTGTATTGAATTTTTTGGTGATTTGCGTTGACTTTTTCGTGATTTGCTTTGAATTTTTGGTGATTTTGACCGAAAATTAGTGATTCTGCGGGTGATAGGAGTGGTGGTGATTTGGTGATATGTGGTTTATGGTCTGGTGGTTGTGGAGTGATGGTAGTTATGGTGTGATGGTGATAACGACGGTGGTGACATGGTAGTGAAGTGATGGTGAGGGCGGTGATGTGTAGTTCTGGTGGTGGTAGAATGGTCGGAGGTGAGGTTGAATATGGTGGTAACGTGGTTGATTGGAGGTGAACGTTGTTGCCGGAGGTTGGTGGTGCGGAGTGGTCGGAGGTGAGGTTGATTGAGCAGAGAAGAAGGAGCAGAGAAGCAGGGGGAGAGAGGATGTGCGTTTTTTTGTTTATTGGGCTTTTTTAGGCGGCCCAGTTAGCAGTTCTCATTATAACAGGGGTCTCACTAGAGTAGCCCTATATATATATATATATATATATATATATATATATATATATATATAGTTGCACTCCATAACAAACAATAAAGAACACCTTAGATCTAATAGATCCAATGCCCCTAGCGGGGCCACCGAATACAAAAAGTTATTTTTTTACACTCTAAATATCCATCCAGCAAAAAAATAAAATTTAAAAAGTTACTGTTCATGTCATGATGACGTCATCATGAACCGTAAATTTTTATTTTTTTTTGCTGGATGAATAGAGGGTAAAAAAATAACAATTTTTTGTATTGGGTGCCCCTGACGGGGCCAATGGATCTATTAGATCTAAGGTGTTCTTTATTGTTTGTTATATAAGGGTGTTCTGTATGGAGGAATGATATATATATATATATATATATATATATATATATATATATATATATATATATATAGGGCTACTCTAATACAAACCAAATTAAATTAAAAACCTACAAACCATGCTCAAATAAAATGTAATGGCCCGGCCCAAATAAAACACTCTGAACCCGCTTAATTAAAATTAAAAACAAAATACACACACATGAGATGGGCGGGTGATCGGAGAAAGGGGGTGAGGGAGAAAGAAAAGGTGCGATAGTGGAAGGTGGAGGATGACAGAGTGGTGCTGTGAAGGAGATGACAGCTGTAAAAGGGGTGAGAAGGTCGGCGAAGTAGAAAAAGAGAAGGAGACTTTGAAGGTGAAGAAGGAGTGGCTAGGGCAGAGGGGAACAACTGATGGTTTGCAGGTTGGAGGAGATTGAAGGAATGGGGGTGGTGGCGGGATGAGTGAACGGCGAGGTTAAGAAGGAAGTGATGGATGTGGCATGAAGGAGATGACGGCTTGAGGAGATGCCAGATGAAGAAGGAGATGAGGTCGGCGGTTAGAGGGATAAACGGCGATGGCGGCCGCAGAATGTTGAGGGAAAAGGAAGAAGGAGATGAGTGTGGTGTGGGTTGGTGGTGAAATCTCGGTGGTGGTGGTGAATCGGAGCCCCTGCGGGGCCAGTGGCCGAAAAAGCAAGATGGAAGCGGAGAGAGAGGTCGTCGGAGGTTGAGGGCGGGGGTGGCAGGGGGTGGGGATGGCGGCCTGGGGTGGGGGCTGGGTTTTTTTATTTTAGTAATTTTGGTTTTTTAAATATTTTTTAAATTAAATATAAAATAGTGATTTTGATTGTACAAATTAGTGATGGTTTGTAGTTCTCAATTTAAGATTGGTTTGTATTTGATCATTTATATATATATATATATATAATAGTGATTTTGATTGTACAAATTAGTGATGGTTTGTAGTTCTCATTTTAAGATTGGTTTGTATTTGATCATATATATATATATATATATATATATATATATATATATATATATATGGGTCCTTCTCTATGGGGAACCATTATTTTTGAGTAACTTAGGAACTAAACTAACTACTACGACAACAACAATTACCCAATACATTCCTTTAACAAAATACATACAAACAAAAGAAAATAGATAATTAATTTGTATTTCCTGTTCCGTATTTCTATATTTTGTATTTCCTGTTCTATATTTTTACCTATTTAGTATTTCAGTACTTTTTATTTTTATGTTATGTATTTTCATTATAATTATTTTTGTTCTTTGTTCTGTATTTTTATATTCTATTTTTCCATGTTCTGTATTTTTTGTTATGCTAATTTTGTGTCTATTTAAAATTTATTTGTTTTTATTCTTGTTCTGTATTTTTATTATGTCATGTTTTATTTGTTCTGTATTTTGTAGTTTGTCTTATGTATTTTTAAATTATGTTTTGTCCTGTAATTTTTTCTTTGTGTTTTATATTATTTTTTCGAAATTTTTACCAAATTAATTTTTATGTATAAAATATAAAATATAAACACAATAATAAAATATAAAAATAATATGAAATACATGAACAAAAGAAGCATTACTTGAAAATTTAGTGGGCCACGTGTCTAGGGAGACAGTTAACATAAATGAATAGGACGTGGCTTTGTCAAAAAAAATTGAACAGGACGTGGGTTTTTCCAATGGGCTTATCTGGTCTCCATCCGACCGTCCATTTCTATATCATCTAAGGGTTTATATTAAGTTACCAAGTTACTCAAATTTTTTAGTTCCTAAACGAACCATAAATATATAAGGAGATGATCAAATGAGAACTTTCTTATTGTGAGAACTTAGTCCCAATCACTAAAACACCAAAATTTCATCTATTCTAAGGGCCCCGCCAGGGGCACCTTTACGAAAAAGTCTTATAATTCTACCCTCTATCCATTTATCAAAAAAAAAATTTAAAAAAAAAAATAAAAAAACTGCTGCCACGTCATCAATTTTTTTTTTTAAAAAAATATTTTTTTTCAATTTTTTTTTGTGAATGGATAGAGGGTAAAATTATAAGAATTTTTCGTATTGGGTGAATCACTAATATTTTATAAAATCACTAAATTTTGGTGTTTTAGTGATTGAGACTAAGTTCTCACAATAAGAAAGTTCTCACTAGAGTAGCTCCCTAAATATATATATATATATATATAGGGTTGGACTCCATGGCAAACACCTTATATAACAAACAATAAAGAACACCTCATATCTAATAGATCCATTGCCCCTGGCGGGGCCACCCAATACAAAAAGTTCATATTTTTTTAGGCTCCATCCATCCAGCAAAAAAAAAAAAATATTGAAAATTTACTGTTCATCGATGACGTCATGATGACGTCATCAGTGACATCATGATGACGTCATCAGTGACATCATCGATGAACAGTAAATTTTCAATTTTTTTTTTGCTGGATGGATGGAGCCTAAAAAAATAAGAACTTTTTGTATTGGGTGCCCCTGGCGGGGCCAATGGATCTATTGGAATAAATGGTTTTATAGTGTTCTTTATTGTTTGTTATATAAGAGTGTTCTGTATGGAGCAAAGGCCTATATATATATATATATTACTATATATTATAAGCTGACACAAGGGTAAAGATTTCCAGTTTATTGGCTGTGAAAGTACGTATATAACCTTATATAACTCTGAATAACAAATTTACCCAGCCACGCTTTGTTATTCCAATTTCTCATCGTCTATCTATTCTATCATTTAACCAGTTTAATCGCGTCTATCTATTATCCAGTCAATCGGTAAATTGCTCCGTCCACTCACCGATCTTATCTTCTACTTCTAATCTCTTCCCTTTCTCCTTCCTCAATTTCGCATTTTTCCCCAGATTTCAAAGGTATGTTTTTTTTTCTTTACGTATATGCTATATAATATCTTTGATTGTCTACATATGTGTGCTGGTACTGATGGTTTATTTGTTTAATTATGGACAACTTTTACTTAGGATGTGGTATAAGCATGTATGGGTTTTGTTATTTTTAGATTGGGGTAAAAGGGGAGAATGATGGGTGTTTGATAATGAGTCTGAATTGTAGGTTGGTGAGATTGATCTTAAGCATAAATTAGGCATGAAAGGAATAGAGCAGAGGAATGGAAAATTATAATATAGTAGAGGAAAGGAAACTCACTAAGAAACTAATACTATGGTCCTTTTAACATAGGCACTTAAAAACATACTTGAGAAATTGAAGAATTAAAACAAGTGTAGCTCAGCAGGTAGCTAGAATATCCAGATTTCGACAGAAAGTAAAAAAAAGTGTGAAAAAAAAGTGTGATACCATTTGAAGCAACCATCACTTGCTTGAAGTCTATACTTAACAGGATGTCCAGGTCCAAACGAAACTTACATAATGGTTAAGGACCAAAAATGGCAAACATGAAACATGATGCATAATAGCACAGTAGGACATGCATAATGTAAGTAAAAAATTTGCTGAAATTTTTGAATAAATTTGTTAGAACTACAACACATTCGCCCAAATGCATTACATGTAAGTCACATTTTGTCATGACATCTACTTGCTGGAATTGAAGAAATATCAAAGAATTCATTACATTTTCAGAAGTACCATGTATAAGAAAAAGTAGGTTAAGTTGAAGATAAATGAGATAACTATTCCTAACAGTGGTAGTGACTTTTTGTAGTGAATAAGGACGTACGCCCAGGTTTAATGAAAAAATATAGAGTAAAAAAAAACCAAGCTTAAGATAAATTAAACCTCTACTTTATGAACTATCTGAGAAGCACTAATATTGATAGCTTAAGATACTTCTTGGAAATAGAATTCTGTATACTCATATTGGTGAATGTAGATGATCCTGTAGGGATTGACATGCTTTTGGTTTTTCAGATATTCTATGGTGCCTGTTATTATGGTATTATGTAAAATGTGAAATAGTGAATCAAAAACTATAGTAGCCAGAGCTATGCCAAGCATTAAATTATGCATATTGACATACTGTAAAGGAAGTAAGGAACTAAATAATCAAACTACACTTACCCAAGAGGAAGTTAAAAAGAGGTTATATAACCTACAGTCTAGGTAAAGAATCATATCAATTACAAAGGCTAGGCTAATTTAAGAAACCATGTAACTAAAACAGGCAATAAACTTGATAAGGAAGAGACGCTTGATTTGTTCCACCATACATTCCTCCTCTATACATGCTATTTCCATACATTCCTCCCCCATAAGATCCTCCAGCCCCATAAGATTCGTAAGTTCCTGATCCATAACCTGGATTATAGTTTAGACCGGAACCATAACCAACACCTGCGAGTTTCACATTAATCTCAATTAGACATAAAATTAGCAGATTAAAATATTTAAAAAATGATTCCACTCTAATTAAAAATAGTCTATAAAATGGTAAATTGCAAACACAACAGCAAAAGAGTTGAAGGCCTCAACAAAAGTTAAAAGCACGATACCAGGATCATAAGTGTGCATACAATGGGAAAGTACAGTGATCAGTACACTACATCGTACTTATATACGCTATCTAAGAACGTTGTACATGGTAATTTGTCCATGAAGACAAAGATAGATTGTGTGATTTTCTTGGGTGCAATACTTGATTGATCTTTTGGGTTTTTCTCAAATATCAACAAGAATAATGACATATGCATGCTTAGGGAAATATTATAATGTCACAAGTTTAATAAGTTACTGCAGTAGTTTGTATGTACAGGCAGTAAATGTACATTATCATCATTTTTATGTTTACAACAGCAAGTAGTGTGATAGGCAGTAATTTCTTCGGTTTTTTCGATTTACAGAGGCTTAGCTTCATTGTTGTTATGAGAAAGTAGCAAGGTAGTAGTATGGCTAATTACAGCAGATACATATACATATTCTGTAATAGCTGGTTATAAACATATGCTCATATATATATATATATATACATATATATATATATATGTAAATTTGTGCTGCCTTTATCCTTGTATCAACATAAACACTCATTTCTGTCATATATTCCGCGTATTCATAGTTTGTAACAGTTTTCAATACAAGAATGTATGTATGATGTAGGCGTGATTTACAGAGCTTATTTAAGTTGGAAGATGTACTGTTTGTGAAAAGGGAGAAACTTATACAATAATGTTATATTTACACATGCAACTTGGAATATAGATAAAGATACCTCCTCCTAATGTGGTGGTGTTATGTTTTACCCACTCCAGCCCCCCCGAATAGTCCAATTTTTCCTCCACTACGATAAGGGGCTAGAAGATCTGCTACTTTAATTCCGGTTTCAATAATAGATAATTTTATATCTATGAGTTTTTAGTTCTGATGGGTTGTTTGTTTTCCTTGTAGTGTCTTTCTTCGATGGAGGAGACACCACGGAAGGGAGGACGTCCTAAACTTTTTTTGACCAAAGAAATGGTGGAGGAGCAGAGGCTATTGAAGCGTCTTTGCAAAAATTCTCGCCGAAACTTACGAGATATATCTTTGTGGATATTCTTAATTCAATTGTGTTTTGTGTGCAAGATTCTTATTTAATGCTTAATGCCATTCCCGTTGATAGATAAGGATGAGAACCTTCTGGCTTCTGATGTTGCGGGAGCAGATCACACAGGTACTTTAACGACCCCTAATGTTTTTGGGTTTTGGAATTTCCACAACTTGCATCAAATATCTAAATGGACTTGCAAAATAATTCTTATAACTTTGATGGCATATTATTTGTATAAATAATTACATTTGTCATAGCATAAGGTTAACGGGTTTTGTCATTGATTTGTGGTCGTTCTTGTCCACCGCGACATCCAGTTTGTTAGAATATGTGTAAAATGTTTCCTCCATATGTCACTTTTTTTTTAAAGATGTAAGGAATTGTATAACATACTCCGTAAAAAACTAAGTTACTTTGTGAACACAAACTCAAAAAACTTTAAACACTAATTACCCTATGAATGCAGATTGGAGCAACTCCAGGATGTCTCCACAGAATCAAAGGGAGTCGTTGCACTTTTGAGCTACAGATACACCAATTTAAGAGGTCGCCAACACTAGGTCATCACCAACAAATTGAAGGCATGATATTCACTGCAAACTCCACACAACTGGGTATTTTTGGTGCGGCTTCTAAACATCATAGGCTATCGAGATTTCTTACACTTTAATGTTCATATGCCACCTGCTATTTTACACTATTTGGCGATAGTATTGTGTTATAATAACGTACCCATAAAAACTACATGTGTTCTTTCATTTCATTTCTAATCCAAAACTCATTCAACTTGTAAAAACAATTGCTCGGTGCTCAGTTTTAATAACAACCTACGCCTTCAATATACAACACCTCTTTTCCTATATTTGTCTATATCTATTGTTTACGTTAGGCTAATTGGATTTTTATTATGATGAAGTTCTGTACTACAAAGAGCTTAGCTGTAGTATTAACTATTAAGTGAATGAAGAGATATGGCTTTTATAACTATATGCTAAGGCAACATTGAGAGACAATACAAAGAGAAGGATAATTGCCCCTCAATAATAAGAAAACACAAAATTTAAGTTCTTCATTTTGGCATTTTGTTCTTACTAAATGTATTGATAACATGTTCCCGTGAATAAGCCTCCTTAAACAAAAGTCATGGCAGAGAAGTAATATGTACAGACTAGATTTCTCCACCATTTCCTTTGGTTAACATTGTACGAACATGAACACCATCCTATATGGGGCAAATTTCGCACCACAGATTAATAAGCTCTACCATACAAGAAGAGTACCTAGGATGGAACAACCACAAGCACATCTGACATCACATCACACTGCAAGAACTTGGTCACGCAAAAAGGAAAATCAATGATAACAAGGATAATAGGATTTAAACATTAAAAAACCTGCTTAGAATAGAAGACCTAATTACAAACAGTTCACCTCCGCCTCACTTACTACACCCTATACTATATTGCTATCATAGTGCTCAAACAAATTCCGTATCTTACAATGTAAAATTATTAGCATAGTCGTCTGTTCAAAAAACCTAAATACAAGATATATATACTAACTAAACTTTTAAATAAAGAAATTAACTCAACTGGACGCAAAACAAAGTAATCTTCATTCTCACAGGAAACGAAAAAGACCCCCCGGTGCTACAAGCGCCATACTGCTAATACTAGGACTTTTTGGTTAACCACTATATTCTACTACGATCCAGTGGCTTGGCACTGATTTTTTTATTCATGTCCACCTTACCGCTTTCAAACTTTTTAATTGTTTCTGTACTATACACATTGTTTAAAATGTTCCCAGGATTCGAAAAACTCATAACAATGGTTCTACTGGACTTAAAAATGGCAATTCGAAAGTGCATTGCTCTTCAGGAAAACAACTGCCTCGAAATGGATCAACTGCTCTGCAAAATACACATGTAAATAGGGATGACCGCAACATATATTCACCCACCTTCTAATATACCCTTACATCTTTAAATGCCTGTACATCTTTGTTCGTAGTTGTATCACTCCTATCTACTTAGTTTGCATAATAAAACTTAAACTAACTTATGTTTATTCATGGATTTGCCTTATGATATCGTAATGTAATCCGTTTTGCAAATAACCAAGAAGTCACAATTTTATAATCGACCCATTTCAATTTATATATAACATCTTGTATTTCATGACCTTATGCTTTGTTTTTTTTCCCCTTGCACCATTAGTTACAGAAGCACAATCTTCACGTTACCAAATAATTCGATGCAATATTCATGACAACAATATTAGTGGTGTCTATATACAGGCCCGTGCCTTGCACGGGCTGTTACGTTAGTATATATATAGATGACCGTTCCATGGGGAACTAGAATTAATGAGTAACTTAGGGATCATTTGTTAACCCATGGATGGATCTGAATGAGACTGTCCTGAACCATCCTTTCTATTCAGATTGTTTGATAGCTCCTGGTTTATCTGGACGACACCTAAAAAATGTCTGAATGACACGCATAAAAAAATCTAGCTGAACAACTCATCACTCGTCCAGCACTTGTTTTTAACATAAATGTAATCACTGTTTGTTGTTTTCTTTCTAATTTAATTAGTCTAATTATTATATTGTTTACAATTTCTAAACTTTCTTTAACATTTTAATTGACAAATTTTATTTTACAAAAAAATAATCGTACTCCCTCTGGTCCATTATATAAGGCATTTGACTTTTCTGCACGTAACTTTAGGTGCTTTGACTACATAGCTAAAATAATTATTTTTTAATTTTTCTTTTTTGAATATAAATATAATATTTTAATTTTTATTTAGAAAAAGAAATTTTAAAAAATAATAATTTTAACTATGTATTCAAAGCACCTAAAGTTACGTGCAGAAAAGTCAAATGCCTTATATAATGGACCGGAGGGAGTACTAGTTTGTAACTAAACCTTTATATTTCCATTTTGACAATATAATAAAAAATTAAAAAATATATTTTTTTAAAAAAAATAATTGGAATCATGAAAAAATATTTTAAAATAAATAAAAAAGATCCGTAGAATAGATCCAAATAAATAGATATTAGAAGTGTATCAAAATAAATACGCCAATAAATTGGTCCTAGAAAATTGATATAATACTAAAAAAAAGGTTTAGGGATGTGTTTTCATTAAAAGGTTTGAATTTATTTTAATTACATTTTTTTTTCAAAATAATTAGGCCAAAAAATAGGTCAGTTAATCGATTCAAGTACCAATAATTGAAACCAAAAATTTTAATTTTTTAACTCTAATAATATTTTATTTCATAAATCACAAACATTACTGTAATTAGTAAATTCGGTTAGATAAATACAGCATTCAGAAAATTTATATGTTTTTATCAAACATTATTATCCATCCAGGATTCAGATTTTTACTCATCCAAAAATTTTAATGGTACAGAAATTATCATCCAGATTTAACAAATGACCGCTTAGGAACCCCAATCATATCCCTTTAATAAAAAATGCAATGAATGGATGAGATTAACTAGGTTAACCGTCACGTTACACGGAGGACAAAAATCATGAAACAATTACACATCTAAAAAACTGTCATGTTGTATAAAAATTTTAAACTTTTCCTTGATCTAATTAGTTTTTGTGTTTCAATTTGTTTATTACTTTATTTGATAATTTTTATAATTTTGTTTTATATCCTGTATACTTTTGTGTTAATTTTTTTTTATTTTATAAATGTAGAACATAATTTCTCTATTCAATATTTCTCCTTTTAAATATACAAGCCTTTAATTTATTAAATACAGGACAATGTTTTTAATTTAACATAAAATACCGAACACATATTTTTGTTTTTATTTTATAAAGTTACTTTTTATATATACAGAACATAAAAATTACATATTTTCATTAGAAAGAGTGAACATGTTATTTTATGAACTGAATTAAAAAATACAGAACATAGCTATATAAATACAGCTTCTCAAAAAAAAGTTATATAAATACAGAACAAGTTTATAGATATTGAACATATCATCTTTAATAAATCTTCTATATTTAATTAAATTTATGAAAGAATACATCATTTTTATGTCAACATTTCAAAAAAAATTATGTTTATATTTTTAAATTTACCTATAAATTCTTTTTAAAGTATAAATTAAAGTCACAATTTTTTAGAATAAAAACACAAAATTTTGATTTAATTGCATGCACAATGGAAAATTTTTAAACTTAACTTGTGTTCCGTATAAGTTAAAGATGACAAGTTTTCTAATTTTAACTTGTAATCAAAAACTACAATACACTTGTTTATGGAAGAAACACAAGTACAGTACACTTGTTTAATTTTAAATCCTCGTAATAAAAGTTGAATAAATGAGCTATGTTCTGTATTTGTTTTTTTAAAAAAAAATGCATATAAGGTTATTAACGAAGACATTATATAGTATCCTCGTTTCTAATTCTTTTTTTGAGTTTAAATTCATTTTATGATTTACGTTCTTTTTTGCAAAAGTTATGTAGTCATGTTAATATAAAGAAATATAGAAAATAATGTAAAACAACATAAATAAATAAAGCACAAAAAAATAAGATCACGAAATTATTACAAGACACAATAATTAACTTAAAAGGAGAATATAAATTTAATATGAAATACAAGAAAAAAATTAGTTGAAAATTTAATCAGTCATAGAAAACAGTTTTAATATTAGATGTGATGCATGCGGGTATTTTAAAACTTTTTTTTCCACCGAAAGCAAAGCTTTTCTCTCTTCCTCTTGGTCTTCTTCCTGGCTCTTCTCCTCCGGCGGTGGTTTTTCCACCGGCCGGAGGCCTTTTCCTGTCTAGTTTTTGATTCCTTTCAATAATAATCTTCCTTTGGTGAGGATTGTGAGTGTTTTTTGGGTTTTCTCTCCTCTTGTGGGAGCTTGTTTTTCTCTCATTGTGAGAGTTTTGTTTTTCTCTCCTTCTTGTGAGAGTATGTTTGGTTTGGTTGGTTTGTCAGATCTGCTAAGAATGACTTTGCTGATGTTTTGGAGGATTTGGAAAGTCCGCATCGAGGCTGGGATGCAGACGATTATTGCAAGAGCTCACCACTCACAACCAAAGATTGTTCATCATCTATTAGGGGTTTTTACTTTCGGCATGTCTATAGCTGTTATCCGACATGTAGATAGATGGGGTATTACCCATCCTTGGGAGGTTCTTATTTTCGGCATGTCTATAGCTGGTATCCGGCGTGTAGATAGCTGGAGTGGAATTCCAACTGAGGCTTCTGAACACTGGGGTATCAACGGATCTTACGTGACGTGGTCAATTGTAACACCGCTACTTCCAGGGATGTTGACACAGTTTGGATCGCTTCGAATGTCTTCGAATTCATTTTTAGATTCAAGAACTTTTAAGTTCAGTTTGTTAAACGATGAGGAAACAATTTATTTGTTTTTCAACCTCGTCGTATCGACAGTCGGGGGTTTGTCCCACTGTTTTATGTTGAATTGGTTTGATTTATTAATATAATCTCATGCATTTCGTTAAAAAAAAAACTATATCTAGAACAGTTACACGAGTTATCTCATCTAACTTACAGTAAAATCCAACGGTTGTTGTAAAGTTACCAAGTTACTCAACTTTTCTGGTTCCTAAATGAACCTAGACCTATATATATATATATAAATATATATATATATATATATATATATATATATATATATATATATATAGGCTTTTGCTCAAATACAAACCAATCCTTAAATACAAACTACAAACTAACACTAAATTGATTATATTTCATTTATTCTAAGGTTCCCGCCAAGGGTACCTTCACAAAAAATGCTTAAATAATTGGCTCTATCCACCAAATAAGAAAAAATTTGAAAAAAAAAAAAAAATCACTGCCGTGGAAATGCGAAGCATTTAAGACAGTAAACGGATGAGTTAGGTAGTCATGAGGGCCGCAGGCCCTCGACACGTCCGTCAATCGTCTATTGCCTTTACCATTGATTGCCATTCCTTACAACTTTAGAATGATAAAGGCGCGAAGCGCCGTACAAGAAGGTGCGAAGCACCGTTAACCAGTGAAATACACTGTCACGTCATCATGTGAACAATGATTTTTTTTTATTTTTATTTTTTTTTTTTTGTTGGATAGAGCCAATTATTTTAAGCATTTTTTGTATTGGGGTACCCCTAGTTTGGTCATTAGATTAGCTTCAAATATTAGATTAGTGTTTAGTTTTTAGTTTGTAGTTAATTTTAGTTTGTAGTGGAGTAGGACCCTATATATATATATATATATATATATATATATATATATATATATATATATATATATATATATAGAGTCTTGCTCCATTGAGAACCCTCACTTATGGTGAGATATGAGATCTAATCCTAGCCATACATTTTTTATATCTAAATCAAATCATATTCCCACAATTAATAATTAAAATTTTAATTTTTTATTATTAATTTAATTCAACATCATCTTCCACAATCATTTCTTCCCTACTCCGGTCACCATCTCCGGTGACCAATTCCGGCCAACCCAAAAAATCACCACTGATAAAAAAAATCACCGCACTACCGCCACCTCCGGCCACCACGCCGCCGCCACCACCAACAAAAATCACCGGTTGTAAACAAAAATCACCACAATCCGCCACCTCCGACCACCACACTACCGCCACCACCAACAAAAATCACCACCAAATAACGAAAATCACCGCAACCAAAACCATTACAAATCACCCCATCTCCGCCACCACCTCCTGCCACCACCAAAAATCACCACCGGAAACTCAAAAAACACCGTAAAATCCACAACAGCAGCCACAAATATCAACCAAAAATCAACAAGAATCGTAGAAAATCACTACTATAAAATACAAAGCACCTTCGGCCACCTCCAACCACCACAGCCTCACCACAAAAATCACCACCTCCAACCAAACAAATCACCAAAAATTCATTACTAATCAGTATAAAAACATAACATGAGCGCCATTAAAATCACTGTTTAACCTCCACCACATTATCGCCATTAAAATTAAAAAAGTCATCAAAGAGCCAAACACAACAAATGAAATAGTTTTCAAGGAACCGATGCATAAACTAGTGAATAAAAGGACTTGAATTTGGTAATTTGTAAAGGACGTGAATAAAAAAAGTAAGCTCTTTTTTGATTGGTCGGAGGTTCGCGATTGGCTCCGATGACAACGGTGAAGGCGGTGGGTGGTGGTGCGTGAATTGTGTGTGTACAGTGCGTGAGTTATGTGTTGGGTTTAATTTGTTGTGGAGGCAGGTGGTTGGGGGAAGGTGTATGCGTGTGTAGAGTGCGTGTGTATGTGTGTGTCGTGTGTGTGATATGTGCTAGGTGTATGGATATGATTTAAAATAGTTTAAAATTTGTGGGGCTGAGATTAGATCTTAGTTCTCACCAATAATATGGGTTCTCACCTGAGCAAAAACCTATATATATATATATATATATATATATATATATATATATATATATATATATAGGCCTAGTTTCATTTAGGAACTCTTTTTATTGAGTAACTGAGGAACTCAATTTTCAGCCAAACACGTGGAACCGTAGAAAAAACCCCACGTCTTGCTTATTTTTTTTTTTTTACAAAAACCCACGTTTTTGTTAATTCCATCGTTCTGTATAAACTTTCTTTTATTACTTTTGTATATTACTTTTATTACTTTTATATATTCTGTAATTTTGAGATTGAGAGTGTTCTGTATTGTAGAACATAATTGTTCTTTTACGTAATTAATGTTCTGTAAAAACATATGTTCTGTAAATTAATAATGTTCTGTAAAAATATTCATTTTATTAAAAATATAATGTCCTATGAAATATTGTTCTGTAAAATTTATTAAATGAATCAATTAATATTCTGTAAAAAAACGTATGTTCTGTAAAATAGTATTGTTCTGTAAAAGATTTTTTTATTAATTATGTTAATTATGTTCTTTACATAATTAAATGATAGTTCTGTATGGTAATAATGTTCTGTAAAAATATTTATACATAAAAAAATGTTGAATATGAAAAAAAATTACAAGACATGAAAAAAATATAAGCTACAAAAAATATAGTACATAAAAAAAGTAGAATGTATAAAAAAGTTAAACATAAAAAAAAATTACATTGAATTCTAACATGCGGGTACGTGGGTTATGAACGTCTGTTGTAGGTTTTGTTTGTGTATTACACGCGGACCAATAATATTGAGTTACTTAGTTACTCAAATGTGTTGGTTACCCAGTGAGAAGGCCTCTATCAGACCAACATTGAGTGGAGACCGTGGAGACCATATACATTATGCACTCAAAACATTGCAAAAAATATATATTTGCAAAGAATGTTCAATTAACATTATTATTTCATGCAAAATCTTAAAAATCATATATGATTTGCAAGCAGAACATGTTTTGGAGAACAATACTGTTGGTCCAGGAAAGTATTGCAGAAGGGGGGTTGAATGCAATACTAATAAATTTCAAAAACTATTTCAACAACTTAAATAGAATTTGTGATTTATTAGTAGAAGAAATGCAAACACAAGTAAAATCAAATACGAGAATTTCACAAAATAAATGTTTTATTTATTTTGCAAAGTTTTGCTACAACCTTGAGAACAAAATAATTCTCAAGCTACAAATACTCAAGAGATTACAGTTGTTGAGTTATCTTCATTGTATAAATAGAGTGTTCTATTTATAGTATGATAATCTACTGTACTACCACCATCAACATGGGTTGTTGAGTTGCTGTTATATTCCTTTTGCAGCTCATTCCATGATTCATTCCCATGTGATCATCACAAAGTAACTTTAAGATACTTTCCACATTTGAGCCACCCAGATCTAGCCGTATTCAATTTTATCTACTCTAGACTTTACAGGTTGTTCCATGTGATCTCTCGAGCTTCAGTTATAGACTTTCCAAGCTTGCTGTAAAGGTTGAATATTACAACACGCCTGCTTCTTTTGAACATGTACTCTGTCGCTTAATTTGACTTAGAAAATTCCTAAATCAAGCTGATTCTATATAACAGTATGTTTGCCACAAAGTTTGCTGTCAATTGATTATGCTTTGGTTGACAGTATGAATTTCCCGCAGATATTACTGTCAAGAATTTTGCTTTGGTTGACAGTATAAATTCCCGCAGAGATTTCTGTCAAGAATTGTGCTTTGATTGACAGCATGTATTTCCCGCAGAGATTGTTGTCAGGAATTCCAAACTTACTGTCGCAAACTGTACATCAAAGTTGCTGTCATTAGAATCTCCGCCAATGTTGCTGTCAAGTTGAAACTTGCTGTCGACTCCATAAAACTTGCTGTCGACCTAGGCAACATGATGTTTTCTTGTAACCTTACTGTCAGGGCTTGACAGTAACTTTTATTCCTTCTGTCGAACTTATGTATTTCTTGAGGCTTGAACAAAATCGAACTTCTTCCAAGAATTACACTTATTACATAACAGTATTTATTTAAATTACAAGAATACATTTCAGGCTATGACAGTATGTTCTACTTAGTAAAAACTAAGTATACCAATAAAACTAGTTAAGTTGTCTATTCCATCACCCATAAATCCCAACAATCTCCCCCAATGTGTTTTTATGGACAATAAGGACAAATTTACAAATATCATGCTGACAACTTAACTAACATAGATCAGAAAGAATAAACTCTTCATTTCTGACCAATGATTAAACTGAATTGTTTTCAAACAATATATCACAAAAGTTCATAATTAAAAAAAACTTTACTTATCTTGATTTGAACTTTTCACTTTGCTCCTTTTTCCTTAGAGCTCTTCTAAGATTTTCAATTAACTCTTTTTCTTCAGGGGACTGTGCATCATCTTCATTTTCCACAATGTATTTTCTGATCATTGAGGAAGCAGTGTTTAATGCATCTCTGAGTTCCATCCAGTAAACATTTTGCTTTACAATTGATCTGAATTTTAGCACATCTCCCTCCATCTTGAATCTCCTGCCAGGAAGCTGATTTAGAGTTTCCCTTCTTTGTTTGTCCAGGCTGGGATCCTCTCCTCTCCTCTGATCAAAAATCATATCAAGCTCCCAAGAACACAGTGTTTCAAGTTTGTTTGATGATCCAACCACTTGCCAGTATAATTCTTTTAACACACTGGTCTTCAACTTAGAGAAACTATCTGCATAAATTTCTTCTTTGCCATACTTGATTCTCAAAGGATTGTCCAGTACACATGGCTGATAGTTGGATTCTTCACTGTTGATCTTATTGATTTTACTGTAGCTTTCCTTCATTTGAGCTTCAATCTGTTGACGAGATTTTTTTCTTGATGCTAATTCTTCTCTGAATCTCTGCTCTGCTTCATACATCTTCATTTCATGTTCTGAATAAGGTTTCTCCATTTCTTTCCAGTTATACTCAGGAATAGGATTGTCTTCTTCATACTCCAAACCAAGGATTTGATAGACATCATCATCATTGTGAAGTGTCCAATCACCAAACTTCTCAATAAATTCAACATGCCTGGCTTCATAGTACTTGAGAACTTGGTCCATGATCTTCTTTGAAACATTATCATAGGTTTGCAGTAGCTCAACCATCCTTTCCAGATTGAAGAAATCAATTCTTCTTTTTACTGTTTCAGAAGTTTGAATGAGTTTCTTGGAGATCACCTTTGATTTTGATATCTGAGTGAAGTCAGATTCCACTGTAATCAACTTTTCATTGTTTTGCCATAGAATGTATCTTGCAACTTCTTCTTTTGATTCATCAAATTCTATGGATACAGAGGTGATTGTATCTTTGGCCTTCAGCTGCATCATTTCAAAGCTATTCATTCTTCTTCTCATGAGAGGTTTCTTCAGTCCTAACCCTGTAGCTTTTCTTTCTCCTTTATAGACAGTCTTTCCCTTTGTTGGTCTTTTTGATTTTCTCTTGATTCTTACTGTCTTGGAGGTTTTGACAGTAGGATCGTTGACAGTATCTTTTATAGGGCTTCTGACAGTGTCTTCTTTGACAGTATCTTTAATGACTGTGACTTCATCCTGACTGACAGCATCTTTGTTGACATCCTTGACAGCATCTTTGTTGACAGTATCTTTTTCAAGTTGTATACTGTCAATTTCCATTTCTTCTTGATTTCCTTTCAATGCTTCAAGTACTTCTTCCTCTTTCTTTTCATCAACTTTCTTGCTTGTGCTAGTATTTTCAGAGGTTTCCTTTGATTCTGCTTCTTTGACTTTAGTTTGCTCTTTTGAAGAGTCTCTCAGTTCTGTTCTCTTAGGTCCTCCAGCTTCACCTCCATCTTGATTGTCATCATCATCCTTTTCCAAGGTGTCATCAAAAGTGCAGTTTCCACCTTGAGCATTTCTGCTTGAATTTGCTTTGGCAATGAGCTTTTTAATTTTGGCACTGTACTCCATATCTCTCTTTGCCAATATCTTGTAAATATCTTTGACTGCCTGAATCCTTTCCTTGGTGATGGGTGCTTTCAGCAATAATTTAAGTACTTCCATGATGACTTTGCTTTTTAGAGATGTTTTGCCTTCAAGAGTTAAGAATCCAAGACCTTTAGTTCCTTTGGTTGTTGTCTGTTTGAAGCTTACACCATATGGCTGGAGACTTACTTCTGGAAGTTTGTTGTTGACCATTGTGCCCAGTTGCATATAGAGACTTTCATCAAAGATGGTAGAGTTTTTTCTTCACTAGAATCCCAAGGATGTATTGCACTCTGGCAGAGAAAGTTTCCAACAGTTGAGTTGTTATGAATATTGAATGTCCACTCTTCAGGTACACTTCAACTGCCCACCTCTTCTCTGAGCTAATCTTCACAGAAAGATTTACAATCTTTTCTTTCAAAGCTTCTGCCAACTTAGCAGGTTTTCCTTTAGTCACCGTGATTGCTTCATTCACCAGATTGTTGAATTCCTCATCCTTATTATTCAAGGTGCTCTCCATATGACTTACTGTTATTAAGTCAGCTTCTTCTTGGGAATATGTACTTCCATCAGTCCAAGTGATAAACTCTGAAGGAAACACATATTTAGGCAACTTGCTTTTGCCTTTACCCATCCTATTTGATTCCTCTTTTTCTCTCCATAGCCTCTCCAATGTGGATTCTTTCTTCTCAGGAACTGGTTCATTGATTTTGATTGAGGATGCTTGATTTCCTTGTATCTGTCTTAATACCTCATTAGATACTAACATTTGTTCCTGAAAGGCAGAGTGTATTAACTTGTAACACTATAACTAATGTAACTCAATTAAACGAAAAGATACTTAACCAGAAGACAATCAAGAACAAGAAGTCACAAGAAATCAACACTATATGAAGACAAGGTAATTGATACAATTGAACATGTTAACTATGATCAAGCCAAGAAGAAATCATTGAGAGAAGTTCAAGTCAAAGTTGTTCAGGCCTCAGTGATTTGAGAATTCGAGAATCAAGATCATAACTATCAGTATCAACAAGACCAATTGATTTCAAGTGAACAAGAAGGAAAGCAAATATTGGAAAGCCAAGTTACTAAGTGAATATGGTAATTTATTCAAGAAGCAGAAACACTATCAAGACTAGTCACTTATGAACCAGACCAGTGCATCAAGTGTCAGGACATTGATAGCAAGTTTATGTCAGTAATAAAGATCCATGTTCAAGAGCTTGTAGAAGAACAAAGAAGATATGAAGATATCACAAGCTCAAGATGTGCATTGAAGTTTCAAGTTGAAGACCAGAATATTTTCTAAGTAAGAAATGTTCTAGATGGCTAAGTCGAAATTCTCAAGTAGAAGTTCTACTTAGAATTTCGAGTTGGCTAAGTAGAAATTCTCAAGTAGAAGTTCTACTTAGAGTGCAGCTTCAACATGACACATGGCATCTTCTGATTGGCAGATTTCCAAGCTTTCAAGATAAGACAAGATTTATGTGGACATCATTGGGCCACGTACATCTTAGTCTTTGAAGACTACAGGTCATAGATTACATGTAGTATAAATAGAAGCACTTGTGTAATGTTTTAGTTAGTGAGCAATATTGAGAAAAACACAAGAAAAAGAGAGAGAGTATTCACAGAGCTTAGAATCATTCACTTCTCTCTCAACTTCTGTTATACTTTGTAATGAATGTTGTAGCAACCTTTTCAAGTTATATATAAAAGAAATATATTCCTTGAATCTGTGTGTTCATTTATTGCATCGTATTTATTGCTACTCATAATCGAAAAGTTGTATTCACCCCCCCTCTACAACACATTTGGACCTAACAATTGGTATCAGAGCGGATGTTTAACATACAAAACATAGATCCTTGTGTTTGGTAGAAGAATCGTGAGTTTTCATTTTCTAGATCTACTTTTCATTTTTTCGAAAAGTGAGCTTTAATTCGTTTCCAGTGAAAACTCATCCGGGAAAAATTATTTAAATACTCCAGGTGTGATTATTTGGCTTGGGTGTATTTTAATTAATTTTTGTGAATTAATCTGGGTTCATTAATATTTGGTGTTCTTGAGTGTTCATCATCTGTTCTTGTCAAAGAATATAACCCAGCAACTTTTCAATTTCCTTTTCAAAGAAATTATAGTCAAAAAGGTGTTTTTGGTACTTTTGATTTGATTATTATTTCTTAGCCGAAAGCAAAAGAAAGTGTACTCAGTGCTTAGCAGGTGGGTTAGTCACTTTCGGCGTGTAAAGCAATCAAAAGTCAAAAAGGTGTTTTAGTGGTGATATTGTTTATTCAATATTAAAGTAATCTGCAGAAGAAAATTATTCTAAGGACAAAAGTTCTACATAGAATTTCTACTTGAGATTTTCTACATAGAATTTCGACTTGGACAATTTCTACTTGGTGAATTTCGACTTGGACAATTTCTACTTAAGAGAAATTTCGACTTGAGCAAAAATTTCTACTTAGAGAAATTTCGACTTGGCAGAAGTTCTACATAGATATTCTACATAAGCCTAGTCTTGGGTACTTAGAGATTTTTAGTGACAAGATTTGAAATGGCTCCTAAAAATTCTTTCAAGATCCCAATGTTCAACCGAGATCACTATGAAGAATGGGTTTTCAGAATGAGACTCTACTTAGAGACTATTAACCCTGAGTATCTGGAAGTCCTTGAGAAGGGTAAATTTGTTCCAATGAAAGCTATTCCTGAGCGTACGGAAGGAGAGGAGGTTATACCTGCTCGGTCTGAGCCCAAAAAGGCAGCGGACTTTACGGATGCCGACAAGGAGCAAATAGCTTATGATACTGCAGTAAGACAAACCTTGATGGAATCTCTTGATCATGAAATGTTCAACATAGTCAAGGGTTTGAATACAGCAAAGAAGATTTGGGACAAAATAGAAGTTGTCATGGAAGGATCTGCAGAGGTTAGAAGCAACAAGACACTTATACTCAAGATGGAGTATGACACCTTTAGAATACGAAAAGGAGAGAGCATAACAGACGTCTACCTACGATTCAGTCAGTTGGTATTGGATTTGAATCTGAGAGGTGTTACTCTCCCCATGGTTGAAACCAATACAAGATATTTGAGGAACCAGCCAAAGAGCATTGAACATAGAGTCTACGCAATCAGAGAAACCAGAGATTTGCATACAACTTCTCTGGAAGAATATTATGGAATTCTGAAGACCTATGAGCTGGAGACTCTTCAAGATCAAGCATGGGACAATGATTCAAAGGGAAAAGAAACTGCATCAGGATTAGTTGCTGATGAGGAAGAGCCTAAGAAGGCAATGGTTGCAGCAAAGCCTAAATCATCACCTGCACCGCATCAAGTTGATAATGATGACGAGTGCGCATCCAACAGTGATGATGACTACTTCACCCAAGAAGAGCTGGACAACATGGACGATAGTGTCGTGGCATACATGGCAAGGAAGTTCAGCAACATGAGATTCAGAAAGAGCAACCGACCACAGAGAAATTCTTCATCTTATTATCGGGCTGCTAAGGGTGGAGGTAGTTCGTCAGGCTACCAAGGTAAAGGCAAGAGTACCAGCTACAAATCTCCTTTGGATTTCAAAATGAAGTTCAAATGCTATAACTGTGGAGAACCTGGACACTTTGCCTCGGACTGCAAAAAGCCTAAACAGACTTATCCAAAAGAGACATTTGAAGCCCTCAAAAGCAAGTATGAATCGCTGATGAAAGAAAAACATGGTAAAAGAGCTTTAGTAGTAACAGAAGGAAGAGCTTGGGATGATTCAGATGAGGAAGAGGTTACTCATGTAGCAAACTTTGCGCTCATGGCTGAGACATCAGAGGAACCAGAGGTACCAGTTCTAACCCTTAAAGTAGAAATGTCTATTGATGATTATAAGGAACAGAACGGGGCTCTTAGCGAAGAGATCTACATGTTGTGCAAAAGCCTAGACACTTCTCAAAAGGAACAGAAAACACTTGTCGCCAAAAGCAGAATGCTTGAGGCAAAAGTGGAAGAGTTAGAGGCTGCTTGCACTGTAGATACTTCTCTCAGAGATTTTATTAAATCTTTGGAACACAAGCTCGTCCTTAAGGAGGAAATAGAATCATGTTTAAGGAACAAACTAGCTGAGTTAGAAACTAAATGTGAAGCTTACAAACTAGCTGCTAGTAAAGTGTATGTAGATAATGATGTGTTTAAAAAGATAACTGGAGTAGGTGTAGGACTTGATTATTCTAATCTTTCTAAGAAAGATGGGAAGAGACCTATAGACACTAGCTCCAGTGACCCTAAAAATGATATTCCTAGCATTTTTAAACCTTCTGTCAAACCCATCTACAAACACCTTGTTCCTAGAATAGAAGAAGAAGAGACTGAATTGATAGCTAGATATGAGATTGAGATGGAAGATCGTCAGAACGCACAACCTATAACTTCTATTAAACAGGTTAAAATCAATTTTCCTAGTGATGAATCTAGACTAGGAATAGGAGCTAAGGCTGTTAAACAACAAGGGAAGAAAGGCATAAAAGAGGTTAAGGCTGAACGAATAAAGAAAGCATGTTATCACTGTAAATCTACTGAACATCTTTCTTATGCATGCACTGCTACACATGCCATGCCTGTCACACATACAATGAATAATCTGCATCAGAATCATGCACAGTGTGGTCAACCTAATTGTATGCCATGCACTTTTAACGTCATGCAAACTTTTGTGAATTTAATGAATGCATCTAGCCAGTCATGCTCAAATACTGTTGCTAGTTCAAACATCAAAAAGAAGTTTGGGAGAGCTAAGACTGTCAGTCCTCCTAAAGTTAGGAGTGACAAACCTTCTCCTAGGACTGATAAATATGTCAAGTCTGAGAAAGGAAAGGAGGAAGTCGAAAGCTCTAGTTATGTTAAGAAAAGTGCATCTCCAGTTGTTAAATCTGTTGATTATCAATCTTATCGAAAAGCCGGGCCCAATCAAAGTTGGGTTCCGAAGAAAGTCTAATCAATCTGTCATTGCAGGGCATTAAGCAAAAGAGAAATAAAGTTATATGGGTGCTAGACAGTGGAGCATCGAGGCATATGACTGGAGACAAGTCCCTGCTTACAGAGTTGGTTATGAAAGCTGGCCCTTATGTTACCTTTGGAGATGACAGCAGAGGTGTGACAAAGGGATATGGCAAACTGAAAACTGGCAATGTCATCATTGAAGATATTTCCTATGTTGAGGGATTAAAGCATAATTTGTTGAGTATCAGTCAATTCTGTGACAAAGGTTACGAAATTGTATTCAACAAGAAAGGTGTATCAATCACTCACATCAAGGAAGGTTCACTGGCTTTGAGAGGAGTTCGAAAGGCAGATCTTTTTGTTGCAGACATGGATTCAGCAAATCAGAATCAAGTTACCTGTTTCTACAGCAAAGCTTCGGATGATGAAAGCTGGTTATGGCACAAAAAGTTATCTCACTTAAACTTCAAAACGATGAATGCTCTCGCGAGGCGAGAATTGGTGAGAGATCTACCTCAAATGGAGTTCGCTCCGAAAGGACTCTGTGAAGCCTGTGAAATGGGAAAGTCAAAACGAGCATCGCATAAAAGCAAGGAAATTTCAAGTATCACTGAGCCTCTGCAACTTCTTCATATGGATTTGTTTGGCCCAGTGAATGTCCTATCTTTGTCTAGGAAAAGATATGCATTGGTAATCGTGGATGACTTCTCCAAGTATACATGGGTATTGTTCGCAATGACGAAAGACGAAGTACCTTTCTTAATCATTGATCACATCACTCAAATTGAGAATGTTTCAACACTTACTGTGAAGACGATTAGATCAGACAATGGCACTGAATTCAAAAACGCAGTGCTAAATGACTTCTGTGTATCTAAAGGAATACGTCGTCAGTACTCAGCCCCGAGAACTCCACAACAAAATGGAGTAGTTGAAAGGAAGAATAGAACATTGGTTGAAGCAGCAAGAACTTTGTTGTATGATTCGAAACTTCCTCTGTATTTCTGGGCAGAAGCAGTGAGTACCGTGTGTTACACTCAAAATCGATCCTTGATCATAAAAGATAAAGAAAAGACACCATGTGAGCTAATGAACGGAAGAAGACCAACAATCAAATATTTTCATGTATTTGGAGCAAAATGCTATGTGCTTATAGATGATGAAAATCTAGGCAAGTTTGCAGCAAAAGCTCGTGAAGGAATCTTTGTTGGTTACTCCACAGATGTGGTAGCAGCTTATAGGGTGTTCTTAGTGAATGATCGAAAAGTGACTGAAAGCTACAACGTCAGATTCGACGATACCAAACTCTCATCAATTTCAAGAGATACTAGTGAACCTGAGTCCCTAAAATTTCAGAATCTGGACTTAGAAGATCTTGAAGATGAACCTGAGTTGGTTGTCCCATTAAATGTTCCAAGTGTACGTGAAGAACCTGAGTCTAGTGAACAAGCTAATTCTACAAGATCAGGAGAGACTTCTTCAGTACAAACCGGCAACAACTCAGGGGGAGTAAATAGCAGCTCAAGGACTACTGTTCAAGGCTCGAATCGAGTTGACTCTAGTTCTGTAGGAGCTGGCACTAACTCAGGGGGAGTTAGTGAAAGTATTCAAAGTAGTCAGCACCACAATTCAGAAAGTCATGCTGAATCATCAAGACAATTTCCAAGAGAACGAGTATGGAATAGAGACCATCCGTTTGAATTGATTATTGGTGATCCAGATGCTGGTGTGTCTACTAGAAGAAATACAAGAGCTGACCTGGCTAATATTTGCTTATTTTCTGGGTTCTTATCCAAGCTTGAACCTAAAGAAATAGAAGAAGCTCTTGGTGATGCTGATTGGGTGATTGCAATGCAAGAGGAACTCAATCAGTTTGAAAGGCAGAAAGTTTGGAAGCTGGTACCCCGACCAAAGAACAAATCAGTAATTGGAGCTAGGTGGGTATTCAGAAATAAAATGGATGAAAACGGACTTGTAACACGAAACAAGGCTCGTTTGGTTGCAAAAGGTTATTCTCAACGAGAAGGAATTGATTATGATGAGACCTATGCACCAGTTGCAAGACTTGAGGCAGTCAGGATGTTTTTGGCATTTGCAGCACATAAGAACTTCAAGGTTTTCCAGATGGATGTGAAAAGTGCCTTCCTGAACGGAGAGTTAGAAGAAGAAGTGTATCTGGAACAGCCGCCTGGCTTCATTGATCCAGAACTTGTAGATTTTGTGTATCTTCTCTTCAAATCTGTCTATGGCCTCAGGCAATCCCCAAGATGTTGGTATGAAACCCTATCTGTATTCTTAATTGAAAGTGGTTTTACTAGGGGAGTAATTGACAAAACATTGTTCTATAAGAATGTGAAGAATGATCTAATACTTGTTCAAGTATATGTGGACGATATTATCTTTGGGTCATCGAATGAGCGCTTGTGCGAGAAATTTGCTAAGCTAATGCAAGACAAATACGAGATGAGCATGATGGGAGAGCTGTCCTTCTTCCTTGGATTACAGATCAGTCAGAGAAAAGATGGTATCTTTATCTGTCAATCCAAGTACGTCAGAGATTTACTCAAGAAGTATAATCTAGAAGATGCATCAGCAGCCAAGACTCCCATGGCAACAGCCACGAAGCTTGATGAAGACAAAACAGGTAAACCAGTTGACATCACAAGCTATCGAGGTATGATTGGCTCACTTCTCTATTTAACTGCAAGTAGACCCGATATAATGTTCGCGACTTGTTTATGTGCAAGGTTCCAAGCGGATCCTAGAGAATCACATCTCATAGCCGTCAAAAGAATTTTTAGGTATCTCAAGGGCACACCAAATCTAGGAATTTGGTACCCAAGAGATACAGGTTTTAATCTAATTGGCTATACGGATTCAGATTATGCAGGTTGCAGGATTGATAGGAAAAGCACATCTGGTGCTTGTCAATTTCTTGGCAGAAGATTGGTGTCCTGGCAAAGTAAAAAGCAACATACAGTATCTACTTCTACTGCTGAAGCTGAGTACATTGCTGCTGGAAGCTGTGTATCTCAAATACTGTGGATGAGGAACCAATTGAAAGATTATGGCATGGAGCACAAGAAAATTCCAATTATGTGTGACAACACAAGTGCCATTGCCATAACCAACAATCCTGTAGATCACTCAAGAACAAAGCACATCGACATCAGGTATCACTTCATAAGAGAACATGTCGAGGAGGGGACTGTGGAGCTACATTTTGTGCCCACAATGCAACAAATTGCAGATATATTCACCAAACCTCTTGATGAAGTAACCTTCAATAGGTTGGTTGGTGAATTGGGAATGCTTAACACAAGTTAGTAAAGCCTTCTATCTGTAAAATCCATGGTTATGTTGGTATATGCAAGATATTTAATCATTATGTGTTTAGACTTTAAAATGCCTAATTAATGATTATTATAGGATGCATATAGTGTGATTTTGCATGAATTCAGTGTGTTTTAAGTGTCTTTTATAGCACAAATCTATGAATTTATGCTTGTTAGATTGCATGAACATAGGGGGAGTTAAATTCATAATATTCTAAATATTGCATGATTTTTAGATGAATTTACCTGTGTTTTTCATGTAATTAGAGGCATTAGAATTGTCAAGGAATGTTTTAATTATGTCATATATTAAAATCCTTGAATTGATATTTATATTAATTTGACAAAATTAATTGTTGAGTTTTTCAAAGAAAAATTGTCAAATTATTCTAAGTATCTTCAAAATTTCGAGTTAGTCACTATCTCGAAACTCATCTTGAAATTCTAGTTGAATTTCGATTTGAGCTTTCTGAGGGAAGTTTTGAAAATTCTAAGTCTGGGAAGAATTTCGAGTTAGACTCTATCTCGAAATTCAACTCGAAGTTCGACTTAGAGTTCGACTTAGAGTTACCAGTGTGCCTATCTTTATTTTCTTCAAAATATTCGAGATAATTTCTATCTCGAACTTTATCTCGAAGTTTGAGATAAGTTTCCATTTTTGGAGATATTTTTGAAAAGAACTGAGAAAATTTCGAGTTACTGAATAATTTCGAGTTAGACTCTATCTCGAAAATCAACTCGAATTTCGACTTGATGTTCGAGATAGAGCTCTCAGTTGTGTTCAAGGGGATTTATTTCGAGTTAACTCCTAACTCGAAGTCTATCTCGAATTTCTACTTGAATTTCGAGATAGATTTCCCTAGTAATGTTGGTAGTGTGCTGTTTACATGATCTTTGATAGATTAATGGTTCAAGTGGTTTAAGTTTTTCGAGTTAACTGCTAACTCGAACTTTATCTCGAATTTCGAGATAGATTTTATTGCTGATTTTTGCTAAGTGCTAAAATTTCGAGTTACAGCTATCTCGAACTCTATCTCGAAGTTCGACTTAAGAAAGTTCGAGATAGACTTCGAGATAGACTTCGAGATAGAGTTCTCCCTGTGTGTACTTAGAGTTTTCATGACTTTTAACAGGGACAAGTTAGTCATTTCACAGTCATGTCTATATATACATCCTTAACTCGATGTTTTCATTTCACTTTTACCTAATTGAGTTTTACAGCCGCACCATATATACAGGCGATTTCATACATTCAATCACTGATTCGTGATTTTTGTGACTAATCTCTTACGGACAACAAATTAATGCCCGATTTTTGACTCCTCTTACCTGTGTGTCATCATTTATCTGTGATTGTGTCTTGTATCTCTGTTCATCTTCATTGATATATACACACACGTATATACACACAACAAATTTCACAGATCTGTTCTTACAAGATTTCACACACGCGTTTCACTGTTAGTGGAGAGTTAATCATTGCTTTGAAATTTGCCTTCCATCAACTGTTAATTGCATCCCGTAGTTTGATTTCTCACAAAGGAACTTTTGTGTTCTTGATTAATTAAAAGGGATTTAACGGTTTCTTCTAAAAATTATTTGTTTTAATTCCGTAGTTTAATTTTTCTAAAAAGGGACTATTGTTGTTCTTGAAAAATTAAAAGGAATAAAACTGTTAATTAAAAATTAATTGTTTTTCAGAAATTAAATTTAAAATTTCACATCTTTTTAAAGAAAAACTTTTAATTAAAATGGCTCACCAATTTTCACTTGCCAAAAACAATTTTTATAATATTTCTACGGAAATTGGTGATCAACTCCCGCGCTTTAAGTCTTGGATACGATTTCTAAATTTGTATTCCAAAGCTAGCAATGCTTTTACTGCTAAACCTACACTAGTGCATGATGCTTTACAGCAATTATGGACTAGTGCGGTTTCTTTTGGGAGCAAATCAACCCCCTTTGGTTTCAGGTTTACCTTAGCGGGTCAGGAATATGTGGTGACTGAACAAATTGTCAACAAGGTTCTTGGATTCCCTGTTAAAGATGCTTATGATCCAGAACCTACAGCTGCAGATCGCCTCAAATTCTTTGAAGAAATAGGGTGTTATCCTCCGACTGGCCGGATCACTGGAAACATCCAAAAACAATTTCTTCATGTGGAATGGAATTACTTTTTCGAGGCCATCACAAGATGTTTTCGGGCACGAGAAAGCGATTACCATCAAATTTCCATTCCCATGCAAAACCTCGGAATTGCCCTAGCAAGAGAGCTGGATATCAATTATGGACGAATAGTTCTCTCTGAGATAGTGGCTGTGATGGGATCTCCTGCAAGTAGAGACCTCAACACCACAGATGTTGTCTGCTGGTTTCCTCGGTTCCTACAGATGCTGATAAATGGTTTAGTACCGAAGGATGCTCTTGCAGTTAGGCGGAGTTTTGCCAGTGGTTCATCATCTGCACCGCTAGGGATGGGCACTAAGTCACTTTCAACAGTTGAAAATCAGGATAAACATCATGGAAAACCGATGTCTGTTCCTGAAACCTTACAAATGTGGCTTACATATGATGAGGGAGTTACTACCTTGATGGACTTCTCACAAGCTTCATCACATGCTCAGAATCGGTCTGCTCATGCTGAGGCATTTGAAGCGATTCCTGATGAACAAAGCGGAGACGAACAAGGTAATGAATCAGGTAATCTCTCTCGACACTCTACTCATTCCTATGTTTCTGATTCCCAGACCCAAGAGACTGCTAGCCCGCAGGATCTATCCCAGGGTGAGAGCTATATTTCTAATTCTATATCATCCCAGTCACCGGAATCCAAACAGCCAGCACATGTAGATGTAGGAAATGATGAGGAGAGTGACCCTGAAGAGCAGCCTCTTATTCGCAAGAAAGCCAAAATTTCCCATGCTGCTACTTCTAAATCTCAGTCAAACCCTAGAGTGTCACACGCAACCACTCCACCTCACGAGAGTGGTTCACCCCTTGAACAATCTGCACATAGGGATTTTGATTTTGATGATGATTTTGTACCTCTTAAAGATACTGTTGCTTCAAGAGGACATGAAGCTTTAAAAACTTCAGCCGTACCTTCACCGGTACGTACTGATGCTACAAAGAGGATCGGTTCTGATGTTGTACAAGAACACTTTGTAGCCTCTCAGCCTGAGATTCCACCTCAGGAACAAACAGCAATTGATCCCATAACTGCAAATTATATTTCTTATCAAGTTTCTGCAGGTACTTCTTCATATTTTGGATCAATTATTGAAGACATACACGAGCGTGAGACAGGGAGTGTGTGTGAGAGGTTAGGGAGAGAGGGACCTTCATTTTTAAGGCCCGAAACCGAGCGCCAAATACCAACAGAACGAGTATTAGAGCGAGGTCACCTAAACCAAACACCGTCCCTTAATTCTGAAAATCTTGAATCTCGTTTGTCTTTTATGGAAAATCAAATGAAGGAGTTTGGGCAGTCAATGGGGCAGTTAGGGATGAATGTTGGAGATAATCAAAGGGCACTTGACGACTACGCAGCACGAATGGCACTTCAAGCTTCAGCTTTTACTGATTTGAAAAATCAAGTAAATGACATGGGCCATGCTGCTGGTGTCTTGGGAAACACCCTGAATGACAGGATGGGAGCAATGGAGTTTACAATGGATAATCTGGCTGTGGAAATAAGCAGAGTTATGTACGCAATCAGAAGTTTTGTGCCCCCGGAATGTTTCGTGCCGCAACAACCTCCCCCAGATGCTGGTACAGGTGGTGCTAGTGGAGCAGGAGCCTATGGTTCCGGGTTTGAAGATTTTGATACAGCTGGTGGATCTGGAGACCAGGGTGGAGTTCAGGATAACTCACCTAAGGGGGAGAGTATAAAGGAGACGAGACAGCAAGGAGTTCAAATCGAAGAAATTCAAGAACATGCTGATCTTGTAAAAGAAATGGAAGTTGAGCCGTCCATTGATGAAGAGGCTCTAAGAAGGAAAAAGGGTAAGGCAATAGCGATTGAGCCAGATGTGCCATTCGTTGATCTGAGTCATCAAGAAAAAGTACAGGAGGTACTTGACTCAGATTCCGATATGGAAGACGCACCGTTGAAACATGCTATAAAGAGATCATTGAAGGATCAGGGTGGAGGTGCTGGAATGTCTTTCGGATTGCCTGAAGAAATTACTGTCGATGAGGAAACCCTTGAAGCTCAACAGTTAGCCTTGGATCAAGCTGAGTTCTTTAAAATGAAGCAAATGCAAGGTCGTGCTGCGTTTCAGGAAAAGAAAGCAGAGCTACAAGGAAAGCAGTACGATTATGAGCTTGCAAGGCTAGCTGATCCTCAAATTGACCTGGACAATAGAAGAATAGGGAAGAAGTGGGATGACGCAAGAAAGATATTGATGGGACCATGTACAAAAGGAGAGCATAACAAGGAAGCAGATGATCTGTTCTACCAACTAAATTTGCAGAATCCAATGGCGGCTGACTACATAAATGCTTTAAAGAGATTAATTTCTAAAGTCAGGGTTGGATACAATTCATCGCAAAAGGAGTGGCAGGTTATTTTGTCTTTCACAGAAGGAGTCCCGATGTCTTTCATGTATGTGGATGACCAATTCATGACGAGAAGATCTGCATCAGAGTTGTTCTTGCTAGCAACAAAAATTCAATACTCTCAGTCTGAGAATCTAAGCATTCTGTATAGGGATCAGTTAATGCGGCTAGCAGAGGACAAGGGTCCAGAATTCTCAGCATATCCAAATGTTGTCCGGATGGTGGTTGACAGTAAGTTGAAGAGGGTGAGCCTGGAGGAAAAGGAATTAATGGAACTTTCAGTGGAATCTCTTAAGGCCGTCTGTAGGCAGATGATGGGTAAGGGATTCGCTTCTGTGCTTAAAGATAATTCAGTGAAGACCATTGAAAGTGTCATACTAAAGAAGAGCAATGAGGTGTGGAAGTGTGATGTCATTGCTCCGAACCCTCTTGATAATGTGAAGATTGAACCAGAGCTGATAGAGAGGAATTGGAATATTCTTCAAGCAATGAAGAACGTTGATGAAGCTCTGAATCTTCCTACTGGAGAACTGGAACAAGGAGAGATAAGGGAGGCAGTTGGTGTTCCAGGAAGAGACAGCGTATACTGGATACATTCTTTTGCTGATAATGCAGCTGATGCCTTAGTATTCATAGATGCAGACCAGAAGCAAACACTCTTGCATATGAGTAGAGACTGGCTGAAGCAGACTCAAGATGCTGCATTTCTAGAGAAAGTGTTATATGTGTTCAAATGGGAAGATGTGGAAGTTAAGTATGTGACAGAAAAGCAGAGACTCGTGAGTTACCTATCTGATGTAGTAGTGGAAATGAAGCGATTGGAGCGAGATGCGGCTAGTGTCCACAATACTAACCGTGTCATAGGCTATCCCAAAATGATCTACTGTCAGTTTAAATCTGATAAAACTCATAGGAAACCTCGGCTTATCATGAAGAAATTTGAGGAAATTCCAGAGATCAGAACTACTCAGGAGGTGGACAAACTCAGAAGGCTTTTCAAACATCCTTACCCAGAACCCAGGAACCCTCTAGAGATGGAAGCAGTAAGTTTGTTGAATACTAGGTGGACGCAACTTCGTGATCCAGTATATAAGAAACAAAAGCAGCAGGAGGAGAAGCGCAGAAGGCAGAAAGAAGAAAAAGATCAAGCTGCTGAAGCTAGGAAAAGGAAACGGAATTAGGGTTAAAGGTCAGAGTGGTGTGAACTTGAAGTTGGAAAACCTTCATGTCTTTCGGTTGCTTTAACTCACTTGAGGAAAATTCATCTTAGAATGAATCCAATAAGGTGATATAAGTTTGACTAAAAGATATGAAATAATCCAGGTGATAGGAATCATTCAAATGATCTTTAATTCGAGGTTCGAATTCTGTTTCTAGTTTAAGTTCTTTGTATTGTTTTCATGTACTTGTAAATTGTATATTTTTCAAGACTGTAATGTTAATTATCTTTTCTCGTCTCTTGTTTAGTTGAGTTATCCTTCATTAATTTGAATGTCATTGTTAGACAATCAAATTGGGGGAGATTGAAAGGCAGAGTGTATTAACTTGTAACACTATAACTAATGTAACTCAATTAAACGAAAAGATACTTAACCAGAAGACAATCAAGAACAAGAAGTCACAAGAAATCAACACTATATGAAGACAAGGTAATTGATACAATTGAACATGTTAACTATGATCAAGCCAAGAAGAAATCATTGAGAGAAGTTCAAGTCAAAGTTGTTCAGGCCTCAGTGATTTGAGAATTCGAGAATCAAGATCATAACTATCAGTATCAACAAGACCAATTGATTTCAAGTGAACAAGAAGGAAAGCAAATATTGGAAAGCCAAGTTACTAAGTGAATATGGTAATTTATTCAAGAAGCAGAAACACTATCAAGACTAGTCACTTATGAACCAGACCAGTGCATCAAGTGTCAGGACATTGATAGCAAGTTTATGTCAGTAATAAAGATCCATGTTCAAGAGCTTGTAGAAGAACAAAGAAGATATGAAGATATCACAAGCTCAAGATGTGCATTGAAGTTTCAAGTTGAAGACCAGAATATTTTCTAAGTAAGAAATGTTCTAGATGGCTAAGTCGAAATTCTCAAGTAGAAGTTCTACTTAGAATTTCGAGTTGGCTAAGTAGAAATTCTCAAGTAGAAGTTCTACTTAGAGTGCAGCTTCAACATGACACATGGCATCTTCTAATTGGCAGATTTCCAAGCTTTCAAGATAAGACAAGATTTATGTGGACATCATTGGGCCACGTACATCTTAGTCTTTGAAGACTACAGGTCATAGATTACATGTAGTATAAATAGAAGCACTTGTGTAATGTTTTAGTTAGTGAGCAATATTGAGAAAAACACAAGAAAAAGAGAGAGAGTATTCACAGAGCTTAGAATCATTCACTTCTCTCTCAACTTCTGTTATACTTTGTAATGAATGTTGTAGCAACCTTTTCAAGTTATATATAAAAGAAATATATTCCTTGAATCTGTGTGTTCATTTATTGCATCGTATTTATTGCTACTCATAATCGAAAAGTTGTATTCACCCCCCCTCTACAACACATTTGGACCTAACAGTTCCCCATCTACTTCAGCTTCAAAAAGCTCCTCAGTTCCAGAGGCTATTGCAGTTTTTACTCCTAACATTTGTTCTTGCTCCCCCTTACTCCTTTGCTCCCCCTGTCTTTTAGCTTCCCCTTGTAACTCCACCTTTCTTCCTGGTTGCTCAGCCTCTTTCTGATCTATTATTTTCTCCCCCTTAGTGAAGTTTGCAGCATGAATCAATGAAGAAAGTGACAGTAGTGTGGCTTGAATTTCAGCAAAACCAGTCTTCACAGTAGATGACAGGTTATCCAGCTTGCTTTCCATTGTAGCACATCGATTTTCAAGTGCTTGGAGCCTGTCATTTGTGGATGCAGAAGGACACCAGACCTAAGCCTTTTAGGAGGTAAGGGATAAGTCTGGGGCATGGAGGCTGTTGGGGTTCTCACACTCTCAGTGTTTTTATAGATGATCTCATCATCTCTCACAAAAATTCCCTCAAGGCCTAATGCCTTTTGTTTACTGGCTCCCTCAAGTTCACTCTGGACATGCTCAAGTCCCTCTCCTTTTGCCAGCAAATTTGGCTGCCTCTCATTTTTATCCTCACTTCTCTGTTCTTTTATCTCTCTTTGATTTTTCACTCCCTCACTCATCCTAGATGCAGTAGTATGAGCAGTACTAACATGCAAAAGAGTAGATTTTACCTTGAAGGCCTTGGAAAGAGGCAAGTCATCATCAGAGATATCTTCAACTAATCCTTCTTGTAGTTGTGGTTGAACAGTGATGACAGCATCTTTAGAAATACCTTTGACAGTATCTTTTGTCAGAATGGTACTGTCACTTGATTGTTTGACAGCACCTTCTGTTTTGTCATTGACAGCATCTTTGGCTGTGACAGCAACTTCCCTAGGGTAAGATGCTTTGAGGGAATCGATCAAGATGCTGGCTGTTTCAATTTCTGGCAAATTTGCATCTTGATCTAATCCAGTGTTTGATGGGGTGGTATCCATTTCACTTTGAGAAATGGGTTCTTGTGGACCACTAGATGGGGGCTCATCCAAGATTTGAGATGGATGATCAAAACCTGAGGGGTTGGTACTGTCCCCCTCTCTAGGTTGTTTAGAAGAAACAACAGATGTAGGAATGAAAGAAGAAGATTGAATTTCAGATTGATTAATTGGATGTTCCACAGAAAAAGATTGTGAAACATCAATAGTATTAATGAATTCCTCACTGTGATCTATCTCAATGTGTGTATCTTCAAATACAGGTTGCTCAAGAGTGAGTTCTTGAGTTTGTGCAGACTCTTTACAAGATGCCTTGGGAGACAGGCCAATTTCAATAGATGTCCCTTGTTGAGAAGAGACACCTAGAGGTGAGTTTATTTCCCTATCATCCTCTACAGTCTTTTGGGAAACTGTAAGGTGGCTGACAGTAACCTTGGCCCTTCTAGCTCTCTTCTTCTTAGGCTCAGAAGGGGCTACTGTGGGTTCTATTCCACTACCTTCCTTATTTGCTGCACTAGGTGCAGTAACTCCCTCTTGACTCACCACATTATCACCAGTTTCACTCTCTAGGGATCTTTTCTTGGATTCCTGTTTGGCAATTTTAAGGGCTTTTGGTAGTCTAGATTCCCTAGGTGGAATGTATGGTGTAGAATGTGGGTTAACTGAATTTGGGTCTAATTCAGCTTCATTCTCAATTGTGAAAACAGTGTAATCTGTTGGAAATGGAAAACCAAGGTTGGGCACTTGATTTACCATGTGTTGTGTGAAACATAGTGGAATATGTGCATTCAAATTTTGTGTGTTAAGAGATGTGTGTGTGTTTTTCTTTAAAACAGGACATTCTTCAAAATTAGAAGTATCTACCACATTTCCACAAATATTATTAATACACATAGTTAAAAAGCGAGGATATATGGATACCTTTTTGCCTATGGCGCTTTTCAACTGTGCCATAATCAGCTTTCCAACGTTCACCTTGTATCCATGGACTACAGAATGAGTGAGTTTCTTGATGTATGATGGTATTCCATTCCAGCCTGTAGACTTGGTAGAGAACACCTTCACCATAACATCAAAGATCATGCTCCACTCTTTTCTTAGATATTTTCTGTCCATTTCTCCCATTTGATACCATTTATCAGAAGTTTCATCAATCTTAGAGCCTGAATATCCAATCTTCAGAAAGAACTTCTTCAGAGTATCATCAGTTGCTAGTTCCTTAAAGCTTTCTTCACTGGTCAACACAATACCCAAAGCCTCATTGATATTCTTTACTGAAAGAGAATGACTTGCATCATCTATACTGAACTTAATTGTTTCATTCTCTCCAGTTCCTTGAGCACTTGCTGATTTCCATAATTTTTCAATTCTAACAGCATCAATTTTTGGGGAAGAGGTAATTGCATGACCTAGGTAGGATTTATTTAAGAAGGAAATAAGTCCTTTGAAGTTTTCACCAGCATCACTTGGAGAAAAGATACCGGCAAAGTTGGTTTGAGCAACACTTTGTTTAGGTGCCATTGTTGAATGCTTTGAAAAATGAGAGAGAAAATGCGGTTTTTGGATGCAGAAGGTTGAGAGGTTTTTGCAAATGAAAGTGATAGTAGATTAAACGGTAGATTCAGTTTCTAATATGAATCGATTTAACCTCTCTTAATTGAACGTGTGATAATGATATTACCCATTAACTCCACTTGCTATATTACGTGGCAGTTGCTATTAGATCGTGGATTGGTGAAAAGAATTATACGTATATATATATATAAATTAATATATATATATATATATATATATATATATATATATATATATATATATATATATATATCTTTCCACTATCTTTGACAGCAACTTCTCGTGACAGCAACTTTCATTGACAGTAACCTGTGCGCTTTTCTTTCTCTATCAATTCTGACAGCAATTTCTTGTGACAGCAACTTTTATTGACAGCAACTTGTGCGCTAACAACATTTCTGTCAATCAGCTTCATGAGTGACAGTAAGTTTTATCTAACAATAAACTTATCATAAGATCATGCTGTCACTGCTCACACATAACTTAAGTTAAGGACACATGTTTTCTTAAAATCAAATTAAGTCAGACATGTAAAACTATTTTAGCATAGTCATAGCAAGCATGATATCTAAAAATCCTTTTAGCATAGTCATAGCAAACATGATATCTAAAAATCCTTTTAGCATAGTCATAGCAAACATGATATCTAAAAATCCTTTTAGCATAGTCATAGCAAACATGATATCTAAAAATCCTTTTAGCATAGTCATAGCAAACATGATATCTAAAAATCCTTTTAGCATAGTCATAGCAAACATATTGTCTGACCAAGTAGCACATAGAACCTTAACTTCTCATGACAGTACCTTCTAGTTACAGTACCTTGAAAGTTTCTGTCATGAGCTGCGATTGAGAATTGATAAACCAGTTAGATGATCATACCTGATTTAGCATTCCTAATTCACTCACCAACCTGATAAATGTTGCTTCATCCAATGGCTTGGTGAATATGTCTGCAAGTTGCTTGTCTGTTGGAACATAAACCAATTTTACATCTCCCTTTTCAACATGCTCCCTGATGAAATGATGCCTTATATCAATGTGCTTTGTTCTGGAGTGTTGAACTGGATTGTCTGATATGGCTATGGCACTAGTGTTGTCACAGTAGATAGGAATTTTTGACAACTCTAGTCCATAATCCATTAATTGATTCTTCATCCAAAGAATTTGTGCACAGCAACTTCCAGCTGCAATATATTCAGCTTCTGCAGTTGATGTAGAAACTGAGTGTTGCTTCTTACTGAACCATGACACCAATCTCCCCCCAAGAAATTGACAGCTTCATGTAGTACTTTTTCTGTCAATTTTGCAGCCAGCATAGTCTGAATCAGAATATCCAATTAGATCAAATCCAGTTTCCTTAGGGTACCAAAGACCTAGATTTGGGGTGCCTTTGAGATATCTAAAGATTCTTTTAATTGCAACTAAATGTGATTCTTTTGGATCAGCCTGAAACCTTGCACAGAGACATGTAGCAAACATTATGTCTGGCCTGCTTGCTATTAAGTAAAGCAATGATCCAACCATGCCTCTGTAGGTACTAGAATCCACTTTCTTGCCTTTAGGATCTAACTCTAATTTGGTGGCTGTTGAGATAGGTGTCTTGGCAGGTGATGAATCTTCTAAGTTAAACTTCTTGAGAAGTTCTTTGACATACTTAGATTGACAGATGAAGATTCCTTCCTTCTTCTGATAGATTTGAAGACCAAGAAAGAATGCTAATTCTCCCATCATGCTCATTTCATACTTGTTTCTCATTAGAGATGAGAACTTTTCACACAATTTTTCGTTTGTTGAGCCAAAGATTATGTCATCAACATATATCTGCACAAGAATGATGTCTTTGCCATGGTATTTATAGAATAAAGTTTTATCCACCATACCTCTTATAAATTGATTTTCCAGGAGAAAAGTGGATAATGTGTCATACCAGGCTCTTGGTGCTTGCTTTAAGCCATATAGAGCCTTGAACAGCTTGTAGACAAAATTATGCAGTTTGTCATTTTCAAATCCAGGAGGCTGTTCAACATACACTTCTTCTTCTAATTCTCCATTTAGAAAGGCACTTTTAACATCCATTTGAAATACCTTGAATTTGCAGTGTGCAGCAAAGGCTAAGAAAATTCTTATGGCTTCAAGTCTGGCAATAGGAGCAAATGTTTCATCATAATCTATTCCTTCCTGTTGACAGTAACCTTTGGCCACTAGCCTTGCCTTATTTCTTGTCACGTTTCCACTCTCATCTATCTTGTTTCTGAAAACCCATTTTGTCTCAATGACTGATTTTCCTTTTGGCCTTGGAACTAGTTTCCAAACATTGTTTCTTTCAAATTGATTGAGCTCCTCCTGCATGGCCATCACCCAATCAGAATCCAACAATGCCTCTTCAACTATTTTTGGTTCCATTTGAGATAAGAAACATGAAAACATGCTTTCAGCAGAGATATTCCTCCTTGTCCTTACACCAGTAGTGGGATCTTCAATAATTAGATTACTGGTATGATCTCTGTTCCACTTTGTTGATTGAGGCAAGCTACTTGTTTGATGAGATTGTCTTTCATCAATATGAGGATTTGATTCTCCACCATTTTCATTATTCTGCTCATTTAGCTCAAATTCTCCAGTCTCACATTCTTGTTGATTGATGCCTGAAATTGTCTGTGATTGAGCTGAGGTTTGATTTAGATTATGAGTATTGACAGATTCTTTCTCATATCCCATTGATTGAATGAGACTTGGTTCTTCATCAACATATTCTTCTTTTTCCAAGTATCCTTGATTCTCAAATCTGAAGGGTTGCATTTGACCATCCTCATGTAGCCCTGGAAACTTGGTTTCATCAAACGTGACATTGACACTTTCTTCAATTGTTTTGTGCTCCATGATATAGACTCTGTAGGCAGTCCTTTCTATCCCATATCCCATGAAAATGCCTTCAGATGCTTTAGTATCAAACTTGCCTTTTCTTTCATGGTTGTCTTTCATCAAAAAGCACTTGCTTCCAAAAATATGAAAGTACTTGACAGTAGGTTTCTTTCCTGTCAAAAGATAGTAAGGAGTATTGCCATGAGCCTTGTTGATTAGTGTTCTGTTCTGTGTGTAACAAGCAGTGTTGATGGCTTCTGCCCAGAAATATGTTGGTAATTTAGCATTACTCAACATAGTCCTTGCAGCTTCAATAAGAGTCCTATTTTTCCTTTCTACAACTCCATTTTGCTGTGGAGTTCTTGCAGCAGAGAATTGTTGAACAATTCCTTGATCTTTGCAGAAGTTTCCAAGTGTAGCATTTCTGAATTCAGTTCCATTGTCACTTCTTAGAAATTGAACTTTTGCTTCAGGGGTCCTGTCAAGTACCCTTATGTGATCAATGATTTCTTGAGCAGCTTCATCCTTTGATTCCAAAAATTTCACCCAAGTGTACCTAGAATAGTCATCTATCATGACCAGTGCATATCTTTTTCTGGATAGTGATTGAACATTCACTGGTCCAAAAAGATCCATGTGTATCAACTTGAGTGCTTCAGTGTTAGTGTTGACTTGCTTTGATTTATGCATTGCTTTCCTCAGTTTTCCCATTTGACAATCTTCACACAGTCCTTCTTGACAGAATTCCTGTTGAGGTAGTCCTCTCACCAATTCCTTCTTCATCAGCATGTTCATTGTTTTGAAGTTGAGATGGGAAAGTTTCTTGTGCCAAAGCATGCTGTCTCCAACACTTGCTTTGCTGTAGAAGCAAAATATTCTTTCCTCATTTGTTGAGTTTAAGTCTGCAACAAATAGGCTTCCTTTCCTTATTCCTTTCAGAGATAGGTTTCTATCCTTCTTGTGGTGGATTGTGCATTCCATCATGCCAAAGTTTACTTTGAATCCTTTGTCTGTGAATTGACTGACACTGAGCAGGTTATGTTTCAAACCTTCCACAAGAGAGATTTCTTCAATGACAACATTTCCAGCTTTTAAACATCCATATCCCACAGTGTAACCTTTGCTGTTGTCTCCAAAGGTTATTGTTGGGCCAGCCTTCTCAACATATTGTGATAGCAGGGATATATCACCAGTCATGTGTTTGGAACATCCACTGTCGATTATCCACATGACCTGTTTACCTTTCTTTCCCTGCAAGACAGTAAGAGCTTAATTTGCATTTGGTACCCAAGTCTTGTTGGGTCCTGCATACTCAGTATCATCAGAAACTTTATCAATATTTGAAACAATATTATCAGAAGATGGTTCCTTGACTTTTTTTATTATCCACTTAGTTTTTGACTTAGACTTTTTCTTAGTGAGAGCAGACTTCTCACTTTCTTTAGTGGATTCAAAAGTCTTTGCAGTTTGCATATAAGAACATAGTTCATTAGATGAAATTTACAAATTAAAGCATGTACTCATGGCAGTAATTTTGCATGGCATACAGTCAATGTTATTACAAACTACCAATTTTCTTTGCATAATGGGGGTTCTGTGTAAGTTCCCTTTCAACTCTGTTGCATTAGATATGCTACTAGTTGATTTCTTACAAACATGAGTTAAATGATGTGAGGAGCCACAATTATTGCAAAGTTTCCTTGGTGCCTGCTTAACATACGCATAATTATTCTTTTTATCAATGCCTAGCTTCCCATTTCTGTTTTTGGACTTGGAGACAACTGTCTTGACAATTTGTTCAGAAGATGCTGTCGAGCTATTTTTGACAGCATCTTTTGTACTTGCTGTCTTGACAGTAGGTTTGAAAGTTACTATCTTGGATGACTTCTTGACAGTATCTTTTGAACACTTGGTTGGACTGTTTAATACTGGTTCTGTCATAGACATTTTGACAGAATCTTTTTCTTTCTTAGATTCACTGTCAATCCTCTCATCTTCATCACAGAGTTCTTGATTAATAATTAGGGAATTTTCATTAACCTCAAACTCTGTACTTTTGAAGATTGGATTGCTCACATTTTTGAGGATGTGAGGTCTTATAGTATTATTATCATCATTGTTCTGTATAACAGCCTCTTTACCAGGTCTCCTGCTATAATCATAGCCTATGCCTATTTTCTTACTTTCAGTATGTTTCTCATGATACTCTTGAACTATTTTAGAGGAATTTCTAAATGCCTTTAGCTTAAATTCATTCTCAGAAATTTCTTTTCTTAGATAATCCTCTATCTCTTTAGCACAGATTAAATCATTTTTTAGTCTTTCATTTTCCTGAGCTAAAGAATCAATAGAACTGGTCTTAAGCAACAACACATCATTGTTGGATCTGAGTACTTCATTTTCTTTAGTTAATCTAGCAATTTCTTCATTTGCAGCAGATAAACTAGTATGAATATTAAACATTTCAGTACTCATTTCCTCAATGGTTTGCTTATAGTCAGTTAAAGACATATCTAGTAATACTAGAGATGGTACCTGACTTGACGAGGTTGATGCTTCTTCATCCTCTCTAGCCATCAAGGCTAAATTCACAAATTCCTCTTCTTCTTCATTATCAGATTCATCCCAGCATTTTCCTTCAGCCACATAGGCTTTTCCTTGTCCTTTCTTAAATTGACTCCCAGTTCCTCTCTCCATTCTTTGTATTTGTTTTGGTCTTTTGCATTCAGTAGCAAAGTGACCAAGTTCATTGCAATTGTAGCATCTAAACTTTGACCTATCTACCATTCCTGTTTTGTATCCTCCCTTGGTGCCAGTAGCAGGTTTTGATGAGCTTCCTTGGTTATATTTTGGAAATTGACCTTGAGGCTTATATGGCTTGTTTCTCCTGAACCTTATATTTTTGAATTTTCTTGCCATAAAAGCCATGGTTGGATTATCCATTTTCTCCATTTCTTCTAGAGTGAAGAATTCTTCATCTTCAACATCTTCTAGTTGAAGGACAACCTTTTCTTCATCTTCAACCACCTCTTCAATTTTCACAGATGAAAATTGAGGTTGTTGATCATTTTGAATTTGCTCACTTGCTTGAAAATATGATGGTCCTTGAGCAACTAGAGCACCAGCCATGTTTGCCATCAATCCTTTGGATCCACTTTGTATAGCTTTCTTTTGATAATATTCAAGTTCATAAGATTTTAGAACTCCATACAATGTTTCAAGAGAGATAGAGTTTAAATCTCTTCCTTCTCTTATGGCTGTTACTCTATGCTCAAGGTGTTCTGGAAGAGTTAGCAGAAACTTGATATTAACTTCCTTCTTTTCATAAAACTTTCCATGAATCTGGAGCTCAGCTATCAGTTTGCTAAATCTTTCAAACATGTGAGTTAACTCTTCTCCATGCTTGCCCATAAACGCTTCATATTGTGACACCAGTATTTGTTTTTGATTCTCTCTGACCTCTTCACTTCCTTCACATAACAGTTCTATCTTTTTCCACATATCCCTGGCAGAGTTGCATGCTATTATATTTCCACTCATAGCTTTGTCCAGGGTAAGTGCATCTAGTAGAATGAGTTGCAGAAGATCATCCAGTGCTACCTTTTCTTTTTCTGAGTCATTATACTCAGAAGGCTTCTTAGCAACCCAATAAGCCGGGATTACTACATCATTGACTGTAGCAGATGGAATTTCCTTTTGAGGAATGAAGGGGCCATTTTCCAGAATACCTAGGAATAGTGGATTCTGAGCTTTGATAAATAACATAATCTTCTTTTTCCATATGTTGTAGTTTTCTTTATCAAAAGCTGGAATCTTGATATTACTTGACCTTTGAATACTTGCCATTTGGATCTCAGATATGTGTATTAATCTGATTGCTCTGATACCAGTTGTTGGTCCAGGAAAGTATTGCAGAAGGGGGGTTGAATGCAATACTAATAAATTTCAAAAACTATTTCAACAACTTAAATAGAATTTGTGATTTATTAGTAGAAGAAATGCAAACACAAGTAAAATCAAATACGAGAATTTCATAAAATAAATGTTTTATTTATTTTGCAAAGTTTTGCTACAACCTTGAGAACAAAATAATTCTCAAGCTACAAATACTCAAGAGATTACAGTTGTTGAGTTATCTTCATTGTATAAATAGAGTGTTCTATTTATAGTATGATAATCTACTGTACTACCACCATCAACATGGGTTATTGAGTTGCTGTTATATTCCTTTTGCAGCTCATTCCATGATTCATTCCCATGTGATCATCACAAAGTAACTTTAAGATACTTTCCACATTTGAGCCACCCAGATCTAGCCGTATTCAATTTTATCTGCTCTAGACTTTACAGGTTGTTCCATGTGATCTCTCGAGCTTCAGTTATAGACTTTCCAAGCTTGCTGTAAAGGTTGAATATTACAACACGCCTGCTTCTTTTGAACATGTACTCTGTCGCTTAATTTGACTTAGAAAATTCCTAAATCAAGCTGATTCTATATAACAGTATGTTTGCCACAAAGTTTGCTGTCAATTGATTATGCTTTGGTTGACAGTATGAATTTCCCGCAGATATTACTGTCAAGAATTTTGCTTTGGTTGACAGTATAAATTCCCGCAGAGATTTCTGTCAAGAATTGTGCTTTGATTGACAGCATGTATTTCCTGCAGAGATTGCTGTCAGGAATTCCAAACTTACTGTCGCAAACTGTACATCAAAGTTGCTGTCATTAGAATCTCCGCCAATGTTGCTGTCAAGTTGAAACTTGCTGTCGACTCCATAAAACTTGCTGTCGACCTAGGCAACATGATGTTTTCTTGTAACCTTACTGTCAGGGCTTGACAGTAACTTTTATTCCTTCTGTCGAACTTATGTATTTCTTGAGGCTTGAACAAAATCGAACTTCTTCCAAGAATTACACTTATTACATAACAGTATTTATTTAAATTACAAGAATACATTTCAGGCTATGACAGTATGTTCTACTTAGTAAAAACTAAGTATACCAATAAAACTAGTTAAGTTGTCTATTCCATCACCCATAAATCCCAACAAATACGTTATGCAATATTTTGTTTGCAGAACATACATGATTTTCAAGATTTTTAATGAAATTTGCATGTAAAACATATATGATTTTCAAGAGTTTTAATGAAATAAATGATATAATGATTTTCATAGAACATGATTTTCAATGAATAAGTTTTTGCAATATTTTGATTGATATTGGTCTCCGGTCTCCACTAAAAATGTTGGTCTCCATAGAACTTAACTCCCTCCCTCTCTCTCTCTCTCTATATATATATAAATATATATATATATATATATATATATATATATATATATATATATATAGGCTAGTGGTCAAATAGAAACTATTTTTAAAATAAAAACTAGAAACCTCTATTAGCCATAGGATCTAATTAAATCTAATGGTCCCATTTAAACACTTACACCCAATTTAAATACATCTTCCAAAACAAACCAAACTCACCCACCCACTGTTATTACCATCATCTTCTCCGACGACCACCGATCATCTTTTCCGGTGAGCTTGAATTTTTCGACGAGCTGAAATTTTGCAGATCTGGCTCCTCCTTTTCCTTTTCCTTTCTGACCTCTGGCCCCGCAGGGGCACCATCTTCATCCTCTTCCTCTGCCATTCCAAGCTCCGGCAAGCTTCTGTTCGTCACTTTCTTTCGTCATCGTCGTCGTGGCTATTCTCATCATTTCTGTTCGTCATTTTTGTTCGTCATCATCTTCGATGATGATTTTACAAATATGAGTTTATGTGTATGTGTGTGTATTTTAAAGTTTAGATCTTCTGTTGAACTGGTAATAGTCTGTGATTTTCACTGCATAAATTAGTGATTTCTGTAATATAAACGGTTGATTTGTGTAATACTCCCTCCGTCCCTTTGAATTCTTTACGTTTGCGGACCAGTTTCCGGTACGGATTTTAAGGTGCATTTTAAGGATAGTTCTATAACTTATTTTTGATATTTTCTTTTTTTGTATAAAAATAGAACAATCCTATTTTTATACAAAAAAAGAAAATATCAAAAAAAAGTTATAGAACTATCCAAAAAATGCACCTTAAAATGCGTGTCAGACACACACTTTTTTATGTAAAGAAATGGGTGGGAAAGATGAAGTATGATTTAGTGATTTCTTAATATAATTTAATATATGAAGAAAAACAGATTAGTGATTAACAGATTAGTGATGAACAATAATCATCGACGATGACAAGCTTATATCGATGATGAACAATGAACGAAGAGATTCGATTTTGACATCACTTATTCATATCAAAAATTACTGATTTTTGTGATTCATGTTTGTGAGAATAATGCTTGTGTTAGCTGATAAACTATTGTTTATCAAAAAGTTCACAGAAAGGAGAATTAGATCGATCGTAATATAGAAAAAATGTAATCATAATGACTGAGAATAGTGGGCGGAGTGAGGCGATGACTCAGATGACTTAAGAAGAAGTGACGTTGATATTTGGTTATACACGATCGAGCATGTATGTATAATTGGGCCGGGTTAGTTTAATTATTCATGATGGGCTGGAATGGTTTTTAGTTTTTATTTTAGTTTAGTTTCTAGTATAACGGGACTCTATATATATATATATATATATATATATAATTTAAAACATTTGTAAACTTAACTTGCATAAACAAAAATTTATATGAACTTATAATAATAATTATTGAAGTTCTTTTGTTTTTTTTTTCAGTTTTCATTTTTTTCCGGTTATGGAATTTAATTTTTAAAAAAATTATTAAGTTATTAAATAATTTTAGGGATTTTGTTGAATTTGTTTTAGATAATAACCATGTCTTTTTTTGGTTGATTTTTTGTATTTGTTTTTACGTAGCACAAAATCTACAATCTTTGCAAATTAAAATTTTGTTTTTTTTGGTGTTCCCTATTTTTAGTATGATTTTTAGAATTTTGTTTGATATTACTATATATTGGAGTAATTTGTGGAATTTAATTTTGTTTTAAATTATAGTTTGTTCTGTATAATATATTTTGTTAAGTTTTGGTGTCATTTCCAATCATTTTATGTTTTTCTTACATTTTAATGTTTTTTTTAATATTTTATTTAAAGATTTTTTGTTGATTATGTGGTTAATTGTATTTTTGTTTTTATATTTTTGTTTAATGATTTTCTTGCAAATTATATATATTTGAACATTTAACCTAACATATATTTTAATATTTCTTATTTTTTGGGGTATTTTTTTTCTATTTCATTAGATTATATATAATGTACTTGAAACATTATAACTCTTTATAACTATTTTATTTTTTTATTAAGTAATTTTACAAATGTGTGGTTACTAAGAATTCTTTATAACTTTTTGTTACAAGTGTTATATATATATATATTTTGTCAAATTTTGGTGTTGTTTGTTTTGTTGGTTTACTTTGTTTATTATTTTTGTTTGTTTGTTTATTTTTGAAAATGATATGATATTTGTTTATAGTGTTGGAGGTTTGTGACTTTGTGGTGCAATAACTTTTTCTTGTGTGTTTTTCTTAAGTATATATCTTGAATCCATTATATCTATTATATGGCAACATGCTCTTTCCACCTATTTATTAATTTACTAAATTACCCCTAAAATTATGTTAATGTTAAAAAATAATGACTTTCAAATGATTTGAACCCATGACCTCCATGTTCTAAAGTTTTTATGTTTACATGTATTACCACTACACTAGAACATTTGATGATACATCTTTTCAAATCAATGATTGCATACATATACAATCCATTTGCTAAATTTTTTTTAGTATGACCTTCATGTACCAAAATTTTTATGTTCACATGTATTAGTACTACACTATAACATTTAATGATGTATTTCTTATAATCAATATAATTGCATACATAGACAATTGACTTGCTTTTTTTTTAATGTTTATTTTCAAATTTATTCATAATAAAATTAATTAAAATGATAAGAACATGTAAACTATTTTTAATTGAATGTACGTGTATTTAATATAAAATTTTAAATATATAATTCACATGGCACACGAAATAAAATAAATTTTAATTTTAATTTCTGATACATGTATATTAATATTTTTATCTGGACACCAATTGTAATATTTATTTATGTTTGTTACGTGGTACACGTATGAATGAGCATTTCACCATATCTACCCGAACTGATTTCCTTTCCCATTTGGATTATGGATTCGGGAAATTTTTCGGGTCAACGTGAAATAATATAGAATAAAAATTCGTGCAAAGGTAATAGGCTCGGGGATTAAGGTATCCCGGCACGATCCCCGCTTCCGTTCCCCGACTGATTATCATACTTAGAAAAAAACAATTAAACATAAATTTACTAGATTATTAAAGAGATTGAAAATATGTGTATTTAATATAAAATTTTAAATATATAGGACTCGAATTCACATGATACACGAAATAACATAAATTCAAATTTTGATTTATGGTACGTGTATATTAGTTTTATTTTGTAAAATTATAAATTATATTAGTTATCTATGTTTGTTATTCTCATAACAAAATGAAACTAATTCACGTGTAACACGTAAGGATGAGCATTTCATCATGTGATCTCGATCTGATCTGTTTCCCATTTTTCTTAGGTATTTGACAAATTTTTCGGGACAACATGAAATATTATAGAAAAAAAATTGGAGGACGGGAACGACCTCAAAGATTAATGTATCCCAGTCCGATCCCGGATTTCGTTCCCCAAATGATTGTCATATTTATGAAGAATAATTTTTTAAAATATATGTTTACTAGATTATTAAAAATAATATAATTCAAAAATTCAAAATTTTTATAAACTTAGAATTTCTGATATAAAATTTAAAAAACTAAAATAGAATTTTAATACTATATTTCATCTTTTTTATTAAAAAATTAATTCAAATCTCTATTTATAATATAATAATAATTTTATCATGATTTATCAAATTAATTTTATTATCCGATATATTCGAGAATATATACATTTTAAATAAAAAAAATTAAGTATTTCCCATTTTTTGCGGGGATCCTCGTTCCCCGTTCGTGCTAAGAATCATGAAGCAAAATAATCCTCATTCGGGGATTGATACGGGTTCAACGATTATGTTCAAAATTTTAACTAAAAAAATTAAAATCCACGATTTCTCGCGGGAATCTCTATTTCCCTTTCGGGGCAGAAATCTAAGAACATAATGATCCTCGTTCGAAAACCGGGACGGGTTCAATAATTATGTTCGAATTCGGGGAGTGTGATGGGTATAACACTACCCGACCCTGAATTGACCGACCTGATGCCCATCCCCAAGTATACATACAATATGAATTCGTTTATTGTTAAATTTGGACATCTAGATACGAAATACACTCAAATAAATACCAGCAAAAGAATAGGTACATCAATTTTTTTATCTAACTTAAAAAAAACAATAATACAACTAAATAAGGTACAATAAAATGTTAATCCAATTTGTTGACAAATATTAAAAGAGTTTAATTGAAATTCAAAAAAAATAATGTTACCAAAATAACATTCGAAAAACGTATACATGTTTAATGTGAGAGAGATATAACAATTAACTATTTTATTATAATAACACCTATTCAGCTCGTGAAGATAACAATAGTAATTTTATATAAACATTGAAACGCAAGTCGATGAGAGATTATCAAAGATGAATGGGAGATGATTGGAGAGAGAAAAGATGAACAAACTTAAGGTTGTTAAAGACAAAAGAAAGGTGGTGGGGCAAGATAAATGTGCATATATGATGTCGTTGGAGGAAAAAGAGGATCTTAGAGGTATAATGAGGTGGCTGGATAGTGATCGTAAAAAGGCCGAAGTGAGAGTGCACATGATCAGTAATAAATTGGAGTAGATATGAGGTAGACATATGAGTAGAAGAGAAAATAGATATTCAAAAAATGTTGCGCTAAGATCGAAAGTAGTTAAAAGAAGACTTAATGACCTTTTGGTCCTTCAAGTTTGTACAGTTATACCCATAAAGCCCTACAGTTTTAAAGTGTTCCTTTTCGCCATTCTAACTTAAAAAATGTACCTTTTAGCCACAAAACCGTTGTCTTTTTGACACAAAACCGTCGTCTTTTAGAACGAATAGATGACGGTTTGTGGCAAAAAGGTACATTCTAAAGTTAGAGGTACGAAAATGAGCGCTTTAAACTATAGAGTTTTATGGGTATAAATGTTCAAACTTGAAGGGCCAAGAGGTCATTAAGCCTTAAAATAACTACTATCATGGTAATTCTTTTAAGATTTTACTGAAAAACAAACTAAAGGACACTATTATCGTGGTAATACTTAATAGCTAACGATTAACTCTTCTTGTATACCACTTTTGTCGGTTATCCTTCTCACATTCAATAAACATCACTATAAATATGATCCTCGAAATTTAAAGTATGCTAATAATTTGAATTTAGAACGATTATTAACAATTGAATCTTAGTGAACCATTGAAGTGAAAGGTAAAACACACTGACAAGAGGATATAACGAACTCCATCCCAAATTTGAAAAATATTATATGAATTAAAATGTGGCCTGTGCCTTGCACGGGCTATCATGCTAGTTTACTATAATAGCTATGACCAAACTATACCATCAAAACCTGCTTACGCACGCTAATTATATATAGGATATAAAATGTTATTTTTTTTATTAAAAAAATAAAAACCTATTATAACTATGATTCTCCTTTTGCAATTATTTTATTTAACACGAGGTAAAACACTCCTATTTGCTATTAGAATTCTATGTTGTTTTTTTTTTAAAAAAAGAAACCTATTACAGTAATATCCTTGGACCGACAAAAAATATTATTATACGAAGATTATTCTTTAATAGAGGTTGACATATAAATTTCTAATTTTAAAATTCAATTAATAAATATTTATTATATATCATAAATACATGAATTTAGAAGATACAATATATGATAAGTTTATAAAACAAAGGAAAACAATATAGAGGTTCCACACCAGTAGGATAAAACTCCACCAATAGGGTACAATATATTTACAAATATACTTACAACAACATATATATAAACCATTTTTATAGATGAAGTTATCACCATCCATCAACGAAATACAAAAACATGATATTAATCAAATATATTGATATTTGATTAATATCCATATTAGTCAAAAAAACAACAAACAATAAAAAGCACAACAAAAGCACAACAAAAACACAACATACATGGTTCTAAAAAATACATTATTTGTGTAATTACAGAATTACAATTATAATAGGATTCCAATACTTTTTATATTTTATTAAAAGATAAAATAAAATCCTAGGAAAAATAGGAATTTAGTGGTAAAACCGAAATAATGTTGGAACCATAAAGGTTATAAATAGAGGAAAACATTAATAAAGGTTATAAAGGAATTTAAGGTTATAGATCAGATAATTTCAATAGTTTTCCAGAAAAACATTAAGGAATTTGCACTTAATTGTTTTTGTCGCAAATCGAATTTTAAAAATAATTTCAAAAAATAGTAAAATCATAAAATAAGAATAATATTTATGATAATTTTTCAATTTTAAATTAATCATTAATTTAAATAAATTTTCTCGGCGACCAGTGCTTTGCACGAGTTTATCATCTAGTAAATTCAAATAGTTAGACTTGGTAAAATTTAGGGAAATTACCCCATATATTATCTTTTTAAAATTATTTTCAAAAATACTACCACTTTAAAAGTTATTTACAAAAATACTATCTTTTAAGTTTTATTTTCAAAAATACGATTTGCAACCTATGCAACCTTTTGTATATATGGGCGGCGCCAGCCGCAACTTTTAATTTTCGGTTACATATAAGGTTGCAACTGAAAACTGGAAGTTGCAAAAGTTGCAACTGAAAACTGGATTGCAACTTACAGTTTCCAATTGTCATTTTCGACCAGTTTTTTCAAAAAACTGGTCGGAAATGACAACTGAAAACTATAAGTTGCAACTTCCAGTTTTCATTTTTCGAATGCATATACGGTTTCATATGAGGTTAATTGCTATACAACCTCATATGCAACTTCGATGCTATATATATACGGGAGCAAACGAATTTCCGATTGCAAATTCCAGTTTTCAGTTATCATTTTCGACAAGTTTTTTGAAATATATATATATATATAGGGAGCTACTCTAGTGAGAACTTCTTAGAATGAGAACTTAGTACCTGAATTAAATCACCAAAATCAAGCAGAATCACCAAATGACAAAAAATACTATTTTACAGCGGCACGTCACTGCTGACGTGGCAGCGGGACCACAAAAAAATATTTTTTTGGTGGGAAAAAAATTTTTGGCGGGAATATTTTCCAAATTACCAAATTTTTAGCGGGAAAATTTTCCAAATCAATAATATTTTGGCGGAAAACTTTGCCAAATCACCAATTTTTGGCCGGGAAAATTTGCCTAATCACCATTTTTTTGTGGGAAATTTTTAAAATTCAAAATTTGTTTTTTACTAAGTTCGGCGGCTTGATTTTTAAAAAATCGGGGGCCAGCCCCGATTTTTTAAAAATCAAGATAAGTTAGGATTTAGGGTTAAGTTAGGGTTTAGGGTATAGGGTTGTAATTAAACAACCCTGAATCCTAAGTCCGTATATGATTTATTCGTCATTCTGAATATTTCTAAAATCCAAAATGGAACTGTTGAACCCTAAAGGTTAACTGTTGTGTTTAGGAAAAAAGCTAATCTAAGTGATTTGTGGATCACTAGTTTTTGGCGGGAAAACCACTTTTAGGCGGGAATTTTTTTTGGGGAAATCTTTTTGGTGGGACCTAATCTCAGCCCTCTATCTAATATTAAAAATTTAAATCTCGACCTTCTATTTTTTCCTCCCGCAGTCCCTATTACCCTGCTCAATCACCCACTCCTTTCCAATTTCTATTCTCCCATTTCCCCATTTCCCTCTCTTCCTCTTCCTCTCTCTCTCTCTCTCTCTCTCTCTCTCTCTCTCTCTCTCTCTCTCTCTCTCCAAATTATCTTCTCAACGCTCCCTCCAGATCTCTAAATTGAGTTATTGGTGTTGTGCGACGATATCGCATAGAATATTCTCATTTCCTTTCCTCCGGACCTGAAATCTCCAAATATATGTCACCGATGATGACGACTCATTGGTGGATATGCTTCGATGATGTTATTTCATTTGTAACGATGTGTTTACTAAGAAAGACATCATTTTTTTATTGTAGATCTAAGTGACTCGATTATATAGATGATAGTGAGGATTATGAGGGAGGAGGTGGTCGTGGTTGTTGATGTCATGAAAGTGATTTGAATCGATGGTGATGAATGGAGAAATGATAGTGAAAATTTGTGATGTTGATTAAAGATAGACTGATGAGAGGGATGCTCTATTTTTTTTTCTTTTGTGATTATCATTTAATTTTTTTAGCGATTTGTGTTTATAATTTTGCTGATTTGAGACGAATTTTGGTGATTCGATAGGAATTTGGTCGGGACGATGAGGTGGTGGTGGGATGTGCGATAATGTGATGCCTTAAATCTTCATAATTTTAGGTTTGAATTTGATGATTTTAGAGTTCGGTAAACCTCCTTTTTGAATTGTCAAGTTAAGGTGCAAAACCCAGTTAGGAGTTCTTGATGTCTCTCATTTTTTTGATTGTTTTCATGTCTTGTTTATAACCCATGTCTTCAGCTATTTAGTTTTACCTATATATATATACATATATATATATATATATATATATATATATATATTAATGTAACTTGGTAAGTGTTCAAGTAATTTAGTCTTTAGGTTTATTGATTGTCTTGGGTCTTGATTATTCTTGGGTTGAGTTATCTTTGCCTGGACAATGGTAATGAAGAAATTAAAACAGGGTACTCCAAAATTCTAGAATAATAGAAATAAAAGGTATTTGATCATTTTGCAAAAAAAAAAAAGATATTTGATGACTATAACGTATAAACTAATAGAATAGGACTCAAATTTAAATTCATATAATTCACTTAAGCAATAAATCCGTTATGTTCTTATCTAGACAAGATGTTATTACATATCATATGAGTTAGGTCACAAATAAAAAAAAACTTGGTGTTAACCATGCGTTTTTGGCTAAATTGGTTGTTGTGGTTTAACTGACAAACTTTACTACATAACTATGCTTATGTACTTTGGACATGTATTAATATCATTTTGGCATACATAAGAAGTGATTTGTGGGTTTTACTTATACATATATTGTTAGAAAATGGAAAGTTTGAGGCATATTAATAATATGTTCTTGATGTAATTTCCGGAAACTAACAAGTAGAGGTTGTTCCTTGTAATGAGTAATTAAACTTTCATGTTTGGATCTAAGACATTTTCTTAGTGGAATCCATAAATAAATTGAGTTGAAAGAAGAATTGATTATTGATTTATTTTAACAGGTTTCAGATTTATTTGTTATAACAGTACTGGAAATTTGGATCAGTATTTGGATTAAATCCTGATGGAATTTTGGATCAGTACTTGGAGAAAATCCTGATGGACTTGGTCTGACATCAAATACTGATGGGCTAAATCCTGATGGATATCAGTTCCTGATGAGTACTAAATCCTGATCCTGATGGACACTAAATTCTGATACTACTGATGACCAAATCCTGATGCTACTGTAAAATAAATCCTGATGCAGTTAATGAAATTAAATCAGAATATTTACTTTCCTTTTATGGAGTATCAGTTACGTTTATTTTTGGTATTATATATACAATACAGAAAGAATGAACGTTTAGAGATACGATACGTCCTAAGGATAGAAACCCAATCTGTTTTCTTCCTTCTCTGTTCTCTCACGATACATTCAGTAGAAATACATAGTTTTCAGGCGAACTGAGGTGCTGGTCGCTGTTGATCACTGGAGTATTTGTGAACCCATTGATCGGTGTTGTTTTATCCTGGAAGTGATATTGCTGCAACCCAATCACAACGTAAGTGGGGCAATATTCTCTTCAAGAATAACCAAGTCTTCTCGAAGGGCTTGGTGACTCAGCTATTCTTCTATCTCTTATTAGTACTTGCCATAAGCTTTTGTGAGAGATAAGTTACTCTTGACTTTCTCGTTAATTACAGTCTCTAATTATATTCTTGTTTTGCCTTCGTGATTTGTTTTGTTAATTGGTTATATGCCTGTTCTTGTTTAAATATATATAACTGCCTCATTGTTGCGTTGTTTAGTGTAATATACCCAACAATCTTGAAGAGAATAATTGTGTTATATATTGTTAATTAAGAAGATGGTTAACAAAACTGAAACTCCTGTTATTGAGACTAGTTCTGGGTCTGCTGTTACTGCACATATCATCGACTGGACCACGTATCGTTTCCCACAGCCTATCGATTTGTCAGGAATGCCTGATAAATTCGATGGGGGTGTTGGTTTTTCTCGTTGGCAGAAAAAGATGAAACTGTGGTTAACGGTAAAGGGTCTATGTCCGGTGGTGTAGTATGAGAAACCAATTGTGGATAAGGAGAAAGCTGAAACTGTTAAGGTTTATACTATGTGGGAGGAAAAGGATGGGGTGGCTAGGGATGCAATTCTGGCAGATTTAGCGAACACTCTATTTGATGTTTATTCATCAGACTCCTACACTGCTAAGCTCTTATGGGAGAAGCTTGACTAGACACATAATACTGACTCGCAAGGGTTGGAAAAGTATTCTGTGGCTAGGTTCCTTGATTTCAAACTGGTGGATACTAAATCCATGACTGATCAAGTGCATAAGTTTGAGATGTTGATTCATGCTTTGAAGGAGTCTGGTATGGACCTACCTAAAAAGTTTCAGGTTATGTCTGTGATTGAAAAGCTCTCTAAGTCTTGGGAAGAGTTTGCACTCTCCCTGAAAAGACAGAAAGGAGAGATCACTTGGACAAACCTGATGTTGGACATCTCTGTGCAGGAGCAACACAAGTCCAAGCAAGGACATATGATGCCTATTGAACATGCTGGGAGTTCGAAGGTGAATGTAGTGACTGTTGGATAGAAAAGAAAGACTGTCACTAAGAAGGAAAACACTAAGTCTAAGGACAAGAACAAGGCTAAGAAACCAAAGACAAACAAACCATGTTGGTCTTGTGGACATGTTGGTCATTGGATCAAGGACTGTCCTGTAAAGAAAGCTAAGAAACCTGTTGTGGGAGCATAAGCTAACACTGTGCTTGGAACCACTGGTGGGCCTACGGTTAACATGGTTGTTGGTGAGGCTATTGCTTCTGAAACTGACAACGGGTATGTAACCTACAACCCTGTACTTCTTTCCACATATTCATCTCATGAATGGTTGATTGATACTGGAGCTAATGTACATATTTGTACTGATATTACTCTATTTGTATCTTATCAACAGACTCATGGAATGACTGTGACGATGGGGAATGCTAGTGCAGCTCAAGTACTTGGAATAGGAAACGTGGACCTGAAGTTCGCTTCTGGGCGTGTTCTATCCCTCACTAGAGTGCATCATGTTCCTGATATTTGTAGAAATATAATAAGTGGAAGTTGTTTAGTTAAGAATGGTTTTGAAGTTTCTTTGAAATGTAATCAAGTGGTTACTGCACATACTGGTGTATTTTTTTGGCAAAGGTTACTTGTCAGATGGATTATTTTTGATAAATGTTGAGCCTACTTTGGGCTGTTTTATTAATAATAATGTTGCTCCTTCTATTAATTGTGTTGAATCATCTGATTTGTGGCACTCACGTCTTGGTCACTTGAATTTTGGTTCTCTAAAGAATATGATGAACTTAGAGTTGATTCCAAAACATGCCATTGATAAGAAATCTAAATGTCAAGTATGTGTGACTGCTAAACAAACTAGGAAACCCTTACATAATTTGGTTAGTGATTCGAAATTTAGAGTTAGTGCACACAAACATATGTGAATTTGGTGGTGTTTTGACCAAGGAACATAATAGGTATTTCATTACTTTTATAGATGATTGTAGTAGATATTGTTATGTTTATTTGCTTAAACTTAAAGATGAAGCACTAGATAAATTCATTATGTTCAAAACTGAAGCTGAAACACAAACTGGTAAAGTACTTAAACGTTTGAGACCAGATAAAGGTGGTGAGTATACGAGTAACTCGTTTAATGAATTTTGCAAGAGCAATGGTATAGTTCATGAGGTAACTCCACCATACAAACCTGAGTTTAATGGGGTGGCAGAACGAAAGAACAGAACCTTTAAGGATATGATCAATAGTATGTTGATTAATTCTGGGTTGCCTAAGTACATGTGGGGGGAGGCTCTGAATACGGCTTGCCATATTCTGAATAGAGTTCCTCTGAAACATAAGGACAAGACACCTTATGAATTATGGACAGAGAAAAGGACTAGTTTAAAATATCTTCGTGTGTGGGGGTGCCTTGCAAAGGTACTTGTCCCTGAACACAAGAGAAAAAAACTAGGTCCTAAAACTGTTGATTGCATCTTTCTAGGCTATATTGAAACCACTACAGCTATGAGATTTTTAGTGTTAAAATCTGACATAGATGGAATAGTGGCTAACACTATAGTTGAATTTCGTGATGCAACATTCTTTGAGGATGTGTTCCCTATGAAGACTGGTATACCTCAGGGTATTCCTGATAATGATCCCACTCACACATCGAGTTGCATTCCTGATCATGTGGAAAGGATGACAAATGTGGGGGCAGATCCTGTTAGTAGCTCTACTCCTGATGAAGTAGAGGAACCTAGAAGGAGTAAGCGTGCTAAGGTAGTCAAGGATTTTGGAAGTGATTTTATCACTTACAATATCGAGGATGAACCTTTAACTTTTCGGCAAGCCATGGATTCTTCAGAATCTAGGTACTGGAAAGGTGCTGTAAAAAGTGAAATTGACTCTATTGTTTCCAACGGAACATGGGAGTTGGTTGATCTACCTCCTGGGTGTTCTACTATAGGATGTAAATGGGTATTCAAAAGGAAGATGAACCCGGATGGCTCAATAGATAAGTATAAGGCTAGGCTGGTAGCAAAGGGCTTTAAGCAAAAGGAAGGCATTGATTATTTTGACACATACTCTCCAGTTGCTAGAATGACAACAATCCGAATGCTTATAGCATTGGCTTCTGTGCATGGTCTTATCATCCATTAAATGGATGTAAAGACAGCTTTTCTTCATGGTGAACTTGAAGAAGAGATTTATATGGATCACCCTGAGGGATTTGTTGCCTCTGGTAATGAGAGGAAAGTATGTAAGTTAATCAAGTCTATATATGGCTTAAAACAAGCTCCAAGTGACTGGCATAAAAAGTTTGATAAAACTGTTTTAGAATCACAATTTGTAGTTAATGAAAGTGACAAGTGTGTCTATTACATGGTTAAAGGGAATGAATGTATAATTGTGTGCCTGTATGTGGATGATATTTTATTGTTTGGAACCAATATTGAGATTATTAACGAGACAAAAAGGTTTTTGAAAAGGCATTTTGAGATGAAGGATATGGGAGAGGCTAGTGTGATTCTTGGTATCAAGTTGACTCAGTCAACTGATGGAATAACCTTGTCAGAATCTCATTATATAGAGAAATCTATACTTGAGAAGTATGGTTATTCAAATTGTAGAATCGCAAGTACTCCGTATGATCCTAAAATTGCCCTTGTCAAGAATAGTTCAGGAGTACATGTGTCTCAGTTAAGGTATTCTCAGATTATTGGGAGTTTGCAGTATCTTGCTAATGGTACTAGGCCGGATATTTCATATTCATTGTCTAAATTAGCAAGATATACAAGCTATCCAAACAAGACTCATTGGGATGCTCTTGATAGAGTGCTTAGATATTTGAAAGGCACCATATATCTTGGTCTGCATTACAGGAGGTTTCCTGGAGTGCTAGAGGGATATAGTGATGCAAGTTGGATAGCTAAGAAGTCTGGTTCCAGTGGAGTGACTAGATACCTGTTTACCCTTGCGGGTGGAGCAGTGTCTTGGAAGTCTTCTAGACAGACTATTATAACTCGGTCTACTTTTGAGGCTGAGTTGTGTGCATTAGATGCCACGGGAACTGAGGCTGAATGGTTACATGGACTTATGTCAATGTTACCTGTAGTAAGTCGACCACTTCCTGCTTTTGCTGTTCATTGTGATAGCCGTACAACTATCGACAAGATAAACAGCAAGAAGTATAATGTGAAAACAAAGAGACATATCCAAGTTAGACTAAAGTCTATAAGGGGTCTAATGTCTGATAGGATCATAGTTGTTGAGTTTATTGGAACTCAAGAAAACCTAGCTGATCCTTTGACTGAGGGACTTGAGCATGTTGTTGTCCTTAAGTCTAGGTTGGGGATGGGACTGATATCCCATAATGATTCATCTACGGCGGGAACCCAATACACATGAGAGGAGATCCCTCGAAAGTGTATTCAATGTGGTAATAACAAGTTGTAAGGGTGAATTGGTTGTACCTTTAACTACATAGATTGATACTCACGTATCTGGAGTATATCCCCTGTAAACCTATAAGGTACTGTAACTGCCAGAATAGCAAGAGTTATTTGAACTCTGAATGGGGTCAAGTCATATGACGAGATGCTAGCAGTACATCTCTGGAGATGCCCAGCTAAGCGAATGTAATTGTGTGGTCGCAATTAGAGGAAAGGGTTATTCCTTGAAGCATTCGACGAACAGGATCGAGACATGACCATTAACGTCTCAAAGCCGTAGATTGGCACCATAGCCTTTGACTTGTCGTCATCTATGGAGTGTGGTTACACCAAACGGATAAAGATTCAAGGTGAAACATTCCATTTGAATCCGGTAGCCATTGAAGTAGAGGACTTAGGAGGGTTCAAACCCGGAAGGGCACCTACTCTGAAAAACAAGTCATGATGAGGATATATATGTATTTGCATTTCTGTATGGATTCGTGGGGGTTGTTGTGGTTTAAGTGACAAACTTTACTACATAACTATGCTTATGTACTTTGGACATGTATTAATATCATTTTGGCATACATAAGAAGTGATTTGTGGGTTTTACTTATACATATATTGTTAGAAAATGGAAAGTTTGAGGCATATTAATAATATGTTCTTGATGTAATTTCCGGAAACTAACAAGTGGAGGTTGTTCCTTGTAATGAGTACTTAAACTTTCATGTTTGGATCTAAGACATTTTCTTAGTGGAATCCATAAATAAATTGAGTTGAAAGAAGAATTGATTATTGATTTATTTTAACAGGTTTCAGATTTATTTGTTATAACAGTACTGGAAATTTGGATCAGTATTTGGATTAAATCCTGATGGAATTTTGGATCAATACTTGGAGAAAATCCTGATGGACTTGGTCAGACATCAAATACTGATAGGCTAAATCCTGATGGATATCAGTTCCTGATGAGTACAAAATCCTGATCCTGATGGACACTAAATTATGATACTACTGATGACGAAATCCTGATGCTACTGTAACTGAAAAAAAAATCCTGATGCAGTTAATGAAATTAAATCAGAATATTTACTTTCCTTTTATGGAGTATCAATTACGTTTATTTTTGGTATTATATATACAATACAGAAAGAATGAACGTTTAGAGATACGATACGTCCTAAGGATAGAAACCCAATCTGTTTTCTTCCTTCTCTGTTCTCTCACGATACATTCGGTATAAATACATAGTTCTCAGGCGAACTGAGGTGCTGGTCGTTGTTGATCACTGGATTATTTGTGAACTCATTGATCGGTGTTGTTTTATCCTGGAAGTGATATTGCTGCAACCCAATCACAACGTAAGTGGGGCAATATTCTCTTCAGGAACAACCAAGTACTCTTCTCGAAGGGCTTGGTGACTCAGCTGTTCTTCTATCTCTTATCAGTACTTGCCATAAGCTTCTTTGAGAGATAAGTTACTCTTGACTCTCTCGTTAATTACAGTCTCTAATTATATTCTTGTTTTGCCTTCGTGATTTGTTTTGTTAATTGGTTATATGCTTGTTTTTGTTTAAATATATATAACTGCCTCATTGTTGCGTTGTTTAGTGTAATATACCCAACATATATAATTTTAAATGAATGATAAAATATTCAATTTTTTAAGTATAGAAAATGTGCTTTATATGTATCTTTGACGATTTTTGTGTAATTTTTTTTACCAATATTAATAAATAATAAATTTCATTTTTATAAATTTTTACCTCTTTCGATATGAAAAGGTTATTTTTTTTATTTTTTGGGTGGTTCGTACGTATTTGTTTTAATAATTATGCAATATAAATATTACATTATTTTTATAAATGTTCAATTCGTTAAATAAAAAATTATTTATTATATTTTAAGTGATTTCTATGTAACCTGAATTTTTTAAAATGTAAATGTAACTATTATTTTTATTGATACTTAATTCTTTAAGTAAAAAAATATGATTTGTGTGTATTTTTTAGTTAATTATGTGTACTATTAATTAACGATGTAAATAATAAGTATTGTTTTAGAAATGCTCAACTCTTTAATAAAAAAAGGTGATTTTTGTTTCTTTTTATGATTTATGTGTTTTTTGTCAATATACAATAGAAATATATAATATCATGTTTTTTGTGATTTTTTTTAAATGTTCATGCGGTTTTAGGCAATAATCAATGGTTTGGAGGTAGCCGATAGTTACCTATTACAAATCCAGACTAAATAAAGTGAACAAATATGGAAATAGTGTAGCGAATTTATGAATTTAAGGAACATCTAAAGGCAACAATTTTTCTTTGGACGGAATGGTTAATCACCATAATGGGTTGACAAGAATTGTGTTACATAAAAAAATGGCTATACAATTTGACTGTATTACAAGTTACAACTAAAGGAAACAAAAACTAAAAATTTTTAATGCTCCAAAACATGCAGAACTTGACGATAGCCAACCCTGTTGATTCCTTCAATCATATTAAAGTAAACTTGACAGGTACATAGAAATGGTAACAATTACCTTCTTGTGGAAAACATGTTTTGTTCCTTTACCATAACAAGATTGCTTACCATCAGAACGACACTCTTCATCAATTGAGTCACTAGCTTTTGAATTTCGAGTGCTTTACATAATTTTTCAATTGTAAATGTACAATAATAAGTATTCACATTCTTTCTCACATCACATCCTTTATAAGGTAAAAGGGTTTCTTGATACTGGAAGCCTTTTTGGTACATATCATTTTGGTCAGGATAATAATTTACAACCTTATCTATAGTGACCACATTAAAAAAAATAAAGAGGTCTAGGTTCACAATTGATATAGGCTAAAAGTAAACCCTAAAGGCACATTTAATATGGCATTAATTAGACCCGGAATGATCCAAACGTGGGGCCCACTAGATGGGCCCAATCCCTATCTATAATATTAATTTCGTAATTAATATTAGGGGTAATGAACAGCTCAGCAAATAAGAGTCAAACAAGGATATTACTCTTGCCTGACTTAGCCTCCAAGATACATATTCCAACATGGAAACTGATTCTTAAAAGGAATAGATCTAGAACCTTCCTTGAGGCGGTGGCTTGCCCACCAAGTCGCCTAACCCTACTACGATTCTAAGGCTTCTCAGCCTATATAAAGGGTCAGACCCCTCATCCTAGAACTACGTTTTTGGCTTGATCCTTGATATACATCAAGGTACGTAGGCATCTCGTAAAGGCAGATACAACTACGAGTACGAGAACAGCCATTAAAGCTCGAAGCTCACAAACCCTAGCCAACATAATCATAACCTAGTTTTTATTCCACAACATTTGACGCCGTCTGTGGGAAGAAGACATCAACCATGGTTCAAACACGAAGAACTGCACCAAGCACTACAGAGCCAATCGCTACCGAGGCTCTACCTCTTAGCTCTGCTCCTCCAGTCACTGAACAAGTACCTCCAACATCCGGGACTATCGTTCCATATCAAGTTTCTCAACCCCTAGGGACGACTTCCCATATTGAGAGTACGCTACCTCCGATCGTCCACACAAATCCAGGGACTAACCAGGTGGGGGTTTCTCCCCTGATTGTAGATCCCAACAACCCTCCACAAGGGGTTCAGATCCACACTACGGATCTTCCCATAAACACCAATCCGATGTATGGGCTGCCTAACTACCCTCCTACCCAGGGAGCTGGATCAAGTGGTCATGCCCTGTATATCCGAGATCGAGATGATCGAGATTTTTCTGGTCCTTATACGGATGATTCATCCTCTAACGACGATTACGATCGTGATGAAGCTCCAAGGAGGCGACGTGCAAGTAAAAAACCTCGAAGAAGAACTCGAACTACTTACGATGGACTCCCTTCGACAACTGCTGAGAGGATTAAGGCTTATGAGGCCGAGATCTTAAAATTGAAGGAAGATATGGCAAGGGAACAAGCGAGGTTGAACAAGAATGGACCTCCTCCAACTTCAGGAGGGATCCCTTTTGTTGATTTGGAAAGACCTCCGAGGAGGCAAAAAAGGGCTGATGCCCCAACTGGAAGAACAACGAGGGTAGAAACCCCCAAGAGCAACCCCAAGGATCTGATACCACTTGGGGATCCTGATGATCCCACGCCCCCGTTTACCGAGGAGGTGATGTGTTAGGTCCGGAATAACGTAGAAGGGGGGTTGAATACGTTATTTAAAAATATTTCGATTTTCGAGATGTGAAAAAATGAGGTCAACAACTGAATCGAAATAAAACAATTGGTTCGGGAAAATATCTTTGAACTGATAAAAACCCAAGGGGTATTACAACTTCTAATCCAGCGGATTAGCTTCAAAAAACTCGAACACTCCTAAGGATAGTTTAGGCACGAGGACCTTCTATCCGACACTTCCTGAAAGCGAGCTAAGCCGGCTTTCCTACTAGATGGACTGTCTAGCAGCTTACACAGAGAAGATATTTAAGAGAGAGAGAAAGTTGTGTGTTGAGGTGTGTTTGAAAATGAAATACAACAAGCCTATTTATAGATTTTTAGAAAATCACTATGCTTCATAGTAACCCACTAAATTACGTAAGGAATGATGTTTGTTTTCTCTGATAATCCTCATTTTTCAAACCTGCTGAATTTGATTTTCAAAGATCTGCCGAACTTTGATTTTTCAAAGTTTCAAAAATCAAACATGTGGGCCCCACATGTTTCTTACTTTTTGAATAGTACTTTTGGGTACTATTCATGAATAGTAACTCCGGGTACTATTCACCCGGTGTGAATAGTGATTTCGGTGAATAGTAATTCCGGTTACTATTCATGTGAATAGTGATTTCGGTTACTATTCATTTTCCTCTTTATTTTTGACATCCTTAAATATTCAGCTTCTGAAATGGAGGATATCAACACTGCTCTCAATCATACCTTTTTAACAGTTTTTCTGAGTTAGATACTTCGATTCCTTTGTGAAGATGTTGACGCCTAGTGCAAATGGTCTGGTTCACAGATGACTAACATTCACTCGTGGTCTTCGTATCATGTCTTTAAGAATACTGTAATCTTTTGGCCTTTCAACTGAATCATCTGTACATCTTATTCTGTCACTGAGGCTTGATCATGTTAATGAACTTCTTTCAGCGACTTGATCCTTGTTGATGCCTGTTCTTCAACTTTCACGATCCCTGTATAGAGTTAATATTATTTATCTTTTATCCTAGTTGAGTTATATATTTCCTCTATTACATATTACATTACATTATGCTTTACAATCTCCCCCTAAACCAAACCAAACCAAACCAAACATACCCAGTATATCCCGCATGAAGCAGGGTCTGGGGAGGGTACAATGTACGCAGACCATACCCCTACTTTACAGTAGAGAGGCTGTTTCCGTGAAGACCCCCGGCTTAGTGCACCGAATAGCAAAGTGAATTTAATACAATGATGATAAAGGTGGGTAAAGTAATCGACCGAACCTGGGCCCATGGCCTGGATCTCATGGGGCTTACCTACTCGGGCTAGGGGCACTCTTCTCCTGACCTAGGAAGACCTCCAGCCAAGCTCCCTGCGCCTGCAAAATCAGAAAACAGAAGACAATATGAGGATGAAAAGCCAAGCTACTAAGCTAATGCTAAACGAGAGAGCTCAACTCTGAGGCTCTCAACCACAGAACCACTCCCTAGAAGGGAGTCAACAACTCTAATCTGGCGCCTCCAACAACTCCTATCGGCTATCGCGTTCTCGTCCAAGTTTACGGCCTTCAAATCCATCCTGAGCTGTTCTTCCCACGACCTCCTTGGTCTGCCTCTTCTCCTCACCCCAACAACTGAAATACTCTCGACCCTCCTCACCGGGGCTTCCGGAAGCCTCCTACGAACGTGGCCGAACCATCTCAACCTCCCTTCCCTAACTTTCGCAGTAAAAGGTGCCACCTCCAACTCGCTCCTGAAAACCGCATTCGGGATTCTATCTAACATCGTGCGGCCACAGGACCACCGTAGCATCCTCATTTCAGCTGCTTCCAACTTGCACTCGAGGGCCTTCTTCGCTGCCCAACACTCCGAACCATATAGCATCGCAGGACGGATAGCTGTTCTATAGAACTTCCCTTTCAGCTTTAACGGGACTTTCTTATCGCACATCACCCCAGACGCAGCCCTCCACCTTAGCCAACCCGCGTTGATACGATGCGTGACATCATCTTCAATCTCACCCTCCTTCTGGATGATCGAACCCAAATACTTGAACTTTTCCGTACGAGGGACGGTCTGATCTTCAATCCTAACCTCCACCCCTTCCTCGTTGGCATCACCACTGAAGTTGCACCAGAGGTATTCGGTTTTAGACCTGCTCAGACGTAGACCTTGGGGCTCCAAAGTGGATCTCCATAACTCCAACTTCTCATTCACCTCCCCCCTCGATTCCGCCACTAGCACTATATCATCGGCGAAGAGCATACACCAAGGGATGGCGTCTTGAATCCCTCGCGACATGACATCTAGGATCAGGGCGAAAAGAAGAGGGCTAAGGGCCGACCCCTGGTGTAGCCCAATCTCCACAGGGAAATAACGAGCATCACCGACTGGGGTCCGAACGCAGGAACAAGCTTGAGAGTACATGTCTTGAATCGCCCTAACGTATTCCGACGACACTCTCCTCTCCGCTAGGCTCTTCCAAATAGCTTCACGGGGGATTCTATCATACGCCTTCTCAAGATCGATGAACACCATATGGAGGTCTTTGCGACGCTCTCTGAACTTTTCCATAAGGCGTCTGACGAGGTGAATGGCCTCGGTCGTCGATCTTCCCGGCATAAAACCAAATTGGTTCTCTGAGATTTCAACCTCTCTTCTAATCCGAGATTCAACCACTCTCTCCCAAAGTTTCATAGTATGACTGAGTAATTTAATTCCTCGATAGTTACTACAGTTCTGGGCGTCACCTTTGTTCTTGAAGAAAGGAACTACAATACTGCGCCGCCACTCCTCTGGCATCTTAGAACCCGAGAGAAGTGCATTAAACAGATCTGTAAGCCATAGAACGCCAACCTCACCAAGACAAAGCCACACCTCGATTGGTATCTGATCCGGACCTACCGCCTTCCCTCTAGCCATCTTTTGAAGGGCACCCTTGACTTCCTCTCTGGAGATACGATCACAAGGACCGACTGAGCGAGCGGGCGAAAGAGTGACCTCTTGCGCCACACTGGCACCACTCCGTGTCGCCCCATTAAAAAGATTGTGAAAATAAGAACTCCACCTCTCCTTAATGGCATCTTCACTTATTAACACTTGGCCTGAATCATCCTTAATAAACTTAACAGAACCCAGGTCGCGCCGCCTTCTCTCCCTAGCTTTAGCTAGTTTAAAAATAGCGTTCGCTCCTTCCTTGGTATCTAGGCGCTTATACAGCCCCTCGTACGCTTCACTCTTGGCTTTCGCCACAGCCTTTTTTGCCTCTCGTCTCGCCACCTTGTATGCTTCCAGCTTCAGAGACCTCTTCGTCCCTGAACTCGACAGAAGTTCTTTAAATAACATACATTTTACCTTTACTTTCTTTTGAACCTCCTCGTTCCACCACCATGACTCTTTATGTCCACTGAACTTTCCTGAAGAAACCCCCACCACCTTCTCGCCCACACACCGAATAGCCTTCGCCATGTTGGACCACCTACAGTTAACATCACCACTAAGATCGAAACAACCTTCTTTGAACAACGAATCCCTGAATTCGGCCGCCTTAACTCCCTTCAAGTCGTTCCAAAGTATTCTTGGTCTTGACTCTCTCGTTCTGCGAACAACTCGGCCACCAATGGAAAGATCCATGGCCAACAGACGGTGTTGAGAAGCACAAGCCTCACTCCGGAACACCTTGCAATCTACGCACGCCCTAGCATCCCTCTTGCGCATAAGAAGGTAATCTATTTGAGTGTTGAGACCTCCACTGCTGAAGGTAATGAGGTGTTCAGGCCTCTTCTGAAACACAGAATTCACAATCACCAAATCTTGGGCAGTAGCAAACTCCAACAACGCTGACCCACCGGCGTTCCTGACCCCGAAGCCGAAACCCCCATGGGCGCCGGGGTAGCCATCCGACCTCTCACCAATGTGGCCATTAAAATCTCCACCCAGCACTACAAGTTGGTCACCCGGAATACTTCCAACCAACTCATCTAAACAGACCCAAAAAGCCTCCTTCTCTGAGACGCCCAAACCGGCTTGAGGGGCATACGCGCATACCACGTTCACCACCTTCTCCCCCACCACCACTCTGACGGCCATGATCCTGTCATTACACCTCGTCACGTCCACGACGTTGTCTTTAAGATCATTCGCCAAAAGAATACCCACTCCGTTCCTCGAGTTGGCAAGACCCGAGTACCACAACTTATACCCGTTCGCTTCTCTAGATTGAGCTCCCTTCCACCTAGTCTCTTGAATACATGCCACATCCACCCTTCGCTTCTTCAACACATCCACGAGCTCCAACAATTTGCCATTCAGGGTACCTAAATTCAGACTGCCAACACGCAAAAAACGCGACATCGATAAAACATAATAAAATACTAATAGTAATAAAAGTCAATACAAGTAATTAAATAAATAGTAATAATAATAATAATGATAATAATAGTCAAAACAATAATGATAGTAATAATACTAATATTAATAATAATAAAATAGTGATAATAGTAATAATAATAATAATAATAATAATACTAATAATAATAATAGTAATAATATTAATACTAATAATAGTAATAATACTAATAACTAAATTAATAACGGAATGAAAAGAAACAGGAAACAAAAATACAAAACGAAACAAAAAGAAACAAAAAAGCAAATAAGAAAGAAAAAAAGAAAAGAACCGAACAGATGAAAAACGGAAAAAGGGGTATGGGAAGGGGAATCGAGGATAACTCAACTGATACAAATAAAATACAAAGATAAATAATATTAAAGTGCATTCTGGATCATATATATACATTTTCCAGATTTCTAAAAATTAACCAAGTGCAAGACAATTGTTCCTGTAGATTGAACATATCTTCAAGTTTGCCTTTGCTTTCTTTCCACATTGCACTAATACTCCCATTAGTTTTTCCTTTCCCAAAATAAAGTTAATTCCGTGTCAACAACCTTTTCCTTGCCTTTACGCCTAGTAGATTTTTCTTGTTCATCCATCTTCTCCCCCTCAGTTGGGTTATCCTCCAGAGTAGTAGGATGTGGAGTTGGTAATTTAGACGAAAATCCTTTTACCAAGAAATTGATTGCTTGACTAAACTGGGCTGCCATGGAACTTAATTGAACCTGGAATGCATAATGTTGAATGAGTTGTAAATTTTTGATTTCTACAATGGACTTACAGATATTTGACAACTCTTTCTCCATTGTTTGGACCCGTGTAAGGAGTCTGGTGTATTCCTGTCTGGTTATAGGTGCATGTGGTTGAGTAGGTTGCTCACTCGTACGTTCTGCAGGTGTTTCACTCAACACTATATATTCACTCGGTTTAATGGTTTGGGTTACACTTACATGTTCTGTTGGTGTTTCCCTCAACTTTCCTCTAGAGCTTCCACCGATATGTGTACCTGCAAATGAAATCATCGTAGCCCCTTTTTCAGAGGTCACGGATGGTGCAATGAAAGTTCGTGAGCTTCCGTCCTCGCGTGAAGCGAGTTGCCGACCACTGGTAAAAAGTGGTAAATCTCGAAAGAGATCCAGAGATTTTCCCTCTGGGAGGTTAAACTTGAATTGATTAAATGGCACAAAACCCAAGTTTCCTTCGTACGTCTGTGAAGACACTTGGTTCATAAAAGAACCACCCACCAATGGATCATTCCGTAAAATGGAAGATTCACCAGCAGTTATTGAGGTAGGTAATTCCACCTCGGATGCCTGTGAAGGCATTTGATCTTTTGAAAGATCATCAACCACTCGTATGTTCCGTGAAATGGAACTCAAGATAGTTGCTCCCGTCAATTCAATCTCATTTACATTTGCACTCATTGGATAAGAAAGAATTGTTTCACTAACAGTTGCAGTTTCCTCAGGTTCATTTGGTTTACTTCTTTTAGAATGAGGTAGAGCTGCTGATGTTACTAACTCCTTATGTGGTGCTGCTGAGGCACTATCTCCCTCAATAATGTGAATAACTGGTCGTTTAAGTGACAATTGAGGTGTAGGAGTTTGTTGTGTTTGTGTTTGCATTTGTAGAATGGGCTCTTCGACCTGTGTTAGAGTCGGTGGGATTTCCTGCTCTTGGTCGGGTAAGATGGCCACTGGGGGCTGTAGAAACTGTATTTCCTGTGACACAATAGGGAATACAAAGGTTGGAATAGCAGGGATTGAAATATTACCTTGTCGTATACCTGCTCTCACTGGTCGTGGTAACAACGGAAGTGGGACAGTCTTTAGATATTCAGTTAGGACTGTAGGCACATCCGTATATTTCTTTTTGCTTATGTAATTAATTACATTCGTCTTTATGGAAGAACATTCCACCTTTTGACCATTTTCCAAGCGTACCTGTCTTCATCAATCAAAAAATCATTTAATATTAACTGTAGAAACCTTGGATATAGACATTTGACATTTTGAGTTCGAACATCTCTTGTTCCCAAGCGTTTCATTTTTAAAATGATTTGACCAAGCACTATTTTTCCAAAATTAATCCTCAAATTATTGGCGACCGCATACCCTATTATTTGAATAAATTCAGGTATTCGATCTTGATTTGTTCTATCTGAGGAAAAAACATGGTTAAGAGTGTGAAAGAAGAAATTCCAGTACTGGGTTAGAAACGTTCTAGAAGGATTACCAGTATTAAAATTGCCATCTTGGTACCTTATAAAACGAAAGAACATTTCAATCTGTTCGGGTGTAGGATCAGAAACGAGATTTTCCATAGGAAAATGAAGAATTCGATTAACATCTCGTTCAGTGACCCTAATCGACCTACCAAATAGTCGATATGTGAATGCACACCCGTCCTGTCCAGAAGTGTTAACCACACTGCAATATAATTCACACAATGCATCATGGTTAAGCTGCACATGTGTAACTAAAGCATAGCGGATTAATGAATGTTCATTCAGAAATTGTGTCCAAGCCCGAAATTGTTCATCCTGAATGGTTTCGATTTGCTGAATGGAAACAGGATTAACTTTAGCAATTGAAAAGCTTCCCTGCAATGCCATTTTCAAAAACTTTGAGGAAATTCAAAAACAAGGGTTAGTGCGTATAACAAGGATATGAAATCCGCTCTAAACACCACCAGCTAGATTGTGAGATCTTTCCGATCAAAGCTTGAAATATTCAGCAACTGTGTGTGTATGCTCTGTATATCTGAAAAATGATGATGTTAAACACAAACAAAAACTCATCATTTATAAGGTTTCAAGTATTAGTGGGTTAGGTGTAATAGTGACAGGTGTTTGAAAAATAACATCGCTCAATAATTTCTCACCTAACTACCTAATTAGCCGAAAAAAACATCTTATCACCGAAACCTGTCGGCCGAAAAAACATCTTATCGCCGAAACCTATCAGTCTATACACATACACATATAATACTTCTAATTATTATGGATTTAAAAATAATCACACAGTAAATCAAGAATTAATCCACAATAATCTGATAAACTCACAATTAAATAGACATAAAATTAACAAAATATCATTAATTGATATATGTCAATAAAATATTTATTTAATTATGCTACAATTAACTCAATTATTTACTAACTAATTACCATAAAATATAGCATTTATAAGCATGGCAATTAATATAGAGATAACTGTGAAATGAGGACTGGATGCAAAGTAAATTCACAAGTCCTAAAAATATGGACATTTAAAATACCTGTGAATTTATAACAAATTGCAGTTATTGATTATCCAAAATTAATTTGACAGATTTAACATCCCAAGTTCACCAACTAACCTGGAGAAAGTGGATTCATCCAGTGGTTTAGTAAAGATGTCTGCAATTTGTTGATCTGTGGGAACAAAATATAATACCACAGTTCCGTTCATGACATGCTCTCGTAAGAAATGATACCTGATATCAATATGCTTAGTCCTGGTGTGTTGAACTGGATTGTTGGCAATGGCAATGGCACTCGTGTTGTCGCATAGAATTGGAATTTTGTCCAACATGAGTCCATAGTCCTGAAGTTGATTCCTCATCCACAGGATCTGAGCACAACAACTACCTGCCGCAATGTATTCTGCTTCGGCTGTTGAGGTAGATACTGAGTGTTGCTTCTTGCTGTACCAAGATACCAACCTTCTTCCTAGAAACTGACAGCTTCCAGAAGTACTTTTCCGATCAATCTTACAACCTGCAAAGTCAGAATCTGTATAGCCAATTAGGTCAAAACCTGTTCCTTTAGGGTACCAAATCCCAAGATTGGGGGTTCCCTTAAGGTATCTGAAAATACGTTTAACAGCTATAAGATGTGACTCTTTAGGGTTAGCCTGGAATCTAGCACATAGACAAGTTGCGAACATAATATCTGGTCTACTAGCAGTTAAGTACAAGAGAGAGCCGATCATACCTCGATACTTCGTGATGTCAACTGACTTACCAGATTTGTCTTCATCAAGCTTGACAGCAGTTGGCATCGGGGTCTTGGCAGTAGCTGCTTCTTCCATCCCATACTTCTTCAGAAGATCCTTTATGTATTTTGATTGGCAGATGAAAATACCATCAGGCTTCTGAACAACTTGAAGTCCAAGGAAGAAGGACAACTCACCCATCATGCTCATCTCGTACCTACTCTGCATTAGCTTAGCAAATCTCTTGCATAGCAAATCATTAGTAGAACCAAATATTATATCATCCACATATACTTGCACCAGAATTATATCATTTTTATGCTTTTTATGAAAGAGAGTTTTGTCGATGATACCTCTTGTAAAACCATTTTCAAGTAAGAACTTGGAGAGAGTATCATACCATGTTCGAGGGGCTTGCTTGAGACCATAGACAACTTTGAAGAGAAAGTACACAAAACCTTCAAATTCCTTGTCTTCGAACCCAGGGGGTTGTTCAACATAGACTTCTTCCTCTAGATCTCCGTTCAAAAATGCACTCTTCACATCCATATGAAAAACCTTAAAGTTGGAGTGTGCAGCAAATGCTAAGAACATCCTGATTGCTTCAAGCCTTGCAACTGGAGCATAGGTTTCATCATAATCAATTCCTTCTTCTTGAGAGTAACCCTTTGCTACCAATCGAGCCTTGTTCCTCGTAACAATACCATTTTCATCCAGTTTATTCCTAAACACCCATCTAGTGCCAATTACAGATTTACCTTTTGGTCTTGGCACCAGCTTCCATACTTTCTGCCTTTCGAACTGATTGAGTTCTTCCTGCATTGCAGTTACCCAATCTGGATCATCAAGAGCTTCATCAACCTTTTTAGGTTCAATTTGAGATAAAAATCCTGCGAAATTGCATTCATTCTGTGTTACTCTTCTAGTCTGTACACCCGTGTCCGGTTCACCAATGATCTGTTCAAAGGGATGCGCTCTACTCCATACCCTTTGTCTCGGCAGATTTGATCTTGATGATTCCCCAAGTTCATAATTGTGTTGAGAGTGATGACTAGTAGATCCAAAATCATTGTTTGCTCCCCCTGAGCTGTTGCTTTCAGAGTTTGATGAATTAGAGTTTAATGAACCAGCAGATGCATTATTTGATGTTTCTTCACTTGATTGGGGTTCATTTTCATCGTTCACTTGCTCCCCCTCAACATGTGCTACTGTCTGATCTACTGGTATAGATTGAACAATAGAGTCTGAAAGAGTATCAGAATTTTGTTCATTCTCAAATCCCAGCTGGTCATGTTCATTAAAATCTTCAGGTCCTGTTATCTTTTTATCATCAAAAGACACATGGATAGATTCCATGACCACTTTTGTTCTCAGATTGTAGACTCTGAATGCTTTTGTGGATAGTGGGTATCCAACAAAGATTCCTTCATCAGCTTTTAAATCAAATTTGGAAAGCTGTTCTGGATGAGTCTTAAGAACAAAACACTTACATCCAAACACGTGAAAATACTTCAGGTTCGGCTTCTTCTTTTTCACCATCTCATATGGTGTTTTACCATGCTTGTTTATGAGTGTAGCATTCTGTGTGAAACAAGCAGCTTGTACAGCTTCAGCCCAGAAGTAAGTTGGCAGCTTTGCTTCATCAAGCATGGTCCTTGCAGCTTCTATGAGAGTCCTGTTCTTTCTCTCTACTACTCCATTTTGTTGTGGAGTTCCAGGTGCAGAGAATTCTTGCTTTATTCCATTTCCTTTACAAAACTCTTCCATGATTGCATTCTTGAACTGAGTGCCATTATCACTCCTTATGATTTTCACTGTGTGCTTAGATCCTTTGTCCAGTTGTCTGACATGCTCTGTTAAGATTGATGCAGTTTCTTCTTTCTTGTGCATGAAATATACCCATGTATATCTGGTGTATTCATCAACAATAACCAAAGCATATCTTTTCTTTCCAATAGACATTATATTTACTGGACCAAATAAATCAACATGCAATAAGTGATATGGCTCAAGAATTGAGGATTCAGTCTTACTTTTGAATGAAGTTTTCCTTTGTTTTGCCTTTTGACATGAGTCACATAGGCCATCTGGAGTAAAAACTGATTTGGGCAATCCTCTCACAAGATCTTTCTTCACTAGCTCATTAATGCTGTTGAAATTCAGATGAGAAAGTCTCTTGTGCCAATCCCAGCTTTCTTCAATTGATGCTCTACTAAGTAGACAGATTGCAGAGCCATCAGAGTTTGTTGAAAGCTTGGCTTCATAAATGTTACCATGCCTGTATCCCTTCAGAACAACTTTTCCTGTAGATTTGCTTACAACTTCACCATGTTCTTCAAAGAAACCCACATGATAACCTCTGTCACAGATTTGACTCACACTTAGCAGATTATGTTTGAGTCCTGAGACTAGAGCTACAGATTCAATGATGACATTCCCAAGTTTGATATTGCCATATCCCAGAGTCCTTCCTATGTTGCCATCTCCATAAGAAACACTTGGGCCAGCTTTCTCCACAAATTCTGATAGCAGGGATTTATTTCCAGTCATGTGTCCTGAGCATCCACTGTCCAGAACAAGGATATTTTTCCTATTACCCTGCAATCACAAAAACCACTAATGATTAGTTTTAAGGACCCAAACTTGCTTGGATCCTTTGGCCTTATTAAGTTTGTTAGCTTTTGCAGTAGAAGTCTTATCAGAGTTTGTGTTAACATTCTTTTTATCAGAATTTATACATGTAGAATCAATCTTGAATTTATTCAAAGAGGGTTTACATTCGTAATTATCATAATACAAATTATGGTACTCTTTGCATGTATAAATAGAATGCCAAATACTACCACAGTGAAAACAAGGATTCTGTAGCTTAAACCTAACTGAACCACTCTTAACTCCTGACTTAGGAGGTGTACAGTTTATATTTTTATTCTTCCTGCAAAAAGCAGCAAGATGGTTAGGACTTCCACAGTTATAACATTTCTTCCTAGGAGCATTGGGAATAGGCATATAGTTATTGCTTTTACTGATGCCTACCTTTCCATTTCTGTTTTTCCTAGGTTCTTTTACCTTGTTTATTCTTTTTAACTCCTTCAGCTTGTGTTTAAGATGTTTCTGAGACATTGAACTAATATCTACTGATTTGGCTTTATCCTGTTTTGGTTTGTCAGATTTTGGTACAAACCTCACATGATTAATTTTGGGTTTTGCAGCCTTTTTAGTAAATACAGGTTTAGAGGTCTCAGCTTCTAGGTTGACAGTTTTCTTTTTATCAGTGTAACCTAGACCTTCTTTCCAACAATCATTGTCTATGATATCCTGAGTTTTCTTACCAGAGTTAGTCCAAATTTTAAGAATGTTTCTTTCTTTAGCAAGTTCAGATTCAAGATAAGCATGCTTTTTCAATAATTCATTTTTAACAAAAATAGCATCATCTCTCTCTTTCTGAATTTCTAACATCTGGACTAATTCTGATTCTAGATAATCATTTCTCTTTCTAAGGTCTAGACTTTCAGATTTTATTCTTTCATTTTCTAAAGTCTGATCTCTATAGCTAACATGCAAGTTTTTAAGAAAGAGTCTTAACTCATATATATCAGTAGTATCAAAAGCTAGAATAGAGTGAGGTACCTTGGTCTTAGTAGCTTCAGAGATACTATCAACATTTGCCATCAAGGCGTAGTTCACCTCATCTTCAGAGTCTGAAGTGTCAGCCCAGTCCTTCTTCTTTGTGATGTAAGCTTGACTTTTATCAGCTTTGGCTCTCTTGCACTCAGGTGCAAAATGTCCTTTCTCACCACAATTATAGCATGTGATCTTGGACTTGTCGACTTTCCCAGACCTGCTTTCCTTTCCCTCAGTTTTTCTGAAATTCTTCTTGTCAAAATTTGAATCTCTTCGTGTGAACTTCTTTCCCTTCCTGAAGTTCTTGTAAGCCATCTTCTTGAAGCCTTTCACCATTAGGGCTGCAAGTTGTATCATCTCAGCATCACTACCATCATCATCAGAGTCTGTGAGATTGTCAGAGTTTGAGTCATCATCAGAATTTGATGACTCAGTATCAGACTTTGTAATAAGAGCCTTTCCTTTGGATTGACTCTTTTTCACAGCAATTTCTTTAGAAGCTTTCTCCTCAGCTTTAAGAGCAATTGACTTGGTCTTGCTTCCATGCCTCTTGCTTCTTTGTTCCATCTCAAGCTCATGAGTCTTAAGCATTCCATAGATTTCATCAAGGGACATGTCTTCTAGATCATGATTGTCTCTGATGGTAGTGGCCTTTAAGTCCCATTTCTCAGGAAGAGCCAACAAAAATTTCAGATTGGAGTCTTCAAGATTATACTCCTTATCTACCAGTGATAGATCATTCAACAATTTCAGGAATCTGTCATATATGTCTGTTAATGACTCATCAACATTTGAGTCAAAGTGCTCGTACTACTGTGTGAGTATTGTTTTCCTGTTCTTTTTGATGGCTTTGGTTCCTTGACATCTGACTTCCAAAGCATCCCAAATCTCCTTAGCAGTTTTGCATCCAATGACCCTGTTAGACATAACATTGTCAAGGGCGTTATGTAATAAATGCCTTACTTTAGCATCTTTGCTAATAGAGGAGATATCTTCAGGAGTGTAGTCTTTCTTCTCTTTTGGAATCATTTTCTGTTCTTCTCCAGCAACTGCAACAGACAATTTTGTAGGCTTATGTGGACCATTATGGATTCTATCTAAGTACTCTGGATCTGTAGCTTCCAGAAACATTTCCATCTTCACCTTCCATATGGGATATTCTGATGCCCTGAGTATTGGAACTCTAATTGATTCATATCTGCTTGTTGTTGGAGTTTGTGTTTTCTCTGTCATGATTGTATGGCTTTTTGTATAGTAACAGAGTGGCTCAAAATGAACAGTACGGTATTTATGAACAGTACCGTATCTGTGAATAGTACCATATTTTTGAACAGTACCATATCTGTGAATAGTACCGTATTTGTGAATAGTGCCGTATATGTGAATAGTACCGTATCTGTGAACAGTGACGTACAACACTGGATCTGATCTGTATATCGATCAACTTGCTCTGATGCCAATTGTTAGGTCCGGAATAACGTAGAAGGGGGGTTGAATACGTTATTTAAAAATATTTCGATTTTCGAGATGTGAAAAAATGAGGTCAACAACTGAATCGAAATAAAACAATTGGTTCGGGAAAATATCTTTGAACTGATAAAAACCCAAGGGGTATTACAACTTCTAATCCAGCGGATTAGCTTCAAAAAACTCGAACACTCCTAAGGATAGTTTAGGCACGAGGACCTTCTATCCGACACTTCCTGAAAGCGAGCTAAGCTGGCTTTCCTACTAGATGGACTGTCTAGCAGCTTACACAGAGAAGATATTTAAGAGAGAGAGAAAGTTGTGTGTTGAGGTGTGTTTGAAAATGAAATACAACAAGCCTATTTATAGATTTTTAGAAAATCACTATGCTGCATAGTAACCCACTAAATTACGTAAGGAATGATGTTTGTTTTCTCTGCTAATCCTCATTTTTCAAACCTGCTGAATTTGATTTTCAAAAATCTGCCGAACTTTGATTTTTCAAAGTTTCAAAAATCAAACATGTGGGCCCCACATGTTTCTTACTTTATGAATAGTACTTTTGGGTACTATTCATGAATAGTAACTCCGGGTACTATTCACCCGGTGTGAATAGTGATTTCGATGAATAGTAATTCCGGTTACTATTCATGTGAATAGTGATTTCGGTTACTATTCATTTTCCTCTTTATTTTTGACATCCTTAAATATTCAGCTTCTGAAATGGAGGATATCAACACTGCTCTCAATCATACCTTTTTAACAGTTTTTCTGAGTTAGATACTTCGATTCCTTTGTGAAGATGTTGACGCCTAGTGCAACTGGTCTGGTTCACAGACGACTAACATTCACTCGTGGTCTTCGTATCATGTCTTTAAGAATACTGTAATCTTTTTGTAAGATCCCAGATTATTTTAGGATTTATTATTATTATTTTTATTATTATTTTAATTATGTTAATTAGTATTTAAAGGATGGAATTGGATTTGAGAATATCGTTGTGGAATTCAACGATATTTAGTATTGAGTTTATATAAGTATATATTGAGTTATGTGTGCCAATGTGTGCCCCAGTATTTTATTGGTATTTTTAGTGATTTAAAAATATTTAAATCAAGTATTATTGATCTTCAAAAATCTTTATTTAATTATCGGAGGGCTTAAAAATCATGAAATCTTTTGTAAAATTATCTTTATATATTCAGTGAGTTTTTAAAATTGTTGGGTGGTCGAGTATTTTAAAATGATTTTAAGAGTTTTATTGCTTTTAAAGGGTCAAAACTTTGAAAATTCATATTTAATTCATTTTTGATCCGAAAAATATTTCGAAAATATATACGTGCTTGTAATTTTATATTATTTATTTTAAAAATGAAAAGTGTGATTTTCCGGAAGTTTTATTTAATTGTGAATTTTTTTTTATAAGTCGTTTATTAGAAAGGTAGTGCTTTATATTAGTATTGGGCCCAAGGCCCATTATGTTTATAACCCAGCAGCAGGCATATACGGGATATACACACACGCAGGAAGTTTCGAGAAGGGAGAAAGAAAAAGAAAAGGGGAGAAAAGAAATTGGGAGAAGAAGAATTGAAGAGGGGAAATCGGATGGTGTGTGTATGTATATATATACGTGTGTGGAGTGCGTGTATAGGTGTGTGTTGGTTGTGCGCGTGTGTATGTGTTGAGAGGAGAGGCTGGGCAGGTGTTGCGCGGTCGGGGAAGGAGACCATCGCGGGTGGCAGGTGGCCGGCGGTGGTGGCGGCGGCTCCAGCAGCTTGCGCGAGGAAGATGAAGCTGGTGGTGGTCGTGGTTGTATGCAGCAGCAGTGGTAGAGAGAGATGACTGGAGAGAGATGGCGGAGGGAGAGAGACAGCAGTGGTGGTGTACTCCGGTGGCTTGACTTTCGGATCGGAACGAAAGGGGTATAATTTCGTAATTTTAATTATTTAATTTCGTATTTAATTAGTTTCAAATTATGCTAATATTGTGGTAATTTAATTAGAGTTAAATCGTGTGATTTTATTGTTGTAATTTAATTAGTTAAATTGCGAATATGTTGTGATTTAATTAGTATTGTTGTAATTGTAATTGGATTTAAATAGTGAGATTTATTTGTGAGTTTAATGTGTCAATTTACGTGGTTAAATTAATTTCCGAGATTTAATTCGGGGAAGTATGATTGTTATTTATAATTAATTGGATTAATTGTGAGCCGGTTGTGTGCTCAGGTTTTTGTGATGGTTATTGGTTTATTATTGTCGGATTAGTTTTTAATTGCTAATTGCTATGTGGTATAATAAATGGGAGTTTATGTGATTTGACTAGTTATAAATGGTCGTCAGAAAATGTTTAAGTGCTAAATGCTACAAGTGGAGTCGTAATTGTGGGATGTCATATTTGACAACTACTTGGTGTTAGATTATATATATGTTAAATGGTTATTGGTCATGTATATCGGTTTTACTTATGTAAGTCGAATTATGGATATTGGTGGATTGGCAATGTTGGTATTATTTGTGGAATTTATACGAGTGACTAAATGGTAAGTATGGGAATACGTGATACATGTTAAATGTTAGAATTTTATAATAATTAGAATTGTGCTAGGGGTTATGAGAAGATCACAAGTTTTTAAATGTCAATATTTAAAGGACTTGTGTAATTCTTTTCGACTAATCCCTAGGGCTTACGAATATCCATGATTAGCTATCACGAGTATAATTAATATACTTGAGTGATGTGATCATTGATATAGCGTAAGTAATAGTTAGTGCTAGGGGTTGTTCCCTAGGGCTTACGAACGTCAATGATTGGTTGTCACGTGTATCATTAAAATGCGTGAGAAATACGATCATTGGTGTAGCGTAAGTAGTAGTGTAAATCATTATGTGCTAGGTGCCGCATGTCTGGGCGGATACTTTTCTTACTTGTTTGCTTTTATGTTGCTGCAAGTTGAGGCAGTTTTATTTTATTTTTGTAAAACAGGGTTATAAATTGTTTTGTTTGGCATGGAGGGGCTGAGCCCATAGTCCGATAAACGAATACTTCATGCCGAAATTTTCTAAAAATCCCCTGTATTTAAAGCTATTTAAATTATTTAATTTAAAGATTTAAAGGCATGTATGTGTATGAGTATTTAAGTATATATGTGATGATTAATGAGGTGTGGGTTTATATATTTATGTATGTATTGCTTTGCGAGTTATAAGTAATTAGTTATCAATTGGGTTGTTTATGTACTAAATAGTACTTTACTATTATTTCGAGTATAATTAGGGATTCGATATGGTCCCAGCGAGCGTGTTGACGAGACGATTAAAGAAAAATGAATGTATGTCGAGTAAAGACCGAAGTATAGTAAGTAGCGAATCGATGCATTGGAATTGAGGCAAGTATACTATCCTCACTTATCGTTCAAGTGATGTGAACCCTCTTGTTAATATTTATATGTCCTTTCAAATTGTTTCTTGCAAACATATATACCCTTCATTTCTAGTTTAAATAATGTGATTTTGTTTTGCTGAGCTATACCCTGCTTAGTTAAATCTTATTGCTTTGCTGTCTTTAAATCTTTATATCAATTGTTTCCTTGATCCTTAATCTTCAAATGTTGCTCCCTAAAATGAGAATGGATTAATTAGAGATGATTTTAAAATTTCCTTATACTGGGCTGGTCTTTTGCCAGTGAGTTTAAGGACTTAAAAATGAAATGATTTAAATTATAAATATTAAATTGTTTATAAATTGGAAAAACGTAAGAGGCTAGGGTGGTCCTAGTCCAGCACTTTTATTAAGCGTAAGAGGCTAGGGTGGTCCTAGTCCAGCACTTTTATTTAGCGTAAGAGGCTAGGGTGGTCCTAGTCCAGCATTAAAGGCCAATGTGTTGCCTAATTGGGAACCCTACTTCAAAGGAATGTGGACTTTACGTGGCTGATCACCCGTATTGTCCGTAATCAGGAGAACAATACAATCAACTTAAATGTTTTTAAAAGGTCTTATGAAAAGTGTGTATTAAAAATGGAATGGTTTTAAGAAAAAGAATGTTTTAGTGAAAAGTGATGAAAGAAAGGAATGTTTTGATAAGATATATATGTTTCAAGATAAATGGTCAGTAATTTCGGAATTTGGATAGTAGAGTTAGTTGCTTTCTATCTTGATAAAATTGGGAACTCGGTAAAACAATGAGATTAAGGATGGATAGAAGTTTTCCAGTTATTCCCTTCTCGAGTAACATTGTACGTGAAAGGGGAGTAAGAATAATTGGGGAATTTCTTGATATTCTTTTTCTCAAAGTTTTATCTGAGGCCGTATAGTTGGAAGAAAATGGAAAAGTTTTACTCTATGATTGAAATTGAATGATCTCTTGAGTTAAAGTATTCATTGATATTGCTCATCAATGAATTATCATAATATCGTTATTTCACTATATTATTAACTTGCTGAGCATTCTTTGGCTCACACTTGTTGTTTTTAAAAATCTATCTTTTCAGTAAGCTAGTTGGCGAGGCTTAGCCTGCGCAGTTCAGAAAGTGGAAAGAAGAAGCAGGATGCTGTTATGAAGCTGACGAGGATCGGGGTATTTAGATTTAAAATTTGATTTGTTGTATGTATATAGTTTTAGTAGTTATAGTATGTATTTGATTAGTTGGCCTGGTATACTTCTATTCGAAGTTATACCAGTGATTTAAGTTTGTATAAAGTTTTGTATATAGAGTTGTATTTAAGTTGGTTTTGGGTTTTTTCTTGTTTCTAGAACTGTAACCTAAGATCCTGAGTTGGGAGTTGGGGTCAAAGAGCTTTTGATTGAGTTTTTATTTTGATTTCAGTTTTAGTTTGATTTCAGATTTTTAGTTTAGTATCCAGCAGGTTTATGTTGTATTTACGAATACATCATGGCCGATTTTTGTTAGAATTATTGAGTTTGCTAGCGTGACGCCCAAATCTACTGACCCCGGATTTGGGGGCGTTACAGGTTGGTATCAGAGCGTAGATAGTAAACTAGAAACGAGAGTGTGTAAGAGTGTGTATAGTTAAGTAAGGAACGTCAGAGTTCATATAGGACTCGTGTTGGACTATTGGATATTGTACCAGTTAGTGAGTTAAAATGTGAGTGGTGACATATAGTTGAGCGAAGTTGGGTAGAAACCCTTGAGGCTGTAGGTAGTGGAACCTTCAGAGTCTAGATCGAATGAGGAGTCAGCGAAGGAGTCTACAAAGAAGATGTACGTGGAGACCCTGGCAATACCTTCCTTTTCTTTTAATCAATATTCCTTTGTTGAGTTATTTTGACAATTGTCTTTCCCCAAATTTGGGATTCCAGTTATGACAGAGGTTGTTTTGATGCCTATTTCCTTTATTTCTAAAACCCTGTCAAGTTTGATATATGAGTATCGAAATTTCTTCATCATCGAATAATCCTATTGTTGATAGATCATCAATTCTCAGTATTGTGCCAGTCATTTCTTTCCTGATTATCCTTTTCTTCTGAAGTAGTACCCATGGAATCCGTTTAGTTGTAATCCAGGGGTATGTCTGAGAATTTCTCATCAATTGATTGTTAATTCGATGTTCGAATATTTTTTATGTTTCTTTACTCCAACTGAGGTGAACAACCCTATTTACAGGGGACACAAGGACTGTTTGTCTGTGTGATAGCAGTCTGATGGGACGCCATCACTTGTGTGTTGTGAAGTACAAGAAGGTTAATTACCTTTAGTCATGTCTTGAATAAGGCACGCAACAAGGTTCATTTGATCATGTTGATCACTCAGTAATCTTTCATTTCCAAGAATATTTGTTTGAAAACTCATAAATTGATTCCACAATTGTAGAAACCTTTGCTACGATGTGAAATCATTCTTTTCAAATATCATGAATCATAATATCTCGAGTAGTCTTGAACGTATGCCAATCGAGTTTAGAATACTAGTAACGCGTGGCGTATAGTACTATGATTAGAGTTGTTCTATATAGAAAGATCAGTAGAGATCCCAGTATAGTAAATAAGTATCCAGAGTACAGATTAGTAGAGTTGCGGATGCAACCCGAGTTGGTAGAGTAAACCCCAGTAACCCTTCTTTACCTGATTCCGAGGACGGAATCCTTTTAAGGTGGGTAGAATGTAAGATCCCAGATTATTTTAGGATTTATTATTATTATTTTTATTATTATTTTAATTATGTTAATTAGTATTTAAAGGATGGAATTGGATTTGAGAATATCGTTGTGGAATTCAACGATATTTAGTATTGAGTTTATGTAAGTATATATTGAGTTATGTGTGCCAATGTGTGCCCCAGTATTTTATTGGTATTTTTAGTGATTTAAAAATATTTAAATCAAGTATTATTGATCTTCAAAAATCTTTATTTAATTATCGGAGGGCTTAAAAATCATGAAATCTTTTGTAAAATTATCTTTATATATTCAGTGAGTTTTTAAAATTGTTGGGTGGTCGAGTATTTTAAAATGATTTTAAGAGTTTTATTGCTTTTAAAGGGTCAAAACTTTGAAAATTCATATTTAATTCATTTTTTATCCGAAAAATATTTCGAAAATATATACGTGCTTGTAATTTTATATTATTTATTTTAAAAATGAAAAGTGTGATTTTTCGGAAGTTTTATTTAATTGTGAATTTTTTTTTATAAGTCGTTTATTAGAAAGGTAGTGCTTTATATTAGTATTGGGCCCAAGGCCCATTATGTTTATAACCCAGCAGCAGGCATATACGGGATATACACACACGCAGGAAGTTTCGAGAAGGGAGAAAGAAAAAGAAAAGGGGAGAAAAGAAATTGGGAGAAGAAGAATTGAAGAGGGGAAATCGGATGGTGTGTGTATGTATATATATACGTGTGTGGAGTGCGTGTATAGGTGTGTGTTGGTTGTGCGCGTGTGTATGTGTTGAGAGGAGAGGCTGGGCAGGTGTTGCGCGGTCGGGGAAGGAGACCATCGCGGGTGGCAGGTGGCCGGCGGTGGTGGCGGCGGCTCCAGCAGCTTGCGCGAGGAAGATGAAGCTGGTGGTGGTCGTGGTTGTATGCAGCAGCAGTGGTAGAGAGAGATGACTGGAGAGAGATGGCAGAGGGAGAGAGACAGCAGTGGTGGTGTACTCCGGTGGCTTGACTTTCGGATCGGAACGAAAGGGGTATAATTTCGTAATTTTAATTATTTAATTTCGTATTTAATTAGTTTCAAATTATGCTAATATTGTGGTAATTTAATTAGAGTTAAATCGTGTGATTTTATTGTTGTAATTTAATTAGTTAAATTGCGAATATGTTGTGATTTAATTAGTATTGTTGTAATTGTAATTGGATTTAAATAGTGAGATTTATTTGTGAGTTTAATGTGTCAATTTACGTGGTTAAATTAATTTCCGAGATTTAATTCGGGGAAGTATGATTGTTATTTATAATTAATTGGATTAATTGTGAGCCGGTTGTGTGCTCAGGTTTTTGTGATGGTTATTGGTTTATTATTGTCGGATTAGTTTTTAATTGCTAATTGCTATGTGGTATAATAAATGGGAGTTTATGTGATTTGACTAGTTATAAATGGTCGTCAGAAAATGTTTAAGTGCTAAATGCTACAAGTGGAGTCGTAATTGTGGGATGTCATATTTGACAACTACTTGGTGTTGGATTATATATATGTTAAATGGTTATTGGTCATGTATATCGGTTTTACTTATGTAAGTCGAATTATGGATATTGGTGGATTGGCAATGTTGGTATTATTTGTGGAATTTATACGAGTGACTAAATGGTAAGTATGGGAATACGTGATACATGTTAAATGTTAGAATTTTATAATAATTATAATTGTGCTAGGGGTTATGAGAAGATCACAAGTTTTTAAATGTCAATATTTAAAGGACTTGTGTAATTCTTTTCGACTAATCCCTAGGGCTTACGAATATCCATGATTAGCTATCACGAGTATAATTAATATACTTGAGTGATGTGATCATTGATATAGCGTAAGTAATAGTTAGTGCTAGGGGTTGTTCCCTAGGGCTTACGAACGTCAATGATTGGTTGTCACGTGTATCATTAAAATGCGTGAGAAATACGATCATTGGTGTAGCGTAAGTAGTAGTGTAAATCATTATGTGCTAGGTGCCGCATGTCTGGGCGGATACTTTTCTTACTTGTTTGCTTTTATGTTGCTGCAAGTTGAGGCAGTTTTATTTTATTTTTGTAAAACAGGGTTATAAATTGTTTTGTTTGGCATGGAGGGGCTGAGCCCATAGTCCGATAAACGAATACTTCATGCCGAAATTTTCTAAAAATCCCCTGTATTTAAAGCTATTTAAATTATTTAATTTAAAGATTTAAAGGCATGTATGTGTATGAGTATTTAAGTATATATGTGATGATTAATGAGGTGTGGGTTTATATATTTATGTATGTATTGCTTTGCGAGTTATAAGTAATTAGTTATCAATTGGGTTGTTTATGTACTAAATAGTACTTTACTATTATTTCGAGTATAATTAGGGATTCGATATGGTCCCAGCGAGCGTGTTGACGAGACGATTAAAGAAAAATGAATGTATGTCGAGTAAAGACCGAAGTATAGTAAGTAGCGAATCGATGCATTGGAATTGAGGCAAGTATACTATCCTCACTTATCGTTCAAGTGATGTGAACCCTCTTGTTAATATTTATATGTCCTTTCAAATTGTTTCTTGCAAACATATATACCCTTCATTTCTAGTTTAAATAATGTGATTTTGTTTTGCTGAGCTATACCCTGCTTAGTTAAATCTTATTGCTTTACTGTCTTTAAATCTTTATATCAATTGTTTCCTTGATCCTTAATCTTCAAATGTTGCTCCCTAAAATGAGAATGGATTAATTAGAGATGATTTTAAAATTTCCTTATACTGGGCTGGTCTTTTGCCAGTGAGTTTAAGGACTTAAAAATGAAATGATTTAAATTATAAATATTAAATTGTTTATAAATTGGAAAAGCGTAAGAGGCTAGGGTGGTCCTAGTCCAGCACTTTTATTAAGCGTAAGAGGCTAGGGTGGTCCTAGTCCAGCACTTTTATTTAGCGTAAGAGGCTAGGGTGGTCCTAGTCCAGCATTAAAGGCCAATGTGTTGCCTAATTGGGAACCCTACTTCAAAGGAATGTGGACTTTACGTGGCTGATCACCCGTATTGTCCGTAATCAGGAGAACAATACAATCAACTTAAATGTTTTTAAAAGGTCTTATGAAAAGTGTGTATTAAAAATGGAATGGTTTTAAGAAAAAGAATGTTTTAGTGAAAAGTGATGAAAGAAAGGAATGTTTTGATAAGATATATATGTTTCAAGATAAATGGTCAGTAATTTCGGAATTTTGGATAGTAGAGTTAGTTGCTTTCTATCTTGATAAAATTGGGAACTCGGTAAAACAATGAGATTAAGGATGGATAGAAGTTTTCCAGTTATTCCCTTCTCGAGTAACATTGTACGTGAAAGGGGAGTAAGAATAATTGGGGAATTTCTTGATATTCTTTTTCTCAAAGTTTTATCTGAGGCCGTATAGTTGGAAGAAAATGGAAAAGTTTTACTCTATGATTGAAATTGAATGATCTCTTGAGTTAAAGTATTCATTGATATTGCTCATCAATGAATTATCATAATATCGTTATTTCACTATATTATTAACTTGCTGAGCATTCTTTGGCTCACACTTGTTGTTTTTAAAAATCTATCTTTTCAGTAAGCTAGTTGGCGAGGCTTAGCCTGCGCAGTTCAGAAAGTGGAAAGAAGAAGCAGGATGCTGTTATGAAGCTGACGAGGATCGGGGTATTTAGATTTAAAATTTGATTTGTTGTATGTATATAGTTTTAGTAGTTATAGTATGTATTTGATTAGTTGGCCTGGTATACTTCTATTCGAAGTTATACCAGTGATTTAAGTTTGTATAAAGTTTTGTATATAGAGTTGTATTTAAGTTGGTTTTGGGTTTTTTCTTGTTTCTAGAACTGTAACCAAAGATCCTGAGTTGGGAGTTGGGGTCAAAGAGCTTTTGATTGAGTTTTTATTTTGATTTCAGTTTTAGTTTGATTTCAGATTTTTAGTTTAGTATCCAGCAGGTTTATGTTGTATTTACGAATACATCATGGCCGATTTTTGTTAGAATTATTGAGTTTGCTAGCGTGACGCCCAAATCTACTGACCCCGGATTTGGGGGCGTTACACTTTTGGCCTTTCAAATGAATCATCTGTACATCTTATTCTGTCACTGAGGCTTGATCATGTTAATGAACTTCTTTCAGCGACTTGATCCTTGTTGATGCCTGTTCTTCAACTTTCACGATCCCTGTATAGAGTTAATATTATTTATCTTTTATCCTAGTTGAGTTATATATTTCCTCTATTACATATTACATTACATTATGCTTTACATGATGAATGCCCGCATATCAAAGAAGTTTAAGATGCCGACAATTAAGGCTTATGATGGAACGGGTGATCCCGCAAATCATGTTAGGACGTTCTCGAACGCACTATTACTACAGCCTGCAAGTGACGCCTTGAAGTGTAGGGCGTTCCCTCAAACCTTGTCGGGCATGGCTCAAAGATGGTATATCCGACTTCCTGCAAACTCAATTGGCTCCTTTAAGGAGTTAAGTGCTGCTTTTCTTAGTCAGTTTATCAACGGGAGAGTTCATGAGAAAAGTTCTGCATCTCTCATGTATGTGGTACAAGGGAAGAATGAGAATCTGAGAGATTATCTTAAGAGGTTCACCAAGGAGACATTAAATATCACTGATTTAGAGAACAAGGTGGCCATGGTAGCCCTGGAGCACGGCACCACTGATCTGTACTTTAAAAGGTCATTGGCAAAGCACCCGCTTGAGAATATGGCTGAACTCCAACGAAGGGCTGATAAGTATATCAAGGTCGAGGACAGTACCAGGAAGGATGTAGTGATACACAATGGCAAGGGTAATAATGATACGAAGAAGCGAAAGCAAGAGCAGGAGTACGACGCTAGGGACAAGTATCCCCGGACTAGCAAGGACTCCGACTCACCATCGAAGAAGAACTTTGGACCGAAATTTTCTGATTATGCGAGGTTGAATGCTCCCAGGAGTCAAATCTTGTTGGAGATCGAGAAAGATAAGTACTTCCGATGGCTGAAGCCACTTAGGGGTGATCCCGCAAAAAGAGACAAAGATCGATACTGCAGGTTCCACCGAGATGTGGGGCATGATACAGATGATTGTAGGCAATTAAAAGATGAGATTGAGTTCTTGATTCGGAAAGGAAAACTGAATAATTTCACAAAGGGTGGAGATCGTGGAACCAAAAGAGGAGACTACAACAGGAGAGACAATGATAGAAGGGATAATGATCGTGATCGTAATCCACAGCCTAGAGGGCCAGTTATCAACATGATATGGGGAGGCCCGACAGCGGCTGGTACAACTCGAAACTCTCAAAAGGCGTATGCCAGAGAGGTGATGCACATTGTGGGAGAGGCCCCAAAACGTGCTAGAACTGAAATTGCGATTGGTTTTGATGATTCTGACCTCGAAGGGGTGAAGTTCCCCCATGACGACCCGTTGGTCATAACCCCTGTGATTGGGAACTCAGAAGTAAAGCGGGTCTTGATTGACAATGGAGCTTCATTTGACATTCTGTTTCACGATGCATTCGTAAAGATGGGGTATAATGACTTTCAGCTAACCCCAACAAACATGCCAATCTACGGATTTAATGGAGTCGAGTCTAAAGTTGAGGGGACCATTCAGTTGCCCACGACAATCGGGCAAGAACCTAAAGAATCTACTCGGATGATAAATTTTCTGGTGATGAAAGCGTCTTCGACTTATAACGCAATCCTGGGAAGGACTGGACTTCATTCGTTCAAGGCTGTTGCCTCTACTTATCATATGAAGATTAAGTTTCCAACCCGAAACGGAGTTGGAGAACAGAAAGGCGACCAGAAGATGGCAAGGAGTTGTTATGTATCTGCTTTGAGAGCTGATGGAATCGGGGGGGCAGGTACTCCCGATTGAAGACATGGATGTCCGAGATGATGATGAACACCGAGGGAAGCCAGCAGAGGATTTGGTCCTTATACCTCTAGACATGGGTGACCCTGATAAAGTTACATATATAGGAGCTTCGATAAAGGAACCCTTGAAGGGCCAATTAACGACATTCTTACAAGAGAATAGTGATGTATTTGCATGGACTGCAGCTGATATGCCAAGGATTGATCCCCAACTCATAACTCACAAGCTGAATGTTGATCTTGAACGAAAGACAGTAAAGCAGAAGAAAAGGAATTTTGCTCCTGAAAGGCAGGAAGCCATTAAGCAAGAAGTTGATAAGCTCATAGAGGCTGGGTTTGTTGAAGAGATTCAGTTTCCCGAATGGTTAGCTAACCCTGTGATGGTCAAGAAGGCGAATGGAAAATGGAGGATGTGTATAGATTTCACTGATTTGAATGATGCATGCCCAAAGGATTGTTTTCCCCTGCCAAGGATCGACATGTTGATAGATGCCACAGCTGGACATGAGATGTTAAGCTTCATGGATGGATTCAGCGGCTATAATCAGATTAAGATGCACAAGGATGACATCCCTAAGGTATCTTTCATAACTGACTTTGGTGTCTTCTGTTATCTTGTTATGGCTTTTGGTCTAAAGAATGCAGGAGCTACCTACCAACGACTGGTGAATAAGATATTCGCCCATTTGATTGGAAAAACCATGGAGGTCTATGTTGATGACATGTTAGTCAAGAGCCTCTTCAAGGTAGATCACATTAAGCACCTCAGAGAGGCATTCGAAGTGCTGAGGCACCACAAGATGATTTTGAATCCAGCCAAGTTTGCTTTTGGTGTTGGGTCAGGAAAGTTCTTGGGATTGATGTTTTCGAAGAGAGGCATAGAGGCCAACCCTGATAAGATCAAAGCAATCTTGGACATGGAACCACCCCGCTCTATAAGAGATGTACAGAAGTTAACTGGTCGAGTTGCGGCCCTAGGAAGATTTATCTCCAAATCTGGTGATAAGTGCTTGCCTTTCTTTCAGGCCTTGAAAAAAGTGAAAAATTTTGAATGGACTACAGAAAGTCAAGAAGCTTTTGAGCAGCTGAAGAAGTACATGGCTGAAGCCCCGTTGTTGGCCAAACCAAGTCCCGGGGAGACTCTCTACCTATACCTGGCGGTATCCGAACAAGCATTGAGTGCTGTCCTTGTTCGAGAAGAGAAAAAGGTTCAAAAACCTATCTATTATGTGAGTAAGGTTTTGCATGGGGCTGAGTTGAATTATTCGACTATAGAGAAGTTTGCTTTGGCATTACTAACAGCCTCGAGAAAGCTACGACCATACTTCCAGTCGCACAAAATTGAAGTCCTGATGGACCAGCAGTTAAGGAACATATTGCATAGCCCAAAGGCTAGTGGAAGGCTAATCAAATGGGCCATAGAGCTTGGAGAATTTGATATCAAGTATAAGCCTCGAACAGCCATCAAGGCTCAGGCATTGGCTGACTTCGTGGTTGAATGCACCATTGGCAACCAAGAAGTCGGGGGGCAGGAGATAATAACCACCCCTGAGAGTGAAGATAATGATGAAGAACTGGTAGCTGATCAGAAGGAATATTGGGTGCTCTATTTTGATGGAGCATCAAAAACAAAATCTAGTGGTGCAGGTTTGGTTTTGCAAAGCCCTGATGGGTTCACAGTTGAATATGCTTTAAAGTTGGATTTTCCTACTACCAACAATGAAGCTGAGTATGAGGCATTGATAGCCGGACTGGGCTTGGCGAGAGTCATGAGGGTCAAGAACCTCAAAGTGTGTGGAGATTCAAGACTGGTGGTCTCACAAGTGAATGGCGAGTTTGAAGCCAAGGATGAGACTATGGCAAAATACCTAAGAGTCGTGAAGGCTGTTATGACTCAGTTTGAGGAATGCTATGTGGAACACATTCCGAGAGAGGAGAACGCTAAGGCCGATGCCTTGTCTAAATTTGCTTCTTCTGAAATTGAGAACTATGCAGGGAGTGTTTACTTCCAGGTCTTGAAGGCCCCGACCATCAATTCTAAGTTGATAGCACCGATTGATGTGGGAGGTTGCTGGATTGACCCTATCAAAGCTCACCTCGAGACAGGTTGGCTCCCTGACAATGCCTTGGAGGCACGAAAGCTGTCATTGAGGGCATTGAGATACACCTTGATTGAAGGCATCCTCTACAAAAGATCGTTTGTCGTCCCGTACTTGAAGTGCTTGAGGCCCCAAGAGGCAAGAGAAGCTTTGGAGGAAGTTCATGAAGGGATATGTGGGCAACACTTGGGGGGGCAGAGCCTTAGCTCACAAGATCACACGACTGGGATTCTATTGGCCAGAGATGTTGGCCGATGCGCAGAATTATGTCAAGAAGTGTGACAGATGTCAAAAGCACGCTCCAATTGTAAGGCAACCGCCTGAGATGTTAACTTCGATCAATTCTCCCATCCCGTTTGCAATGTGGGGAATGGACATACTAGGTCCTTTCCCTATGGCTTCGGCACAGAGGAAGTTTCTGATAGTCGCCATTGACTACTTCACCAAGTGGATTGAGGCTAAGCCTCTAGCCAAGATAACCACCAAGCAAGTTGCTCAGTTCTTTTGGGAGAACATAATTTGTAGATATGGCATTCCGTGAATTCTTGTGACAGATAATGGAACGCAGTTCAACAACGAGGAGTTCAAAAACTATTGTGAGGAGAACGCTATTGAGCTTCGTTTTACTTCAGTAGCACACCCGCAAGCGAATGGACAAGCCGAGGTGGCCAATCGGATCATCCTTGATGGACTAAAGAAAAGGGTCGAACGCTCAAGAAACACTTGGGTGGATGAGTTGCTACCTATACTCTGGGCTTATCGCACTACTTGTAAGGTGACCACCGGACTGACCCCGTTTCTGTTAGCTTATGGAGCTGAGGCAGTTGTGCCACTAGAGATCATGCATACATCACCTCGAGTTGAGGCATTCGAACCTGAGACTAATAAAGAAGGTATGAGGCTCGCCCTAGATCTAATTGATGAAGTTAGAGATGAGGCAAACGCCAGAAATGCGGAGCATCAAAAGAAAGCATCCTTTTATTACAACCATAGGGTTAAGGAGAGATTTTTTCAGCAAGGTGATTTAGTTTTGAGAAAGATCGAGGCTTCTGGAGTTGGCCAGAAGGGAAAACTAGCCCCCAACTGGGAAGGACCGTACCGAGTCAGAAAGACACTAGGACGAGGATCATACAAGTTGGAGACATTAGATGGGAATGAAGTGCCCCGAACTTGGCATGCTCTGAACTTGAAGATTTATTATGTATAAGCCTTCCTAGTAAGGATTTGGCTTTTATCTATTTATTAAGTAGAAATAAGGTTCGATGAAACCATTCCAGGGACTAGTACCCCGAGTAGGACCATAGTATCTATGTAAGGGTTGAACCCTCTTTCAAGTTATCAATGCAAATCTGTTTTCCATTCTATGATTCTATGTTTTGTTTATGTACCAAACACCTGTTGAGTGCAAGTCTGGAAAGATCAAGTACTGAAAGTAAATAAGCATATGAATAAAGGAAACAGATGCATAAATAAAATACCCCGAAGGGCCATGGTTCGAATTAAGCTACAACACATGAATAAAAGTTAAGTCCCGAAGGACATTGATTGAAAGCTGATGAAATTAAGCCACAAGCAGCTAAACAAGGCCATACAAGGCCATGGGATGTACCCAACCTACTTAGCCGGGGATTCTTCCTCACTGCTCTCCTCGCCCGACTCGTCTGATTCCTCCTCCTCTTCATCTGAAGTTTCTTCCTCATAACCGCCTTGATTAACAATCACCATCGGCTGCGTGGTAGATTTCCCAGCTTCGGTTTCTTCCTCTCCGGAAGATGAGCTCGAACTGCCCTCATTTCGAATCAATCTTTTGCCAGGGATTGGCTGACGAACTACTCCAACTTTCCTCGCGGGTGGAATTTTCTTCCCACGGGAGCCCGAAGAGCTCGACTCTTGATTAGCAGATGGGGGATGTCTTCTGGATCCGGAAGATCTACGGCTACCTCTAGAACCTGAACCTGATGTTTGGGGAACAATCTTGGTTCCCGATCCGGAGGCGAGGTTTGCACGGTTCTCGCCACTAGCAGTCCAGAAAGGGCAAGGAAAATCAGAAGGGGTGACCACTGAGGGATGTTTGCTACTCACAGCATTGATTGCCTTGTCCCAACCAACAGACATGTTGTAAGGACGCACCTCATCGTCATGGTCGTCTATGAACTTCAGAAACTCTTCAGACTTATGATAAGCTTTAATCAATTTGTTAGCATCATTCATTCTCTTTTGAGCCAAGGAGGCAAGTTGCTTTCGGGAGGATAAAGCATCCGCTTCGGCATGGGCAACTTGAGAATACAGGTCGTCAATCTCTTCCTTGAACCTTGCTGAATTAGTCTTCAAGGATATATTCTCATCCCTGAAAGCCAGGCCTTGGGTAGAAATAGCTTGGAAGAAGGCATTAGCCTGCAATCAAAGTTGACAAAGCATAAGGAATGTGTAAAGGCTAAATCATACCAGAATCGGTAGGAAAAGTATCTTACCTGATACAAGGCTTGAGAGCCCAGAAGTTGATTCTCATTCATTTTGTCCCCAGCATGTAAAGACAATCTATCAGGAGGAGTGATTGAAAGCTTGGACCAGTCTAGGGCTAGTTCGGGACTCCCAGAAACCGAGTCTTGTTCGGATATACCCCATGATGGCATAAAGGGGGTTCTGATACTTCCATCAGTTTTACGGGATCTCTTCCCGCCTTGGGAGCAGCCTTCCAAGAAGTTGGGGATACGAGGCTTAGCGGGATTCAGTAGCTCCTCAGCCTTTTTCTTCATTCTTTTAGTTACAATCGGCTGATTCTGAGGACTGCTGTCAATCTCCTCCGCGGCTGAAATACAAAGAGAAAACATCGGTATAAGAACAAACAGAGTTCATAAGAAGCTCAAGTAAGAAAGTTACCCTCAATTGAAAGAAAGCTAAGGCCAGCTTCAATAAGGTTCTTTTCATTCAGAAAAATTTTATAGTGGGTACGGCCATCATCGGCAAGAAGCCAATCTCGATCCTGTAACTCTGAATCATTAAGGTCGCAAACGAAGTGTTTACTATCTTCTACAATTCCGAATCTCTTTACAAAGAAGTTACCCCAGTCACCGCCGTTCCATTCAAGAACTACAAACTCCCTTTCCCAGAAATGTTGGGAATCTGGTAAAGAATAGGGATTCACCATATGTAGAATTTTGGCCCTGTGCTTGAGGCTAACCCATCCTTTCTTGTGATCAGAAGAGTTACTGGCCACGAAGATACTTCAAAACAATGTAGTAGTCGGTAAGATCCCCAATTGACGACATCTTATTAAGAAAATAGAGATATATCTCCAAGAGTTGGGATACAACTGACAAGGATGGATCTGATACTCCGCCAGCAATCTAATGATAAAATTATCAACCGGGAATCTGAACCCAGCATCAAGGGCACCCCAGTAAACACAAAGCCTCTCGGGATGCCAGTTGCAGGTCCTCTCTAATGGTTTTGGAAGACGAACTCTAATAGCACTTGGAAAGTGATATGTGTCCTTTATTTCCTGGACATCTTTTTCTTTCAATTTACTGGGACTGTTAAAAGAATCTAAGCTAGCACAGTTTGGAAAGGTGTCCCTCATAATATTTAGAAGATCTAGCAAGGATTCAAATTTATGTTCAACGTATGAAGAAGGTTTGATTTCATCTTTACCTTTAGCTGTCCTCATCCTACTCCTCTTTGCCATTGCTTCTATCATTGAGACAGGGGGAGCCATTGGGCGATCACCTTCTGACATCTTGATCACGAAACTGGAACTTGATCTTGCAACTTGAAAGCTAGAGAGCTTAAGAATTTGAAAACTCAGAAGTGAAGAAGTGAATGAAATGAAAACTACCACACTTCTTTTATAGAAGAAGCATGACCTACTGTGATAGGTTGAAGTTCAGCCTGGTTCGCGTTTACAGGTCATCTATCGTTTAAAGATGAAAAAAGGACAGAAATTGCTCGTTTTATACAGGAAAGATCGTTATAATTCAAATATGCCAAAGAAGAAATAGCTGATGTATTAGCAATAAATTAAGGAGTAATATCGTCGGAAGTCACGAATGACCGAACTGACGACTTAAGATCAAGGTCAAGTTTCTTGATCTTTAAGACAACGAAGTCATGAATGACCAAAATAAAGACTTGAGATCAAGATCAAGGTTCTTGACCCTCAAGATCGCGAATGATTTTCACGTCCGGGTCGACCAGCTAGCCGAGAAGCAATCGACTGCGACGCATTAGGGGCCTCAGCCGACCAGGTCCCGGAGGACCAGGTCCCGGCCGACCAGCTCCCACGGAGGAGGTCCAGCCGACCAGGTCCCGGAGGACTAGGTCCCGGCCGACCAGCTCCCCCGGAGGAGGTCCAGCCGACCAGGTCCCGGAGGACCAGGTCCCGGCCGACCAGCTCCCCCGGAGGAGGTCCAGCCGACCAGGTCCCGGAGGACCAGGTCCCGGCCGACCAGCTCCCTTGGAGGGGGTCCAGCCGACCAGGTCCTGACCCTGGATCTGGCCGGTCTAGGTTCAGTACTTGGTCCTGGATCCCGACTTTTTCAGCAAGTGATTTCGGACATGGTTCTCGACTTTTTCAGCAAATCTCGGATGATTGCCAATGCTAAAGAGAGGCCAAGATTAGCCATGAAGGCCAAGATTAGCCATAAAGGCCAAGATTAGCCATGAAGGCCAAGATTAATCATGAAGGCCAAAGGTAGCCATGAAGTCACGAACGACCAAACTGACGATTCGTAATCAAGATCAAGATTCTTGATCCTTAGGACCACAATTGATTCCTGATCCTAGATCCACACTCTCTTTTAAAATCATGAAGGAGTCTAAGTTCAGGTTTTTAAGGCCAACTTCTGACTAACCAGCCCCGGAAGAGGGATTCCAGCCGACCAGCTCCCCCGGAAGAGGGATTCCAGCCGACCAGGTCCCGGAGAACCAGGTCCCGGCCGACCAGCTCCCCCGGAGGAGGTCCAGCTGACCAGGTCCCGGAGGACCAGGTCCCGGCCGACCAGCTCCCTTGGAGGGGGTCCAGCCGACCAGGTCCTGACCCTGGATCTGGCCGGTCTAGGTTTAGTACTTGGTCCTGGATCCCGACTTTTTCAGTGAACTTTGAATAGTTTTCAAACCTAAATCTCGACTTTTTCAACGAATCTCGGATGATTGTTAATGATAAAAAAAGGTCGAGATTAGTACTGTTTAGTGCCTGTCAGCACAGATTAGTGCCGGTTAGCACTGTTTAGTGCCAATTAGCACCGTTTAGTGCTGTTTAAGCACTGTTTAGTGCCTGTTAGCACAGATTAGTGCCGGTTAGCACTGTTTAGCGCCGATTAGTGCCGTTAGTGCAATTTTATGCCATTTAACATTGTTTAACGCTGTTTAAACGTTGTTTAAAGGCTTATTAGCGCTGTCTAGTGCCATTTAACACCGTTTAGTGTTGTTCAACATCGTCGTAAATGCGTCGGTCGCTCCACGCTTTACATTAAGATGATATTGTTGAAAATACTCACGTAAGAGTAATAAACCCTGACCCAAGTCTCGAATAAGGCCGTTATAACTTCAAGGAAAACCTGATCAATTTTCCTAGAAGTTGGGGGGCAAATGATATGGGCTAAAAGTAAACCCTAAAGACACATTTAATATGGCATTAATTAGACCCGGAATGATCCAAACGTGGGGCCCACCAGATGGGCCCAATCCCTATCTATAATATTAATTTCGTAATTAATATTAGGGGTAATGAACAGCTCAGCAAATAAGAGTCAAACAAGGATATTACTCTTCCCTGACTTAGCCTCCAAGATACATATTCCAACATGGAAACTGATTCTTAAAAGGAATAGATCTCGAACCTTCCTTGAGGCGGTGGCTTGCCCACCAAGTCGCCTAACCCTACTACGATTCTAAGGCTTCTCAGCCTATATAAAGGGTCAGACCCCTCTCCTAGAACTACGTTTTTGGCTTGATCCTTGATATACATCAAGGTACGTAGGCATCTCGTAAAGGCAGATACAGCTACGAGTACGAGAACAACCATTAAAGCTCGAAGCTCACAAACCCTAGCCGTCATAATCATAACCTAGTTTTTATTCCACAACAACAATACATCCTCTTATAGATTTTCTTCAATGCTCGCCATTACGTGTACAAATACCCATGAACAAGTAGTGCCTAAACATACATAATAAGTCAACCACATATTCAAGTAACATTATCAGTAAGTATAAATTTACACTATACAAGCATATATCTCTAGCAAGCAAGATGCTTACACACTCGAAAGTTAAGGCTATTTGCTTTACTGAAAAACCTTGTTTGATATAAACCTTGAACTCCTGTAATCACTTATACCATAAATCACTTTTATACACCTATACTATATCACCAAAATAAAACACAGTACCAAACACTAATAATGAAATCACCTTTTTTATATTTCTAAATCACTGACAAATAATACATATAAGAAGATTAGATTATAACCTCCATTGAACAAAAATATCATTTATACAGTACAAATCACCTTTTGCATTAAAAATCACCAAAAACATATACAAACAAGAACAGATTAACAATTTAATATGAAAAATAATAATTTAGAAGTAAGTCGCCTTTTTTATCTTCCCGAATCATTAAAATGAATATATACCATTCATAGCATAAATCATCTTTAACAAAATCACCAAAACAAATCATTACAGAACAAATTATCATCTTATTTTCAAGAACAAAAATCAACTTTTCAACAAATAAAATCACTAAAAAAAACCCTAACAATTTATATTCTCTATCGGTATCCCATCTACTTATATTAATTGTACATAATTTTACGTCTTAAAATATTGAATAAACACAAATTAGTACTTGAAACCCACTAAATTGGCTACAAATAACAGGTATGTATTAGAACTAAGAGAGAATGTTTTAACCTCCATAGAACAAAAATATCATTTATACAGTACAAATCACCTTTTGCATTAAAAATCACCAAAAACATATACAAACAAGAACAGATTAACAATTTAATATGAAAAATAATAATTTAGAAGTAAGTCGCCTTTTTTATCTTCCCGAATCATTAAAATGAATATATACCATTCATAGCATAAATCACCTTTAATAAAATCACCAAAACAAATCATTACAGAACAAATTATCATCTTATTTTCAGGAACAAAAATCAACTTTTCAACAAATAAAATCACTTAAAAAAACCGTAACAATTTATATTCTCTATCGGTATCCCATCTACATATATTAATTGTACATAATTTTACGTCTTAAAATATTGAATAAACACAAATTAGTACTTGAAACCCACTAAATTGGCTACAAATAACAGGTATGTATTAGAACTAAGAGAGAATGTTTAAGTTTGCGTTAATATATACGATTTTGTTGATAAATTAGTGATCGTAGTGTGTGTATTCAACTTATTTCGATAAATAAGAGCAAAATACTTGAGTAAATTTGGGGATTGATATGTTTTGGATCTTTCGACACTTCTTCAAAATTGTAAGATCTAATATAATATGATGATATGAAGAGTATGATATTGCTCCAGATCGATAAACTTAAGTAGTGATATATATATATATATATATATATATATATATATATATATATATAAACTTAACTGCCCCGAAACTTGAATCTTATTACAAAAATGCCACTAAGTTCTCAGTTCTCATTATAGTGAGTTCTCATTGAAATATATATATATATATTTCAAAAAATTGGTCGAAAATGATAACTGAAAACTATAAGTTGCAACTTCTAGTTTTCAGTTTTCGGTTGCATATGAGGTTAACCTCATATGCAATCTCATATGCAACTTCAATGCTATATAGGGGAGCAGACGTATTTCCGATTGCAAGTTCCAGTTTTCAGTTGAAACTTTTGCAACTTCCAGTTTTTAGTTGCAACTTTTGCAACCTCATTTGCAACTCACATGGCTGGCGCCGTCCTGAATTTACAAATGAGGTTGCAAAGGTTGCAAACCGTATTTTTGAAAAAAGAATTTTGAAGAAAGGTATTTTTATAAATAGTTTTAAAAATGGTAGTATTTTTAAAAAAATAATTTGAAGGACGGGTATTTTTATAAAAACCCCTAAAATTAATTTAGTATAGAATGAAATAGTTGTCTAGATAAAAAACTAATCAAGTTCAACAAAAATCTCTCCCCAGATTTATTTGATATCAAAAACTGTAGACCTAATTAAGCAAACTAGCGCAAGCTATGTTGGGATTTTAATCTAAACTTAGTTTTGTTTTATTTATTTATTAGCCAAGTTTTAGTTATTTGTTTTATTTCAGGATTAATACACATTGTAACCAAGTCTGTGAAATTGAGTCCGTGTCTACAGCTTGGACCTAGTCTCTCGGGTTGTTCAGCCTTACTAGGAGTGTGGGTGTAATGGAGAAATAATAGCTAGATAGTTGCTAGTTTTTAGGTATCACCTTTGTGTGTGTCTTCGGTATTTATATATTTGGTTGTATATGTTCAGTTTAAGGATAACAGACGCAATACAATGTAGCCCCTAAATGAATTTTGGTTCTTATGTAATACAATCCTGTTCTTAGGCTCTGTTTGGGATTGCTGTTAAAAATTGCTGTGCTGTTAGAAAAAGTGCTGTTGAACAAAGTGCTGTTGTAAAAAGCTGAAGATTGTTTGGTAATATTTTTGATGTGTGCATGTTTTGATGTAAAAATATGATAAAAATAATGTTTTTGGTGAGGTTTGATATTGAAACAAGCAACTGCTTTCCGCAAAAGCTAAAAAGCAGCTGTTTTCAAAAGCATGGGGAACCTGCTTTCTCTAAAAGCAGCTTTTAGACCAAAAGCACTTTTCAGAAAAGCAGCTTTTAAATTTTACAAAAACACCTTTTCAGCTGCTTTTCAGAAATAAGCTGCTGTCTGCAACAACAATACCAAACCCTAGTATAATATTATTGTTCAGTTAGTTAGTATAATGTCTGTTCTTCACGTATTATATAAACAATTATATACATATAGTGTGTGAGTATATATATCTGGTGTTTTTCTATAAGCTAATGGTAAGCATTAAAAAGTTTTCAACAACATATATCTTCATGCAAGGAGATCACTTTTAATATAGGATTCAACAAAAAAGTTCCATGTATATTGAAGACTTGTAAAAGTGCTTATATTATACTATTCATGATTTAGTTAACATTAATTTTTATTGTTAGTCTCCTCCAACATCGTAGCATATAGATATTATAGTATTATGATAAGTCGATAGTAACATGTATATATCAATTCTGCTTGGGGCCAAGACGAGTGATGATTTGGCTTTTAAAGATTAATTACACAAATTCTGATTTTTCAAATCCAAATTACATGAATTCATCCAGCATGCAAGTGTGATGATAAGAAATGTGTGTACTAGACGCAGGTTTGTATCTGGATTGTTAGACATGGGAATTTCTTATACTGCACTATTAGGAGGATATAAATGCGACTGGTATAAATTTAATGATATTGTGTGTAGCAATTAGAAAAGATCCCATGTTTCGATAGGAATTCTCTCCGTTTGTGTTCAAATTAATTTTATGTGCTCAGAAGCTTCATCCAATAGTGTAATTGTTATGTGGTTCTATTGAGTTTTAATTTCATAGAGAACACGCGTGCACATACACATTGCAGAAATAACTCATGAGCTCAAATTTTTTCTTATTCGAACACCACATTACATTAGGTAATTAGTTCAGTTACTCCCTCCGTCCCTTCCAATTCTTTACATTTTCTATTTTGGGATGTCCCTTCCAATTCTTTACATTTCCAAACTTTCCAAAAATAGTAAAGTTTTAACCATTAAACAAATAAAAAGGGTCCACCACTCTCCACTACTTTCCTCCATCTTTCTAATCTATTAATTAAATATTGATAGGACCCACAATTTTACCAACTTTCCACTACTTTCTTTCTCTCCCCACTTACTTTTTTCTCCTTTCTTAATCTCCGTGCCCAACCCAAATGTTAAGAATTGGGAGGGACGGAGGGAGTATAAAGGTTCTCCTCCTCCAACGAGTCATATGAAGATCAATATTGATGCTGAGGTAAGAGAAGGAATATATGTGGTTCTGGGAGTAGTTATCAGGGATTCTGCGGGACAGGTCATTCCCATGGCTGCTAAGAAAATGGGAGTGAGGTGGGGTGCTGATTTTGAAGAGGCTACTGGTGCTTTGTGTTAGAAAATGGAGTTTTTAGAGCATAAGTATTTTATGTTCTTGATGTTAATTCCGGATTTTAACGATTGGAAATTGTTCCTTGATATGGGAACTTAAATTTTCATATATGGGTCTAAGTAATTTTCTTAGTGAAACCCATAGAGAAATAGAGTTGAAGTTAGTAGCTTGAAAATGAGAATGTGTATTTGTCCCATATTGAAATAAATAAAGGGGGTTGTTGGCTTTATATAGAATCACACACATGGGTAGTGTACAACTACTAAGGTGTGTGATGGTGCATGGTGTTACTGTGTGCTCCACGCGCACACACACACACATACACACACACACGCGTCGCCGCCGCCGCCCGCCCCGCCACGTCACGACTCGGCTCGGTCGAAGGGCGATTTGGGCGAATGTCTCGGCGTCTCGCGTACGCGAGGCGACCTGGGCGAGGAATTTTATTGCATGTATTATTGATTTATTTTAATATTATAAACATGCTGTCAAGAGTTGGACTAAACTACTAGTTAAGTCCTGTAAACTCTCGAGAGCACAACTTGCTGTCATAAACAAGGTTGCTGTCAGGAAGGTAAAACTTGCTGTCATGAACAAGGTTGCTGTCAGGAAGGAAAAACTTGCTGTCATGAAACAAAGTTGCTGTCAGGAAGTAAACTTGCTGTCAACTGATGACAGTTACTTTAAAGGTACTGTCGGGTCTTGTTGACAGTAACTTCTGCGTTGTTCTGACAGTAGAGTCTGAGCGTTTATTCTATTAATTGGAAGTCATTATAAGGATAAATATAACGTAACTGTTACGATTTATTTAATATGAAATCAGCTGTTACAGCCGTTTTGATTATATTAAATCGACCGTTTCATTCTAATTAATTAGAATGGGAGTTACAATATTAATTGGGTGATATCAGTTACGTTTGGCCTCTCCTATAAATAGAGACCTAAGCTACTGATTGTTATACACACTGAATATACAGACCACACCCAACATTCTCTTTGTCTCTCTAGTTTCTCTGCTTTCCCTCTATAGATAGTATTCTGATACTTAGAGTTTTCTGGCGACTGAGGTGTTAGTCGAAGTTGAGTTTTCTGGTTGCTGTGACCATCAAACTCGGAGCTGTTTTATCCTGGAAGAATATTACCAACATCCTGACACAGTGTAAGTGGAGGCAATTATCTCTTCAAGAACAATCAGGACTTCTTTGCAAGGCCTGGTGACTCAGCTGATTGTTTCTTATTTTATACCTGCATAGCTATGGCTTCTGGTATGATTTCTTATCTTCCTTTGTTCTATCAGTTACTGATATGCATGTGTTATACCTTCGTGTTTTGTTTTGTTAATTGTTTGCTTGGCCTTGGCTTGTTAAATACGATATATAACTGCCTCTATGTTGCTGTAGTAGTCAATATTTCCAACATTCTTGAAGAGATAATTCATTATATAGTATTTAGCATAATGGTTAACGATAGTGAGATTCCTGCTAGTGGTAGTTCGGTTGCATCTGTTGGGGTCATTGATTGGACCACTTACAGTTTTCCACAACCCGTTGAATTAACTAGCTTGCCAGAGAAATTCAATGGGGGCGTTGGCTTTTCTCGTTGGCAGAAAAGGATGAAGTTGTGGCTGACTGTAAAGGGTCTATGGCCTGTTGTGGAATATGAGAAGCCAGTTGTGGATCAAGAGAAGGCTGAATCAGTTAAGAGTTATGCGAAGTGGGCTAAGAAGGATGGGGTTGCTAGGGCAGCAATATTGGCTGCTCTAACCAACACATTGTTTGATGTGTACTCCTCTGATGCCTACCCAGTTGTGGATCAAGAGAAGGCTGAATCAGTTAAGAGTTATGTGAAGTGGGCTGAGAAGGATGGGGTTGCTAGGGCAGCAATATTGGCTGCTCTAACCAACACATTGTTTGATGTGTACTCCTCTGATGCCTACACCGCAAAACTCTTATGGGAGAAGCTGGACCAGACACATAATACTGACTCACAAGGTCTGGAAAAGTATTCTGTGGCTAGGTTCCTTGATTTCAAGCTGGTGGACAATAAGTCCATGACTGAGCAAGTGCATGAGTTCGAGATGATAGTGCATGCTTTGAAGGAGTCTGGAATGGATCTCCCCGAAAAGTTTAAGGTGATGAGTGTGATTGAAAAGCTCCCAAAGTCTTGGGAAGAGTTCTCTCTCTCCCTGAAAAGACAGAAAGGAGAGATCACATGGACCAACCTTATGATGGACATCTCGGTGCAAGAACAACACAAGTCCAAACAGGGACATGTGATGCCAACTGAGCATGGAAGCTCGAAGGTAAATGTAGCTACTATAGGACAGAAAAGGAAGGCTGTCTCTAAGAAGGGTAATAGTAATAAACCTAAGAATGACAAGGATAAGGCCAAGAAACCAAAGGCAAACAAACCATGTTGGTCTTGTGGGCAGGTTGGGCACTGGAGTAAGGACTGCCCTACGAAGAAAGCAAAGAAAGCCGAGGGTGTAGCTCAAGCGAATGCTGTGCTTGGAACCTCAAGTGGGCCTGTAGCGAACATGGTTGTTGGTGAGGCTTTGGCTTCTGAAACCAACGTGGACCGGTATGTTAGCTACAACCCTGTACTATTTTCCACTTACTTGTCAAATGAATGGTTGATTGATACTGGAGCTAATGTGCATATTTGTGCTGACATTAGTTTATTTGTATCTTATCAACAGAGTCATAGCTTGACAGTGACGATGGGGAACGCAAGTGCTGCTCAAGTACATGGAGTAGGAAACGTGGACCTGAAGTTTCCTTCGGGACGTATTCTATCCCTGACGAGAGTGCATCATGTTCCCGACATGCGTAGAAATATAATAAGTGGTAGTTGTTTAGTAGCTAATGGCTTTGAAGTCTCTCTCAAATGTAATAAAGTAGTTCTTATTCATACTGGTACTTTCTTTGGCAAGGGTTACTTGTCAAATGGTTTATTTGTAATAAATGCTGAGCCCGTTTTGGGTGCGTTTAATAATATTACTCCTTCTGTTAACTATGTTGAATCTTCTGATTTATGGCATGCTAGACTTGGTCACTTAAATTTTGGTGCTCTTAAAAATATGATGAACTTAGAGTTGATTCCAAAACACACTATAGAAAAGAATTCTAAATGTCAAGTATGTGTGTCTGCTAAACAAATAAGGAAACCTTTTCATAATATTGTTAGGGATTCAGACTTGTTTGATTTAGTACACACTGATATTTGTGAATTTGGTGGTGTGTTGACTAAGGACCAGTTTAGATACTTCATTACCTTTATAGATGATAGTAGTAGATACTGTTATGTTTATTTACTTAGACAAAACGATGAAGCACTTAGTAAATTCATTATATATAAAACTGAAGTAGAAAAACAAACTAGTAAGGTAATTAAACGGTTGAGATCTGATAGAGGTGGTGAGTATACGAGTAACGCTTTTAATGAATTTTGTGCAAACAATGGAATAGTTCATGAAGTTACCCCACCATACACACCTGAGTCTAATGGGGTTGCTGAGCGAAAGAACAGAACATTTAAAGATATGATTAATAGTATGCTTATTAACTCTGGGCTTCCTAAATACATGTGGGGAGAAGCTCTGAATAAGGCTTGCAATATTCTAAATAGAGTCCCTCTGAAACACATGGATAAGACACCCTATGAGTTGTGGAAGAGCAAGAAGACTAGTCTTAAGTATCTTCGTGTGTGGGGGTGCCTTGCTAAGGTACTTGTCCCTAAACATAAGAGAAAGAAACTAGGTCCGAAGACTGTTGATTGTATCTTTCTAGGCTATCTTGAGACCACTACAGCTATGAGATTTTTAGTATTAAAATCTGACATAGATGGTATAGTGGCAAACACGATAGTTGAGTTTCGTGATGCTACATTCTTTGAGGATGTTTACCCTATGAAGACTGGTATGCCGCCTCAAGATACTTCTAATGAAGATCCTACTCACACATCAAGTTCTATTCCTGATCATGTGGAAAAGATGACAAATGTGGGGGCGGAACCTAGTAGTAGCTCTACTCCTAAGGAGGTAGAGGAACCACGAAGGAGTAAGCGTGCAAAGGTAGTCAAGGATTTTGGAAGTGATTTTATCACTTACAATGTCGAGGACGAACCTTTAACTTTTCGACAAGCTATGGATTCTTCAGAGTCTAGGCACTGGAAGGGCGCTGTAAAGAGTGAAATTGACTCTATTGTTTCTAACGGAACATGGGAGTTAGTTGATCTCCCTCCTGGGTGTTCTACTATCGGGTGTAGATGGATTTTTAAAAGGAAGTTGAACCCTGACGGATCAATAGATAAGTACAAAGCTAGACTGGTAGCTAAGGGTTTTAAGCAAAAAGAGGGCATTGATTACTTTGACACATACTCTCCAGTAGCTAAAATGACAACAATCCGAATGCTTGTAGCATTGGCTTCCGTACATGGTGTTATCATCCATCAAATGGATGTAAAGACAGCTTTTCTTCATGGTGAACTTGAAGAAGAGATTTATATGGATCAGCCTGAGGGATTTGTTGCATCTGGTAATGAAAGGAAAGTACGTAAGTTGATCAAATCCATCTATGGCTTGAAACAAGCTCCTAGGGATTGGCATAAAAAGTTTGATGAAACTATGGTGCCGTTCAGTTATGATATTAATGATAGTGACAAGTGTGTCTACACCAAAGTTAAAGGTAGTGAGTGTGTCATCTTGTGCCTATTTGTAGATGACATATTACTGTTTGGAACCAATATTGAGATTATTAACGAGACAAAAGCTTTCTTGAAAAGGCATTTTGAAATAAAGGATATGGGTGAGGCTAGTGTGATTCTTGGTCTCAAGCTGACTCAGTCAGCTGAGGGAATAACTTTATCGCAGTCTCATTATATAGAGAAATCTATACTTGAGAAATATGGTTATTCACAGTGTAGAATCGCTAGTACACCCTATGATCCTAAAGTTGCCCTTGTTAAGAATACTTCAGGAATACCTGTGTCTCAGTTAAGGTATTCTCAGATTATAGGGAGTTTGCAGTATCTTGCTAACTGTACTAGACCAGATATTTCATATTCTGTGTCAAAGTTGGCTAGATATACAAGCTGTCCAAACAGAACTCATTGGGATGCTCTTGATAGAGTACTTAGATATCTAAAAGGCACAATGTACCTTACTTTACACTATAGGAGGTTTCCTGGTGTACTAGAGGGGTACAGTATGCAAGTTGGATAGCTAAGAAGTCTGGTTCCAATGGAGTGACTGGATACGTGTTCACCCTAGCAGGTGGAGCAATATCCTGGAAGTCGAAAAAACAGACTATAGTAACTCGGTCTACTTTTGAGGTTGAGTTGTGTGCACTAGATGCCACGGGGACGGAGGCTGAATGGTTACATGGACTTATGTCCGCGATACCTGTAGTAAGTAGACCTCTTTCTGCGTTTGCTATTCATTGTGATAGTAAAACAACTATCGACAAGATTAGCAGTAAAAAGTATAATACTAAAACAAAGAGACACATCCAAGTTAGACTAAAGTCTATAAGGGGTTTAGTGTCTGATAGGATTATTGCTGTAGAGTTCATAGGAACTCAGAATAATATAGCTGATCCTTTAACTAAAGGACTGGAACCTGCAGTGGTCCTTAAGTCGAGGTTGGGGATGGGGCTGTCAACCCATCATAGTTCATCATCAGTGGGAACCCAATACACATGAGAGGAGATCCCTTGAAGTGTATTCAATGTGGTAATAACAAGCTGTAAGGATGAATTGGTAGTACCTTTGCTACATAGATGATACTGTTTGTATCTGAGTCTATCCCCTGTAAACCTAAAAGGTACTGACACTGCTAGTAAGCAAGAGTTATTATAACTCTGAATGGGGTCAAGTCATTCGACGAGATGGTAGCAATACATCTCTGGAGATGCCCAGCTAAGCGAATGTAATTGTGTGGTCGCAATTAGAGGGAAGGGTTATTCCTTGAAACATTCGACGAACAGGATCGAGACAAGACCTTTAATGTCTCAAAGCCGTAGATTGGCACCAAAGCCTTTGACTTGTCATCGTCTATGGAACATGATTACATCAAACAGATTAAGATTCAAGGTGAAACATTCCATCTGAATCCGGTAGTCATCGAAGTAGGGGACTTAGGAGGGTTCAAACCCGGAAGGGTACCAACTCTGAAAAACAAGTCATGATGAAAAACCTAGAGCATTTCTGTATGGATTTGTGGGGGATTGTTAGAAAATGGAGTTTTTAGAGCATAAGTATTTTATGTTCTTGATGTTAATTCCGGATTTTAACGATTGGAAATTGTTCCTTGATATAGGAACTTAAATTTTCATATATGAGTCTAAGTAATTTTCTTAGTGAAAGCCATAGAGAAATAGAGTTGAAGTTAGTAGCTTGAACGAGCTTGAAAATGAGAATGTGTATTTGTCCCACATTGAAATAAATAAAGGGGGTTGTTGGCTTTATATAGAATCACACACATGGGTAGTGTGCAACTACTAAGGTGTGTGATGGTGCATGGTGTTACTGTGTGCTCCACGCGCACACACACACACACACACACGCGTCGCCGCCGCCCGCCCCGCCACGTCACGACACGCCACGCCACGCCACGTCACGACTCGGCTCGGTCGAAGGGCGATTTGGGCGAATGTCTCGGCGTCTCGCGTACGCGAGGCGACCTGGGCGAGGAATTTTATTGCATGTATTATTGATTTATTTTAATATTATAAACATGCTGTCAAGAGTTGGACTATACTACTAGTTAAGTCCTGTAAACTCTCGAGAGCACAACTTGCTGTCATAAACAAGGTTGCTGTCAGGAAGGTAAAACTTGTTGTCATAAACAAGGTTGCTGTCAGGAAGGAAAAACTTGCTGTCATGAAACAAGGTTGCTGTCAGGAAGTAAACTTGCTGTCATGAAACAAAGTTGCTGTCAGGAAGTAAACTTGCTGTCAACTGATGACAGTTACTTTAAAGGTACTGTCGGGTCTTGTTGACAGTAACTTCTGCGTTGTTTTGACAGTAGAGTCTGAGCATTTATTCTATTAATTGGAAGTCATTATGTGGATAAATATAACGTAACTGTTACGATTTATTTAATATGAAATCAGCTGTTACAGCCGTTTTGATTATATTAAATCGACCGTTTCATTCTAATTAATTAGAATGGGAGTTACAATATTAATTGGGTGATATCAGTTACGTTTGGCCTCTCCTATAAATAGAGACCTAAGCTACTGATTGTTATACACACTGAATATACAGACCGGCCCCAACATTCTCTTTGTCTCTCTAGTTTCTCTGCTTTCCCTCTACAGACAGTATTCTGATACTTAGAGTTTTCTGGCGACTGAGGTGTTAGTCGAAGTTGAGTTTTCTGGTTGCTGTGACCATCAAACTCGGAGCTGTTTTATCCTGGAAGAATATTGCCAACATCCTGACACAGTGTAAGTGGAGGCAATTATCTCTTCAAAAACAATCAGGACTTCTTTGCAAGGCCTGGTGACTCAGCTGATTGTTTCTTATTTTATACCTGCATAGCTATGGCTTCAGGTATGATTTCTTATCTTCCTTTGTTCTATCAGTTACTGATATGCTTGTGTTATACCTTCGTGTTTTGTTTCGTTAATTGTTTGCTTGGCCTTGGCTTGTTAAATACGATATATAACTGCCTCTATGTTGCTGTAGTAGTCAATATTTCCAACACTTTGTGCGGTCTCGAATTTGCTCGTTGTCTTGGCCATAGTCGGGTGATTTTGGAATGTGATGCATTGAATGTGATATCAGCAATAAAAAGGAATGTGGTTGGTCTCTCTCCTTTATTCTTGTTTTATGAAGATATTATCTTTCATATGTTTTTTTTAAGATTAAACATGAAAATAGGATCTTCAATCAAATGCAACTGTTTGCAATCACACGAAATATGTTGTGTAGCCATAAGCCATATATGCAACGTTGCATCTGGTTAAAATTATTTTGAGAAGATGATAAAATCGCAAAAAAAAATTAGAAAAAAATGGTACTTTTGATAAATATTTAAAATTATTTTGAGAAGATGATAAAATCGCAAAACAAAAAATAAAAAAAATGGTACTTTTGATAAATATTCTTATTTTCAAGTATAGACTTAATTATTAATGCGAAATTCCTAAAATATAATTGTTTACGCTAACAATTTTGTATGTGTTTATTTTAGAGTTTGAAAATATGTTTTAGGATTTTCTTTCTAACATGCCCCAAAATATATATATATATATATATATATATATATATAGGGGTTTAGAAGATTTACCTTAATCGCTACGACGCAAGCGATTCAAATCCACAATCTTCTATTGTATTCCTTTACTCTCTTGAACGAAGCGTGGCCTTCGATCCTCCAAGGTTTAGCCTCCAAGCACTCGAATTCCGAACCCTTATTCTTGGAGGCATAATAAGTATTTATAGGCTACAATAGGGATCAAGGAGTAAATTAGGTCGGGCCTTCTAATGATAACTTGGACCAAGCCCTTTATCCTTAATATTAATTAACTCCACTAAATAATTAATATTGCACCACCCACCAAATTCCGGTAATTTATTTAATTAATTAAATCGGCTCCTTTATTATTTGCTTATTAAATTCCCCATGTTTAAAATATCGCATGTCCATTAATTATATAAATTACTTATAATTCATTTAATTAATATCTTTTATCCTTGATCATCCACTCAACCTTTATTTAATTATGCCGGAATAAATCCACCTGTAGGGTTTCACATAATTAAATCTTTTTGAGCTTTCAAGGGGACATCATTAACCCGAATATTATCAGGACATGGATTCCTTTTATAAATAATATTCACCATGTATATAATTCCATCACCCAAAATATATTGATATAATTCAAAAGAATTATTTCATATATAAATCAAAGCATGTAAATAATATACACGTGTCAATTACTATATCGAGATTAAGAACCTAAGCATTAATAATAACATAGAATCTTAGTTCTCCTTCTTAATCAGTATAAGGGAACAATTCTAAATTTGATCATGTTCAATATACACAAAGTATACTAGTATTATTTATTAGGCAATATAAACTAATCTAAATAATACTACAGCCATACCAGTGGATTGTCCAACACCACATGTGCTGTGAACCTTATTATATTATATAAACCGTATTTAACAATCTAATATTCTGTATCCCATTTGATATTAGATTGTCCACAATATATAATATCAGACATCATGTAAACATTCAAATGATTCTCAATAAAATTGGGCCAGAAATAAATGTATATACTTCAAATAAATATTTTCAGTATACACTAACAATCTCCCACTTATACTCAAAATATTCTATGAGTATATCAGTGTTTATTTAATCCACTATTACATAAAAAACTATGTGTCCATCCATCTGACTCATATCGATTCCACATGCCTGTCAAAAACCTTGGCTGGCAAGCTCTTTGTGAAAGGATCTGCCCGGTTGTCTTCTGATGAAATATGAGCCACAACCATGTCTCCTCGCTTTACGATTCCTCGTATGAGATGATACTTACTTTCAATATGTTTAGCTGCTTTGTGGTCTCGCGGTTCCTTCGAATTTGCCACAGCACCAGTGTTATCACAATAAACTGTCAGACTCCTAGGCAGATTAGGTACCACATCCAAGTCCAAAAGGAAGTTCCTGAACCATACAGCCTCCTTTACAGCCTTAGAGGCCGCCACGTACTCGGCTTCCATGGTAGAGTCTGCAATGCATTTCTGCTTTACACTCCTCCATATAACGGCTCCACCTCCCAAAGAAAAAACATATCCCGAGGTTGATTTCCTCTTATCCCTATCTGATTGAAAATCTGAATCAGTATATCCCAAAGGAAATAGATCTGAGGCCTTGTAAATTAACATATACTCCTTAGTCCTTCTCAGGTACTTGAGTATAGTTTTTACTACACTCCAATGTTCCTGACCTGGGTTTGACTGATATCTACTAACCATGCCTACAGCAAAGCAGATGTCAGGCCTCGTACATAACATAGCATACATTAAGCTTCCACATGCCGAAGCGTAAGGAACTGCTTTCATGCTCTCTATATCCTTAGGTGTCGAAGGACACTGCTTTTTAGATAGAGCAACTCCATGCTTAAAAGGTAGAAAACCTTTCTTGGAGTTCTGCATGTTAAAACGAGCTAATACTTTATCAATGTAAGGCTCCTGAGATAAAGCCAACATCCTTTTCTTGCGATCCCTTATTACTTTGATCCCAAGGATGTATGCCACTTCACCTAAGTCCTTCATGTCAAATTGTTTGAACAACCATGCCTTTACTGATGACAACATCTTAACATTGTTTCCAATGAGTAAAATGTCATCTACATATAGTACTAGAAAAACCACTGCATTACCCTCACTTCTCTTATACACGCATGATTCGCTTGGACTTTGATCAAATCCATATGACTGGACTGCCTGATCAAAACGAATATTCCAGTCCCTAGAAGCTTGTTTAAGTCCATAAATAGACCTCTTAAGCTTACAAACCAGATGCTCTTGGCCTTCCTTAATGAATCCTTTTGGTTGCTGCATATAGATGGTTTCCTCAAGACTTCCATTAAGGAAAACTGTCTTGACATCCATTTGCCAAATCTCATAATCGAGATGAGCTGCTATAGATAAAAGAATCTGGATCGACTTAAGCATAACAACCGACGAAAAGGTTTTCTCATAATCGTTCCCTTCTTTCTGAGTATACCCTTTCCCAACAAGTCGTGTTTTCCAGGCTTTTACCTTTTTGTCAGATCCTCTTTTCTTCTTGTAGATCCACCTACATCCAACGAGTTTTACACCTTTGGGTGGTTCCACGAGCTCCCAAACTTGATTGGAATATATAGATTCCATCTCTATATCCCAAACTTAATATATATATATATATATATATATATATATATATATATATATATATATATATCGGAAAGGTACCAGAAGCGTTAAAAATATTTTTCTTGAATTTTCGTTTTTTTTTATTTTTTTATTAAAATTATTTTCTTCCATTAAATAGCTCCTAATGACATATTCATTAGTCATTAATTATACCTAATAAATATATATTAAATTTATTTTATTTATTTAAAAAATTAGAAAACTTTATTGGAGCATTATAATTATTATTTCAATATTAAATATTAATTACAGATATAATTAAGTTTATTTTTAGGTAAAATGATGACTAAAAACTGTTTACATTGCTTCCTTTTTTATTCCCTATCAAATATCACTACAATTTCTTTTCAATCAATTATAGAGTCAATTGTAGTACAACCCTTAACTTATCGAGCAATCTTTATTATTAGTGATTATGAAAATCGTAATAACTTATGAAAGTATATAAATCTTCGGTCATCACCTGTAATAAAAATAATACAAATAGGTTTTTATTTTTGCACACCAATAAATTACACATGGTTATAATCAAGCAAATTAAATTGAAAAACCCAATTTATCGGTAGATTAAATCGATAAAAAAGTTGTATACCAGTTGTTCATTATATTGTATCGAAATAAATTAGTTTCTAATTAAATAAATTCTTACACTATCATTGAACATGTATGTTATGTATGTTATGAGAGTGGCTTCGGGTTTAAAAAGTGTTAAGATATATAATGTTTAAAAATTTTGATCGTAAAGACTATGCTTATATTATAATTGCTACTTTTTGTATTTATGATATTTTTGGAATTAACAAAATTTTAGATATATAATGAGAGTATTTTCAAACTTATAATTAATGTAAATTGTTTTGAATTAATTTTTTTAAAAAATCTTAAGCGACCAGTCGATTTTTTAAAAAATAAAAATTTATAAATAGCACGAAACACGGATAAGTTGCCTGGTGTTTTATTGTTGAACAAGCAAGTGAATCCTGATATCATTACCATAATAGAACTCGACCGAAAAATTATAGGCATTTTAAAACTTGAATAATAAAATACTTACAATATTTGTGATTCATTTACTAATTGTTATTTGTTAGTCTCCTTCAATATCCTAGTATTTAAACATTGTAATATGATTGAAATGAATTATTTATAACATATATAAATTTTGTTTGTGCCACAAGAAATTTTGATTCGATACTTAAAGATAAACTACATAAATTAATTTATTTTTATCCAAATTACATGAATTCATTCGTCATGCAAGTGCAATGATAAAAAAATATATGTACTAGATGTAAAGACATGAAAATTTTATATGAGTGATGACCGAAAATAGGTTGAATAATTAAAATATTTATTTTTAAATTTTACCTAATGGATATACATTTTTTGATCGCATATTTCAAAAAATGTTATTTCTTCATTTTTTGGGGAATATATATATTTTTTATTAGAAATATTTTTTTTTTTAAAATTGAATGATATATTCCACACTATAATGGATATTCAGGTAGATATACACTCAATCCTGAAAAACGTATCTTGAAATATCCAATCGATAAAAATGTATTAGAAAAATAATTAAGCTAAATACTCCTTTCTCGAAAATGTTTCTCCCATCAAGAAAAATGTAACAAACTAGTAATTTTGAGCGTTCTTTTTATTCATATTCTAGTCATCAAATTTAAAAATTACGGTAATTTTGGCATTTTCTTACTTCTTATACTGCATGGGATGATATTAATCCGAATTTTTATATAAATTCAATAATGTTTCAATTACCCAATTAAATTATCCAATTATTTTTATAAAAGCACTTCACCGAATTGGTAAAACAATCATGTTTCGGATAAATAAAAGTCTTAAATATTATCTCTAGATTATATCCAATTTACTTTTAAAATTTTTAATTTAATATTCCAGAACAAAAAAAAAAGTGAATTGTAGATTCATATTTGAGGGGTGAATAGACACATCTTCTCTTTTTCCCTTTCAACTTCTCCAAATTTGCAAATAATCCAAAACCCCATTAACACAAAACGCGCATTTCTCTACTATAAACCTCCCCCTTCTTTCTTGTATCACCACATCCATTTCTTAATTTCTTATTGTTTCATATATCAAAAATAACATCTTTTATCATCATTTATTCATTTCCGTACAAGTATTATTCATAGGAATGGCTCCCAGTCTTGCTTGTGATGTCTCAAGCCTACTGTGTGCTGAAGAAAATGAAAGTATTTATTTCGATGATGATGTCGTTGAAGAGTGTCAAAGTACTAATTTTTATGACATGGGTAGTGATCAAAATCGAAACTTTAAGGTTCAAGAAGGCTTTATGAGTGGTTTATTACCACTGCAAAGTGATGAGTGTGTAGATTCGATGTTTGCGAAAGAATGTGAGCATTTGCCTGCACATGATTATATGCAAAGATTGCGAAATGGGGACTTAAATTTGAAGGCTAGACAAGAGGCTGTTGATTGGATTGTAAAGGCTCATTCACATTTCAATTTCGGACCTCTGTGTGCATATTTATCCGTAAACTACTTGGATAGATTCCTCTCTGCCTATGAGTTACCGACTGGCAAAGAATGGATGATGCAATTGTTGGCTGTCGCTTGCTTTTCTCTCGCAGCCAAAGTGGAGGAGACTGAAGTGCCACTATGCTTAAATTTACAGGTTGGTGAATCAAAGTTTCTGTTTGAAGCAAAAACCATACAGAGGATGGAATTTCTTGTTTTAAGTACATTGAAGTGGAGAATGCAATCAATCACCCCATTCTCATTTATCGATCATTTCCTTACAAAAATAATGGGAGATCATATTGCATCAAGATTTCCAATTTTAAGATCAACACATCTTATGTTAAGAATGATCATAGGGATTGACTTCTTGGAATTCAGGCCTTCTGAAATTGCAGCAGCAGTGGCTCTGTCTGTTGCTGGAGAAAATCATATAGTTGATACCGAGAAAGCACTATATCAACTTGATCACCATTTACGAAAGGATAGAGTAGCAACTGATGAAGAAATCATCATCATCATCATCATCATCATCATCATTAAGTGCAATTAGTAGTAACGGTTCAAATGGATTAATCCGATCATCATTTCCCCAAAGCTCGATTGGTGTGATAGATGCTGCTTGCATAAGCTATAGAAGTGATGAAACAACAGTTGGAAGTTGTGTACACTCATCTCATTATAGTGAAAACACTAAGAGGAGGAAGCTAAATTAGACACATCATTGGTACAATATGTGCTAGGCTAGTAGGCTTGATGTATGTTGAATATTGTTGAGGTGACGGAGAAAGAAAAATCTTGAAGTGTCATTATCCATAGAAAAATCTTGAAGTGTCCAAATCTTGAAGTGTAATCATAATAATCATAAAACTTGTGTAATCAGCCTTGTGTAAATTATTGTCTTGAAATTCTCTGAAAGTTAAACTGTGGTCGTTTTTATGTACGGAGACAAAATATTATTTCTAAAATTAGTGGATGCAAACACTGTACTGAACTGGAGAAGCTATTGATGTTTTGGGGTTTCTTGCAGCTCATGGAGAAAATATTCCGGTTGTGGAGAAGCGAAATCCACAATGTGCTCTGCGGAGAGTTCTTTCTGGGCATTCTGGGCATTAATTGGTAATGCCAATGAAGCGAATGAGATGTAAATCAATTCCCTTTTCACAAATTAATATGGAGATAGAAGCCAACATCCTATTAGAGTATTAATTGATGTATTCACTAAATAGTTTTGTTACAAAGCCAACAGCCCATATTATAATATCCAAAGCTAAATATTATTGTTGCACTTCTAGTCCAGGCTCCCATATATAGTACTCATAGTTTTTGTAATATTTCTTGGCTGCATTTACTCGTGAAATTGTCATGTATGAAAGTTTATAATTTAATAATGAAGTTGGTGCATTCTTTGTACGGATAGTAAACTCTTGTTAAAATTGCACTTTCTATGTTCGGACTCCAGAAAAATTGAAAACAAATAGTTGTTTGAAATTTAATTATCTAAAATAAATTTGGAATATTTTATCAACATGAAATGTAAGTATATATACAAATGATAAGTGTTGTGTAGTGTATCAATTTTTTATACACTATTATTAGATATAATTCGCTTTATTGTCCAACAATAATCAATTCTTATTATATGCACAACACTGAAACAACCTCCTTTTCTTATGACTTTACTTGCAAGGGGTTTCATTGGATTCTTAACAATGTTGGTTAGGAATAGTTTTTTTCATTAATTTCCTCCAACATCTTAATAATTTAAACAATGTTCCGTATGGATGTTAATAACATCAATTTGTAATTAAGCAGGAGGAATTACTATATGTGAGTTTTGAACACAAATTACATGAATTTATTAATCATGAAGTGTATAGCAAAGGATAAACTGCATGAACATTGAACATAAATACGATGGTCACTCACCAACCTTAATTTCTTTTTGTTCTTTCTTGTGTATACCTAGTACATGTTAAAACTTAAAATGCATATTTGTTAATTGTTAGCATAACTCAAGTTTTATTTCCGCTTTCATTACAGAGTTTATTTAATTTGAAACAATTTATGAATGATTTTCGATTACAAGATTTAAAATACGCCAAAAAAGGTTTAGTGTACTTGTTAATTAAATTTGTATTTGCAGATGAGCCGGAAGTTGCTAGACAGCCTCTTGCGCAAACTCTCATGCTTAATTACATAGTTTGAGAGTGTTGCTAGCTTCTCTTTAGAACAGTACCACGGTTTAGGTGGTTTAGCTACACAACCTGACTTTGTAGGCAGCGAAGCACTTTTGCCACTTGTTTGTATGTCGCAGAATAGAAGCATTTACATCCCGAATGCTGACACTGGAATTTTGAATAACATGCAGTTAGTAAACCTGTTTAGTTAGGATGCTTACTCCTTGTATTAGCTGATAAATTTTACTATTAATCCCGGAACTAGGAACTTTATGACATTTAATTTTTCCTTCCTCACATATATCTATGATCTAATAATTTTTTCATATACAGTATAATGTGCATGAAACTAGCCAGTAACAACTGACAATTTTTTAGGAATAAGGGAGTAAGAGAGGTTTGCTAAAGTTTTGTCGGTCTAACTTATACTGGATTATTCTCAAAATTTTCAAAAAAATCGTATAATATATGGAGAGTAAATGTAATCGTGTACCTGTATAAATTTATTTGTTTTTTTAAATCCAATTTACATGAATTCATTCAGCATGCAAGTGTGATGATAAAAAATGTATGTACTAGACGCAGGTTTGCATCTGGATTGTTAGACATGGGAATTTCTTATACTGCACTATTAGGAGGATATAAATGCGACTTTTTCTATAAATTTAAAGATATTGTGTGTAGCAATTAGCAAAGACAGCCCTAAATTTAAAATGCTCCCATTTTCGATAGGGATTCTCTCCGTTTGTGTTCAATTAGTTTTATGTGCTCAGGAGCTTCATCCAACAGTGTAATTGTTGTGTGGTTCTATTGAGTTTTAATTTCAAAGAGAACACACGTGCACATACACATTGCAGAAATAACTCATGAGCACAAATTATTTCTTATCCGAACACCACATTACATTAGGTAATTAGTTCAGTTATAAAGGTTCTCCTCCTCCAACGGGTCATATGAAGATTAATATTGATGCTCATGTAAGAGAAGGAATATATGTGGTTCTGGGAGTAGTTATCAGGGATTCTGCAGGACAGGTCATTCCCATGGCTGCTAAGATAATGGGAGTGAGGTGGGGTGCTGATTTTGCAGAGGCTACTGCTGCTTTGTACCGGCTCGAATTTGCTCGTTGTCTTGGCCATAGTGGGTTGATTTTGGAATGTGATGCCTCGAATGTGATATCAGCAATAAAAAGGAATGTGGTTGGTCTCTCTCCTCTATTCTTGTTTTATGAAGATATTAGAAGGCTGAAGTACTGGTTAGAATTTTTGGATTATATTCTTATTAGGAGATCAGGTAATATAGTTGCGCATTGTTTAGCTAGATGGGACATCAATGTAGGGGTGAGATGGTTCTTACCAGTTCTTTCATCAAGCTATTACTGATTTGTTAGCTTTTGATTGCTCTTAATATAGTTCTTCTTTCAAAAAATTAAAATAATAATTCAGTTAGTAGTTAGCTTAAGTTGTGGATGTGACATATGTACCTATCAGTTGTACCTGTATGTATCTGATATGAACTAACAGAGTTGCGGTATTTATAGCTGATCCCGTGTATTGGTTCTTTTCAGTGAAAGATACAGTAGTTACTCAATCGTTTCCCATTTTCATTGCTTTCACATCTCCATCTTTTTCTACTGTCAATTTTCAAATTAAGAATTATATATATATCTTGGTTCTACTTCGGTTGCCTAACCTAATAGTTATGTATGTTATGTTTTTCTTTTGAAAATATTGTACTTGAAACTAACTAGTATCAGCTGACAATTTTACAGAAGAGCACAATAGAAACAGGCTTAAAGAGTCATGGTGCTTGTCATCCTGCCTTAATTTCATGAAATTTTCTGAAACTTTTGTTCCGTCTTTATTAATGGAGACTTCTGTACTGTATAAATATTTAAGACTTCCGTCTTTAATGAAAAATGAAACATGAAACTGACTGAATTCTTGAGAAGAAATAAAACTCTTACTTACTATTTCTAGCAGATATTCAGTTTACATGAATTTTGTTTTATGAATATCTTTTGGAACAAATGTTAAATAAAATTGACCAGATTTTATGAAGAGACACATCTTCTCATTTTCCCTTTCAACCTTTCCAAATTTGCAAATAACCCAAAATCCCATCAACACAAAACACGTATTTCTCTACTATAAACCTTCCCCCCCTTCTTTCTTTTATCACCACATCCATTCCTTCGCTTTTCATTTCATTTCTTTGATCATTTCATAAATTAAAAAAAACAACAAATCATCTTTTATCATATCATTTATTCATTTCCCTACAAGTATTACTCATACTCAAGTTTCATCATCAAGATTCATATATTTATAGGAATGGCTCCCAGTCTTGATTGTGATGTATCAAGCCTATTGTGCGCCGAAGAAAATGAAAGTATTTATTTCGATGATGATGTCGCTGAAGAGTATCAAAGTACTAATTTTTATGACAATGGTAGTGATAAAAATCAAGACTTCAAGGTTCAAGAGGGCTTTATGAGTGGTTTATTACCATTGCAAAGTGAATGTGTAGAATTGATGTTTGCGAAAGAATGTGAGCATTTGCCTGCTCATGATTACTTGCAAAGACTGCGAAACGGGGATCTGGATTTGAAGGCTAGACAAGAGGCTGTTTATTGGATTGGAAAGGCTCATTCACATTTCAATTTTGGACCTCTGTGTGCATATTTATCGGTTAACTACTTTGATAGATTCCTCGCTGCCTATGAGTTACCGACTGGCAAAGAATGGATGACGCAATTGTTGGCTGTCGCGTGTTTATCTCTTGCAGCCAAAATGGAGGAGACTGAAGTGCCACCATGCTCAAATTTACAGGTTGGTGAATCGAAGTTTTTATTCGAAGCAAAAACTGTACAGAGGATGGAACTTCTTGTTTTAAGTACATTGAAGTGGAGAATGCAATCAATCACCCCATTCTCATTTATCGATCATTTCCTTACAAAAATAATGGGAGATCATATTGCATCAAGATTGCCAATTTTAGGATCAACACAGCTCATATTAAGCATGATCGCAGAGATTGAATTCTTGGAGTTCAGGCCTTCTGAAATTGCAGCAGCAGCGGTTCTGTCTGTTGCAGGAGAAAATCAAACAGCTGATACTGAGAAAGCATTTTATGAACTTGATCACCATTTACGAAAGGATAGAGTGGCAAAGTGTCTTGAACTGATGAAGAAATCATCATCGTCGTCGTCATCCTTAAGTACTATTAGTAGTATCGGTTCAAATGTTTTAATCCGATTATCATTGCCCCAAAGCCCGATTGGTGTGATAGACGGTGCTTGCATAAGCCATAGAAGTGATGAACCAGCAGTTGGAACTCGTGTACACTCTTCTCATTATAGTGAAAACACTAAGAGGAGGAAGTTAAACCAGAGACACTGCATTGAGTTTTAAGAAAGTGATTATTGCATTATTGGTTCTTGTCAGCCTAGCTTGTACTAAATTATTACTAGCAAATTTTCCTATAATTGTATGTGGTATACAGGGAGACTTGATTCTGTACCTGTATAAATATACTTTTTATTATTGTTTATTAATTTAAAGATAAATGATCTGATAGTTACCATGATCCCCAAATAATATCCATACATAGCTGATACGCACTATAGAGCATGTTTTTTTTTTTTTTTCCTTACTTCTTCTTTTGTTGCTCATGATTCTTTTGTTACTCATCATGAGGGAAATCTAGTGTCAGTAATCGATCTAACATGGAAATCGAATATTTATATGAAGGGAATGCATGGTTCTAAAAATCCCCGATTTAGCCGATTAATCCCCGATTAATCCTTTATAAGCTAACCAACCGATTCGATTTTTGAAATCCGATTAATCCTATGAATTTATTTAAAATGATATGTTTTAACTATAAATTAGACTAATATATTAAATATTATTATAATATCCGATTAATACTCCGATTAATCCTTCCGATTAATTCCCGATTACCCGATTAATCTTAAATCGGTACCTCAACCGATTTATGCCGATTACCGATTTTTACAACCATGAGGGAATGTACTAAAATAATAAAAAATATCAAATATATATCTCTAAATATTTATATAAATATCAAATTCGTCATTCTTGGATATATTATTTTGCTCTCGATCTCAACCAGTGTCATTTAAAATACTAAAGTCATAATAAATATCAAATATATATCTCTAAATATATGTTTGGGATGTAAAAGTAATTTTTGGTTGATTTCTACACATTTTTGAATGTTGCCACAACCAAATTAAAATTTATTAAATTCTAATATTTCTGTTCATATATGTAGATTTAAAAAAATTCATTTACTATTTATTTTTAATTTTATAGTCATTTTCTTTGATTTAGTTAAAAAAAATAGTGCACAAATTTGTTAAAAGCTAAATATAATTCACAACTTTTCACTTGGTTGCGATAACATTCAAGAATAATGTGCATAACTCAACCAGAAAATATTTTTACTTTGTGATCACATACTCAGAGTTATCAGTTTGATATTTATTATGATTTTAGTGATTCAAATAATATTCCGGTAATTAAGATTGGTGAAAAAGTGTTCAACTTGATACTTAACCTGATTAAAAAATAGTAATAATAATTTAATTCCATACAAAATGTAGTTTTTCTTTGTTTAATCTTACATCAGAAAATGTAGTTATTCATAAGTTGAACGTAATTATTAAGACTTGATTATTAACATAAGATTCCTAAAATTTAACTGTTCACCCTAGTAATTTTGCATGTGTTTACAAAAAATTTGACAAAAATATTTATTAATTTGTCATTAACAATTGCAAGATAAAATAAAAATGTTGTTAGATCAACTATTACCAACTCAAATTTTGTAGTTGTTCACAAGTTGGTCGAAGGTTGTTACTATAAAACTACATGCTTCTGGTACTTCTAATTAGTTTTAAAATGTTCTGCTTTCAAGAACCTATGGGAGTTTATGCACTCCAACATACTCCCTGCTCATTTATAATTGAGATGAATTATTTATAATTGTTAGTCTCCTCCAATATCCTAGTATTTAAACATTGTAATATAATTGAGATGAACTATTTGTAACATAAGTAAAATTTGTTTGGGCCACAAGAAATTTTTATTCGATACTTAAAAATAAACTACATAAATTAATTTATTTTAACCCAAATTACATGAATCTATTTGGCATGCAAGTGTCATGATAAAAAATGTATGTACTAGACGCAAAGACATGAAAATTTTATATGGGTGATGACTGAAAATACCATTTTCTTAGGTTGAATAATTAAAATATTTATTTTTAAATTTTACCTATCGGATATACATTTTTTGATTGCATATTTCAAAAAATGCTATTTCTTCATTTTTTGGATAACATATATTTTTTTAATAAAAATAGTTTTTTTAAGAACTGAATGATATATCCCATACTATAATGGATATTCGGGTTGTAACGCCCCCAAATCCATCCTGACCGGGAATCCAGGGTCGTCACATTGTCTCAATATTTGTAGCACACGATAACGCAATAACAAAACCAAATATTTATTTCAACGGAGCATAAATGTCTCACTCCGCAGTTCCAAGATCGTCTCACATAATTGTACAATCCAACTTATTACATCTCCGGATAATATCTTACAAAAGTTCACAAATGTAGAAAGATAAAGATTTCATTCTTGATGTTCTAATTCTTGTCGTCATAGCCTTGCGCCTTTCCCTTTCCTCTGTATCCGTGGTTGGACGTCTCGCCTCTTTCCGTCTTGACAGCTGAACGAAATGTTTGTAAAGCAAGAATGAGCAACTATAGTGCTCAACAAGTTCTTTCAATGCTCGGGGCATAAATATAATAAATTTTACCGAAAGAAATACTCGAAGTTTAAAATAAATTGGATATCACAATCTAACTCTGTCTCAATACTCGTCTCGAAATCAAAATACTCGAATGACTCATTTGATATAACTCTGGTGACTCGTGATTTAAGAATAAACTGGTCTTCCACCTCTCGGTATCTCGGTGGGGCGATCAACTAACCTGTTAACTCGAATAACTTGTAGAAGGGGGGGTTGAATACAAGTTATATAATCGTGTCTGATTTTTTGCTTGATTATAAGAACAAGAATAAACGAATGAATCAAACTCTTGTTTGTATTAATAAGATCAAATACAAACTCTACCAAAGGTGTACAATACCTTTAGCAGCTGCTGACAATACAAATATCTCTCTGTTTGTTTCGAACTCTCGAATACAAACCTTATACAGAGCTACGCACACGAACTCACAACTTCGTCGCTCTTTACAATGATATTGAGAGAGTATTTATAATGCTACCTATCAACTAATAACAGAAAGATATAATCTATACATGACAATGTTCTGCCTTCTAGTCGATAGTTTCCATCAATAAAAAAAACTCTTTCCTTCATAATATCTTCTTGCTTGTTCTTCAAACAACGATCCTGTTTTATAGCACTTGCCAGTTTCTGTAGCATCAATAATGACATCATCAGTAGCATGACTGATATCAGGATCTGCACACTGCATCAGTATCTGATCAACCATCAGTATTGGACCGTCATCAGGATTTGCTCTCTGTTCCTGACATGTAGTCTCCGATACACTGTTCATTCCTGACTAAACTATACAGATAACTGTTTTACACATAAAACCTATATACAGTGCTAAATCCTTTATAAGATCAGGATTACAAGAAGTATAATGTGTAAATTCTATTCTTAACATCACAACTTATGAATTATTCCTAACAATCTCCCCCTATTTATGCTTTACAATCTGAAGCATAAATCTAAGTTGTGGATGTCAAAACATATAACAATACAACCAGAATAGAATTTATGAATGTAGAATTATGAAGTTAAGTACCTCCTTCTCAGATGTAGACATTTATCCAGTACTTAGAAGAAAGAATTTTAACTATTAATGCTGCTCTTCCCTACCACTTCCTAGCTGAGATTCACCACTGTCACTCCTGGTTCTTCTTTTTACTACCATTTGTCTGATCTTTATCTCCCCCAGCTTTAGCTTTATCTTTATCTCCTTCAGTCTGGTAGTGTTGTTGTTGTCTTTGAATTGTCTTTATCTCCCCCTTTTTGACATCAGCAACATTAATTCCAAGAGATTCAAAAACAGAACAAATGAGATTCATAAGAACTGCTTGATTTTCCATAATTGTGACTTGGTTATCTTCAAGTGATTGAAGTCTTGTTTGAATAGCAATTTGAGAATTCTGAATATCTTTCAAAACATCAGAATGAACTTCAATATTGGAAGTGCTTCTAGTATCTTCAGTATCAGAATCAGAAAGAACTTTATCTTCAAGTCTTGTAGAAGAAGTTGCTTGAGTTGTATGATATTCAAGTAATAAAACTTGATTAGAAGTATCAACGTCTTCATCTTTCTGTTCTGGAACTGAAACATGATCATCATCTCCTTCACCAGTATTCTGTGTACTAACATCTTCAAATCCTGACTCCTCCTTAGAGTGATCAGAGACTGTTGATGTCTCAATTCTAGCTGATATTGGAAGTACATACAAAGGAACACTAGGATCATTAGGATCTTCATCTGGTACATATGTATCAAGAGATTGCTTTATCCTGGCACCTCTCCTGTTAATGATTTCTGCAAGCCTCTCCTTTTGCTTCTGAGCTTTAACTTCTGGCTTTGCATTGTGATGTGCTAGGTCATTCTTCTGATACATTTTGATGAATGAATAAGTACCAGCATCCATATCCAAATTTTCAGACCAAGATTCAGGAAAAACCTGATCCCAGAAATCAAATGATGGTTTCCTAATTTTCTCTCCCTCACTATGGAGTTGATCATCCATACCCTCATTCTCACTTTGACTTACTAAAGTCAACACTCTTTCTACCTCACCTTTTGCCTGGTCAGGAGCCAGCCGCTCAAATTGTGGATCAATATCCATCTTTTCAAGTGTATCACTCAAATTTGGATAAGTGCTCTCATGACCTACAGAAAAATAGAGTTTAGAAGGAGTTTTTATACCTGAACTCACATGGAGAGAGGGTTCCTCATATGGCATGTGGCTTGAGGTTTTCTCCAAGGAGTGAGCTGCTATAGTCTCTGAACCCATACAATCATCTTCTTTCCTTTCAGAAACTACAGGCTCCAGTATACCACTTTCAGGTTGTTTACTAGACTCTGATGTCTTCAGTAATACTTCATTAGACATCATAGTTAGTACATCACCGTCTTTAAGTGTTGTTTGCTGAGACACACCCTCAAGGTGGATAGACTCTGATTGAACAAAATTTGTTTGATATTCAGAAAAATCAACCAAAGTCATTCCTCCCATATCATAGGGTATCTCATTTGCATTCTCAGTCATCACAGAAGACCTTTCAACATCAGCTATCACAGCTCCTGAGTCATCCTTCCTCTGACTAGATGGTTCTTGTGTTGCAGTGACCGTGATCTGATCTTTCCTACTACTCACCACTGGTGCAATAGTATCTTCTGTTGACTGCTTCCCTCTATCTACTTCCTCCAGTTGTTCACCTTGAGCTGAAGCATCTTCAATAATTACATCCTTGTCAAATAAATATGCATGAAGTGATTGAAGTGCAACATGCTTCGAGAGTCCAAATTTCTTGACTAATTGTCTTCTGACAGATACATAGAAATACATCTTCATTAAGTCAAGTCTTTGATGTAGAAGTCCATATTCATCTGGAAATAAAAGTTTTGGTACTCTTTCAACCAAAAAATCTAGAACAGGCCTTGACAACTTCACTTTGAGAGAAATTAGTCCCATAGCCAGTCTGTATGATAATGTAGTTTCCCATGAAGAATCAATATCCAGATCTCTCTTGTCAAATACTGACATAGATGTAGCTTGATTTGTAGAAACCTGCATGATATTAGTTGGACTAGACTCTGTGTGTGTAGGTGACAATTGAATCTTTCTCCTTGTTCTCCTGATATAGTGAGCAAAAGATTTATCCTGAGAAGACTCAAGAGGTGTAGCACAGAAGTGATCTTGGGATGAGATCTTTGTTCAATAGACACAGTCTTTTGAGAGACAGTATCCAGTAACTGTTTTCCCTTTTTAAGAACTACAGCCTTTTGTGAGACTGCAGCCTGGCTGTGACTAGGTTTTTCATCTCTTTGTACTAACACAGAAAGTTGAATTGCAGCCTTCAATTCTGCTCTCTCTGCAAGAGTTAAATCATCATCATCTTCACTAGAATTACTACTACTACTTGACACAACAAATCTTCTCTTCCTTACAACTGATGTCTTTTGAGAAACACCAGAGGTTGGTTTCTTTGAAACAATAGGCTGTGGATCAAAATTTAGTTCTTGAATTGTTTCAGAGACTATGATGTTTTGGGCTACTTGGGTAGACACAGGTGGGTTCTCCTCCAATTGAGATTCCTGAGCCATTTCACCACAAAAGAAAGAAGAATTGTAGAGAGTAGGAAGATGAGTTTTAAGAATTACCTGAAAATGATGTGGATAATGAATTGCAGGTATTTCATCTAGATTCTTTTCATTGTCCTTCTTTGTAATATCAGAGAAAATTCTCTTTTGCTGTTCATAAGAAGAAACACAGTATTCCCTACCAAATCTAGCTTCAACATCAGGAATAAAATGGTTAATAAACAATTGCATAAATCTATGATAATAAACCATTTTCCTGTTTTGATCTCTTGACCCAAGTTTAATACTCATCTGACTTAAGATAATATGACCAATGTTAATTACTCTGTCATAAAGCAAACTATAAGCAATATGTGATGTAACAGAAGTAATTTGTTGAAAAGAACTACATTTGCCAGTAAAACATTTAGCAATTTGATCAAAATAAAAAGACCATTCCTTTCTAAGAAAAGACCTATTCAACTGGCTCATGTTATCTAGAGGTCCACTATAACCTAATTCAGACAACATAGTTCTTATATTATCATCAGATGGTACATTCTCATAACTATCAGTAACAGGTAAGCAAAGTACTGAACTAACAACAGATTCAGTAATGTCAAATGAATCTTGTCCTAAATGTAGAACAATCTTACCTGATTGACTCTGAGTAGAATCAATTACCTCAGCATTCTCCCAAGCTTGTGAAACAGCTACTTGATTAATCTGTGGAGATGCTGTCAATACATAACTTAATGGTCCATACGCCAGAAAGTCCATGATTGGATGAAAATCAGATGACACTCCTTCCTTGTTGGTGATAGCTGCAACATGATTGTTTGTCATAAAATCAAAGTCACCAAACTTGAAGGCTACTGATTTAGGTAATCTTCTCTGAGCTGCCATTCTTGATCTGAAAAGAAACTTGAAAAATTCTTGAAATGGATTAGTGATTTTGAAAACTCAAGAGTGATTTTTGCTTTAGAGAATGTAAAATTAGAGAAAGCAATTACACGATTAGAGTTTCAAAACAAATATATTTCACAAATCTTTCAGACCACTATCCCACGTTGACACGTAGATTGACAGGTGTCAGTCCCTGAAAAATGCGGTTACCCACGATTTTTGGAAAATACAATCCAAAATTGATTTTCATGAAATAAATCAGGGTATAAATAAGTAATAATGATCAGCTTCCTTTTCCTGATGACCTCTCATCAAAATAATCACAAAATACAATGTGATTTAAAAATATAATTATCAAATCCTGATGGTCACACATGAAATCCTGACCAATATTATCAGAGACTTAATATGGAGTTTTCCACGTGGCATCTTTCTTTTATCTGAAAAAGAAAAATAAACAATTAATCTGAACAGAAAATCAATTGGTTAGATATTTTCAATATTTCTTGAAACAAGAAATACAGTCTCATGCAATAATTAGCATTTGACTTCATTAAGACTTCCAAGTGACTGCTCAGCTTCTCACGTCTTCCTTTAAAAAAACCAAACGCCTTGTGCCATTCTCCATAACCTTTCAATTTCTTTTCTTCTCAACAATGCTTCTCAAACCAAAAATCCCTTCAAACCCATTTTTCAGATTTTTCTTGATCGATGAACATCCTGTTCTTGATCATCTCTTTGAACAAACGACTCTTCTCATCGAACTAATCATGAATGGATTGGTTTTCGATAATATCCAGAGGTTTCTCCTAGAACATCCATCTGTTGGATACAATCTTCCCCTAACCTCCTCAAAACTTGAGGATGAAGAATTTGGCCGAGAGTTTGAGGTTGATCTTGATGGAGATGCTATTCATTTAAGTTAGCTGCTCTCATTCAAGTCGCCCAGACAAGGAATCCAAGAGCAAACGAGGCTTTCATCCCCTGATGGATTTCTTGAGATGCTCCTTGTCCTGTTTCTCAGAGTTCATATCAATAGACAAGTATAGAATAGAAATTTAGACAAAAAGATGTTGTATTTCATTTCCATGTAATGATTTTTATTAATGAAAATACAATTTCTTGTTATCTGCTTGTCTTTTGATTTCTGAATGATGTATAAATTATCAGTATGCAAATAACAAAACTTGCTAGCATAGACTTAACACATCACAGAATCAGATTACTACACAAAGTAAACGTCAGGATCTGAAACAATTTTCATAATCCTGATACTGACACAATACTGATGACGTCAGCATCCTGATAACAAATCTAATCCTGATGATTATTAACAAGTCTATCATACTGAAATTTATCAAGGCAATGTGTTATAGCTAAAGCATTTAACAATCAAATATAGATCCTGATAGGAATATCAAGTCTATAAGCTAAGAACAACATACCTTGCTACTTTTGCAGATGTTAAAGATCTAAAAATTTAACATTCCTAACTCACTTACTAGTCTACTGAATGTAGTCTCATCAAGTGGTTTAGTTAGAATATCTGCAAGCTGTTTGTCAGTAGGAACAAAATGAAGTTCCACAGTACCATTCTCAATATGTTCTCTAATAAAATGATACCTGACATCAATGTGCTTAGTCCTTGAATGTTGAACTGGATTTTCTGCAATTTTAATAGCACTAGTATTATCACAAAACATAGGAATATTACTAAGTGTCATTCCATAATCCAGCAACTGATTTCTTATCCAAAGGAGCTGTGCACAACAACTGCCTGCTGCTATGTACTCAGCTTTTGCAGTTGAGGTTGAAACAGATTGTTGCTTCTTGCTTGCCCAAGAAATCAATCTATTTCCCAAAAATTGACATGTACCTGTAGTGCTTTTCCTGTCTATCTTACACCCTGCATAATCAGAGTCTGAATAGCCAATTAGAAAGAAATCAGATTCTCTAGGATACCACAAACCAAGATTTGGAGTTCCTTTGAGATATCTAAAGATTCTCTTCACAGCAATTAAATGAGATTCCTTAGGATTACTTTGGAATCTAGCACATAAACAGGTAGAAAACATTATATCTGGCCTACTTGCAGTTAGATATAACAATGAGCCTATCATGCCTCTATAACTAGTATTATCCACACTCTTCCCCTTAGGATCAGAGTCTAGTTTAGTGGCTGTTGCCATGGGTGTTTTTGCAACTGCACAGTCTTGAAAGTCAAACCTTCTTAAAAGATCTTTGATATACTTTGACTGATTAATGAAAATACCAGTCTCAGTCTGTTTGACCTACAAGCCTAAGAAATAATTTAGTTCACCCATCATGCTCATCTGATACTTAGACTGCATAAGCTTGCTAAACTTAGCACACAACTTTTCATTAGTAGAACCAAAAATAATATCATCAACATAAACTTGAACTAAAAGCAATTCACCTTTTATCTTTCTAAAGAATATAGTTTTGTCAATTGTACCTCTTGTGAAGCCATTTTCAAGAAGAAATTTAGACAAAGTCTCATACCATGCTCTTGGTGCCTGCTTTAGTCCATAGAGTGCCTTGTCAAGTTTGTAGACATGATTTGGAAACTTTGGATCAACAAATCCAGGTGGCTGTTCTACATACACTTCTTCATCAAGTTTGCCATTTAAAAAGGCACTCTTTACATCCATCTGGTATACCTTGAATTTTGAATGAGCTGCAAATGCAAGAAACATTCTGATTGCTTCCAATCTTGCTACAGGTGCAAAGGTCTCATCATAATCAATGCCTTCTTCCTGAGAATAACCTTTGGCCACCAGTCTTGCTTTGTTTCTTACAATCATACCAGATTCATCTAGCTTGTTTCTGAAAACCCATCTTGCACCAACAATAGATCTATCTTTAGGTCTTGGTACCAGTTTCCAAACTTTGTTTCTCTCAAACTCATTTAACTCCTCCTGCATTGCAATTACCCAATCAGGATCCTGTAAGGCTTCCTCAACCTTCTTAGGTTCATTCTTTGAGAGAAAGCAACTATACAAGCATTCATTTTGAATTGATCTTCTAGTTCGAACACCACTATTTGGATCACCAATTATCAAATCTTCAGTATGATCCTTTGTCCATTTTCTAACAGGTGGTAAATCAACTCTGCTAGTCTCTCCCCCTAAGTTAGTGGTATCTCTTGTAGAAGAATTCTCTCTACCTTCAAAAACTCTCCTTTGATCAATAGAATCAGTAGATTCCATATTGCTGCTAGTTACTGATCTTTCCTCAGTAGACTCTGAAAGGTCAGTTCCTGATGGAGTAGACTCTGAAACATCAATTCCTGATGGAATAGATTCTGAAAGACTAGTCTGCTCCTGATGATCACTGTGTTCTCTCTGATTTATTTGCTCCCCCTCAACAGTAGCATTCCTTTGAGAAGCAATAGAAATTCCTTCTGGAGAACCTTCATCATCACTTGAGAGTATCTCAGAATTCTTCAGATTTTCAAATTCCAATTTGTCATGGCTTTCATCAGTTTGCAAAATTCCAAATTTCTTATCATCAAATGCAACATGAATTGATTCCATAACAATGTGAGTTCTGAGATTATAAACTTTGAAGGCCTTAGATGCTGAATATCCTAGAAAAATTGCTTCATCCGATTTGGCTTCAAATTTTCCAAGTTGTTCTGGATGAACTTTTAGGACATAGCATTTGCATCCAAAGATGTGAAAATATTTCACACTTGGTTTCTTTCCTTTGATCATCTCATAGGGAGTTTTTCCATGACTATTTACCAAGGTACAGTTCTGAGTGAAACATGCAGTGTTAATAGCTTCTGCCCAAAAGTAGGTTGGAAGTTTTGCATTTGCAAGCATGGTTCTTGCTGCCTCTATGAGAGTCCTGTTCTTTCTTTCCACTACACCATTTTGTTGAGGTGTACCAGGTGTAGAAAACTGTTGAGTGATTCCATTGTCTGCACAAAACCCCTCCATTGTAAAATTCTTGAATTCTGTACCATTGTCACTCCTAAGTACTTTGACTTTGTACTCAGAGTTATTATGAATATTCTTGATGAGTTCAATGATTTGCTGAGGAGCTTCATCCTTCTTGTGTAGAAAGAACACCCATGTGAACCTTGTGAAATCATCCACCATAACTAGAGCATATCTTTTCTTGCTGATAGACATAATGTTTACTGGACCAAACAGATCAAGATGTAGCATGTGAAATGGTTCAGTAATTGAATTTTCAGTCTTGCTCTTGAAAGTGGTTCTTCTTTGCTTTCCAAACTGACATGCATCACAAAGTCCATCTTGCACAAAATTCGCCTGAGGTAGGCCTCTCACCAAATTGTGTTTAACAAGTTGATTAAGCTTCTTGAAATTAAGATGTGAGAGCTTCTTTTGCCAATTCCAGCTTTCATCATTTGTTGCTTTGCTGTAGAGACATCTAACAATTCCTTTAGATGTATCACTTAAGCTGGCTTCATATATGTTACCATGCCTTTGACCAGTTAGAACAATGTCTCCATTCTGCATATTCAAGACTTTGCATCCTTCTCTGTCAAAGATTGATTTGTAACCTTTATCACCCAGTTGACTTATACTTAAAAGAGTATGTTTCAAGCCTTCAACCAGTGCTACATCTTCTATGATGACATTCCCCAAAATAATTGAGCCATATCCCAGAGTTTCTCCTTTGTTGCCATCTCCAAAAGATATTACTGGGCCAGCTTTCCTCTCAAACTTTGTAAGCAGGGACTTCTTTCCAGTCATATGTCCAGAGCATCCACTGTCCAAGATAATTGAATGCTTCTTTCCTATGCCCTTAACAGAAGATGGAGAAGTTTTCTTTGGAGATCCAGGTTTGTCTGAACTATTGGCCATCAATGCAATGTTTTCATAATCCAATTCATCTTCAGAGTCACTGGAATCAGCCCAATCCTTCTGTGTGACCATAAGTGCATTACCCTTTCCTGAATTCCTAGGCTTCTTACACTCACTAGCAAAGTGTCCAAGCTCGCTGCAGTTAAAGCACTTGATCTTGGCCTTATCAAGCTTGACAATTGTACTTTTGCTCTTGTCACTCTTCTTCTCATCCTTCTTTTGAAAAGGTCCTTTGCTAAATCTTCTTCTGTTGAATCTTCCTTTCTTGAAAGCTTTAGCAAACATAGTAAAGAGTTCTTGCATCTCAGATTCAGAATCATTGTTGTCAGAGTCCATATCAGTAGTCTCTGACTCAGAACTTTCTTTGCTTTTCTTCTTCCTCGAATTCTTTACAGCAATCTCTTCATGCTGTTCTTCAGGAAGCTTCTTTACTTCAGATTGAGCAGTAAGTGCAATAGTCGTCATCTTTCCTTCACTCCTGCTCTTCTTCTGCTGCTTGTCAAGTTCATAACCTCTCAATTTTCCATATACTGCCTCTAATGAAATCTCATCCAGATCATTAGCTTCCTCAATCGCAGATATCTTCTCATTGTAGAAATCAGGCAAAGCTTTCATGAACTTTGTATTCATATCCTCCAAGTCATAATATTTACCATGCATGGCCATCTCATTGATGAGTTTTGTAAACCTATCAAAGGTATCAGTAAGTGACTCACCAGACTTGGATTCAAAGTACTCATACTGTTGTATAAGTAATGTCCTCATATTCTTCCTGACAGGCTTAGTTCCTTCACAGTGAACCTTAAGATTGTCCCATATATCCTTAGCAGTTTTACAAGAGAGAACATAGTTAGTGAGAACAGAATCAAGACTGTTGAATAATATGTTTCTCACTTTAGCATCTTTGAGAACATTCTCCTTGTCCTTATCTGACCATTCAGATTTTGGCTTCTCTGCTGTATGTTCTGGAACAACCACACCATCAACTGTTGCTTGTCCAACGACCTTTGTTGGAACAAAAGGTCCATCTCTGATTCTGTCAAGATAATCAGGATCTGTTGCTTCCAGATGATGCAACATCTTTACTTCCCATAGAGTATATTCGTTTCTCTTGAGCATAGGGATTTTAGTATTCCCATCCTTGTAACCAGACATGATTGCAGATCTTTATGATTACTCGAAATCAACCTGCTCTGATACCAATTGTTAACTCGAATAACTTGTAGAAGGGGGGGTTGAATACAAGTTATATAATCGTGTCTGATTTTTTGCTTGATTATAAGAACAAGAATAAACGAATGAATCAAACTCTTGTTTGTATTAATAAGATCAAATACAAACTCTACCAAAGGTGTACAATACCTTTAGCAGCTGCTGACAATATAAATATCTCTCTGTTTGTTTCGAACTCTCGAATACAAACCTTATACAGAGCTACGCACACGAACTCACAACTTCGTCGCTCTTTACAATGATATTGAGAGAGTATTTATAATGCTACCTATCAACTAATAACAGAAAGATATAATCTATACATGACAATGTTCTGCCTTCTAGTCGATAGTTTCCATCAATAAAAAAAACTCTTTCCTTCATAATATCTTCTTGCTTGTTCTTCAAACAACGATCCTGTTTTATAGCACTTGCCAGTTTCTGTAGCATCCATAATGACATCATCAGTAGCATGACTGATATCAGGATCTGCACACTGCATCAGTATCTGATCAACCATCAGTATTGGACCGTCATCAGGATTTGCTCTCTGTTCCTGACATGTAGTCTCCGATACACTGTTCATTCCTGACTAAACTATACAGATAACTGTTTTACACATAAAACCTATATACAGTGCTAAATCCTTTATAAGATCAGGATTACAAGAAGTATAATGTGTAAATTCTATTCTTAACATCACAACTTATGAATTATTCCTAACATAACCGACCGAGAATACCGTCCTCCAATGACACTGCACTTCGCCCGATCACGGCTACAATACGATATCAACAATATAATATATATGTATGAATGCTAGCATCATAATGGGTTATTAATTCAACCCCGGCAACACATGCCAAAATATTCTCGTGTCCGTATAATGGTACACAAGTCTCTCTTTCTCTATAATGGGCCTCTTTCCCAAAATTAACCAGGCAACAAATGCCAAAATATTAATATTTCTCTTTCGATACCACGAGTTTATTTCTCATGTTGATCTGAAAGAACTCCCATGGGCCATCTCCCATGTTGACCAGTAGAATACAGAATTCCCGAATAATTGATGAACAGATAATTTGAGATAACTCTTCCAGAAAAATATTTACAAATATGGCGGACTGCCAATCTGACTCAATTGCGCCACCAATCCGAAAAATGGACTAATGTAACTCTCAATAATAATATTTTATTGGTTAACACAAGCAAAATGCCAAACCCTGACAATAAAAGCAACTACCTCGAAATAATGAAAATAGTCTTAAAATGAAGTAATTAAGAGTCGTACTGAACAAATAGTACTTCTCGTATATTTACAATACTCAAAATTATTGAACGTTCAACAGAATATTTTTCACTTGATCATCGAGTGACACTCTAATGACTCTAATTTTTATAACTCATATCGGTTGATTCGAACGAGGAACCAACTAAAAGATAATCAATAATTATTGTTGAATTTATACAATAAATTCAACGGAAAAGAATGAATTTAACTATCTCGAACGAATGAGACAAGTTTCACTAAATCCAAATAATAGTCGTCTCGAATTAATGAGACCGACCCTGATAGCAATGAATTTATGTCTACGCTTATAGGGAATATAATTCACAAGTAAACTAATTTAACAGTAAAATAATATTTAATGACAAAATAATGCTCAAAAGAATTTATCGCATCTTAAGCAGCAACAAATAATTCTCATATTGGATAGCTCGATTAAATAAGGCATGAAATACTACGAACAAAGTTTCAGAGAGTTAGGGTAGGAATGAACTTGCCTCGATCTCGTAGCAAATGAATGAAGATAACATATATACTCTACCCGTGAACTTGGCTTCGATCTACAGCTCGGGAAATATTCTCTGATGTGTGTAGTTTGTTTTTATGTATATATAAATAAGGTCCGAGTTTTGCTTTAGAAATTATAGAGCAATTGGGTTTGCAGGAAAAGAAAGATGAAGGGGTGTGCTTGATTTTGTGAAATTTGAACTGATATGTTTGTGTGTGTTTGCTCTGTTTCGGGTGTCAATATATGTCCGGTTTTTCTGGTTATTGAATTAAAAGGAATACTAGTGCTCCATAAACATGTTAAGTGGTATATCTCTTTAGTGGATTTGAAAGGAACAAATGTGGTGACAAAATGATTGAAGTATGGTTAGTGAAAGTTAAGCCAATGATTATTAGTGAAATGCTATAATAATAATCTCGTTTTCTCCCGTGTTGGCTAATTAAAACGAAACTCTAATTTCGTTTTCTAAAATAAATTCGACTCAAAAACTAAAATCCTATTTTCCTAAATTTCCTAATTTTAATGAATACCAAATAAATTTAATTAAATAGATATAATATAATATTCATTTACCTATGAATATTTAAAATCTTGAAATTTTTCAAAAACACGCTAATTAAAATATACTAGTGCATCGCTCTTAATTAAAATTTAAACATCGAGTAGGAAAAATTTATTCGAAAAATTCGCGGTTATTACAGTCTCCCCCCCTTATAGGATTCCGTCCTCGGAATCAAAATTATGCACTAAACAATTCAGGATATTTATTCCGCATTTCGCTTTCTAATTCCCAAGTGGCTTTCTCAACTTGGTGATTTCTCCAAAGTATTTTCACTAAATTTACCTTCTTAGTTCTTAAATCTTGCAGTTTGTAATCTAGGATCTGTACTGGCTTTTCGTCGTATGTCAAATCAGGACGTATTTCCACTGGTTCGTAGGTTATAACATGTCTGAAATCAGAATAGTATTCTCGTAACGCGGAAATATGAAACACATTATGGATATGCTGAAGGTCTGGAGGTAGGGCCAACTGATAAGCTAGTGGTCCTATTTTCTTGAGAATCTCAAAAGGTCATATGTATCTGGGGCTCAACTTGCCTTTCTTTCCGAATCTCATTACTCCCTTCCAAGGTGAAACTTTCAGCATTACTTTATCTCCCTCTTCAAATGCTTTGTCTTTTCTCTTTTGATTTGCATACTTCCTCTGTCGATCCTGAGCTGCAACTAACCTTTTTCGAATAACTTCGATCGCTTGCTTAGTTTGTTGAAGTAATTCTGGTCCTAGTATCTTTCTTTCTCCTACCTCATCCCAATATAGAGGTGATCTACACTTCCTTCCGTACAATGCTTCATATGGTGCCATACCTATGCTTGAATGGTAACTATTGTTGTAAGAAACTCAACCAGAGGCAAATGCTCATCCCAACTTCCTTTGAAATCAAGTGCACAGGCTCTTAACATATCTTCAACTGTTTGAATTGTCCTTTCACTTTGTCCGTCGGTCTGTGGATGATATGCAGTGCTCAGATTTAACTTCGTGCCAAGACATTCCTGAAAACTTTTCAAAAATCTAGAAGTAAAACGGGCATCTCTATCAGATACAATTGAAACATGCACTCCATGACGAACCACAATTTCCTTTATGTATATGTTCACCAATTTTCCAACGGAGTACTTATCACTAATTGGTAGAAAATGCGCAAATTTAGTGAGTCGGTCAACAATAACCCAAATTGCATCATGGCTAGCTCTGGTTCGGGGAATCCTACGACAAAATCCATGGTAATATGTTCCCATTTCCACCCGGGTATCTCTAAGGTTTGTAAAAGTCCACTTGGTCGTTGATGTTCTGCCTTCACTTTCTGACATGTCAAACACTTGCTTACCCACTCTGCAATCTCTCCATTCATGTTAGGCCACCAATAATTCAGCTTGATGTCCTGATACATCTTTGTGCTCCCTGGGTGAATGGAATATCTCGAGTTATGTGCTTCACTCATAATTTCTTCCTTCAACTCTATAACATTAGGAATCCATATTCTCGATGCAAATCGATTAATTCCCTTATCATCTTTTGAACTCAGAAATTCTTCTCCGGTCAACTCTGATCTTCTTTCTTCCATTACTTATTCCTGACATCGGAGAATCTTCTCGAGTAACTCTGGTTGAAACTGAATGTTGTAAACTCTTTCATTGTTTTGGACTGGGACCTTAACTTCTAATTCCATTTTCTCAAATTCTCTGACCAATTCTTCTGAGGTTGTCAACAGGTTTAGTCTTTCCTTTCTACTTAAAGCATCAACTACCACATTAGCCTTTCCTGGGTGGTAGTTTATCGAGCAATCATAGTCTTTGATCAATTTTAACCATCTTCTTTGTCTCATGTTTAATTCCTTCTGCGTGAATATATACTTTAAGCTCTTGTGATCTGTGTAAATCTCGCATTTCTCTCCGTAAAGGTAATGTCTCCAAATTTTGAGGCAAAAAACAATAGTAGCAAGTTCCAAATCGTGAGTAGGGTAACGGGACTCATATTCCTTCAGTTGTCTAGAGGCGTAAGCTATTACTTTCCCGTGTTGCATCAGAACACATCCTAAACCCTTATGAGAAGCATCGCTGAAAATCACGAAATCGCCTTTCTCATCGGGTAAGGTCAACACTGGGGCAGTAGTCAATCTCTTTTTCAATACCTGAAAGCTGTCTTCGCATTTGGGGGTCCATTCGAACTTTTCGCCCTTTCTGGTAAGTCGGGTCAGTGGCGTAGCTATCTTTGAGAAATCCTTCACGAATCTACGATAGTATCCGGCTAATCCGAGGAAACTTCTAACCTCAGTTGGAGTCTTGGGTCTCTCCCATTCTGCTACGGCTTCTATCTTTGCAGGGTCTACAGAAATCCCTTCGACGCTCACAATATGTCCTAAAAATTGAACTTCTCTCAGCCAGAATTCACACTTCGAAAATTTCGCATATAACTTTTCTTTTCTCAGCGCTTCCAAAACCAAACGGAGGTGTTCAGCATGTTCCTCAGGAGACTTCGAGTATATCAAGATGTCATCAATAAATACAATCACGAACTTATCCAAGTATCTCTTGATTACACGATTCATTAAATCCATAAAAGTAGCTGGCGCATTCATCAATCCAAAAGACATCACTAGAAATTCGTAATGTCCACATCGAGTCCTAAAGGCAGTCTTAGGAATATCCTCAGGCTTGATCTTTAGTTGATGATAGCCGGATCTCAAATCAATCGTGAATTCTATCTCTCGATCCGGTGGAATCCCAGGCAACTCTTTAGAAAAACATCTTTAAACTGATTAACTACAGGGACCTCTTCGATCGTAGGGGTCTGTTTCTCGGTATCTATCACATGAGCCAGATAGGCTTGACATCCTTGTCGAAGTAATCTTTTAGCTTGAATTATTGACAGAAAATCCTTAGTCGGTTTCCGTCCGTGAAATGGAATTATTATTCTTATACCATTAGGTCCGCTTATGCTGACTCTCTTACGTCAACAATTTATTTGAGCATCATAACGTGATAACCAATCCATCCCTAGGATTACGTCAAATTTCCTTAACTTAAAAGGAATGAGGTCTGCGTCGAAACGTTGCCTATGTATCTCTATAGAACAATTCGGACACAATCGGTTTACTGGTATGATTTCCTGATTAGCTACTTCTATGTTCAGAATTCCCTCTAAGGCACAGACTCAAGATTTAACTTATTCATGAAGTTCTCAGAAATAAAAGATTTTGTAGCTCCGGAATCAACTAGAACACACGCATCCTCAGAGTTTACTAGAAGCGTACCTGCTATCACATCGCTATCATCAATGGCATCTCTTACAATCATGTTGAAAGTTCTTGTTGTCGGCTTGTTGTTAGGTGGTGCTGTAAGTCAAGGCACTGGATTCTCCTTCGAAGGTTATCTAAAACATCGGGACGCGGGACCTTATGATCCTTGATAACATCTGTCATACTCACATTAAAAGTGTGTATACTTGGCTTGTCTCCTAGAGGTGTAGCCAATCTTATAATTGTGTTTTCTCTCGGGGTTAGTAATATTTTTCGTCCAAAATCTCCATTCCTTCCTCATTTGAAGTAGGAATATCCTTCTTTACGTAGGTTAAATAATAATACCAACTCTTTCCCAAAAATATAAATATATTCTTCTCATATGGTCTTGGATGCTTTCGTTTTAAGGAGCTTGATCCTCCTATGATTCACAACATACTTAAAATTGTACTTGCTAAGTATCAACTCAATAATTCTAACTTAAGATATCACCATCGTGCCTTCAATAGTTCTCTTTTGCCCTCCACCAATAATTTTATTCACCATAACATATTAACGGATATAGTCCTAGCTTATTCAACACTATTCAAAGAAAATATTCTACATTTCTCTCAACCATGTTCTCATTTCTTTAGAACAAGTAATCCTTTTTGGTCTCCACAATATCTTGCTACATATAAGTCTTAATAGCGATGGTATGGTCAATCATAAGATGCATTTCTTCTCACATGGTCTTCTTGTTTTAACGAAAATCAAGGAATAACTTCCAAATATATCCTTAATTTGGTTTTAGTCTAGGTCCTGGGTTTTGACTCTACTTTATAATCCAAAATATTCTCACTTTGATTATCGATCGCGGTGTTTCATTTAAAGATATGTTGTAGATATAAAGGGTAAAACACTTGTCGTACTTGGGGCAAGAAAATCTCAGAAAATACGATAAGACATGCCTCAAGAGTTTGAAGTATCACAATCATGTTAATTGTCTCAAACATTAATCTTAAAACTTCCAAGGGTTAAGTCACCGTTTAGCTACTATACTCAGAAAAAAAAATATAGTGGAAACACGCATTAATGTTCTCTTTCTTTTCCTATATGAAAAATGATCACTCTTTCATCAACAAGTAATATATCATCAATGTATAGTCGATATCGATTTCGCTTCTCACTTTCAAAAGGATTGAGCTCAATAATTGCTCCATATTCAGACCAAATTCTTAGAACCTTAATACCTAACCATGAAACATCACATAGGGTTTTGAAGACCTGACTAGTGGTTTAACGCAATGATCTATTCATATTTAGAAATCGATGCTCCAGCTTGAGTTGTTGAAATTTCCATTTCTGGAAGAGAAGTTTCATCATTTTCAAATTTTCGCATAACACTTTTAGAATTCTTAGGCCCCAATCATTTTAGGATCCATAAGAACATTGAATAGAGATAACTCATAAAGGAACGAATGTTAAACAACAACATGTGAATACTCAATTCTTGATAGTGAAAATCTTAATAAGGGACTAAGTGAGAGCTCATGATGATCATTGAACATATGTTTTGTTGCATGTATCATTAGGACAACCGTCATAGTACACAAGGTGGCCAGCCTTTAGTACTCTAATGACAAACAACAATACAAACGGTGGCGTCCCACCAGACTTCAATCACAGAGACTGATAGTCTTCCCTTATATATAGGGTTGTTCATCTCAATATCTCAAAGAATGTTAAATATAGGAATGGGTATGAAAGGAATTTGTATTTATGAAAGTATATAATGATGGGTAACTTAACCTCTAAACAATATAGGTTCTTTTGAAAATAGGATAAAAATTAACCTGAGTAAATTTGAATGATAAAATTTATCGATAATCGCTGCTAACGAAGTTATTTAAAGAATGATTTTCCAGCACAATAAAAGCTCTTAGGAACAACTATCGATTCTCGAAGTAAAGTGACACTTGCAAACTTCGGTAGCTCGTTAGGGAAGAAAATCTCTAAGAGGGAACGTACAAAAACACAATATCATAGAGAACTATTTCAACCTCTATAAGGTATATCTTTAGAAAAACTAATGTTGGTCATAAAATCGTTTAAAAATTTAGTCTCGAACTTGGTACACATAGTTGCATATCTCTTTCAGTCCATCTCTCGTGCACGTACCTTGTGCTGGTCCAACTCTGACTATGGTAAGGCTATTGACAACATCTACAAAATGTGGAAACTCTGCAGGATATTATTCACCTTAACAATAATGGAATCTTAGGCATCCTATCTTTAAATCAGTTGGGAACTAGGGTCCATGCGAATAAGGTGTAGGACATCTATCTCGAGCAAAACGAAAGTCAACATATCAAGAAATAGACATCTACAGTGGTACGAAAAATTTCGGTCACAACCAGGTTCCAATCGTCTAGATACGTATATAGATATATAAGGGTGTAAGGCACTTAGTGCTAAAATCTCAACATCGTATTTTACCTCTAAATTCTCACGTCGTGTTATAATTCTAGGCTCGTACGATTCCTAAAAATATAACTAAGTCTCTGATACCAAAACTGTAACGCCCCCAAATCCACCCTGACCGGGAACCCAGGGTCGTCACATTGTCTCAATATTTGTAGCACACGATAACGCAATAACAAAACCAAATATTTATTTCAACAGAGCATAAATGTCCCACTCCGCAGTTCCAAGATCGGCTCACACAATTGTACAATCCAACTTATTACATCTCCAGATAATATCTTACAAAAGTTTACAAATGTAGAAAGATAAAGATTTCATTCTTGATGTTCTAATTCTTGTCGTCAAAGCCTTGCGCCTTTCCCTTTCCTCTGTATCCGTGGTTGGACGTCTCGCCTCTTTCCGTCTTGACAGCTGAACAAAATGTTTGTAAAGCAAGAATGAGCAACTATAGTGCTTAACAAGTTCTTTCAATGCTCGGGGCATAAATATAATAAATTTTACCGAAAGAAATACTCGAAGTTTAAAATAAATTGGATATCACAATCTTACTCTATCTCAATACTCGTCTCGAAATCAAAATACTCGAATGACTCATTTGATATAACTCTGGTGACTCGTGATTTAAGAATAAATTGGTCTTCCACCTCTCGGTATCTCGGTGGGGCGATCAACTAACCGACCGAGAATACCGTCCTCCAATGACACTGCACTTCGCCCGATCACGGCTACAATACGATATCAACAATATAATATATATGTATGAATGCTAGCATCATAATGGGTTATTAATTCAACCCTGGCAACACATGCCAAAATATTCTCGTGTCCGTATAATGGTACACAAGTCTCTCTTTCTCTATAATGGGCCTCTTTCCCAAAATTAACCAGGCAACAAATGCCAAAATATTAATATTTCTCTTTCGATACCACGAGTTTATTTCTCATGTTGATCTGAAAGAACTCCCATGGGCCATCTCCCATGTTGACCAGTAGAATACAGAATTCCCGAATAATTGATGAACAGATAATTTGAGATAACTCTTCCAGGAAAATATTTACAAATATGGCGGACTGCCAATCTGACTCAATTGCGCCACCAATCCGAACAATGGACTAATGTAACTCTCAATAATAATATTTTATTGGTTAACACAAGCAAAATGCCAAACCCTGACAATAAAAGCAACTACCTCGAAATAATGAAAATAGTCTTAAAATGAAGTAATTAAGAGTCGTACTGAACAAATAGTACTTCTCGTATATTTACAATACTCAAAATTGCTGAACGTTCAACAGAATATTTTTCACTTGATCATCGAGTGACACTCTAATGACTCTAATTTTTATAACTCATATCGGTTGATTCGAACGAGGAACCAACTAAAAGATAATCAATAATTATTGTTGAATTTATACACTAAATTCAACGGAAAAGAATGAATTTAACTATCTCGAACGAATGAGACAAGTTTCACTAAATCCAAATAATAGTCGTCTCGAATTAATGAGACCGACCCTGATAGCAATGAATTTATGTCTACGCTTATAGGGAATATAATTCACAAGTAAACTAATTTAACAGCAAAATAATATTTAACGACAAAATAATGCTCAAAAGAATTTATCGCATCATAAGCAGCAACAAATAATTCTTATATTGGATAGCTCGATTAAATAAGGCATGAAATACTACGAACAAAGTTTCAGAGAATTAGGGTAGGAATGAACTTACCTCGATCTCGTAGTGCAAATGAATGAAGATAACATATATACTCTACCCGTGAACTTGGCTTCGGTCTACAGCTCGGGAAATATTCTCTGATGTGTGTAGTTTGTTTTTATGTATATATAAATAAGGTCCGAGTTTTGCTTTAGAAATTATAGAGCAATTGGGTTTGCAGGAAAAGAAAGATGAAGGGGTGTGCTTGATTTTGTGAAATTTGAACTGATATGTTTGTGTGTGTTTGCTCTGTTTTGTGTGTCAATATATGTCCGGTTTTTCTGGTTATTGAATTAAAAGGAATACTAGTGCTCCATAAACATGTTAAGTGGTATATCTCTTTAGTGGATTTGAAAGGAACAAATGTGGTGACAAAATGATTGAAGTATGGTTAGTGAAAGTTAAGCCAATGATTATTAGTGAAATGCTATAGTAATAATCTCGTTTTCTCCCGTGTTGGCTAATTAAAACGAAACTCTAATTTCCTTTTTTAAAATAAATTCGTCTCAAAAACTAAAATCCTATTTTCCTAAATTTCCTAATTTTAATGAATACCAAATAAATATAGTTAAATAGATATAATATAATATTCATTTACCTATGAATATTTAAAATCTCGAAATTTTTCAAAAACGCGCTAATTAAAATATACTAGTGCATCGCTCTTAATTAAAATTTAAACATCGAGTAGGAAAAATTTATTCGAAAAATTCGTGGTTATTACACGGGTCTATACTAATCCTGAAAAATGTATCTTGGAATATCCAATTGATTAAAACATATTAGAAAAAAAGTTAAGCTAAATACTCCTTTCTCGAAAACGTTTCTCCCATTATATCCTATCTATCTATACTATTATATAAAAGCCGAAACATTAAAAGTTTGGTTCAACGGTACATATTGAATTTACCTAATTACCCTTACTCAATTACAGATCTATTAACTAATTAATTTCCTTTTTCAGGTTACGTATATTATCTTTTCTATTGTCAAGAACTAAATAATTTCTTTTTCCAAGTAAAATACAATATCTTTTATATTTTATCTAACTAAAATTTCTCATTTATTAATCAATTTCCTTTTTCAGTTTAAACATATAACCTTTTCTATTTTTCAATAACTAAATAATTTCTTTTTTCATTTAAAATAGAATATCTTTTACATTTTATCTAACTAAAATTTCTCCTTTTTAAAAACACTACGAGCCATTTTGTTTTAAAAAAAATAGCTTAATTATATATAATTGCTATTAACTAATCAATTACCTTTTTCAGTCAAAAACACGTTACCTTTTCTTTTTTCTCTAAGTAAAATCTCTCTTTTTCCAATTATATTATGGATGGTTACCTTTTTCAGCAAAACACATTATCTTTTTTCTTTCTTCTTACTAAAACCTCTATTTTTCTAATTATATTATAGGCGTTTCTATTTAATAAAAAAATATTATAATACTAATAATTAACCAATTACCATTTCAGCTAGAAAATAACATAATTATATATAATTATTATTAACTAATCAATTACCTTTTTCAGTCAAAACTTGTTACCTTTTCTCTTTTCTCTAACTAAAATCTCTCTTTTCCAATTATATCATGGACAGTTACATTTTTTCAGCAAAACACATTATCTTTTTTCTTTCATCTTACTAAAACCTCCATTTTTCTAATTATATTAGAGGCATTTCTATTTAATACAAATATAATAATAATATTATAATACTAATAATTAAACGATTACCTTTTCAGCTAAAATATATCATATTTTCTATTTTTTCTAATTACATTCTCTTTTTTTCTAGAAATATAATGGGTAGCGTTAATTTCTCATTTTCTAAAAACTATGAACAATTTTATTTCGTAAAATAACATAATTAAATTATAATTACTATAAACTAATCAATTACTTTTTCCATATAAATCATGCACGTTACCTTTCTATTTTCTCTAACTAAATTATGTTTTAATTATATCACAAACGGTTCTATTTAATAAAATAAACTAATAATAATATAATATTTTTAATTAACCGATTACCTTTTTCAGCAAAAACATATCATCTTTTCTATATTTTCTAACTAAAATCCCTTTTATAATAGAAATACTACGGACAATATTATTTTCTCATTTTCTAAAAATATTACGAGCAATTGTATTTAGTGAAATAAAGTAATTCAATTATAATTACTATAAACTAATCAATTACCTTTTTCACCTAGAACATATAATCTTTTTAATTTTCACTAACTAAATTCTCTATTTTTCTAATCATACCACGGACATTCTATTTAATGAAATGAAGTAATAATTTTATAATTCCTAATAATTAATTGATTATTCTTTTTAACTAAAACCTATCATCTTTTCTATATTTTCTAACTAAATCCCTCCTTTTCTAGAAATATCACGAATAACATTTATATAATTATTATCATATCATCTCATATAAAAAAGTAAGCTTCCAAAATTTATGTTTTAAAAAAATTAATTTTACTTAATAAAATTTTTTATATAATATAAAAAAATCCGTGCATCGCACGAGTTTTAGGCTAGTTATATATAAATTAGCGTAAGCGGATTTTGATGGTATGGTTTGATCGTTAGGGATATTATAGTAAAAACAAGATACGTAACAAAAAACATACTGGAGAGAAAGTTGTAATATCACAAACCCTACAACACTATTAACAAATAACATATTATTTTCAAAAATAAACGAAGAAAACAAACAAACAAACAAACAAATATAATTATATGCTGTATACAATTAACGTGGTTGATTTGGTTAATAGAAAAAAGTAATAGAGATAGGTAATACTAATACCATAAACTCCACAAAACAATTAAAAACTAACATATTATTTTCTCCATACATGAAATGCAAAAAAAAAAAATTAGAATAATGTATCATTATAATTCTTTCATTAAAAAAAGACAAACAAAAAATAAAATAGCCAAAACTATAATTAAAAATAAGTCACAAATAACATTCAATAATACATACAACAAACAAAGTAACAAATATAACACAAAATTTCCTAACTCCAAAATAATATTTTTACAAAATAGGGTTTGAAATTTTAATTACAAAATAAAAAAATGTTTTTTAAAAATGTATCAAGAAATAAATTAGTAAACTAAGACTTCAAAATTATTAAAAGTATATTTTTTTAATTATAAATGACATTGAAATTCACCAAAATGTATTTTACAAAGCAAATGCTATTTTTATATAAATACTAAATTCAGTAACAAGAATTCACAAAAATTAATATCATACACATACAACAAGTATTAACTAAGAAAAAAAAATGTAACACATTTACAAGTTGTTTTTAGAAATATTTAATTTATATTAACCAAAATAATATTATCAGTAGAACATTTCAAAAGAATTCAAAATACTTAGAAAAAAATACCTACCACACATGAAAAATACCATAACAAAGAACTCTAAACAATTTATACATAGTATATTTAATACAAAAACAAAATAGAAAAGTTATACAAATGTAATGACTAACATGTTTCAAATATATCTTATATAGTATAATATTTAAAAAAAAATAAAATGCCACAAAATAATGAAATTTTAAAAATATTTTAGGCTAAACTTAATATAATTTATAAAAATAACAACTAAAAATTAGTCAAAAAAATAACAACTATTACATAAAGATCCTCAAAGAAAAACAGTAACCAATAAATACATTAAAATATTTACTTATAAGTTTTAAAACAAACATGTTTCTTAAATTTACACTAAAAAATAATGCAATTTTATTGAAAAAATCATAATATCATTTGGTCATATTTATTTTTTTCAAAAATTGTAGATGTAGTACTACATCTGTAAATAAATTAAAAGAATTTTTCAAAAAAAACCAAAAAAAATACATGTAGAATTAAAATATTATACAATAAAAAAAATTAAAATTTAATAAACTGAGAGTTACAAAAAAATAAATTTCATCAAAAATAAAATTTAAACTAAATTAATACAAATTCGATCTAATAAAATACCAATCAACAAATTTATTAATTACTATTAGAAAATTAACTTATTTCTATTATTATTTTAGTATATATATAATTACGAAATATGCATATGTATAATTTTTATTAAGAGTGAAAAATACAAATTTAAAACAATATGAGAAATTTTTGAAAAAAAATATTTCTAATAATTTTTTTTACAAAATATTGACAATATAACCCGTGTGATGCACGTGAATAAAGCTACTATATATAATTGGCATAAGTAGGTTTAGGTGGTCGTCGTAGGGTCGTGAGAAGGGCTGCACATGGCTTCCGAAAACCGACCAAACCGACCCAAAACCAACCTTATTTTTAATCGATCAAATCGAACCATCCAAAACCGTGGGTTAAACGGGTTAATTTTTAAAAAACCAGAATTAATTGGGTTGGGTAAGGGTTTAACAAATTTTAACCCTAACCCAACCCAACCCAACCCGTTTACATAAAATGTAGAATTTTTTTACATATTTTTTGCATATTTTGTATATTTTCTGCGTATTCTTTATAAATTTCTGCCCTCTATAAATTTTCAGCACTATACAAATTTTCTGCAACACTTTTTGCAACATTCTACAACACTTTCTGGCTTCTGCAACACTTTATGCAACATTCTGCAACACTTTTTGCAACATTTTCTGCAAAGTACCGAATTTTTCTACAATGTACGAGATTTTATACAAAGTTTTTTCGATTAAAAAATTTAACCCGACCCAACCCGAACCAAACCGAACTAATTGGGTTGGGTCGGAGTTGGGTTACAGAATTTTTTTTTCAGTTAATGGGTTGATTTATTATAAAACCGAACTAATTGGATTGGGTCGGAATTTGACGAAAACCCGACCCAACCCACCCATGTGCAGCCCTAGTCGTGAGGGTTAAAAATATAAGTTCATTAAAATTAAAAATGAGCTAAGGAATTGAGCCAAGTATTGGCTTTAAAAACCTAAAACTGTGCTCCAACTAACTAAATAATGGTATTTTTAATTTAACAAGTAGATAAAAGAAATGCACTAAAATAACATATGATAAAACAGGAAAAAAAAAAATAAAGTTGAGAAAATTATTGTTAAATAAAATTAATACAAAGATATTTTAGACTAAAGTTTAAAATATATTTAAAATTACCTTACCACAAAATAGTGTTTCAAGAAAACCTAATTATTAAAAAAAGTCATAAAAATTTATCATTTTAGATTTTACAACAAACATCTTTTTAAAATTTATATTAACAAAGTCAACACAAATCAATAAATTAACATTTTATTATTTTATAAAAATTCTAGATTCGGTAATAAATAGATAATATAATATAATTGGTATAAAGATGTTGATATAAATTCAAATTAAAGGAAAAAGAATTATAATAGCACAAAACTTATAAATCACAAATTCAATCTTCATATGTAATAAAATACCTTCAGAATTTCAATTCAAAAATATTTTTTTAGAAAACTAGAATTTACATTTAATTACAAAACAATTTTTTTAAAGAAAATATATGGTAAAACTATATATTGAAAAAGTAATAAAAAATATGTCATAATTGGAAATGACACCAAATTAAATTCAACAAAATATAATTTACAAAACAAATGCTAATTCAAAAGGAAAAATCTGAATTTATAAAATTAAAATCAACAATAAATTTTAATATAATGCACTTAAAATAAATAAAAACAAACACAAAAATATAAAAAATAGCACAAACTTTTTTTTTAAAATAAGTACAAAAGTAATGTTTGTTAAATTATAATAAGTTCCCACATATATAAAGTATATTATATATAAAATATTAATAGAAAAAAACACGCCAAAAAATATGAAATATTAAAATATATGTTAGGCTAAATCTTAAAATATAATTTAGAAAAAAATCGACTACCAAATAAAAGTACATTTAATTACAAAACAAAAAAAGTTATTAAAAAAATGTGGTAAAATAAAATATTTAAAAAGTAATAAAAAAACATGTCATAATTAGAAATGATACCAACATTCAACAAAATATAATCTACAAAACAAACGCCAATTCAAAAGAAAATATCAAAATTAAGAAAACTAAAATCAACAGTAAATTTTAATATAAAACATAAAAAGATAGTACATATTCTCTTTAAAAAAAAGTAATGTATGTGTGTTCACAATTACATAAACACACCCATGTATATAAACAATAGTTAAATCTTCCCACATGTCTAAAGTACATTATATATATTCTAATAAAATAGAAGAAAACATCCCAAAAACTATGAAATATTAAAATATAAGTTAGGCTAAATCTTAAAATATAATTTACAAAAAAATATCGTTTACCAAATAAAAGTGGTTTAAGAAAAAATTATTTTAATAAAAATCATTTAAAAAAACTATAAAAAAATCCAAAATAATTCTGAAAATACTAAAAAAATATGTTAGCCTAAACTTTGAAATATAAATTATAGAAATACCATTTACAAGAAAAAAAAATTTATACTACAAACCATATAATATATGTATTATTATAATTAAAAATAAAAATAAATTATTCAAAATGCTATAAAACTAATTTTACAAGAACAAAAATATATTGAAAATTGTAATACAAAATATTAATAAAGCTACCCGTGCATTATAAAACTAGTCTAGAAAAATGAAACAAAATAGTAATTTTGAACGTAATTTTTAATGATATATTCAAGTCAACAAAGTTACGGTAATTTTGGCATTTTCTTACCTCTTATACCGCATGTGGGATGGTATTAATCCGACTTTTTATATAAATTCAATGATGTTTCAATTACCCAAATTATCCAATTATTTTTTCAAAAAACACTTCACCGAATTGGTAAAGCAATCATGTTTTCTAGGGAGAGCATTCGGTCCGGTTAACCGAAAACCGAATCGAATAACCGAAATAATTTCGGTTCGGGTAACCGAAATTAACATTTCGGTTCGATTTTCGGTTTTGCTTTTTCAGATATTTCGATTTTTCGGTTTGTTAACCGAATTTTTAATATAATATTAAAAATTAATAATTTATAATAATAACTTATATTTGTACTTATATTTGGTATTTGTTTTTCGATTGCTGCCTTACTGGATATGACGATATGTAATTCTAATTTATATGGCATTTATTCATTTTTTTTGCACTCAATTCAAATTTCGATTTTATATTTCGATTTTATATTTCGGTTTTCGGTAATAACCGAAATAAATATTTCGATTCGGTTAAAAACCGAATTCAATTCGGTTCGGTTTTCGGTTTCAATTTTTCTGGAATTTCGGTTTCGGTTAACCGAATTATAATTCGGTTCGGTTAAAACCGAATACTCAGCCCTAATGTTTTCTGATAAATAAAACTCTTAAATATTATCTCTAGATTATATCCAATTTACTTTAAAAAAATTTATTTTAATATTCCAGAACAAAAAATAAATAAATTCTAGAACAAAAAATAAATAAATTCTAAATTCATATTTTGACCGATGAATAGACACATCTTCTCTTTTTCCCTTTCAACTTCTCCAAATTTGCAAATAATCCAAAACCCCATTAACACAAAACGCGCATTTCTCTACTATAAACCTCCCCCCTTCTTTCTTGTATCACCACATCCAGGGGCGGACCTTCATTAGGGCTGAGCCCTGAGGTGGGCTAAAGCCCGGATAAAATAATTGTTTTTTCAAAAATTTCTATAGGGCTGAGCCCTGAGGTGGGCTAAAGCCCGGATAAAATAATTGTTTTTTCAAAAATTTCTATTAATAATTCATACAAAATAGATTTTAGCCCAGGTGAAATTTTGTAAAAAACAATTAAGTACTTAATGTTTGAGATATTTTCACAATCTTTTCTTATAATTTGTTAGTCTAAATCAAAATATTATGTAAAAAACGTTATTTTTAGTTGATATTCGGTATAATTTAATTTTAATTATATAGATATATGAATATAGTTAGGGGTGAGCAAAAAACCGAAATGAAACCGAAACCGACTAAAACCGAACCGAAAAAACCGAAACCGAAATCGAACCGGCGGTTGCGGTTTTTGATTTTTAAAAACCGAAATTTTCGGTTTCGGTTCCGATTTTAGGTTAAAACCGAACCGATTAAAACCGAACCGAACCGATTGTTAAAATAAATATATAATTTATAAAAATTTATAAAACTTTCCGGTGATTACTCTGGCTAGTAACTTCTCATTTCCGTAAACTATATATATATATATATATATATATATATATATATATATATATACATGTAAATTGTATTAAAACTAAGATTATATTGCAATCAATTTACATATTACATGAGAAAGTTCTAATTTACTTTTGTATTAGCAACTGAGAGTACATTTTGTCATTTACTCATATACTATTTTTGCAAGACATTAAATTTGTGCAAGTTAAGACTTAATTAGGTATGATTTATTCATTGCACATTATCACACATGCATGTATAAATTTTGTTAAAATATATTGTGAGCCCTGTATAATTTATTAGTTTACTAATGTCATATGATACTGTCATATAATATTACCTCTAACATATATACAGAGTGTATTCATTCCAAAACTCAGTCATTTAGCTTAAAAATCGAGAACGTTGTAATTTATAAATTTAAAGTCATGTAATATATTTATGATTTTTTCGTTCGGTTTTAAAACCGAAACCGAACCGTTAAAAACCGAACCGAGCTTTTTAAAACCGAAACCGAAACCGACGGTTCGGTTGCGGTTGCGGTTTTCAATTTTAAAAATCGAAGACATGCGGTTTCGGGTTCGGTTTCGAGACAAAACCGAACCGAACCGAACCGTGCTCTGCCCTAAATATAGTTATCTATGTGTGGTAGTTTTTGTTTTGTTGATGACACTATTTTTATTTGATTTTAAGTATAACTTACCTACTAATGAGGGAACGTAGTAATTAAAAGTGATAGTTTATACATTATCTTTTTTTTGAAATAATATATTATCTAAAATTAACAAATATGGTGGGTGAATTAAAGCGGGGATATAATTTTTTTTACAATATGTTTTTACTAATATTTTTTTATTAATTCTAATTACAAAATTGAGTAAGAAACAACAGCAAGTAAATAGTGTGGAGATATTATTATTGAGAAAAAAGTTGTGAAAGACTTGGTTTTGTATTTGTATATATCAAAAATATGTTGATGGTACTTAGAAAAAAATGTAATTATTTAATGTTACGTTATTATTATGTGTTAGGTATTAGTATAAATTTTTTATCTTCCTTTGTATGAAAATTTTTGTTATTTGAAATTATGTAGAGTATAATCTCTATTATTAGTAATATTTTTAGTAAAATAAATTATACACTACACACATTTTGTCAATTAGATCGTGTGCAAAGTATCTACATATACAATTTGAAAATAATTGTTCACAAATTTTTAATTTTTAACTTTTAATTAATTAATTTAATTAATCTTTATCTTAACTTATTAGTTTTCTTACTATTAATTAAATAACTTAAGGGGACTGATAAAATTTTGAATAAATAATAACTAAAATTAATTGTAATTTAATTTAGTATGAATTATTTAAGTCAAGACATTTTAAGTTGTATATATTTTTTTGTGCAAAATATTTCAAGTTGTATATTGATAAGAATTAACATAGAATCTTTTATTATTTTTACCATGTTACTTGATTGCCGAAAGTAATTTTTTTTTAGCCCGGATGGATGATAAATTCTGGGTCCGCCCCTGACCACATCCATTTTTTCATTTCTCATTATTTCATATATCAAAAATAACATCTTTTGTCATCATTTATTCATTTCGGTACAAGTATTATTCATAGGAATGGCTCACAGTCTTGATTGTGATGTATCAACCCTATTGTGTGCCGAAGAAAATGAAAGTATTTATTTCGATGATGATGTCGTTGAAGAGTGTCAAAGTACTAATTTTTATGACATGGGTAGTGATCAAAATCGAAACTTTAAGGTTAAAGAAGGCTTTATGAGTGGTTTATTACCATTGCAAAGTGATGAGTTTGTACATTCGATGTTTGCGAAAGAATGCGAGCATTTGCCTGCACATGATTATATGCAAAGATTGCAAAATGGGGACTTAAATTTGAAGGCTAGACAAGAGGCTGTTGATTGGATTGTAAAGGCTCATTCCCATTTCAATTTCGGACCTCTGTGCGCATATTTATCCGTAAACTACTTGGATAGATTCCTCTCTGCCTATGAGTTACCGACTGGCAAAGACTGGATGATGCAATTGTTGGCTGTCGCTTGTTTATCTCTCGCAGCCAAAGTGGAGGAGACTGAAGTGCCACTATGCTTAAACTTACAGGTTGGCGAATCAAAGTTTCTGTTTTAAGTACGTTGAAGTGGAGAATGCAATCAATCACCCCATTCTCATTTGTTGATTGTTTCCTTACGCAAATAATGGGAGATCATATTGCATCAAGATTTCCAATTTTCAGATCAACACAGCTTATATTAAGAACGATCGAAGGGATTGACTTCTTGGAATTCAGGCCTTCTGAAATTGCAGCAGCAGTGACTTTGTCTGTTGCTGGAGAAAATCAAATAGTTGATACTGAGAAAGCATTATATCAACTTGATCACCATTTACGAAAGGAGAGAGTAGCAAAGTGTGTTGGACTGATGAAGAAATCATGATCATGATCATCAAGTGCAGTTAGTAGTAACGGTTCAACTGGATTAATCCGATCATCATTTCCCCAAAGCTCGATTGGTGTGATAGATGCTGCTTGCATAAGCTATAGAAGTGATGAAACAACAGTTGGAAGTTGTGTACACTCTTCTCATTGTAGTGAAAACACTAAGAGGAGGAAGCTAAATTAGACACATTGGTACAATATGTGCTAGGCTAGTAGGCTTGATGTATGTTGAATATTGTTGAGGTTACGTAGAAAGAAAAATCTAGAAGTGTCATTATTTATAAATAAAAAAAATTGGTTTTTTAACAACTTAAAAACTAGTGTAGTATTCATAATAATCATAAAACTTGTGCAATCAGCCTTGTGTAAATTATTGTCTTGAAATTCTCTGAAAGTTAAACTGTGGGTTTGAAGTATGGAGACAAAATATTATTTCTAAAATTAGTGGATGCAAACACTGTACTGAACCGGAGAAGCTATTGATGTTTCAGGGTTTCTTGCAGCTTATGGAGAAAATTTTCCAGTTGTGGAGAAGCGAAAACCACAATGTGCTCTGCGGAGAGTTCATTCTGGGCATTGGTAATGCCAATGAAGCGCGCGAATGAGATGTAAATCAATTCCCTTTCCACAAATTTAATATGGAGAACACAACATAGAAGCCAACATCCTATTAGAGTATTAATTGATGTATTCACAAAATAGATTTGATACAAAGCCAACAGCCCATATTGTAATATCCAAAGCTAATTATGATTGTTGCACTACTAGTCCAGGCTCCCCATAGTGCATAGATAAGGGAAGAAAAGCTGAGCCTACATTTGTTCTGATCTGTTGGTTTAATATAATATATATAAAGGTCCTTAAGGACTCATAGTTTTTGTAATATTTCTTGGCCGTATTTACTCGTGAAAAGTCATGTATGAAAGTTCATAATTTAACCGTGAAGTTGGGGCATTCTTCATTTCTTTGTACAGTAGTAGATAGTAAACTCTTTGCCACTGCAATTGTTTCTTTCTAATGTTCGGACTCCCCGAAAAAATTGAAAACAAATAGTAGTTTGAAATTTAATTATCTAAAATAAATTTGGAATATTTATCAACATGCAATGCATTAATTTTTTACATGTCATGCATGTAAAAAAATGTGAATAATAAGTGTTCTGTAATGTATTAATTTTTTATACACTATTATCAGAATAATTAATTTGCTTATTGTCCAACAGTAATTAGCTTTTATTGTATCTAAAATTGTATTACTGACACAACACTAAAACTAAAACTGACTAAAACTGTCTAGGAACTCTTGTAGCCTCCTTTTCTTATAACTTTTCTTATAACTTTACAGGTAAGAGGTTTCGTTGGAGGTTTCGTTGGATTCTTAACAATGTTGGTTAGGAATAGTTTTTTCATTAATTTCCTCCAACATCTTAATATTTTAAACATTGCTTCGTATGAATGTAATAACATCAATTTGTAATTAGAGAGCAGGAGAAATTATTATACGGAGTATGTGAGTTTTGAACACAAATTACATGAATTTATTAATCATGAAGTGTATAGCAAAGGATAAACTGCATGAACATTGAACATAAATACGATGGTCACTCATCAACCTCAATTTCTTTTTGTTCTTTCTTGTGTATACCTAGTTACATGTTAAAACTTAAAATGCATATTTGTTAATTGTTAGCATAACTCAAGTTTTATGTCCGATTTCATTACAGAGTTTATTTAATTTGAAACAATTTACGAATGATTTTCGATTACAAGATTTAAAATACGCCAAAAAAGGTTTAGTGTCTTGTTAATTAAATTTGTATTTGCAGATGAGCCAGAAGTAGCTAGACAGCCTCTTGCGCACACTATCAAGCTTAATTACATAGTTCGAGAGTGTCGCTAGCTCCTCTTTAGAACACTACCACGGTTTGGGTGGTTTAACTTGGTATTTTCCTTAAATCGATTCTTAATGGGTTTTCCAACCCAAGTATAATTAGGCTACACAACCTGACTTCGTAGGCAGCGAAGCACTTTTGCTACTTATTTGTATGTCGCAGAATAGAAGCATTTACATCCCGAATGCTGACACTGGAATTTTAAAACAACAGTTACAAAACCTGTTTAGTTAGAATGCTTACTCCTTGTATTAGCTGATAAGTTTTACTATTAATCCCGGAACTAGGAACTTTATGACATTTAATTTTTCCTTCCTCACATATATGTATGATCTAATATTTTTTCCATATACCGTATAATGTGCTTGAAACTAGCCAGTAACATCTGACAATTTTTTAGGAATAAGGGAATAAGAGAGGTTTACTAAAGTTTTGTCAGTCTAACTTATACTGGATTATTCTCAAAATTTTCTAAAAATCGTATTATATATGGAGACTAAATGTCATGTACCTGTATAAATTTATTGCTTGTTTAAAAATAATCTATCTAATGTGATATGGTCTGTAACAAATATGTGGCTGCACCTCATTACCAAAAATGGGTCTTCGAAGGAGGAAAGGGAAAAACCAATCTCACGCTCATATAGCATTTAGTTAGTTTTATTAGTAATGCTTGATTTTATTTTATTTTTGTTATATACATGAGGAATGGAATCACAATGAAGGATTTAGCATCTCCAATGGCAATATTTATATTGACTAGCCTATGACCCATGCAATGCACAGAATTCATTGTTTAACTTATAAATTATTTTATTAAACTGTTAGTTTTTTGTAGAATATATTTATTAAATTTGTCCTTTTCCATGATTATCATACTTGTTACGACTGTCTTTCGCCGGACCTGAGTTCGGTCGGACCTGCAAATGAGAAGAATGCGAGGGTTTGGCCCCCCGATTCACCTCCGGTGTGAGAATAAATTAGTCGGTTTTTGATGAGTAGTATTGAACGTAGAGAGTTTGTGTTGTGTGTAAATTGTGTATGCAAAATGAAAGGATGAACCTGACTTATATTCTCTTCTTCCGGGCGGTTACCCGAATAGTGGGCATCGTGTGCCGACGTGTCCCACGTTCGTAGGAAGGTGAACGGTATGACCGTTGTTGATATCTGGGCCGGACGAATATGGGCTTCCATTCGGGCTCGAGGTACTGGATTATTGGTTCGGCCCATTAAGGAGATGGATCTCTAACATGTCCCTGGGCTTCGTTCGGAGTTATCCTCAGGACGGAGGCCAAAGCCTAGGCCCATCTTCGGAGTTCACTCTTCGGACGTCTTATTCAGATAATAAGGACGATGGACAAAGTTAAAACGTTTCCTTGGAAGCCGTGTCCCCTTGTGGTTAACAGCTGTCTAATCTCGAGATTCACGCTTCAATCCCCGCCGTTGAATATGAAACGGCTCTGTCCAAACGTCACACCTCTGTATATAACCCCTCTAAACCCATTCATTCTCACTTTTACGCTTACCAGTTAAACAAACATCAAAGCCAAAATCTTTATTTCTCAGAGCTCTTCGCAAACAACGATTGGAAACGCCGATTCGTCGCCGGTCATCTTCTCTTCTCCGACTCCGGTTGACGTCTACATTCAAGCAATTTATCCTCGAGAACTCAGCCTCATCAAGAATCTTCAAACAAGTAAGTTACATTTCCCTTCTCGCTTCTTTACCACAACTGTTTCGCACTCCATATATTCGTGTATGTATTTATACGTATGTATGCATAGATTTACCCGTGATTCTCAAATGTTCTATATACATGCCTGCAAGTAGTTAGGTTGCCTTTGATGTACCATTTTGTCCTTTAATTGTCTTTCCCTATGATTCTGGAACTGGTCCGGAGAATGGCCTGGGCAAGAACTTCCTTCGGGATCTTCGAACCATGAGAACACTCTTCGGACCATTCCGATCTCTCGGAACTCTCTTAGGAACCTCCTAATTTCCCATAGATTTAGGCTTTCGGATCCCTTCGTCTTAGGCTGTAGGTGTCCCGACCGATCCTGGCTTACTGTACTCGGCCTTTCCCTCCTTTTGAATCCCTTTTCTTTTTTATTCGAGTACAGGGCTAACATCTCTTCATTTCCGAATGCAGGGACATGGATCGATCGACCGAAGGTGCTGGTCCTTCGGTGGTTTCACCATTTAGTGACGTCGAGGTATATCCCGCGGCGAATTTTCGGTCGCACCTGACTGAGGATAAAATAGAAGACTTCCATTCTAAATACCTTGTAGAGAGGAATGTCTGGTACTTCTTCACACCTAGGAAGAAAGACCGTATCTGGCACAACCCTTAGATTCCACCCCTCTACGACGGAAGCGTGGCCACCGGCATATCCGAGATGGCTTTTAAATGCGGCTTTCGGCTGTCGATGTTGCCGATACTGAAGAAATTGCTGAAGCAACTCGGGATCGCCGTAAGGCAGCTGGATCCGAACAGCTTTTTCCACATAAACGCCTTCCAAGCTCGATGCTTAGCTAAGAAGATGACTCCAAGGACAACCCTGTTCTGGCATCATTATGAGCTCCGAAGGAATTCCAAAAGCAACGGCTTTTACACTATAGCTCGCCGAACCGGTAAGGCCGATTGGGCTCAAACGAACTCCAACAATAGGGGGGCCCATGAGAGGTGGGCTTTCGTCTCGGGCCCGAGGATGGAGAAGTATGGCCGCTGGCGGGATCTGGACCCATCGAGGTTGCAGTATCCCAAAATATTGGAGGCGGACAAACATGATTATCGTCTTCTTTGTGAACTCGATATGAATAGGGTCCCAGTATCGGATGGCAGGGATAACGACTGGTTGGTCGCCCTTTGGGGTAGTGGTAACATTTATCTTTACCTTGTTCATTTTCATCCCGAATGCTTCCTTTGCTATATTTTCATTTCCAGTTGCCCATGTTTAACACTAGTATTTTTGTGCAGTGTCTTCTCTTCAGGATATCATTGAGTGCAAACGCAAGAAGGCAGCTCAACTTTCAGTAACTGCTACAGCCGAAGCCGATGCTGCTGCTCAATCGACCGGCAAGGAGTTGGAGTCGGTTCTCGATCAAGGGAAGAGAATCGAAACTCCATCGGTTTCTTCTCCTCCTCGGGATCAGGGGGATGGTGTCGTCCAAGCCACCTCAACCGACTCCCGAAAGAGATTCCGGTCGGGAAATGCCGATCCGAAGGTGTATTCTCCTCCTTGGGGAGTCATCGAGACTGATCAGATCATTGTCCCCGCTCCACAGCTGTCTACTATTGTGGGTCCCGATCTCTGCCGGGGTCTCATCCTTCCAGCCGATAGGCCCACGTTTGCCAAGGCGAACGACCTTGAGGCTTGTACTGAGATGTTGGCTTTGCTCTCCATGGTAAGCTTTTTCTTCTTCGGTATTTTTTCTTCCACTTGTCTTCAATGTTTAATTCTTTTCCCTTGTTTGTTTCTAGGGGGTCTCCTGGTCAGCTGTTGTGGCCGAACGGATGGAGGGGATACAAAACAAACTGGAGGCGGCCAACCAAGTTGAAGTTCGGGAAATCAAGGCTGAAGAAGACCTCCGAAATGCAACCACTGACTTAGAGAGGGTCACCGGCCAGGCTAACTCCTTGAAGGCCGAGAATGATTCCTTGAAGGAAAAGTTGCAGGAGATGGACGCCTTGAGGGCTAGGGTTGAATGGAGAAACAAACAACTCAAACTTACAAGGAAGAACGTTCGGAAGCTGAAGAAGACTCTTGAGCTGACCGAAGAAAGATGCTATCAGATGGGATATGACGGCGCTGTGCTGAAGGCACATTCTCTAGGCCTCGATCATACTCAGCTGATTGATCTTTCACTCGGGATGACGGATCCGGTTGGTCGGGAGGGGTCTGATCAACCTTTAGAGGTTTCTTCGGGCGAAGATGAATCTCTTTCCGACGAACCTCCAGCTGACGAAGTCTTGTAATTTTGTAGATTTTCAATGCCTTTGGACTTGTAATGTTTAACTTTGCCTTCGGGCTCTCTATTCGTGCCTTCGGGCTTGTAATACTTTACTTTGCCTTCGGGCTTGTTTTATTTAAGTTTGCCTTAGCATAATATTCTTTTTTATGCGTCGTCGGCTTCGGCCTTAAATTGGCTTTTGTTTTTGTTCATGCATCTTTAGCTTTGATTTGGCTTAGCATAATTTTCTCTTTTACGCATCTTCGGCTTCAATTGGCCTTAGCATAATTTGTTTTACTTTTATGCGTCTTCGGCATTATATTGCCTTGGCATAATTACTCATGTGTTTGTGCATCTTCGGCTTTGGCCTAGCATTTATGTGCATTTTTGGTTGTAACCTAGCTGTCCCCCAGTATTTAAGGGGTTTTGTAAATGATTAAGGTCTCGTTCGGTCGGCAGAATAATATTTCTTCCCGGCCTTAATTAATGTCAAAGCAACTTGAATTCTAAGACAATTTTGTGAGGGTCCAAATTTCATTCGGTCGGCCCCAAATTTGGGTTCGTCAAGTATTTGTAGCTTGAAACACAATGTACTTGAACACTAACAATAAGTTAAAGGGCGCATGTTTTATTCGGTCAGCCCCAAACATGGGTCTATTAAGCTTAATATTGTGTACTTAGCTTTTTGGCTATAAATGTACTTAGCTTGACAATAACGGATAAAAATGGAGCAAAACAATCTTTTCATTAATCATGCAACTCTTACATAGGTTCGATTACAGATTGATGCTATCATATGGAATTCAGAATAAAGTTGCATAAAACAAAATACTGAAGTAAAAAGCAATAAAATTTGTCCAGTAAGCTTACTGGTAAAAACGGCGAAGGCGAGCGGCATGCCAGGTGTTTTTGATTGGGCTACCGTCCGGATGAGCCAATTTGTAGGTGCCCGATCGAACCACTTCAATTACCACGTATGCACCTTCCCAGTTGGGCATAAGCTTGCCCTTTTTGGCTGGCATGGATGTGGCTAACTCCCGAAGTACTAAGTCCCCGACTCGGAACAATCTCTTCTTCACCCCCGAATCATAGTACTGGGCTGCCTGCAGTTGGTACCTTAAGTTTCTTTGGTGGGCAGCCTCTCTTTCTTCTTCCAGCAAGTCCACATTCGCTCGGAGTCCGAACTCATTTGTCTCCACGTTAAACATTTCTGTTCGGTAAGACTCTAAACCAACTTCAACAGGTAGAAGGGCATCAGTCCCGAAGGCCAGTTTGAAAGGCATTTCTCCGGTTGAAGATCTTGTAGTGGTTCGGTAGGCCCATAGGACCCATGGTAGTTCTTCGGCCCAAAGTCCCTTAGCTTCCCCTAGTCTTTTCTTGATTCCATCAAAAATAATTTTGTTGGCCGCCTCGATCGCCCCATTTCCCTGGGGATGCCCTACCGAACTGAACTTCTGTTTTATCCCGAATTGAGCCAGGAATTTTCTGAACTTGCTCCCAATGAATTGAGTACCGTTATCGGACACACACACCATAGGAATGCCAAACCTCAAGATGAACTGTTCCAGCATGAATTTCTTCGCGGCCTCTTCGGTAATGGCCGAAAGGGGTTTTGCCTCTATCCACTTAGTCATATAGTCGATTGCCACAATACAGTATTTCGATTGTTTAGTGCTGGTGGGTAGGATCCCCACAATATCAACAGCCCACATAGCAAATGGAATCGGGTTAAGGACTGAGGACATTTCTTCGGGTGGTTGTTTTGGTATTGTGCTGAAAAGTTGGCACTGTCTACACTTCTTGGCATATTCGGAGGCATCTTCTTTCATCTTTGGCCAGAAAAACCCTTGCCTGAGAATTTTGAAGGCCAACGATCTTCCTGCCAAATGCTCTCCACAAATCCCTTCGTGAACCGTCTCCAAAGCAAGCTGTTGTTCATCTTTGTCTAAACACCTAAGTAATGGCTGGCTTGCCGATCGTCTGAACAAACGGCCCCCGACCAGAGTATAATTTCCCGACCGATACTTCACCTTCTGTGCTTCCCTTCGGTCAAGTGGTAGGGTACCTTTTTCCAAGAATGCCCTGATGGGAGTCATCCAATTGACCCCTTGATGAATTTCCATGCACTGCTTCTTGTCTATCGAAGGCGTCTTTACTTCGGTCAGATAGATGGACCCATTTAGGTTCTGGGTTTCTGCCGAAGCTAGCCTTGAGAGGGCGTCTGCCCGACTGTTGTTTTCTCTAGCTACTTGAGTTAACTCGAAAGTTTCAAACAGCAAAGATTGTTCACGTACCTTAAGGGCGTATGCCTTGGTTCGGGGATCTTTTTGCCCATACTCGCCTGAGAACTGTTTTACCACCAACATGGAATCACTGAACGCCCTAATGTGCTTAACTTCCAGATTTCTTGCCAAATCTAGCCCTGCCAAAAGTGCTTCATATTCGGCCTCATTGTTCATCAACGGGAAAGTGAACCTGATAGCTTGACAAATCTCAAATCCTTCTGGGCTTGTTAGAATTAACCCTGCCCCGCACTTTTCCTTGGCGACCGACCCATCGACAAACAACTTCCATTTTCCCGGTGTCTGAATCATTTGTTCTTCAGGAGCCAAGTCGTTCGGCCCCGAGAAAGAGCATTCTACCATGAAATCCGCCAGTGCTTGGGCTTTGATCGAAGTCCTTGGTGTATACTCCAAATCATGCTCCCCCAGTTCGATCGCCCAAGCAACCACTCTGCCCGATGCCTCTGGCCTTTGCAAGATTTTCTTTAACGGCTGGTCGGTTACGACTTTGATCGTCCTTCCTTGGAAATAGTGCCTTAACTTTCTTGCGGCCATTACCAATCCATAGGCGAACTTCTCTGCATTCGGATATCTTGTTTCTGCATCTTTGAGTATATGAGAAACATAGAACACCGGATGCTGGTTACCTTCATGCTCTTTAATCAACACGGCTCCGAGGGTTCGGTCGTTCACAGCCAAGTACAGCTGCAATGTTTCTTTCGGGTCGGGTCTCATTAGGAGTGGAGCCTTCACTAAGTACTCTTTAACCTCTTCGAATGCTTTCTGGCAATTTGGCCCCCACTCGAAATTCTTGGACCCCCGAAGTACTTCAAAGAATGGTAAGGCCTTTTCGGCCGATCTAGAAATGAACCTCCTCAGGGCTGCTAGCCGTCCGGTTAGCTTTTGAATGTCCCTGATCGTCTTCGGCGCTTCCATGTCAATGACTGCTTTAATCTTATCTGGGTTTGCTTCAATTCCTCGGGCACTAACCATGTATCCCAGAAACTTCCCACTATTTACTCCAAAGGTACACTTATTCGGGTTGATCCTCATGTTGTTTCTTCTGAGCGTTTCAAAACATTCCCTCAGATCCTCGGCATGATCCCTGAAAAGGGACTTAACAATCATATCGTCCACGTAGCACTCCATGTTCCGACCGATCTTGGCTTTGAACACCTTGTTGATCATCTTTTGAAATGTTGCCCCAGCGTTCTTCAAGCCGAAAGGCATCTTTATATAGGCGTAAGTGCCATTCGGTGTGATGAATGCTGTCTTTGGAACATCCTCGGCATTCATGGCAATTTGGTGGTATCCTGAGAATGCATCCAGGAAACTGAGTATTTGATGCCCCGAAGTAGCATCTATCAGTTGATCAATGTTCGGCAAGGGATAGTGGTCTTTCGGACAATGCTTATTCAGGTCGGTGTAGTCCACACACATTCTCCACTTGCCATTTGATTTCTTCACCACCACTACGTTCGCCAACCAATCAGGATAGTCTATCTCTTCGATGAACTTTGCTTCCAGCAATTTTTCAACTTCAACTTGAATTACTTTCTGCCTTTCCATGGCGAAATTCCTCTTCTTTTGTCTTACGGGCTTGGCTTCGGGAGCTACATTTAAGCAATGTTTGGCCACCGCGGGGTCCAAACCTGGCATATCTTCGGGATTCCATGCAAATACATCGTGGAATTCCCTAATGACCTTGATGACTTTCTCTTTCAATTCCGGCTCCATGCTCTTTCCAATTTGGATCATCTTTCCCGACTGACCCATGTACAGCTCTACTTCTTCGGTTTCGACAGCCGGCTCAGCAATCGGGCTCGACAGGTCTGCACCAAATTTTTCCAACTCAATGTTCAGTAGTTGGTGGCTGCCCCCAGTATCATTTTCTCCCCTTTTCCTTTTTCCAGCTTCATTCATCTCGATGTCTCTATCTTTCTCTAGATCCTCTAACATGATAATTCGGGCGGCTTTTTGATCGCCCCTCATCTCTCCGACCCCATACTCGGTCGGGAACTTCAACTTAAGGTGGGGAATGGATGAAACAGCCTGAAAGAGTGACAATGCTGGCCTCCCCAGGATCCCGTTGTATGGGCTATCCACCCGAAAAAATGTAGAACTTTGCTTCTTTAACCACAGTGTAAGGAGCCTTCCCCAACAAAATATTCAGCGTGATTGTGCCCTCAATCGGGACGGGTTGATTGCCGAAGCCGTACAGCGGTGCCTCATGGCATGGCTCCAGCTGTTCAGCCCCTAGATTCATCTTGCAGTACGTTCGGTGATACAATATGTTGACCGAACTTCCCTCATCGACCAACACTCTCCAAATCTTGTTTTCCCCAATTACGGGGTTTATGACAAGAGGGTCTTCGTGTGGCCATATCATGTCTTCAAAATCGTCTTCCGTGAATGATATCGGAAGTGCTTGCTTGGCGGCATTTGACTGGTAGAGATTGTAGATTTGCCTGGCATACTTCTTTCGGGCAGTTTTGCTGTCCCGATCGAGGATGGTTCCTCCAGATATAGTTCGGACTTCGCCCCGGTATTTTTCTGAACCTTCGGCATCTCTGTTGTCTCTTTTTTTTTCCTTGTCGTCTAGCCTGTCCCTCAGATCTCCCACGAACTTGGTCAGTTCCCCGTCTTTTATCATTTTCTCTATCAGTTTCTTCAGGTGGTAACATTCATCAGTATTGTGACCTTTATCCCGATGATAGTCACAATATTTGCTGTCGCTCCTTCTATTTTCAGGGGTCTTTAACTTGGGTGGTCGAACAAACCCAGGTTTACCCTTTATCTCATGGAGGATCTTCGAGATAGGTGTGTTTAGTGGTGTGAACACAGTACTATCCCTATCTCTTCTTCGTTCGGCCCCTTTGTCGGGCCTCGTATCATTTAGTCTGCTCTTGATGTCTCCTCGACCCCTTCGGTCGTCCCTTCTGTCATCCCTCCGATCGTCCCTTCGGTCATATCTGTCATTTTTCTTGTTCTCCTTGTACCCCCCAATTGATTCCAATTTCCTTCTAATAGCTTCTCCCCTCACATATATATCATTCAAAGATTTGGGAGGCATATCATAAAGAGAAGATCGAAGCTTCTTACCTTTAACAGGGTCGAGGCCTGCTGTGAGAAAGCCAGCCGCCTTGACCTTGTCCAAGTTGGTAACCATACCAGCCTCCTCTTTGAACCTTGCCAAGTAATCACCCAAATCCTCGTTCGGTCCCTGCCTGCAGTGGATTAGGGCTTCCGTATCCTTCTCTCTTCGGCACAAATGTGAGTAGTGCCTCAAGAATTTTTTCTTTACTTGTTCATACGAGCCTATCGACCTAGGTCTTAACGACCTGTACCACATGGATGCATTCCCCTTTAGGTAGGTTTTGAACATCTTGCAAAGCATCACATCACAGTGCCCCATCCCTGTCATGAGCGATTCATATTTCTCACAGTGGTCTTCGGGGTCACCCTTTCCGTTAAATTCGTTCATCTTCGGAAACTGCCTTCCGGGAGGCGGTCGAAAATGTTCAACGTCCTCGGTCACCACTGGCTCGTGGCTGACCTTTCTCTCTCCGAACATGGCCTTCTCAATCCTTCGGATGCGATCATCCGTATGTGGACCCTCCTCCTCCGAATCGGAGGAATAAACTACCCTTGACCGGGTTCTCCTCGAGTATGATTCAGAGTCCCCTGACTCATCTTCATCATTTCTGGTTCTTGGCCTCTTATCTCTTCGGTCGTCCAACCCCGTGTCTTCGGCTTCTAGAGCCTCGCGGAGGGCCTTCTCCTGTAACTCGATCTCCTCCCTTTGGAACTTTAAGGCCTCTAGCCTTAAACGGTCGGCCTCCCTCTTTTTGGCCAGACGTTCGGCCTCCCTGCTGCTCTTCTCTTTTTCTATCTCTTTCCGTTTCCCCTTGGCCTTTTGTTCTTCTCGCCACTTCATGAGTATCTCCCGTTGCTCTTCGGGAGACGGCATGTCCCCCTCTTCATCGAAAATCAGGAGCCTTGGGGTGATGGGAGGAGTGATGCGATTATTTCCGGCCATAGTGCTATCGTCAGCTGTTGGTATCTCGGTTTCATTTGCCATGATTGACTGTATAACTCAACACAAATGTATCTCTACGGTCCCACAGACGGCGCCAAATGTTACGACTGTCTATCGCCGGACCTTAGTTCGGTCGGACCTGCAAATGAGAAGAATGCGAGGGTTTGGCCCCCCGATTCACCTCCGGTGTGAGAATAAATTAGTCGGTTTTTTATGAGTAGTATTGAACGTAGAGAGTTTGTGTTGTGTGTAAATTGTGTATGCAAAATGAAAGGATGAACCTGACTTATATTCTCTTCTTCCGGGCGGTTACCCGAATAGTGGGCATCGTGTGCCGACGTGTCACACGTTCGCAGGAAGGTGAACGGTATGACCGTTGTTGATATCTGGGCCGGACGAATATGGGCTTCCATTCGGGCTCGAGGTACTGGATTATTGGTTCGACCCATTAAGGAGATGGATCTCTAACAATACTTTTTATATTAAATAAATCACATTATCTTACGATGGAATAGATTTTTTTCCAAAGGCATTACATTTTACATTTAATGTTTAAACATACATAATTATTCATTTATTCACTAACATTTCTTTTGTATTAATTTAAATTTTTAGGATGTGTTTTTTATCTTATAAATTTGCCAAAATTGTAGAACCATCTTCTCCACGTGGAAATAAGAGTGGATAGTGTAGAGCCATGTAACTTGGATGAAGTTCTGAACACCGCCACCTTTATATCTTACAATGATATCTCGGTTATCTGCTAAATTATTATCAACAATTAATGCGGCAAATTCAAAAGCATTTGTAGGATCTGCACTCTCTCCACCATCTGTTTCTCGATTTGCAATCAAACGGAGTCTACATGGTATGATATCATCTAAATTAAACCTATCTTGTACATAGTGATATATTTTAACCAATGCATTCTCACGATCCAACATTTCCGAAATAGGATTAACTATTCTTGTATCTAAGGGTTCATTATGTGGAAATCTGAGTCGGCTTTTTAATTCTTATTGATTATCAAACATGTTGATATGGGAGTAAATAGCTTTTGAACCATCATTCAGGAACAAAGACCCCATTTGATGGTAAGTCTCCCCAAATACACTAAAGACGTAAGGACCTCCATGATTATATCTGTTATCTATCTTCCCACCTAGAGATGCAATTGTAAATGCATAGTTGTAGAACCTATTATTCTTCTGATAAAATTTATTGTTCGCATATATTCCATCTAGTAGATTTTTCAGCTCAGGGGGAGTCTCTTGTAATTTGGGTAATTTGACTTTGCCTCGGCTACAACATAGAGAGAATGCAGATGAATTTGAATTTTCTTGTTGCTTTGTTCTTTCATATTTCCACATTATTGCTCCACAATACATGAACTCTTTGTCAGCACTTCCTATGTTAAGGATAGAATTTGTTTTTGCTATGACTAAGTAAGAACAAATATTAGAGCTATTAAAGTATTTTTAAGGCAACTATATTTTGAAAAATATTTTAAAACTTACCAAAAGCTATCTTGCTTGCATTAACTTTGTTTATCTTACGTGTACTCAAATTTGTAAAAGCTGTAAGATGTGCACATTCATCGTTAAAGTCTTTATTAAATGTACATATAATTTGCATAATGTACGTAGTTAACTCTATTGTAGATAATTCAAATTTAACAGGTGCAAACAAATATATATACCTTTGGTTGAAAAAGTATCTTTTAATCATTTGGATTGTATCGAGAGCAAGTGTAGTACTTGATGATCTATCTTTTAATCATTTGGATTGTATCGAGAGCAGTGGCATCTGTAAGTGTAGTTGATGATCAAACTATAACTCTACAGTGGTATATTCAATATATATATATATATATATAGAGGCAAAGTATCAAATAGAAACCAAGTCTTAAATAGAAACTAGAAACTACTACTAAATTAAATAATTGAAATCACTATTTTACAACCCCCAACCCACCCACCCATCCACGACCCACCACCACCACACCACCGTCCCATCACATGCACCCCATCATCACCACCTTCCGACGAGCTCGAATCACCACCATCTTCTCCGGCAACAATCCGGAGAGTTTGAATTAACAAAAGCATATTAATGTCTCCTTGCATAATATGGATTCCAAACTCTCTTGCCACCACCTCCTTCTTTTCTGACCTCTGGCCCCGCAGGGGACATCATCGAGCTCCGACGATCTGCTAAGTGCTAATACACACCATTAATTTTATTACTTTTTGCTTGGTGTATGAATCCGAGATTAAATATATATATATTTAATCGGACATGCTTGGTCTATTCAAGTACAATCGGAAATGATGATTGCCGCACAGTGCTGGACTTGTTTTGCATTCGAGGAGGCAATGGTGGTGTGGGGGGTGGGACGATGGAAGAAGAAATGGGTTTCGTTCTGAAGCTTCTGCTGAACTAGTCGTTGATTTCCACCGTATAATTTAGTGATTTTTGATATATAAACGACTGATTTCTATAATATAATTTAGTAATTTATCGGGGGCTGTGATAGAGTATATTTTACATATATTTTATAGGATTTTATTCCCGCATTTACGGTGCTTTTGCGAATAATCGTGTTGATTTAATGAGTTTTATTGGAGTTTATTGCAGGAAATAAATAATTGCCAAGTTGAAAGAAATCGAGCATTATTCAGTGATTTATGTGATTTTTAGTTCGAGAATTTGATTTGGTGAATTTACGAGAAGAAATGAATAAATTATGATTCGTTGCTAAGCATTTTTGGAGCAAAATAAGGCAATTTCCAGGGACTCAGAGGTGCTATAGCGCAATTCACAGCGCAACAGCGCTACTTGAGTTGGTGTTTTAGAGTTTTCAGCAAGCAAATTTCAGGGAGCAACAGGCGCAGGGGCGCCACACCAAGCGCAGCAGCACGTCACGCATGAGGAGAAGGCGCTACAGCGCCTGATGGAGCGCACCTGCGCATCTTGCAACAACACAACAGCGCAAGAACTGAAAATTCCAGGGAGGAAGCCGCGCAACAGCGCCTTGTGAAGCGCCCCAGCGCGAGACGCCCACTGAAGATGCACAACAGCGCGGAATTCTAGCGCAGCAGCGCCTCACAGCTCCTGTCCTGTGCGCGAGTTTTTGGTAGAAAAAAATAAAAGAATCAGTTTCGTATATTTCCAACTTATAATATAATTGTAATATATTAGTTTGGGCCTAAATTTTGGGGTCAACTAATTATGTCTTTTAGCAATATATAAACACATCGAGGGTTTAGAATTGGGGGATCGAAGATTTTATTTATACACACAACTTTGTAAACACTTTCCTGGGGAGATTTTCTAGAGAACTTTTATTTTCCTTGAAGATAGAAGATTCAAGGTTTTTCTCTATTCTTTATCATTATGTGTTCATCTTACAATTCTTATATCTCCTGTTTAGTAAATTAAATTATGAGTGAGTAGATTATTAATCTAGGGTTAAGTAGAACCCTAGTTATGGTTGATGTGTGAATTTCCAATTCCCCCAATTTAATTGTTTAATTGCTCTTGCTTATTGAGTATGTTTTAATTAGCAATTACAAATCAGACGTGATTATGTGTATTGTTTGAACCAATATCTAATTATCAACGAGGGTTGGATTAGATGGTTGTGATTTATCCAATAAGAACATGAAATTCTCCATGAGAATAGGTAGAATGGATTGTTAGGAATTTAGGGTGTTGTGATTAATGTCTCTAAATTATATGATACCATGAGAATAGGATTGATTGTATTTTAAGAGAAGCCATTAATACTCGAGAGAGGTTATTGGTATTTATAGGGCGCATCTTTCCTTTTGAGTAATATATCTGATTAATTGGGGAGGAAATTCACGATTGCATCAATTCATGCTAGTGGGGATACTTAATTCTGGATGTTTTTAATATTTGATTTAATATAAACTCAATTCGCTTTAGCATAAGTTTAGTTTAACAAATTCTCAATATTTATTGTGTTACTTGCTTAGCCGAATTAAATCAGAAACAACTAGTGATTGATACGTTTGTCTTTGTGGGATCGACTCTGACTTACTCTGCTACACAGTTAGAAGGATTAGTTAGATATTATTATTTGATAGGCACGCGACATCCTTGTCAGGCTGGGTCTTGTTTCTAGTTTTTTTTAAATTGGTTTCTAGTGGAGTATGACTCTATATATATATATATATCACTATAAGATATCATATATAGGAAATCATTGAACTATTGATTTGTTAAATTTTTTTATTACCATATATTTGGTGGCTTCTCCGTGCACTACGTTGTTTGTTTCGTTCAGTTCTCTACTCATCTATTAACTATCTCCATTTTTCACGACGAATCTTATTTCGTACACTTTTTTGGTCATCCTTTGCACACTATATCTACTTTTCTATTTAGTATTAAATGTTCCTATCCTTTTAGATGTCTTATTAGAAAAAGTTAATAATATGATTTATATTAATTTAAGAAAATAGTAATTTGTTTTTTTTCAAAAGAAAGTTGTGTTATCATATTTAAAAAAAAAAGAATTTCTACAAATACATTATTTAACATGGTTTCAAATGGCGTGAAATATATCAGGTTAAAAATATCAGGTTGTGTATAAATTAATTTGTGTTTTTTACAAAGTTGTATTCTTTGATTTTTTTTGTTAAAAAAAGTGAATTTTTGCAAATTCATTATTTGATTATTTTAAATATTTGAATTTGATTATTTTAAATATTTGACGTAATTGACTGTGCTTTAGGTTTCTAGTTGAGTTTTTTTACATAGAAAAGAGTCGATCTTCTTGTCTCCTTTTCAGTTATCACCTTTGCATTAGAAGTTAATTTAGAAGTTAATTGTAATATAATATAATCTTTTATAATGTAATAGAATTATAATCTTTCATAATGTAATGTAATAGAATTTTAATATAATCTTGACCGTTGATTTAATTTAATATCAATGGTGGTTATTCTTTCGCTGTAATATAGCCAACCAAATATCCACCTTATGCTTATTATATACTTATTATTATTATTATATTATTATTATTATATATAGGATATGATATAAATTAGCTAAAAAATTAAAATAGGAAATAGTTAAAATTTTAGAATGGGGGAACTCAATGGTTTCGACAAATATAGCCAATGAAAAATGATTGTCTATAATTTTTGCTAAAGGTTTTGATGCATTGGAGTGTACATATTATCTATATCATTTGCCACCTAGATTTTATAGCTAAGAGGTCTTTACTATTGGAGATGCTCAAGTAATAAGATTTTATCTTTCTTTTCTTCTTCTGGCACGTTAAAGTGGGGTGAACTCATTTGTTACATGGTCCGGTTACTGTGATCCCCGAATCATAATTGTGCATTCTAGCTTGTTTTTTCTTCTTCTTGTTTTTTGTAATTCATGAGGGAGATCTATCAGTGAGCAATCTATCATGCAAAATGAATATTAATGATCTAACCACAAAAGTAATGTAAGAGAGTAAAATTAATACTAGAGTGCAAATCAAATTTGTCGGAAGGAGTTTAAATATAAATTTAAATAGCTGGACTTAGTAAAATTAATTTAGTGTAGAATGAAATAGTTGTCTAGATTAAAAACTTATCAAGTTCAACACAAATCTTGCCCAGGTTTATTGGATATCAGAAAGTGTATCAGACCCCTATATGTATGTTGAAATATGCCTTGAATAATCTGTGCTAGAGATTTTCAGTTTTCTGTTCAGAATTGGAATTCTATTCTGTTTTGGTAAACTGGTCAGAATTGGAATTCTATTCTGTTTCTGTTTTGTTTATTGGAATTTTATTCTGTTTCTGTTTTGTTTTGGGCCTAGTCTTCTAGATCCTTCTGTAACCGCCTAGAGAGTATTATATAAACTCTCTAAGGGCATATCCTAGCAACATCAATCTGATATAATCTGTTATGTTTGTAATCAGTCTATCATAAATCGGTAGAGTCTGTAATCTAGATCTGAGTCTGTAATCTTGATCTGAGTCTGTCAAGAACATCTGTAGTCGAAAGACATATGATAATCTGAGTCTGGTCACAAGGACGTCTGTAATCTGAATTGGTAGTCTAGATCTGAGATCTAGATCTGAGTCGGTATATCTTTAATCTGAATACTCTGTAATCTGTGTTATCCTCAAGATCAATAAAACTTTTCTCTTCTGCCAATCTTTGTTCTTCCTTTACGTATATCATAATATTTTTAGCTCTTTCTGGCTTCCGTTATGACAAACTGGTTAACAGGTTCTTTTGTTGTTGTGTCTTCGGAAATTGAAAAAGAAAATATGACCAGGTTGTGGCATATGAGGCTTGGTCACATGAGTGAAAGGGGGATGCAGATTCTGTCAAAAGCTGATCTTCTTTGTGGTCATAAGGTCACAGGTCTTGAGTTTTGTGAACATTGTGTTTTTGGAAAGCTACATCGCAGGAAGTTTCCTAAAGCAACCCACAGAACAAAAGGCACACTTGATTACATCCATTCTGATTGTTGGGGTCCTTCCCGGGTGGAGTCTTTAGGGGGTCACAGATATTTTGTGTCAATGATCGATGATTTCTCAAGAATGATTTGGTTGTTCATCATAAAGCACAAAAGTGAAGCCTTTAAGGTTTTCAAGCAGTGGAAGGCAGTAGTGGAGAATCAAACAGGGGAGAAGATTAAGAGGTTGCGAACTGATAATGGTCTGGAATTTTGCTCATATGAGTTTGATGAGTTTTGTAAGAATGAAAGGATTTCTAGGCATCATACAGTAAGGGATACACCGCAGCAGAATGGTGTAGCAGAGCGTATGAATCAGACACTTGTGGAGAGAGCTAGATGCATGCTCTCTAATGCTGGACTAACTAGAAGATTCTGGACGGAAGCAGTTAGTACAACATGTTATCTGATAAATCGTGGACCTTACACAGAAAGTGGTAGTGTTGAGAAATAGGTGGAGCAGGAAGTCACTCAAGTTGAGAGTGAACCACAACAAGAAGTTCAACAACCACAGTCAGAAGCAGTGACATGTAAGTCCTTGTACGGGCTAAAGCAGTCTCCAAGGCAATGGTACAAGAGAATCAAGGTGAGCAAAGTGGGTACTGCAAATAACCCAGCTGATATGCTCGCCAAGCCGGTTCCACATAGCAAGTTTCATCATTGTTTGAACTTGCTAAATGTTCGGAGTTGTTGATTGCCCTTTGAGGGCAAAATCTTAGGCAGAAGAGTTTTATCTGGTACATCTTTTTTTCTGGTACATATTTTATTATTATGGTGCATCTGGTACATCTGGCATTATTATGGTGCAGCTGGTACATCTGACATTATTATGATGCGTCTGGTACATCTGTTATTTTGTGAGAGGATTCAAATCAAGGTGGAGATTTGTTGAAATATGCCTTGAATAATCTGTGCTAGAGATTTTCAGTTTTCTGTTCAGAATTGGAATTCTATTCTGTTTTGGTAAACTGGTCAGAATTGGAATTCTATTCTGTTTCTGTTTTGTTTATTTGAATTCTATTCTGTTTCTGTTTTGTTTTGGACCTAGTCTTCTAGATCCTTCTGTAACCACCTAGAGAGTATTATATAAACTCTCTAGGGGCATATCTTAGCAACATCAATCCGATATAATCTGTTATGCCTGTAATCAGTCTATCATAAATCGGTAGAGTCTGTAATCTAGATCTGAGTCTGTAATCTAGATCTGAGTCTGGTCACAAGGACGTCTGTAATCTGAATTGGTAGTCTAGATCTGAGATCTAGATCTGAGTCGGTATATCTGTAATCTGAATACTCTGTAATCTGTGTTATCCTCAAGATCAATAAAACTTTTCTCTTCTGCCAATCTGTGTTCTTCCTTTGCGTATATCATAATATTTTTAGCTCTTTCTGGCTTCCGTTATAACAATGTAATTGTTCACACCGGAACTTAAGCTAATGGTAAACATAAAAAGTTTTCAACAACATACATATTGAAGACTTGTGAAAGTGCTTATATTATTAATGATTTAGTTAACATTAATTTTTATTGTTAGTCTCCTCCAACATCGTAGCATAGAGATATTGTAATATTATATGATGAGTCGTGTTAACGGAGGAATTTGGTGATAACAAATTTCGGAGGTTGCTGGAATAACGAATTATGAAAATAGGGGGATTTGGGATTTTGGATATTTGGGGCTGGACTTGAGAGGTGCCTCGATTTGTCTCGTGTATCGGATCCTTTTCCAAGATGCCTGCGTACCTTATATTTATAAGGATCAAGCCAACGCAGTTCTGTGAAATTGATTTGTGTCTATCCCTTAGAGACTTTAGGGATAAACTTCGTTAATCTGGGTAATTACTGATTTTATCTGATTTAATCTTATCGTTGTGATATCTTCCTGATTTGAAGAATATCGTTTGGAGATATTTTCCGTAATTGATTGATTGAGATTGTTTCTTTCCTCGTTTCAGAGAGAGGATAAAACTTAGCGATTAAGTTATAATTATTAATCTGAATTAATAATTAATAATTATTAGAAATTTGGGAGATTATTAGACATGCCAAAAATCTGGCGTAACAACTACCCCCAGTTCTTCAGTGTAGCTTGCTACAGTGGAGAACTAAGCATGCTTCGATCTTCCAAATTTCCTGAGTCACTGAAACAGCTAGGAGAGGAAGATTAGTAAATAATATAGAGCACCTAGGTGCCCGCAATACGCATGTAGATGTAAACAAGACAATATGTGAGATGTAAAAAAGAATAAGTTTTATAGGTGTGAGAGAATTTATCTTGGAGAGCCATCCAAGCATTATTCCACAAAGTCATCCAAAGCATTTTGAGAAATATTATCATCCAGTCGAAGGTCATATCTACCATGTCTTCTAGAGGGTATCCCCCTCAAAGGGGGTCATTTTCCTCAGAATTTTATAAATTTATGATACTCTCCTCAAAGGAGATCATTTTTAGTTCAGAAATACCCTCCTCACAGGAGGTGGATTTTCCAAAACTTGAACCTTGATGAGGCGCCGGAAGTACGGACATCCCCCCCGGAAGTACGGTTTTTGCAAGGATTTGGTAATTTGGGATACCCTCCTCAAAGGAGGTCGTTCCCCATTCCAGAAATATCCCTCCTCACAGGAGGTGGATTTCCCGAAGTTCGTGCCTTAATGAGGCGCCGGAAGTACGGACATCCCCCCCGGTACGGTTTTTGCAAGGACTTTGATAATTTGAGATACCCTCCTCAAAGGAGGTCGTTCTCCATTCCAGAAATACCCTCCTCACAGGAGGTGGATTTTCCGAAGTTCTCTTCATTTTTCTTAAGACTCTCCTTAGAGGAGATCATCTTTTAAATAAATCACAAAGACCCTCCTTAGAGGAGGTCGTCTAACATAAAAAATAAGGGAGATAATCTTTCCAAAACCATATCAATATCCCAAGATTCTTCCAAAAAATATCAGCAACACTTGAAGGGTCTTTCAAAAAATATAAGCAATACCCAAAATTCTTCTAAAAAATATCAGTAATACCCAAAGATCTTCTAAAAAATATCAGCAGCACCCCGATGGTCTTCCAAAAATATAACCTCACAAGAAAGGTTCTTCCAAAATATTACCCTCATTAAAAGAGAGTTTTCAAAATAATCAACTCTTCGAATAAGAGCTTTCCAAAATATTACCCCTACAAAGGAGGGCCTTCTAAAATAATAAACTCTTTAATTAAGAGCCTTCCAAAATCATGTAACACGAAGATAACACCTAAAATCTTGAAAATCTTCACAATTCTAATTCTGCCCAGATCTGTTTTTGGCGTTTTTGACCATCTAAACGATTTTTTCTTGAAAAACATAAAACACGAAAGTTGTAGATAACAAAAATATCTTTCCGGCAATATATGGCTCGTCAAAAACGGACTTATAACGAATCGGGAATCAAAGAAAACGTCTGCTGTTTGATTTCTTGATGCTGAAAAAACGAGATCTGATTGTTTTTTGTGATTTCGAGAATAGATCGATATATAATCTGAGAAAACTCAAAAAACGAAAGTTATAGGCAATTTAACAAGCTTTCCGAATCATTAAAAATCATCAAAATCCAACATGTAATCAATTTACTACGAATTTTATAAAATAACAGATTTGTATGGATAAAATCATAAGAAAACTTATCTTAATTCGGAATAGAGCCACCACCTCTACCGCTTAGCTCCTCCATTAAAGCAGTTCCAGATCCATGATAACCCCTCATGCGTATGAATTGATTGTTCTCCACAATCAAAAAATATATCCCCTCCTTCTAGCGCCAATTGTTAACGGAGGAATTTGGTGATAACAAATTTCGGAGGTTGCTGGAATAACGAATTATGAAAATAGGGGGATTTGGGATTTTGGATATTTGGGGCTGGACTTGAGAGGTGTCTCGATTTGTCTCGTGTATCGGATCCTTTTCCAAGATGCCTGCGTACCTTATATTTATAAGGATCAAGCCAACGCAGTTCTGTGAAATTGATTTGTGTCTATCCCTTAGAGACTTTAGGGATAAACTTCGTTAATCTGGGTAATTACTGATTTTATCTGATTTAATCTTATCGTTGTGATATCTTCCTGATTTGAAGAATATCGTTTGGAGATATTTTCCGTAATTGATTGATTGAGATTGTTCATTTCCTCGTTTCAGAGAGAGGATAAAACTTAGCGATTAAGTTATAATTATTAATCTGAATTAATAATTAATAATTAATAATTATTAGAAATTTGGGAGATTATTAGACATGCCAAAAATCTGGCGTAACAAGTCGATAGTAACATGTATCAATTCTGCTTAGGGGCAAGACAAATGATGATTTGGCTTTTAAAGATTAATTACACAAATTTGTTTTTTCAAATCCAAATTACATGAATTCATTCAGCATGCAAGTATGATGATAAGAAATGTATGTACTAGACGCAGGTTTGCATCTGGATTGTTAGACATGGGAATTTCTTATACTGCACCATTAGGAGGATATAAATGCAACTAGTATAAATTTAAAGATATTAATGTGTAGCAATTAGCAAAGATAGCTTTAAATTCAGAAGGCTCCCATGTTTCGATAGGGATTCTCTTCGTTTGTGTTCAATTAGTTTTATGTGCTCAGGAGCTTCATATCCAACAGTGTAATTGTTGTGTGGTTCTATTGAGTTTTAATTTCAAAAAGAACACACGTGCACATACACATTGCAGAAATAACTTGTAGCTCAAATTATTTCTTATCCGAACACCACATTACATTAGGTAATTAGTTCAGTTATAAAGGTTCTCCTCCTCCAACGGGTCATATGAAGATTAATATTGATGCTCATGTAAGAGAAGGAATATATGTGGTTCTGGGAGTAGTTATCAGGGATTCTGCAGGACAGGTCATTCCCATGGCTGCTAAGAAAATGGGAGTGAGGCGGGGTGCTGATTTTGCAGAGGCTACTGCTGCTTTGTACGGGCCCGAATTTGCTCGTTGTCTTGGCCATAGTCGGGTGATTTTGGAATGCGATGCCTTGAATGTGATATCAGCAATAAAAAGGAATGTGGTTGGTCTCTCTCCTCCATTCTTGTTTTATGAAGATATTAGAAGGCTGAAGTACTGGTTTGAATTTTTGGATTACATTCATATTAGGAGATCAGGTAATATAGTTGCTCATTGTGTAGCTCGATGGGACATCAATGTAGGGGATGAGATGGTTCTTTCCAGTTCTTTTGTCAGCTATTACTGATTTGTCAGCTTTTGATTGCTCTTAATATAATTCTGCTTTCAAAAAAATAAAGAAATAATTCAGTTATAAAAGTTATTAGTCAGCTTAAGTTGTGGATGTGAAATATGTACCTATCAGTTGTACCTGTATCTGATATGAACTAACCTAGAGTTTCGGTATTTATAGCTGATCCCGTGTCATGGTCCTTTTCAGTGAAAGATAAAGTAGTTATTCAATATTTTTCTACTGTCAATATACAAAATAAGGATCATTTATGTATGTTCTATTTTTCTTTGAAAATTTTGTCCTTGAAACTAACTAGTATTAGCTGACAATTTTTCAGAAGAGCACAATAGAAACAGGCTTAAAGAGTCATGGTGCTTGTCATCCCGCCTTGTTTTCATGAAATTTTCTGAAACTTGTGTTCGGTTTTTATTAATGGAGACTTCGAAACTGTTTAAATATTCTATTTATATTTAGGGTCCTGTTAACAACAGCCCTTAGGGCTATGTTTAAGGATTAATTTTTGCCATGTGTTGGATTTTTATTGGATGATTTATGTGAATGCATGGGGGCACATACTTTTTTGCAAGTGGGGCACAATCTTGAGCCAATTAAAAACTACCACATAATTGAGCTGTAATCTAGTGGAGAACCAGATAATTGATAACCACTTTGTGCTGTAGCGAGAGTTAGAGCTTTTAACTCTGAGCAACAAACTAGCTCAAAGACTCGATTGAATGCGTGATACTACCTAGTAACAATAATATGTACTACTACCTAGTAACAACTGACAATTTTTCGGAAAAGCAGAACGAAAAGAGGCTTCAGGAGACACGGTCCTTGTTAGCACGCCTTGTAGTTACAACTGAAGCAATTGAACTGGATGAGTTTAAATTCCCTTCCCACAACACTTGAGCCTCGATTATTAATTACCCTCGGGATCGGAATATCAAGATTATTTATTTATTAAGGTTAAAAATACACAAGTTATTCATTTGACGAGATTATTTATTTATCTAATATTCATTTATCGAGGTTCTATTGTACATGGATCGGATACAACATAGTAAAAGCAACTCTCTCTTAATGTTTCTAACTTGTGGTAGGTACGTAGACTTTAATGAAAAATGAAACTGACTGAATTCTTGATGAGAATTGAGAAGAAATAAAACTCTTGCTATTTCTAGCAGATATTCAGTTTACATGAATTTTGTTTTATGAATATCTTTTGGAACAAATGTTAAATAAAATTGACCAGATTTTATGAAGAGACACATCTTCTCATTTTCCCTTTCAACCTTTCCAAATTTGCAAATAACCCAAAATCCCATCAACACAAAACACGTATTTCTCTACTATAAACCTTTCCCCCTTCTTTCTTCTATCACCACATCCATTCCTTCGCTTTTCATTTCATTTTTTTGATCATTTCATAAATTTTTTTAAAAAAACCATCTTTTATCATATCATTTATTCATTTCCCTACAAGTGTTACTCATACTCAAGTTACATCATCAAGATTCATATATTTATAGGAATGGCTCCCAGTCTTGATTGTGATGTATCAAACCTATTGTGTGCCGAAGAAAATGAAAGTATTTATTTCGATGATGATGTCGCTGAAGAGTATCAAAGTACTAATTTTTATGACAATTGTAGTGATAAAAATCAAGACTTCAAGGTTCAAGAGGGCTTTATGAGTGGTTTATTACCATTGCAAAGTGAGTGTGTAGATTCGATGTTTGCGAAAGAATGTGAGCATTTGCCTGCTCATGATTACTTGCAAAGACTGCGAAACAGGGATCTGGATTTGAAGGCTAGACAAGAGGCTGTTTATTGGATTGGAAAGGCTCATTCACATTTCAGTTTTGGACCTCTGTGTGCATATTTATCGGTTAACTACTTAGATAGATTCCTCGCTGCCTATGAGTTACCGACTGGCAAACAATGGATGACGCAATTGTTGGCTGTCGCGTGTTTATCTCTTGCAGCCAAAATGGAGGAGACTGAAGTGCCACAATTCTCAAATTTACAGGTTGCTGAAACAAAGTTTTTATTCGAAGCAAAAACTGTACAGAGGATGGAACTTCTTGTTTTAAGTACATTGAAGTGGAGAATGCAATCAATCACCCCATTCTCATTTATCGATCATTTCCTTACAAAAATAATGGGAGATCATATTGCATCAAGATTGCCAATTTTCGGATCAACACAGCTTATATTAAGCATGATCGAAGAGATTGAATTCTTGGAGTTCAGGCCTTCTGAAATTGCAGCAGCAGTGGTTCTGACTGTTGCAGGAGAAAATCAAACAGTTGAAATTGCAGCAGCAGCTTATATAGCTTGTTTTTTTTTTTTACGTCTTCTTTTTTTACTCATGACTCATGAGGGAAATCTACTGTCATGATCAAGCTAATATGGAAATCGAATATTTATATAGGCTAGCGTTCAAATAGAAACCAAACTTAGAATAGAAACTAGAAACCTACACTAAATAAATTATATTTCATTTATTTTAATGGCCCCGCTAGGGGCACCTTCACAAAAAACTCATAAAATTCTTGGCTCTATCCAACAAAAATATAAAAAAATAAAAAAAAAAAAGTTACTGTTCACGTGCCACGTCATCACGTGAACAGTAACTTTTTTTTATTTTTTAATTTTTTTGTTGAATAGAGCAAATAATTTTAAACGTTTTTTGTATTGGGGTACCCCTAATTTGGTCATTAGATTAGCATGAAATATTTAATTTAGGTTTAGTTTCTAGTTTCTATTCTAAGTTAGTTTCTATTAGAACAAGACCCTATTTATATATATGATCCAACCACGGAATGTAAGCGAATGTACCAAAGTGATTATTAGAGTTCAAATCTCTAAAACATATATCGAGTAAAACTAAGAAAAATGAGAAAAGGGGTGATAAATAAGAATTATGCCTTGTCCAAATAGAATCACTGTGGTAAAAAAAAAGGAAAAATAATGACAAAGAATCATTTATTCCCAAATATGTTGGAAAGAGTTCAAGTATAAATTAGCGTAACTAAAATAATTTTTTGCTTGAAAAAATATATATATATAAAGATAATTTTATAAGTAAAAATACGATAAATGATAAGATTTCAATTTTATCTCATATTCTTATAGTTATTTACTTATTGTGTAATATTGTATACAAAATTCATGTACCAAATATTTTATAATTTGATTAATTTCAAAGTTTATCAAAGTGAATATTTGAGTATAATATATATAATTATATTAGTAAAATTGTCCATAAATAACATGGAGGTATGTAATTCATGTGATTTTAATGTAGACCGAAACATATTACAAAATCTTTTAAGTAAAAGTCATCTTTGTGGTTATATATACATACATATTTATATACATTTAAATTCAAATGTTTTGTTTTTAGTCTAATGTATATTACACAATATAGAAATTCTATTTTAAAAATTAGGTAGTTTGAAAAAAAATATTATAATTTTGAATTATTTTTTTAACTCAATTTTAATTTTTTTCAAATATTTAAATTGAAGTAAAATATGTACATCTATATGATATCTGAGATAGACTTTTTGGATTATATAAGAATATGTTACAACTCTACAATTACATAATATATTGATCAATTTATTATATTATGTAAAAATTCATATAACCATACTTTATAGTCTAATCGATCATTGTTTATAATTATAGCAGTTTTGTAATATTTATGACTCAAAAATCATATACTCTTCCATTCAATATTGAAAAAGAGTTAGGTTATTTTATATATATATATATATATATATATATATATATATATATATATATATATATATATATATATATATATATATATATATAACATAGACTCATCTTTTTAACATAAATTCAATAATTTTTCGTATTTTTTTAAATATTTATAGCATAATGGTTTATCTAATAAAATTTTTCATTTTTTTTAAAATATACTTAAAAGTAATTATAGCATTATGATTATGACTTTGAGAGTGGAAAGTCATGGTTGGATCCTCAAGAATAATATAATCATCAATATATATATATAAAGGAGGATACGCTGGAGTTTAGGTGGCGCTCTAAGATTGTCTCAATTTATTTTTCTAATTTTTTAGAATTTTTGAATTTTAAATACTAAAAAATATAAAAATATCATTTAACATAACATATTAGAAGTAGAATAGGTGTTCGAATTTATAGAGAAGACATATGATTAGAAATTCTATTAGAAGTAGAATAAGTATTTATAAGGCATATGATTAAAAGATTAAAAGTTCTATTGGAAGTAGAGTAGGAGTTCGAATTTATAGAGAATAAGAGTTCGAATTTATAGAAAAAACATATAAATAAAAGTTCTACTATAAGTAGAATAGATGTTTGAATAGATAGAGCGGACATATAATTAAATATTTTATAGAAAGTACGGTCTTTTTAAATTATATGATTAAAAGTTCTATTGAAATTAGAATAAGTATTTGTAAGGCATATGATTAAAAGTTCTATTAGAAGTAGAATAGGAGTTCAATTTTATAGAAAAAACTTATAAATAAAAGTTCTATTAAAAGTAAAATAGGTGTTTGAATATATGGAGCAGACATATAATTAAATATTTTATAGAAAGTACGATCTTCTTAAATTATATTTTTTATATTAGTTAATTATAGGAAAATTTATTCATAAATCCAATACTATTGTCATAAAAAAAGTCATCATATTTAAAAAGAAAAGAATTCATGTGTTAACATAATAAAAGAACATTCTCATGCGGAGTAATCCTAAATAAATACAGGAGTATCTATAATATAAAGAGAAAATAGGATGAAACTCCATAAATTTTAGAAAGTCTAGAGAAAATATAAATTGGAATCCACTCTATTTTTTAGGTTTTGATTTTAAGGAAAAAAGTTATTGTGTACGATAAGTATCATCAATAAAAGATTGTATTAGCTATTAAATTATCATGCATATTGATGTTATAAATTTTTTTATTTTTAGGATTTAATTTTTATTGATAAATATTATCATACAAGTGATATATGTAAAAGTTAGGTTTCTGGTATGAGAGAGCGGATCAAGAGTAATAACCGTGTTAAATGAGAAAGTAGTTCATTAGAGAAGACCATATAAAAAATGTTTGAATATATGAGGAATACATAAAATAAAATGTTTTATTGGAAGTAGAATATGAGGACGATGGAGACGTTTTATACGATTTTTTTAAAATTATATATCTTTTTTCCTAGAAATCCTTTATTTTAACTTTTTTATATTAATTATACTTGAATTAGAAAAATATATCCATAAATTTAATATTATTACCGTCACGAAAGTCTTCGTATTAAATTTTTTTTTTTGATATGTTAACATAACATAAAGACATTCACATGTGGAAGCTGTAAATAAATACATGAATATCTATGATATACAGAAAATTTAAGATTTATTTTCAATGCTCGAAACGTATTTAACGGGAAGACGGCTCACTAGAAAATTTTGTATTAACTATTAGAATTTGATACTGATGTCATATATATATTTTTTAATTTTTACGGTTCAATTTTTTGGATAAAAAATATTATATAAGTCTTTATAATATATGTTAAATTTGGGATTTCGGTTTTAACAAGAGAGCGGCCCAATCAAAAGAATCATGTTTAACAAAAAATCAATTCATTGGAGAAAATTATTTAATTATTAAAATATAAATATTAAAATTATAATATAACATAAATACATTGATTTTTTTAAAAAATATTGTAACGCCGTGAAGCGCGGCTTTATCGACTAGTTATATCTAATTTTTAGATATGTGGAACTTAGGACAAATCGAATCGTGGACTAAAAATTCAAATTTGAGACAGTTTTACTATTCAGTGATCCAAATCTTTATATCATTATTATAATATTGTAATCTTTTCTGTATTGTTGATAGTAGGTTAATAATAGTTAAGGACGGAGGCATTTTGGTTGCACAGTCCTCTAAGTATCTAGGGTTTGTATGTTGTAGTAGAAAGATAGTGTTAGTAGTGGTTCCTTTCCTTTTAGTGTTATTGGTACTTGTTTAGTCACCCTTGGTTTTTGTTTAGTCACCCTTTAACCTCCCTTGTAGAGGTTTATTTGCATTGTATTATTTTCAAATTTAATACAATCTCTAAGTATCTAGGGTTTGCATGTTGTAGTAGAAAGCAAGATAGTGTCAGTAGTGGGTTCCTTTTATTGTTATGTTTGTTTAGAGGGTGTTTGGGATTGCTTAAAATAAGTTACTTTTGACTTAATGGAGGTGTTTTTAACTTAAAGGAGAAAGTAAAGTTGTTTACTTTAAGTTGAATGAATGTGTTTGGGTAATTTTACTTAAAGTTAAATGGAAATTTAATAATTTTGACTTAAAGTGATATTTGACTTAAAAAAATTTTAAATTCATGATATTTAAGCTTTACAAGAATTTTGAAAAAAAAAAAAAAAAACTCCATAAGTCATAAGTCAAAAGTACCTAAATGTAACTTCTGAATTAAAGCAGTTTTTTAACTTAAAGCCGGCTTAAAGCCACGTTACACAAACACACCAAAAACTCCTTAAAGGAGCTTTTGGCCTTAAGTAAGGTTAGCCAAACAGGCTCTTAGTCATCCTTGTAACCTCCTTGTAGAGATTTACTTGCATTGTATTATTTTCAAATTTAATACAATGATAATGATTGGGTTTATTTAAAAAAATATTATTAAAAGTAAATTAATTAATTTTGGAATGTAATAAAATTCATGATAAATTTTAAAATACATAAAAAATCAAAATAAATTAAATTCAAAATCTAAGATAAAGATGCTCATCTAGACCTTAGAAATGCACTAACTGAGCATTTGTGTAAAGAATATACTAATTTTGATAATTAGTATTTTTATGTAATATTTTAATACTTTTAATTTATTTTCATGTAACGTTTTATTTATTTTGAATGTACTTTGTAACTTTTTATTTTTATCGAATGTATTTTTGTTATAATCTAGTTGTTGTTGATGTTATTATTATGATTTATAATGAAATTAATTAATTTTTTTTCCAAAGTACTTAAAATCAAAATATAATAATATAATAATGATGATTGAATTTGGATTTATATTTGGATCATATTATTGGAATAGAATTTGGATCCGGATATATCATTTTGCTCACTGACCACGTCAAGTATCATTTGAATATCATAATACATATGAAATAGATATCTCTAAATAAATATATGTTCGAGAAGTAAAAATAATTTTTGGTTGAGTATACACATTTATTGAATGTTATCCTAACCAAATGAAAAATTATTAAATTCTAATATTCCAGATCATATATGTTGATTATAAAAATTTATTTACTATTTATTTTAAATTTTATAGTTATTTTCTTTAATTTTGTTAAAAAAATAGTACACAAATTTTTTAAAATCTAAATATTATATATAACATACTAGAATTCACAATTTTTCACTTGGTTGCGATAATGTGTCAACAAGAAATTACTTTTACTTTTTGATCACATACTTTGAGGTATTGGTTCGATATTTATTATGATTTTAGTGATTCAAATAATATCCGTTACGATTGGTAAATAAAGTAATATCTTAGATTCACTTGAGTGATCAACTTGATACTTAACCTGATTAATTAACAATAATAATAATAATAATAATAATAATAATAATAATATAGTTTAACACAATTTGTTTTTCTTTTTTTACTTACATAGGGGTGTTTGGGAGAATTTTTTTCCAAAATAAGTCAACTTATTTTAAGACAAAGTTAGAGATTCCTAACTTTTTCCTGAAAAAATTTAACTTTTTTTTGCAACTTGTAGAATCTCAAACATATATTAAATACTTATATATAAAAAAATTATTAAAATCTGAAATTTTTAGCAAAAAATAAGTCCATAAAACCTTATTTTAAATCTGGTCAAACAGGTCAGTAGTTTATTCATAAGTTGAACTTAATTATTAAGACTTGATTATTAACATAAGATTCCTAAAATATATCTGTTCACCTAGTAATTTTGCATGTGTTTACAAAATAAATTTAACAAAAATTTTATTGATTTGTTATTAACAATTGCAAGATAAAATAAAAATTTTGTTAGCTAAGAGTGTAAACGTGAAGAAATTTTAAAAAACATACATCTAAATGTTTTTGAAAAACATACATCATGCATGGAATTCTACCAGGAAGTTGAATAATTAATTTTCTTGTTAGTCTCCTCCAACATCCTAACATTTAGACAATATAATTATTATGAAAAATTGATAGTAATAACTATAATTATTATAATTGTAATTATTAAATTATAATAATTATAATTATAATTATTATCGTTTTGTTTTGGGCAACAAGAAATATTGATTTGCTTTTAAAGATAAACTACTCAAGTTTGAATTTTTAAATCCAAATTACATGAAATCATTCGACATGCTTGTGATGATAAAATGTGTATGCACTAGACGCGTGTTTGCATATGGGTTGTTAGACATGAGAATATCTTAAAATAACTTTTTCAGATAGACGGATATTAATGCGACAGTTTCAATAAATTTGAGTTATATGTTGTCTAACGATTAGCAAAGTAAAGACAGAGCAATATGCGCATCTGGAAATGTGAATCAACTACAGACGTCAAACTTTAATTATCTTCTATTTATATAAAGGAAAATCTCGGACGTCCTATGTGACATTGTTAAGATGTGTTTTATATTGTTCATATTTTCTTAAGTCTTCATCATTTTATTCATTAAAATAAAATTGAAAATTGCTATTGTTCCTATTTTACGTCGTTATTGTGGCACTTACTGGAAATATCAAGGGGCGATCATTTATAACCAGTTTAGCCCTTTTATCTCCCGGGTCCGATCATATCATATATTTATCGGTCTGACCCTCTTTTTGCCTCCTCCAGAACTACTATTTTAAGTATCCTTGATTATATGGCGTTGTTAGGGACTGAGGTGCATCATCCGTGTTCATTTACTATTGAAATCACAGTACAGTTGTCATATTTGTGTTACTGGTAAGTTCATATTTCTTATGTCCATTTCACTTTACCTGATTAAATGTAAGGTTTTAAGTCCAACCCACATGTTTGATAAAAGTCCATAATGAAATAAAATTTCTTATTCCTTTAAGTGTTTGTTAATTTTTTATTCCTTTGTTTCTGCTCCATTTCAGATCATATTTGGAGAGCCATGTGTATCTATTTTTGATGTGCATACCCACATGAGACATATATCGAAAAAATTGATAGATGTTTATTTTAGCCTTTAATACACACGTGAGACATATATCGAAAAAATCGATAGGTGTTTATTTTAGCCTTTATTCCTCTAAAAATTCAGATGCTCGCTTATATTTTTGGCTGTTGTTGTTTAGAGTAAATTTGCCGATATTGTGTTTCAGATGCTCAAGGTACTGTTTCTTGCTTGTGTGTCTCTTTTTTTATGTCTAAATCCAATCTATATTGAATTAGCAAGCAATGGTTGTGGACCTGAATTTAAACATATATGTTCTCCTCCTTTTTCTATGTATACTCACCACATTGAAATGGATGAGTCATACATTTGTTGCCATGTTTGAGTTACTTAGGCTGTTTTGATTTATGAGGTCTGATTTTTACTATTCCAATTATTTAAGGTGTTTTTGCACTAAATCATGCAAGCGTACGTGGTCACAAGTAATACAGATATAAGTCGAGTTCGTTCCCACAGAGATCTGGTTATGGTTTCAATTCAGTTCATGCACCTATGCAACAATGTATGGTTTTTATTCATTGCTAAGACAAATAACAATTTTGGGTTTAATTAACTAAATTAACTAAGAAGTAAACTAACAAACTAAGAATTAACTAACTAACGAGAATTGGAATCTAATTACTTCTGCAAGAGAAAACATGGAATCCTAACTTCATTAAATACTTTGCTTAGATCTGACGCCTTTAATCACTATATGCAATGGTTATGATATCTGATCGGACAACACGAAACAAGTAAACGCTACCTCTCAGTATACGAATACCAAACTAAACATACATCCACAAAATAGATAGAAGATGAATAGACACCAATTATGCTTAGACCCTATATCTCTATAGAATTTGAAAACATAACGGTTGAAGAACAAGTTATCCATAATGATCACATAGGGCAATATAAATATTCTCATCTCATACTACGAATCATGTTGATAAACAATCATGAACCTATGCTAGCATGGCAAGTTCTAAATCTCAAGATCCACTCTCGCTTCACAAGATATTAACAAATTAGATGTTAGCTACGCATCTAAATTCATAAAGCACAACCATACGAGGATATCAGATATACATCACACACAGATCTTTAAAGCATCAAGATACTAAAGTTCCATAAATAAATCCGTTAGAATCCCATGACAACGATTAGTTCATAATCGAACCGCTCGTCATCATGGGATCTGATGAAACCATGATAAAAACAAAGTATGAAAAAAATACAAATAAACCTAAGTAATTGATATGTAATTTTTTTCTAAATTACAATTGTAGGATGTGTTTATATAGGCTCTATAATTCTTGCCCAGCAAGAAATTCCCCAAAATAGAGTTAAAATAGAATTTTTGCAAAATACGTTTCCTAAACTGATTCTGTTTTTAAGGAAAATTTTTAGCTGACTTTTCTTCAGTATTTCTGGGCCGTTCCAGTTGTAATTGGACATTTGGACCACTTTAGAATGAAAGAGAATTCCGTTATCTTCGCGTGGACTGTAAGATCGTCCAAAACGGACTTGTAGAACTCAAGATATGGCCCAAACAGTGTAACTCGCGCGTGCAGCCCAATAAATCCGAATTTTAATCAATTTAACCTCCAAAAACGACAGAAGCATCAACCTTAATCAACATTCTCGCAAACCTGCACAACTAAACAAAACACATCAAAATTACAAGAAACTTGAGTCCAAGACAATCAATTTAAGCCGATATGGAATGCTCCAAGTGGATATAAAATCCACTTATCATAAGGTATTTGTATTAATATAGTCCCGTGTTATGCTTAAATTTTTATTAAAAATACCAAATCACAGTCTCATTCTATATGGTCAAGGAATATTAACAAAATTAGTATGTCGTTGAATATAAGTTGTGCCTTTTTTTTGCGCCATGACAAAACTGCCAATGTCAGTACAACACTTCATTCAACACTCTAGCATGTATTCTTTTGATGCAACTATTTAGCATATATATCTGTGGGTCAAAATTTATTAATTTGTCTCTTAATTTGACAATCAACTAGCATGATAGCCCGTGCAAAGCACGGGCACCATTTACATTCGTCTAATTTAATTGTTATGATTATTAAGATAGATGATTCGTAATTTTTGAAATGTAATAGATAAAAAGTGTGATACATTTAATAAATTATTTGAAGTATGATACATTGTGTGTATACATCTATAAACTATTATCACTCGACAATTCTTTAATGTCACCAAATCTACCAACACTCTAGAAATAACTTGCAAACACGTTTGTCACGAATTCCAACCACCCTACACCTCCGATCACTCATTCATCTCACTTTTCATCCTCTCACATAAGATCCGAGTTTATAAAGCCCATTCACCCACTCTACCACCGTCATACCAGCACCCACTCTACCACCGTCATACCAGCACCTTCGAACACTATTAGATTTTCAGATTTTGGAAATTTTGGTAAATGCATTCAAAATTTTAGTGATTTGGATTCAAATTTTAGTGATTTAAGTTGAATGTTCGGTCATTCTACTATCATTTTGATTTTTAGTGATTGTAGTAAAAATTTAGTGATTTCACTCATGATTCTAGCGATTATGTATTATATATACCATTTAGTATTTTTTTTAAATGTCAATCTTTCATTAACATAACTATACATCTTAATCTCATAATTAATTGTATTGCATCTATAATCTAATTTATAATGTCGTGTCCTAACCCAAGTCCAACTACGCTTTTTAATTTAATTAAAAATTAATACAGTGTTTGTATCTCATATGTAAATTATTTAACTGATCACAAAATTATGTTTTAAATTATTATAACGGGTATATTGAATTTTTATAACTCGTCAAAAATCATTTTGACCTATACTAAACATAATACAGAAATAACATAATTCATTTGATGCTACTAAACATAATAGATAGATAACTTAATTCATTTGATTAATTTTTTTACCCAAGTCCAACTACGCTTTTTAATTTAATTAAAAATCAATACAGTGTTTGTATCTCATATGTAAATTATTTAACTAATCACATAATTATATTTTAAATTATTATAACGGGTATATCGAATTTTTTATAACTCGTCAAAAATCATTTTGACCTATACTAAACATAATACACAAATAACATAATTCATTTGATGCTCATACTAAACATAATAGATAGATAATATAATTCATTTGATTAAATTTTTTAATTCCCGGCAAGGTAGTAATATTAAATAAAATAGAACATGGGAGTTATTTGTGCATGTAGTAAATGATTTTTAAAAAGATAACATAAATTCTTCTTTGGTGTAGTGGTTGGAGATGGGAACATAATTCCTTTCTAATCCAAAGATCATGGGTTCAAGCCTTGGCACCAACATTTTTTAATAAATTAAAATTGTCAGGGGTAAACACGTAATTTATTAAATAAGGGGTAAACACGTAATTTACTAAATAGTCTTGAAAGACCTTGTTGGCATATAATATATATAAAGGATATATTGAAAATTTGTTGTAATTAATTATGTTAAATCATTTAAGCCATTCTAGAGAGCTTCTATGCGTCTATGTTGCTGTGTTGACAGCTGACATAGGTCCAATATAAAAATGAAATGTCAATAACGGGGTTGTCATTTTCCTTGCCATACACACTCTTGCTTTTAACTTTACCTGCAACCAAAATTGAAATTTGTAAAATACTTCCAAGACATCTTTTTGTTAATTTGTTTCCTTCGTTCATCAATTGAGAAATGGTATTCAATCGTGATTGAGATTACGTAAAAATTTAGAAAAAGAAAAGATAGTTACGGATATCTGGGTAAATGGTAGTTATAAGTACAAATAAAGCTAAATCCAGTGAAAGGAACCGATTTCCTGGCTAAGCCCAAAGATAAATCCCTGTATTTCAAGAAAACATTATTTCAGTATATCTATGTGGTACAACCATGATGCCGGAGTTAGGATGGTAAGGATGATAATAGAGATGCAACAATGTTTATGTTAGTTCATTTGGTGTAAGTTTTAGCTGCTCTTCTACTCAATTTACATGTTTATGTAGAGTAATTGGCCAGTCGAATGACAGGCTGCTGCATTCATCATTATTTGTGTGGCGGAGACAGTTGTTGATGGCAGAACAGTAGTTGTCTTTGGAGGGCTTGAAAGTTAATAAGCATGTGATTGGTGACAAAGCCTCATTACTTTTGGTGGAAGAAGACATTGATAAGTATTGAAAGATAAGCCAGTCTCCAAGGCTTCTTAGAACTGCAAGCATTGGTACGATGAATGGTCCTGCTACACATAGAGGATCTCAGAGATAACGAGGTACCTGAAATTTTTAAATTATTTTTGGTCTTACATATTTGTACAGGGAATTCTAACTCACTATTGGACATTTATATATTCTATGAGTAATTCTTGCGAATTCTTGGAAATTTGTTTTACTTAAATTGCAGAAAGTATTCTATTATAGTGGAAGCTACCACAAACTCCATGTTGGGCACTTCGGTGGATACGGTTTACAAATTTGACATGATTTACAAGTTTGTTTTTACAAATTTGCTCTTTTAACATTGCAACGGTTGATCTATCATCTTATTACGAGGATTTCCACATATTTTTTGATTTGCTAAACACATAAGATATTTATGTAAATGAGATATGAGGTATGTCTGGGCCTTGAATACAAGTGAGCATCAATGTCAGATTTAAGGTTCGGGGAATGTAAAATTAAAGGATCAACTATTTGAAGGACCACGGTTTTGAGATCTTTTGGATCAATATTCAACATGCGTATTAGTTTGCATAATTGTTTTATTACAAACTGCATAAATGTATAAGGGTCAAGGGACAATGAATTGCTCCACGCATTGTATTTTATTTTTCATCGGATCCAAACAATAGATAAAGTAGTATGGCTGCAATTGCTCAATAAACTAAAGATGATTACATTTAATAATTTAAACTGGAAATTATTTTTGCTCTTATAAACAAATTTCTTTAAATGGCATATACATATCTTTTTTGAAAGCACATATACATACATATCTGTTAATTTTTTCTTTTAACTGAGATCCTTCAAAAAATATTTCATGAAATTATTATCTGAATCGCGCAAAGCGCGGTTTTATCATCAAGAATTATATTTGTAATAAATTTTTTATTTTTAAAAATAACATAGAATTTTAGGAAAAAACGATTTTATTATAAAAATTACAAATAAAAGAATTATAATAAAATTTGTATATTTAGTTTTATTTTCAAAACTTAACATAAATTCATATGTGATATTTTCAATTTTTTAAGGAAATTATTTAGCCCGCGCGAAGCATGGGTTTTCAACTAGTTCATTCATAATGGAAAATAACACAGTCTCCTCATACATGTAATTGATACTACCAGGCCCGGTTCTGAGGGTAGTTTAGAGGGGCAACGGCCAAGGGCCCAAACTTGAAAGAGGGTTCATTTTTTTTAGGTTTTATAATAATAGTACTGAAAAAAATTGATACAATAAAAATGTAAAAACTAGAAGAAAAAAAATTTCACTCCAACAATGACATGCTCTTTACCCATGTATCAAATTTAAATTCTTCATCTTCTCTGATTTCTCTCCCTAATATCGAAACTTTTTTTAATTCTCAAAATTTTCTCCACCCATCAATAAATTCGTTAATTTTTTAAATTTTCTCAAAAAAATATTTCTAGGCTCAAGCTTTTTAATGAGCCGAGTTCGAACACAAGTCCAGGCTTATTTAGCTAAACGAGCCGGTTTGGATCAGCTAATGAAATTTAATGAGCCGATTTTGGACACAAGATTAGGCTCGTTTAAATATAATTTTACACGAACTAGTTCACCCCCACTGGTTTAAATAAGCTCGTTTAGCTAAACGAGCCGACTCAGCTCATGAAATTAAACGAGCCGGCCTCAGCTCGTGAAAAAAAGCTTGGCTCGAATTACAACCATGCTCTTAATTACGGCAAGAGGAACCTTTTTTAAAGGAGCCCCAAATTATTATTTTACCTAGGCCCCAAAAAATTCCGGATCGGACCTGGATACTACGACATCAGAGACAAGCAACAAACTAGGAAAGCAAAAGACAATCAAGTCTTTACAGCTAGAGGGTATGAAAGACATTTATTATGGGAAGTGATCCTGCAGGTGAATGAGAATAAAGTGAGGTGGCATGAAAGGTGGCAACATATTTTCTCCATTACAAAGAACCTTCAATTCAAAAGGCTGCAAAGTTAATTAGGATAGGGATTATTCCTCTGTGTGCAATCAATTTTACGTGCTCATGAACTTCATCCAATAGTGTAATTATTGTGTTGTGCTACTGAGTTTAAATTTCAAAAAAAACACGCGCACACCTATACACTGCAGAAATAACTCATGAGCTCAAATTATCTTTTATCGGACCTCCACCTCATATTTAATTGGTAACTAATTCGGTTATAAAGATTGGTAAGTTAGCTTGAGTTGTGGATGTAAGATATGTACCTGTTATGCCCAAATCTGGCATAATAATTATCATGATTTAATTATCTAAATTAATGGTTCATTATCTACAATGGGCCTCGAAGATGAAGGTTGGGTCACTAAAAGCCCACTATTGGAATTAGCCCAGCCTAACTAGAGGGCCATCTCGCTTCTTATCGAATACAAGGGATCGCTTCATATTACTCCCGTCAAGGGATCGCTTCTTGCTATCATCATATCTACAAACACAGGATCGCTATCTCACTCTCTGTTAGAAGGCTCATAGTTAGATCCCGCGAGGTCACGTGAGTATCTCTACATTTGGGTTCGCTTCGCATGACTCGACCCCTCGAGGTCGCATGCCTCGCTTATGCTGCATCTCTGTTAGCCTCGCTTGTGAGGTCACATTCTTGTCCATGCGAGACCATCGGTTTCCTTCTATAAATCATGGATCATGGATAGGATCAACAACTCACTGCCACATCAGCCCTAAACGAGTGGGCTTGGGCTATGAATTATCCTCCAAAACCCTAGCCCAGCTAGGTAACTTGCTACCCAAGAACTACGTATGGCTTGATCCCTATAAATAGGGTACGTAGGCACCTTGATATGGATGAGAAACACTTCACCCTTGAAATCACCTATCAAGCTCAGCCACATTTACACACAAACCCTAACCCTAATTCTTCTTTTATAAGCTTTATATCCGTATTTAGCTCCATTAATCCAGCAACCTCCAAAATATTGTTATACAATATTCTCCCTTTAACATTTGGCGCTAGAAGGAGGGCTAGTCATTGATTGGGAGAACGATGACTAAATCGCACAAGAAGAGAAATGGTGAAGGGGGAACACCGGGATCGCATAGGAGGAATAAGGATGATCCCCAGAAGGACACACTAGAAGGCGAAGCGCGTAACGAGGGGATCGAGGATGATTTTGAGAAGGATAAAATGCCCCCTGTCATTCAACAGGTGGCCTTGCCTGGCGAAGTCATGACATTTTTGAAAGGCCTTGGTGACCAAATGATCGAGGTAAGAGAAAAGATGGCCAAGATGGAGAAGAGGCACAGTTCTAGGGGCTTCAAAAGGAATACAAGGACAGGGGATCGAACTCACCAAGCAGAAAGTAGCAAGGGTCCCGCCAAGAAGCTAATTGAGGACTTTGATGATGTGGTGACGGATCGGACGAACCCCGATTGGGAAGAGGAGGTAGCTACTATTGATAAGGAGGGATCGAAAGCGAAGCCCGCCTCATCAGAAGGACGGTCCGTTAGTGTCTTTGACCGAGTTGGAAAGAAACTCAGTGAGCATGATCTCCGTCTCAAGTTGGTAAAGCTCAAAAGTAACAAAGATGGAGGGTCTAAAAATAAGAGTAAGGGCTCTCATCAACCCTTATCCCCTCGAAAAGATCGTGAGCGGTCACATCGTCGCGTTGACAGACCCCCCTCTCCTCGCAGAGAGCGTGAGCGGTCCCATCATCGCGAGGACAGACCCCCTTTCAATCGAGAGCGTGAACGATCCCAGCATCGCGAGGAAGACCTTAAAAATAAGGATCGCAGGAATGATCAAGAAGAGTCTAGTGCTCCAAAAAAGACTCAATCTCATCATGCAAGTACTGGAGGAAAGAAAGATGGAGACAAAGAGGCCAGGATTGGGGATTATAAGTTAGAAGAGTTGAAAAAAGCATTGGATGAGATGAACAACGAGAAGGGGATTTTTAGCAATATGGGTTCCTCCTCGCCTTTCACTCATGAGATCCGCACTGCTCCATTGCCTGCAGTATTTCGAGGTCATCACTCTGACATGACCTATAATGGGGAGACTGATCCAGCTGAGTTCGTTATACGTTTCAACAATGAGATGGAAGTGTATTAAGTGTCACAGTTGGCGAGGTGTAGGTTGTTCGCAGCTTCTCTAAGGGGAAGTGCCCAGCAATGGTTCTCGAAGCTGGGATCCCTTGTTGTCATAGATTCTTGGGAACAGTTCGTGGACATCTTTATTAAACAATTTCAATCTTCAATGCTCTATGCACCCCCTGTGTCCACACTGGCGAATATAAAACAGAAGGAAGGAGAGACTTTGCACGACTACTTCAAGAGGTTCAACGCTGAAGTACCTCGTGTGCGAGGCGCCAATGACAAGGCTGTGAAGAATTTCCTGATTGCAGGGGTAAGGGAAGGAACTAAATTCTGGGAGAAACTACAAGTGCAAACCCCTGTTACACTTTCGGAGTTACATAGGGTCGCTGAGCCATTCAAGCGCGTCGAGAAATCACTGGCAGATCTAAAAAGGAATAATGAAAGGAGTAGCAGTTGGAGTAGAAATAGAGGAGTAAAAAGAAAAGACTCCAGAAGTCCAAGGCAAAGACGGGATCGAAGCCGAAGCTCCAGCCCAAAAAGGAGAGAACGTGATCCCTTGAGGCGATCCCCGCCTCGAGATCGCTTTGCTAGAAATGAAGACAGGTTCGTCCCTCTGGTTGCTCCGATTGAGCACATTTATGCTGTCAATGCGGACAAAGGAATGTTCAAACAACCCACACCAATGGGTTCAAAGGGAACTACGGACACTAGCAAGTATTGCGCCTTCCATGAACAAGCGGGGCATGCTACTAACAATTGTTGGCAACTTAAGCAGCAAATTGACCAATTAATTCGGGATGGAAAATTAACTGAGTGGGCGGTTCGTGAAGCAAAAAAGCATCAAGGGAATCCCGGTAAACAAGGGGTGGGGTATCATGCTGTTCCACATGAGAAGCAAGATGAGCCCCGCAAAGACAGGGAAGAGCGAGCTGGAAGTATACATGTAATCATTAGAGGTCCCCACATTGGGGGGAAAGTAATAAAGCTAGAGAAAGATATGCACGCGAGGCCAGGGATCGACCCCTCACTAATGTGCATCATCTACAAGAGCGACCTCCAAAGTTGTTTAAGAGTGAAGACACAAACATTATGTTCACTGAGGAAGATGCGAAGTGGGTTCATCATCCCCACTCTGATGCACTTGTGGTCCGGGTTCGCATTGGATCCCAAAATGTCTATAGGGTCATTGTTGATAATGGAAGTGCTGTGAATATTCTTACATACGAAGTCTACAAGAGGATGGGATATGTTGATAAGGATCTAATACCCACGGTGGGGCATCTTTATGGGTTCACTGGAGCATCTGTTAGTGTTAAAGGCCTCGTTCGGCTCCCCATCACTCTTGGGGACGAGCCTTGCATCACCACGCAGATCGCTGACTTCATGGTAGTAGATCAACCATCTGCTTACAATGCAATAGTGGGAAGGCCCATCCTGAAGGAAATGAGGGTGGTGACATCTATCTATCACCTCTCTATGAAGTTTCCCACTCCTCATGGTGTTGGTTGTGTGAAAGGAATCCAACATGAATCTCGTGAATGTTATAACAATGCCTTGAAGGCGGCAGAAAAGGGGGGTGGCTTTGTACCAGGAAATATGGAATGTAACATAATATCAATTGAAGAGCTCCCAGATGATTACTTTGAAGGCTTGGGTATCCAGGCGGAGCCGATCCCAGGGGCACTCATGTTAGAGGCCTCGCAGCCTGTGTTAATTCTCCAGGAAGGAATCGTTGAAGAGGCTAGTGACGATGAGGAGAGCCCAGAACAAGCTGCAGTGCGAGCCCGAAAGGGGAAGTGGGTTCGCAAGGAAACTTCAACCTTGGTAGACCTGCCTAATGGAATAACTCAAGAGACCACAATAATAAATGAGTATGGACATGTAGGAGCGATCCCTGCTACAGAAACGATGCCGCCCTCACCACAAAATGGGATCGCGAGGAGAAATGAAGCAGAATCTAGCACGGCTCGAGAATTTGAACTTGATTTAGATCCTCGCATCCCAGAACATGTTGATCGAGCCGGGACCGCAGAGGATACCATCTCTATCTTAGTCGATTCCAAAGATCCGGCCAAGGTACTGAAGGTCGGGTCGCAACTTAATCCAGGGCTTCGCGAAAGGCTCGTTAGTTTTTTGAAGGCCAATTTGGACGTGTTCGCCTGGTCTCACGAAGATATGATTGGAATTGATCTTAATGTTATGTGCCACAAGCTTAACTTGGATCCAAGCAAAAAAGGAATAAGGCAGAAGAGGCGACCCATAAGCGGTGAGCGAGCCGAGGCACTCAAAGAAGAAGTTGACAGACTCCTCGAGGTCGGCCTCGTCAGGGAATCTTTTTACCCTGACTGGCTCACGAACCCTGTTCTTGTGAAGAAGCCTAATGGGAAGTGGAGAACCTGTGTGGATTTTATTGATCTCAACAAACATTGTCCCAAGGACAGTTTCCCACTACCAAGGATCAATCAGTTGGTGGACTCAACAGCTGGGCACGCACTTCTTAGTTTCATGGATGCCTATTCGGGGTACAATCAGATACCGATGTATGGCCCCGATCAGGAGCACACTTCGTTCATCACTGATAGGGGTCTCTATTGTTACATAGGGATGCCCTTCGGTCTTCTCAATGTTGGGGCCACCTATCAACGGCTCGTTAATATGATGTTCGAGAAACAAATTGGGAAAACAATGGAAGTGTATGTAGACGATATGTTGGTAAAATCTAAGGAGGCTGGGGATCACATCACTCACCATGCAGAGATGTTTGATATACTGAGAAAATACAGGATGAAGCTTAACCCCCAGAAGTGTGTGTTCGGGGTCGAATCCGGGAAATTCCTAGGGTTCATTGTCAATCATAGGGGCATCGAAGCGAACCCTGCAAAAATAAAAGCTTTAATGGACATGCGATCCCCAAGAAGTGTGAAGGAGGTTCAGAGTTTAACAGGAAGAATCGCGGCACTCAATCGGTTCGTTTCCAAGTCATCAGACAAGTGCCAAGAATTCTTCAAGGCAATCAAGAAGGTGGGGAATGATTTTGAATGGACCCCGCAGTACGAGGAGGCATTTCAGAAAATTAAGGAGCATTTGGGATCGCCACCTCTACTCTCCAAGCCCCGTGAGGAAGAAACACTCATTGTGTACCTCGCAGTGTCAGAGCATGCGATCAGTGCTGTTTTGGTTCGCGAGGAGGGAAAAGTTCAGTATCCTATCTACTATGTTAGTCGATGAATGATAGAGGCAGAGACTCGCTACACTAATATGGAGAAACTTGCTTATGCCTTAGTATTGGCCTCGCGAAAGTTAAGGCCATACTTTCAGGCTCACAAAATTGAGGTTCGCACATCTTATCATCTAAGACAAGTGATGCATAAACCAGAAACATCAGGAAGGCTCTTGAAGTGGACTGTGGAACTGAGTCAATTTGACATCGAATATAAGCCACGAGGGCCTCTAAAGGGTCAAGCTCTAGCAGATTTTATACTTGAATTTCCTCCCTACATTGAACAAGGTTCTTGGGCTCTCATACCAATCCCTGAAAAGGCGAATAGCGAGGTCAAAACTCAAAATTCGGCCTCATGGTGGGAACTTTTTGTGGATGGTGCCTCTAATAAGGAAGGAGCAGGAGCAGGGATCGAGCTTGTTACTCCCGAGGGTCGCAGAATATGAAGTGCGGTTCATTTTACATTTGGAGCATCTAACAATGCAGCTGAATACGAGGCCCTAATCATTGGTCTCAAACTTGCAATTGAAATGAAAATTGAAAATCTCAATGCGTACAGTGATTCTATGCTGGTCACAGGCCACATTGGATGCGGTTGGCAAGCTAGAGGACCTCAAATCGAACTCTATCTGCGATGTGTGCAAAGATTAATGAAGTCATTTAAACAGGTCAAGGTAGAATTTATCAGGAGGGCAAAAAATCAAGGCGCCGATGCCCTAGCAAAATTGGGTTCGCGTCGCGAAGCCACCTTACTTGGAGTCATACCTTTGGAAATTCAAATGAAGCCTAGTGTCCCCGAAGAGTTTATCATGGAAGTAGCGAGCCCAGAACTAACCTGGATGACCCCTATATGGGAGTATGTGAAGAAAGGGGTACTACCTCATGATAAAAAGGAAGCAAGAAAGGTAAAATATCAGGCTGCTCGCTATGTTATTTATGATGAGGTTCTGTATCGAAGAGGGTTCAACACTCCGCTCTTGAGGTGTGTAGATGGCGATGAATGTAACTATATTCTGAGAGAGGTCCATGAAAGTATTTGTGGGAATCATTCAGGAGGTAGTTCGCTAGCTCAGAAAATTCTTCGTCAAAGATATTTTTGGCCCACACTTAAAAGGGATGCATTTGAGTTTTCTAGGAAATGCGATGCTTGTCAAAGGATCGCTAATTTCAGCAACGCACCGGTCTCTCAACTCACTTCGCTCACGAGCCCATGGCCCTTTGCTATGTGGGGGATCGATCTAATTGGGGAACTACCTAAGGCTAAAGGGGGAGTTAAGTATACAGTGGTGGCAGTGGATTATTTTACTAAGTGGGCCGAGGCTGAGCCACTTGCAACAATCACTGCCAAGAAACTAAAGGATTTTGTGTACAGAGCAATTGTGTGTCGCTATGGGATCCCTTATCAACTCATATCAGATAACGGGAAACAATTTGACAGCAAGGAAATGAAGGAATTCTGTGAGAATTTGGGGATCAAGAAAAGTTTTTCAGCTGTTAGTCATCCTCAGACAAATGGCCAAACTGAAGCAATCAACAAAATAATCAAACATACTTTGAAGGCGAAGCTGGAAGAAAGTAAGGGCAATTGGCCTGAAGAGCTACCAAGGGTCTTGTGGTCTTATAATACGACCCCAAGGAGTACTACTGGAGAGACCCCATTTTCCCTTACCTATGGGTGCGAGGCCATAGTTCCAGTAGAAGTTGGTTCGGGATCGTTTAGAAGGGAACATTATGACCCTGAGTCTAACGAAGTTAATCATAGACTCTATCTGGACATGATTGAGGAAACTAGAAGCGAGGCTCAGCTACGCCTCGTAGCTTATCAGCAACGGACTGCAAGGTACTACAATGGGAAGGTCAAAGTGCGGTCCCTATGTACAGGCGACCTAGTTCTCAGAAAGGTCATGCCTAACACTAGGATCGCGAGTCATGGTGTTTTTGGTGCTAATTGGGAAGGACCCTATAAGGTTTATGCAACTCTATCAGAAGGAACATACTATCTTACTGATATGGAAGACAAGGTCATTCCGCGAGCTTGGAACGCGGAACATTTGAGAAAATACTATCAGTAAAAGCTTCATTACTGGTAGCCTCTATCTATTTCTACTACTTAGCATGAATAAATTCATACAAAGTACTGGGGGGTAGTGCTCATATAGACACCTCCCCTTTATGATGTAATGACTCTAGGGCCTCGTCCCTACTTATCAACTTTAGGGCCTCGCCCCTACCTTGTATTACATGAAGACATTTTTTATCAACTTTAGGGCCTCGTCCCTACTATGGCAATAAATGGGTTTGTTTACATTCATTATTGTTTGTTAATTTTTGCATTCAAGCTTTACTTGTTTGTTATCTTAAAGGACTAGTTCAGCACAACGATGCGAGGCTACTCCCCTTCAGACAACAGTCTATTGAAAAATCTATTATTTATACCAGTGCGATCCCTAAACGGTTCGCATCTGGTGATCTCACAAGAATAGATCGCGTTTACTACAATCAAAGGAATCTAATTAACGAAGACAAACTACATGAAGATGGAAATGGAAAATACAACACTGTTATGAAGATAATTAACATGGAAGCACATGCAATTATATTGGAAACATGGATGAAAATTAAAGTTATCAGGGTCGCCATGCGATCCCAAAGGAGTTAAATCAGCAACAAAAATATAGTTACATCTCGCGAGGTATTCAAAGGGTACCTGCATCCCTAGTTCAAGGATTTAAAAGCATTAATGGTTGCAGATAGATTATGGGGCATTCTTATCTTGATTAGCCTTTGTAGACTCCTCCGCCAGCCTTGCCTCCTCCGCGATCCGAGCTTCCTCAGCAAGGCGCTCCTCCTCAGCATCCTCCTCAGCGATCTGCTTTTTCAGATTCTCAGCGAAGTCGGCATTCCCAGGCCTAAGCTGATCCCAATCAAAGTCAGGGATCGTTCGAATGAACTCTTTCATAAAGGTAACTTGACCTTTAGCGAGGAATATGCTTTCAGCGTTGTCTAGAGAAGCTTGAGCAGCATCCAGATCGTTCTTAACCTTCTCGATCTCCTCATCCTTCTTCTTCAAGGCCGCTTCGCTGGATTTTTGTAAATCTTTGAAAGATTTCTCGAAATCATTTCTCTCTTTGCGGGCATTCTTGAGGTCTGTACGGAGGTTAGCGGTGTCAAAAGAAAGTTGCTTCTTATAGGTCTCCTCCAGAGATCGCTTGTCTTCCACCTTCTGGAATTCAAGGATCTTGACCTTGTTCTCCAGCCTCACGAAATCCCTGGTATGGGCAGCTTGCCGAATGAAGGCTTCGGCAAGGCACTTAGTTACTGCAGCCGCATTCTCCACAGGGGTCGCTGCCTTCCACCAATTGGAGGTTTCAGCTTCCTCGGAATATTTTGTCCCAAGAGAAGCGAAGAGATGCTGCCCAGCGGTCCCAGGAACAATTCCAGAAGGAGGTCGAATAAGTCCATCCTTCTGCCCGTCTACTCTGGGCCTCTTCAACGGAGTTTGGTCAGGAGAATCTTGAGCAGCATCGCTAGCAACATTGGGCTGGACTGGGAGGTCGCTAACAGTCTTCGGCAGAGCTATGGATTTGGTAGGAGGAGTTTTCAAACTTAAATCTTTCTTGGACGCTGCACCTTTTTTGTCTTTCGGTTGGAGGAAGGGAGGAATTGGGCCACTTTGATTCGACATACCTGTGTAGTAAGAAAAATACAAGTTAAGAGATAGTTCACTTAAATATATGTGAAGACAAATATGATATAGTTGCACAAATAAAACAAGTAATGCGATCCCAAAGTCCTATTGCTATCAGGGTATACCCTCATTTACTATCTCAACGTGAGAAGACGAGGCCTCTTCTTGCACTTTCCTCTTCCGCGAGGATCGCATCGCAGTAGAAGGCCCCGCTTCAGGAGTAGATCTTACGCCTTCCTTAAGGAACCCACATTCGATGAGGTTTTCCAAGGATAGGAGGGTTCGGATGTTTCTTTCGGCAGGGGTGGATTTGGTCAACAATTCATTAGCACGGCGTTTCTCTTCGCCTTTTAGGACGGTGCGAACTGGACCAACTGTGATGCCAAAGGAGTTGTTAAATTCGAATAGTTTGAAAAGATAAAGTTAATATTTGGATAAATAGCTCACCGGGCAGGTAGTTGAAACTTGTCTTTAGCCTGGGGACCTCATGTATGTACAAGAATGGCTCTTTCCACGACCCCACATTACTTATAGCCCCAGGAAGAAGATCTTTCTTGTTGAACTCAGGCCATATGGAAAAATATACATAGCCAAAATCTTTAGCTCCGCATCGCTTTAATTGAAGAAAATAACCCATTGTCTTTGCATCAAGATGTGGGTATCCGAGCTTATGGTAGAGAATATAAAGGGCAATCATAGCTCTACATCCATTCGTGCTTATGTGAATAGGGGCCAGAAAGTAGGTCTCGCAAACATCCTTGATGAATGGATGGAGGGGCGAGGAGACACCTATCTTCATTAAAGGTATTGTTAGCACCATTCTTGGAACCCTGCCTCCATTCTCTTTATGGTTGAAGCGATAGCATCGCATTTTCTTCTTAGGGAGGATGATTTTTCCCTCAGGACGAAATCTTTCGATACCTTCTCTAATTGTCTTCTCTGTCAAAGACGAGGACATATCGCGGCAGGCAAGAACGCGAGGCTTGCCTGGTTTAATCTTTGAGCTGGGCTCGATGTCTTCGGGGCGAGGCCCATCAACATATATAACCCCCTCTAGCTCTGGTTGAGGGGTCGGTACATAAGGTGTAGGCGATGCCTCAGGGATGTAGTTATAATCTTTAAAGTTAACGACCCTTGCCACCTCGTCAAGGCCTCCGTCATCTGATGAAGGTTCCTCGTAGTCATCATCATCAGAGTTGACCTCGTTGTCGGCCCCTCCTTCCATGTCATAATAGGCATCGCCCAAGGAGTCTACTGGAGAGTCACTCAGGACGATGGGTGAGTTAACCTTTTTACGAGGCACCTTAGCAAGAACTTGTGCTTTTTGTGAATTGAACTCCTCTCCTTTTTTCCTCAATGCTTCCACCTCTCTTTCGGTGTCTGTCATATTGATCTTGGGTTCGTATTGGGCTGGAAGAACATCTAGGGAATGATCCTGCGAGCCCGAAGCTTGTTTTGTTCTCCAAGAGATTAAAGGAACTTCTCTAGTGTATTCTTCATTCGACCACAAGGGATCGAAGTATAATTTAAACGAGCTTTCACTTGTACTTGTGGCCCTGGCAATATTAGCAGCAGCCACCTCGCTAATATGCACACTAGGAATTAGGGATGGCGTCCTTGAGCTGTCGTCTTTTGACATCTGAAAAGAATGTGGAGAATTAAGTGTGTGCCCTTACAGAAAGCAAAAAGGGGATAAGGGGAGAAAAGAATAAAAAGACAGAGGTTCTATGTGTCCTCACATCGCTCACGAGGTTTACAGGATGTTACTATCATAAGGAATGTACTATATTCTACTAATAAGGATTCTATCTAAGCGAGGCGGGGGTCGCAGGCAAAAATTAGTTCTGTGGGATCGCAGTCAAAGGGGATCGCATCGTTTATGATTAAAGTTATTTAAATATGCAATTATGATGGATATGAACAATATTAAATCACAAGAAAGAACGAAGACTTACTTTTTTGGAGAAAAGGTGAAGAAATCTGTAGAACTTGGAGATCGTTGTGATTAAACTTGAAAATTTCTTGCTTTTGATCCTTGAGCAAACTGACGGCACTTCGACAATATGTTTGTTAAAGTGAAAAAGGAAATGATTGTGACAGGAGTATATATAGGCATGAGGAGAGAGGATGGTATGGGACACGTGTCAAAATCTCAGCCATTCAACGAACGTCTCAGTGCATGACAACTGTGCAACCCTTTCAAATTCTTAAAGTTGGGGTCGCAATGGTTCCAACAGTTGTATCTATAATAAAATTATAGCTTCGCTTCGCGAGTGGAGACATTGGATTTTTTGAGTCCACCTCGCATTTTCAATGACAACATGGACTCGGGGGGTAGTTGTTATGCCCAAATCTGGCATAATAATTATCATGATTTAATTAGCTAAATTAATGGTTCATTATCTACAATGGGCCTCGAAGATGAAGGTTGGGTCACTAAAAGCCCACTATTGGAATTAGCCCAGCCTAACTAGAGGGCCATCTCGCTTCTTATCGAATACAAGGGATCGCTTCATATTACTCCCGTCAAGGGATCGCTTCTTGCTATCATCATATCTACAAACACAGGATCGCTATCTCACTCTCTGTTAGAAGGCTCATAGTTAGATCCCGCGAGGTCACGTGAGTATCTCTACATTTGGGTTCGCTTCGCATGACTCGACCCCTCGAGGTCGCATGCCTCGCTTATGCTGCATCTCTGTTAGCCTCGCTTGTGAGGTCACATTCTTGTCCATGCGAGACCATCGGTTTCCTTCTATAAATCATGGATCATGGATAGGATCAACAACTCATTGCCACATCAGCCCTAAACGAGTGGGCTTGGGCTATGACTTATCCTCCAAAACCCTAGCCCAGCTAGGTAACTTGCTACCCAAGAACTACGTATGGCTTGATCACCTTGATCTAGATGAGAAACACTTCACCCTTGAAATCACCTATCAAGCTCAGCCACATTTACACACAAACCCTAACCCTCATTCTTCTTTTATAAGCTTTATATCCGTATTTAGCTCCATTAATCCAGCAACCTCCAAAATATTGTTATACAATATTCTCCCTATAACAGTACCTATCTCTTGTACTTGTATCTGATATGAACTAGCAGAGTTATGCTTTTAATAGCTGGTCTTGTCTGTTACTAGTTCTTTTCCACGGAAGATCAAGGAGTTCAGTCATTCTCTGCTTTCCCTATTTTCACATCTCAATCATTTCCTACTCACAATATACAAATTAAGGATTATATAAAATTAATCGTAAAAGGTACATACAATTCGACAACGTTTTCATCTTGGTTGAGATAAGTTGCTTGCTCTTTGTATAAGCTAATGATGCGTAGTGAATGTGGAATTGGGAGCATAAGGACATTTGCTTCTTTGCTTGCCCATCCTAATATTTATATATGATCTAATTTTCTATGAAAATAGTCCTTGAAACTAACTAAGAAGTAATAGCTGACAATTTTTCAGAAGAGCAGAATAACAAGAGGCTTAGGCCCTGTTTGATGTTGCTGTTGCTGCTTACTAAAAAACAGGTAAAATGTTGTTTGGTAAACTTCAAAGCAGCTTTGAAAAAAATCTGCTTTTCAGTTTTTACATGAAGCAGTTATTGATATTAACATCAAAAACATTATTTTTTAAAAAAAATAATATGTAAAACATGCATATATCAAAAATATTACCAAACAGTTATCTGATTTTTTCAATAGCACTTATTTTAATTGCACTTTTTTCAACAGTACAGCAGTTTTTAATAGCAATCTCAAATAAAGCCTTAAAGAGGCATGGTGCTTGCCATCCCACCTTATTGTCATGAAACTTTGGGAAACTTGTGTTCAGTTTTTATTATTGAAAAGAAATCAACTCTCTCTTAATATTTTTAAGTTGGGGTTGTCAGTTTAGAGTAATCAATTTGATGTAGATATTGTGTGGACTTTAATGAAAAAATAAAGGGAAATGTTATTTCCATAACACATATTTAACTAGTTTTGTAGCCCGTGCAAGGTACGGGCAAAATCTAGCATCCCATGTTGTGCAATTGTATGTATGTTTGTGAAATATTACATTAGCGATATATCAGTGAAATGTTATTATTAATATAATATAGTAGGGGTAATTTAGTAATTTCATGATAATTAAATTGTCTCCCGATATATTAATAATGAGTTTTGCAATATATCCAAAACTAATGTCTAGGATAGTGGTAAGTAATCTTTTTTCTAAGTTAGAGGTTAAAGGTTCAATTCTCTTTATTACATTAGCGATATATTAGTGAAATGTTATTATTAATATAATATATGAGGGTTAATTTAGTAATTTCATGATAATTAAATTATCTCTCGATATATTAATAATGAGTTTTATAAAAACTAATGTCTAGTATAGTGGTAAGTAATATTTTTTCTAAATTAGAGGTCAATGGTTCATTCTCTTTATGAAATTTTTTTTATCATTAGTATAATATATGAGGGTTGTCTCACGATATCTTAATAATGATTTTTAGAATATATTCAAAACTCATATCTAGCACAGTGGTAAGGATTCTCGCTTACAATGTATTTATGTTTCTTTATAATTAAATGGTGATAGAACATGTTAATGCTTAGTACGCAAAATATATCTAAAAGATTATCTATTCATGATGTATATATAACCAAAAATAAAATATTCTTAAAAATGATATCTAGCTATCATAGTGGTAAAAAATCTCACTTAAAAGTTAGAGGTAAGGGATTTAATTTTCATTAGAAACAATTTTTTTTTATCATTAATATAATATAGGAGGGATAATTTAGTAATTTAATAATAATTAAATTGTTTCATGATATTTTAATAATGAGTTTTATAATATATTCAAAATTGATGTAGCATAGTGATAAGGAATCTTCATTCGAAGTGATAGGGAATCTTCATTCTAAGTTAGAGGTCAATGATTCAACTCTTATTAGGAACAATTTTTTTTATCATTAATATAATATATGGGGGTTGTCTCGTGATATATTAATAATTTGTTTTATAATCTTTTCAAAATTGTTGTGTAGCCTAGTGGTAAGGAATCTCCCTTTTAAGTTAGAGGTCAAGGATGAGTTTTATAATATATTCAAGTCTCATGTCTACCATAGTGGTAAGGACTCTCACTTCTACCTTAGAGAGATCAATTTTTTTATTACATATTGTGAATGCAGACGAAATATGCAACATATGTTGCTCTGAAAGTCTTGAGAAGAAATAATGTGCTTAGACATCTTTTAGAACAAAAATTGACCAGATTTTATGAAGAGACATATCTTCTAATTTTCCCTTTCAACCTCTCCAAATTTCCAAATAACCCTAAAACCCCATCAACACAAAACGAGCATTTCTCTGATATAAACCTTCCGCCCTTCTTTCTTGTATCACCACATCTATTTGTTTGCTTCTCATTATTTCACAAAAATAATTCAAAAAAACCCATCTTTTTGTTATCATTCATTTCCATACAAGTATTATTTATACGAATGGCTCTTAGTCTAGATTGTGATGTATCAAGCCTATTGTGTGTTGAAGAAAACGAAAGCATTTATTTAGATGATGATGTCGTTGAAGAGTATAAAATCACTAATTTTTATCACATTGGTCGTGATCAAAGTCGAAAGTTTAAGGTTCAAGAGGGCTTTATGAGTGGTTTATTACTGCAAAGTGATGAGTGTTTAGATTCTATGTTTGCGAAAGAATGTGAGCATTTGCCTGCTCATGATTATTTGCAAAGATTGCGAAATGGGGATTTGGATTTGAAGGCTAGACAAGAGGTTGTTGATTTGATTGTAAAGGCTCTGTGTGCATATTTATCGGTTAAACTACTTTGACAGATTCTTCTCTGCCTATGAGTTACCGACTGGCAAAGAATGGAAGTGCCACAATGCTTAAATTTACAGGTTAGTGAATCAAAGTTTGTATTTGAAGCAAAAACTATACAGAGGATGGAACTTCTTGTTTTAAGTACATTGAAGTGGAGGATGCACTCAATCACCCCGTTCTCATTCATCGATTGTTTCCTTACGAAAATAATGGGAAGTCATATTGCATCAAGATTGCCAATTTTCAGATCAACGCAGCTTATATTAATCATGATCAAAGGGACTGACTTGTTGGAATTCAGGCCTTCTGAAATTGCAGCAGCAGCGGTTCTGTCTGTTGCAGGAGAAAATCAAACAGTTGATACTGAGAAAGCATTATATGAACTTGATCACCATTTACGAAAGGATAGAGTGGTGAAGTAAGGAATCATCATTGTCGTCATCATCCTCGAGTGAAAGCACTAAAAGGAGGAAGCTAAAACAATGCTGATGTTTTAAGAAAGTGATGACTGGTTATTCTTTTTGATCATCCAAGGGTGAAGCAAGAACCAAATGCCAAATGGTAAAAGGTGGTTTTCAAGAAATTGGGTCATCGAGTGGAGTAGTACATCTGTACATGCCAATGCCAAATGAACTCTAAAGCTATTTCATGCTCCTAGGCTCCTAGCATTAAAGCTTGCAACAGTCATCAGCTTTTTTTTTTAATTAGCTCTTTTAACAGCTAAGATATGATAAGACAAGTTCATAAGCACAAATGAAGACGATTAAAATATAATTAGAAAATTAATAAGAAATGTACATTTGCTTTTAAAGTACAATATGTGCTAGGCTACTAGGCTTGATGTATTGCTGTTTAGATGATGAAGGAACTTTTTGTTGTGTTATGTACATAAAAAAAAAAAAAAAATACTCTCTCCGTCCCACTTATAAATCCACGTTTTCACTAATTTATTATATTTCTTGTTTAGTTTCCATAATTAAGTTTAAATATTATTAAATTTATAAATTTTTGACATATTTAGAGATTTGTCAAAAAAAATATATTTAGAGATTTATATACATTTGTTAAGGAAAGTGGACAAATATTGTGGGAAAACAAAAATTGGAAATGTGATCAGAATAAATATGGGACTGAGGGAGTAAAAGGATTGGTATTTTTTTAAAAGCTTGTGCACTATTCATAATATATGTAATATAATTTAAGTTTACATTTTGTACATTTTCTTTAATTAGTTTCCATAATTAAGTTTAAATATTATTATATTAATAATTTTTTTTGTACATTTTCTTTAGTTTCCATAATTAAGTTTAAATATTATTATATTTATAATTTTTTAACATATTTAGAGATTTGTCAAAAAAAACATATTTAAAGATTTATATACATTTGTTAAGGAAAGTGGACAAATATTGTGGGACAACAAAAATTGGAAATGTGATCATATGGGACTGAGGGAGTAAATGGATTGGTATTTTTTTTTAAATCTTGTGCACTATTCATAATATATGTAATATAATTTAAGTTTACATTTTGTACATTTTTCACATTTACATTAAATAGGATAGGGTGAAATATAATATTTCACATTTTGTAATATATGTAAAAGGATTAATTTAAATTTTTCACATTTACATTAAATAGGATAGGGTGAAATATAATTTTTGGAAATAGATTCATGTTAAAAATGAATTTTTGTACACTTTACTCCAACTGAAGAACAACTTCTATTTTATTTAATGTATACTACCCTTTTTATAAATTAATAACTTTAGTTCAATCTCAATCAAAAAAAAAAAAAAAAAAACTTAATTGCATACCCTTTTTTTTTTGATCGCATTGCATACTTTTTTTTAACTAAACTACATGGGGTAATAATGTATAAAGACCTAAGTCTTTAAAATATCATGATACCATCGAATTACTATTAACAATTTTTTTTCTCTTATTTTAGTATAGTCTAATGTCCTAATTAATTTTATATGACAATCAAGTCTATATATAGTAACATAGTGATACCGGTCTACATTTTGCCTTTTATATATAAATTCCATGAAATTCTTCAATCATGCAAAGCCTCAATTTTTTACATGTCATGAACTTTTGGATAACAAAAAGAGTATGTTATAAATTGTGGTCAAATTTATATTTAGGAAAGGTGATTAAAAGTCATTTTTCTAAGAAAAAATCATTACTTTTTTTTTTATAAAAAAATGGTTTTTAGTCACATTTTCAAAAAATAAAAGTTATATCAAATATTTTTTGATAAGAAAATTATTACTTTTTCTCAGAAAAAAATAGTTTTAGTCATCTTTACGAATAATAACAAATTTAAAATTTCAATCATTAAATATAATACAGGTAAAATTCAACCAATATTTACAGTGTACTTTATTAGCAAAGGTAGGTCTTTCGAACTAGGGGCCTCAATTCATTTGATTTTTTCTTGTTAAATGTCAAATTACATTTTTTTCACACTACGCCATAGATTGGCATCCGCAATGCTTTTCTATTGTAACGCCCACTTTCTGTTACATTAGAGATACCTTTTTTTACCTATTGCAACACTATTGTGTTACATTACCAGTGAAGGTACTGTTGCAGTAGAACATGTACTGTTGTAATAGCTTCGTTATGTTACGATTAAGCATTGTGTTACGATTAAGCGTTGCATTTGCTATATTTTTAACATTTATAAATATAAAAATGAATAAATATGTGGGTCCCACATAAGTGTTGTATTTTCAAATAATGTTACATTTCACGTGGGTCCCACTCTGCCACATGTCACGTGGGTCCACTTTGCCACGTGTCAGTGTGGACCCACTGCCACGTGTCACGTTGGTAGCCTACCACGTGTCCCTGTAATTTGTAATGTAAATGCCTTTTCAACCCTTTACACTATTACACCCACTACTTCACTTATTTTAACAATAAAATTACTATTACACCCACTACTTCATTTATTTTAACAATATTACATCCACTATCTTGGTTTCCGTGCAAAAAGCAAATGTAAACAACTCAAAAAAAACGGAGGGAGTAATTAGAATGAATATAATTTTCGTAATCAATATATTATATTATTCACTGAGGGGAATAAACCATTCAAGTGTGGGAAAGTGTTCTCAATATTGAAAATATTTATATAATTTAAAATTGAATCCTTATATTATATTATTCCGATCAAAGTACCAGTTGACCGTTGAATTACCCAATCAAATAATTTTTTTTTCCTAAAATTTTGGGAATAACATTAAATATGATGGATCTTGATTCCCATACGGTTGGGTGGTCGAGAAATATTTTTTAAAAAATCGAATCCTTAAACCCTGACGAAACCTTGTTTAGGAGTTCCTACTAGTACTAGTTAACCGTTGAATTACCCAATCAAATAATTTTTCTTCTAAAATTTTGGGAATAACATTAAATACGATGGATATTGATTCCTGTACGGTTGGGTGGTTGAGAAATATTTTTTTAAAAATCGAATCCTTAAACCCTGACGAAACCCTGTTTAGGGGTTCCGGTCAAAGTACTAGTTGACAGTTGAATTACCCAATCAAATAAATTCTTTTTTTCTAAAATTTTGGGAATAACATTAAATATGATGGATCTTGATTCCCGTACGGTTGGATGGTCGAGAACTATTTTTTAAAAAATCAAATCCTTAAACCGTGACGAATCCCTGTTTAGGGGTTCCGGTCAAAGTGATAGTTGACCGTTGAATTAAACGATCAAATAATTTTTTTTTCCTAAAATTTTGGGAATAACATTAAAAATGATGGATCTTGATTCCCGTATGGTTGGGTCGTCGAGAAATATTTTAAAAAAATCGAATCATTTAACCCTAACGAAACCCTGTTTAGGGGTTCCGGTCAAAGTACTAGTTGACCGTTAAATTACCCGATCAAATAAAATTTTTTTTCCTAAAATTTTGGGAATAACATTAAATATGATGGATCTTGATTCCCGTATGGTTGGGTGGTCGAGAAATATTTTCTAAAAAATTGAATCCTTAAACCCTGACGAAACTCTGTTTAGGGGTTCCGGTCAAAGTGATAGTTGACCGTTGAATTACTCGATCAAATAATTTTTTTTTTCTAAAATCTTGGGAATAACATTAAATATGATGGATCTTGATTCCCGTATGGTTGGGTGGTTGAGAAATATTTTTTAAAAAATTGAATCCTTAAACCCTGAGGAAACCCTATTTAGGGGTTCCGGTCAAAGTGATAGTTGACCGTTGAATTACCCGATGAAATAATTTTTTTTCCCCAAAATTTTGGGAATAACATTAAATATGATGGATCTTGATTCCCGTATGGTTGGGTGGTCGAGAAATAGTTTTTAAAAAATTGAATCCTTAAACCCTGACGAAACCCTGTTTAGGGGTTCGGGTCAAAGTGATAGTTGACCGTTGAATTATCCGATCAAATAAATTTTTTTTTCTAAAATTTTGGGGATAAAATTTAATATGATGGATCTTGATTCCCGTGTGGTTGGATGGTCGAAAATTAGTTTTTAAAAAATCGAATACTTAAACCTTGAGGAAACCCTGTTTAGGGGTTCCGGTCAAAGTGATAGTTGACCGTTGAATTTAATAATGTATTTTACTGTTAAACTAGTCAAAAAAATCACGCTTCGCGACGACATTACAATAATTTTTTTTAAAAAAATTAATATAATTTTTTTTATATTATCTTTTCATTAATAAATTTTAATAATTATAACACGGTCCTCTCTTTCGAGCCGCTTTCTTCCTTAAACACGATCATTTCTATACAATCACACTCTTATTAAAACTAATGCTATGTTTCCGAGTTTTTCCTAGAGAATTTTTTTCTCAGAGAAAGTTTTCACGATAATTTTTTTATAGAGAAATTTTTCAAGGATTTTTTACCCGAAAATTTTGTTCCAAAAAACTATTTCCATCATAAACTCTTTATAATTCTAAAATTATAAACTCTTCTCCTTCATAAACTCTTTATTATTCTAAAATTATATGTTCTACAACCACATATTCGACTTATAGTAGAACTATTAATTATATGTCTTCCCTATAAATTCCAACTCTTCTCCATCATAAACTCGAATACATAATACTTATTTTACTTCTATTATGATAAATGATATTTTTTATTTATTTTTGATTATTTATCTTTTTTGTAAATTCGAACTCTTTTCCTCTACGTGATCAAACACCTATTTTTTTCTAATAGAACTTTTAATATGTCTTTTTTATAAATTTGAACTCTTCTATTCTACAAATTCGAAAATTTATTGTACTTCCAATATAACTTTTAATTACATGTCTTACAAACATCTATTTTATTTCCAATAGAATTTTCAATTAAATGTATTTGTTCTATTCTACAAATTTGAAAATTTATAGTTCCAATATAACTTTTAATCATATATTTTACAAACATCTATTCTATTTCCAATAAAACTTTTAATTAAATGTATTTCTTGTAAATTTGAACTCTTCTCGTTTATATAAGTTCAAACATCTATACTATTTTTAATTTTTAATTTTACATCTTCTCTATAAATTTGAACTCCACTATATATTCAAGCACATATTCTACTTTCAAGAGAATTTTCAATTTATATCTTTTTCTTCTATATAAATTCGAACACCTAATTTAATTCTAATATGTTAGAAATATTTTGCTATTTCCTGATATTTATAACTCAAAATTTTAGAAAATTAATACCTTGTCACTTAAAGTTAAAATTATAAATTATTGATACCTGAAAATTAAAATTATAAATTATTTTAATGAGTTATAAATAATATTGGAATTTAGAGGGCAAGTAGAACCACATAATGAATCATAGAACTTAAAGTTTGTTCTTGTTTATAAGCTTAAATCCTTTTTCTACTATGAATCTTTTCTATGAATTTGAATGCATTTTCTACTTTAAATATATTAAAAAAATGTTTAAATTATATGTTTTTTCAATAAATTCAAGTAATCAATTTTTTTTTCAATAAATTTGAATGTCTTTTTTACTTCAAATATGTTAAAGGTTCTTTTTATTAATTATCAATATTCAATAAAGTGAAAAACTCTAAAAAAAATTAGGTACACTTGACTCAAGAAAATAAGAAAATAAGGCTTTTTGTTAATTAGGAATTTTTATTAATCGATAGCTCATTTTTACAAAATTACTACATAATATTTGATAATAAATGCTTGACGTTTCTATCTCTTCGATGCTACTACCTCTACAATCTACACCCTCATATTATTTTCATATATACCTCAAACCAAGAAAAAGGATATTAAAAAATTTAATACTTAGGAGATGGATTAGAAAATTAAAATACCAATAAATTATCACTATGAACGATGCAAAAAATTAAATTAATTGATGTACTTCATTCAATATTGAGACGTGAGAGAATTTACTTTTGGATACAGCTTCGACTCCACTTATGCTCCCATGCATCACCAAATTAGAACTCAGATCATTTTTTTCTCTACCACCTAAGTACTTCACCTCTTGCTCCTGTTACCAAAACAACCAAAAAGATGCACATAGAGCAAATTCCATCAATTTCCCCAACAACATAGCCATTGTATTTTTCACACAGCTTTGTCCTTTCTCTTTTATTTGTCCTCTATATATTATAACACAGTGGTAAGATGCAACACAATCGAACAGTATTCGCTAATTAAAAAATAAAACAAAAATTTATAAATATCAAAGTATGCCCCAAAAATCTGTAATTTATAATTTATAATTTTTGGTTTATAACTAAAAATAAACATAGCCAATTTGCCAATATACTATTCAATGTTGATGGCAAAAAAGAGAGATGTCTATCTTTGTATGTCCTAGTGTTCACTTTTTAAAGGAGTTTAGGAGAAAGTGAAAACTCCAGCTTCTTTTTCTAAATGTACACTTAATCAGCAACATAAGGTAGATAAAGTTATAATAGTTAGACGCAAGGATGATCGACTTAATTAAGGTTTTTTTTAAGAACAATGATATGTTTGGAAGTGTTAAGGCTAATTTTCGTAAGCCCTAAATTGAATTTGTAATTAGGGTTGAACGTATAGAATAGGGTTTTTATGAATTTGGGGCTGAGCTTGAGAGGTATTATCCGAGTGTATGGGATTCTGAATGCCCTCTCAAGATGCCTACGTATCCTTTATATAGGAAATCAAGTCCACGTAGTTCTAGGTTTCGTTCGTCCACCGCCTTTATTCTTCACGTGCAAGTAACGGATTATTCTTCATGCGCAAGTAACGCTTTGATTGACATGTTTCCTTCCATAATAATATTCATACTTGCCTTGGAATTTATATACTTGTGGCCGTGGAACGAATGAATAATAATTAATGTATTTGGACTGGGCTAATGATTTTAATGAGCCGTCCGAACGGACAGTAAGGATTCGTCAGCCCAAGTCGGCATAATTGAATCCAATAAATTCAAACTAGTCTTAGGCCTGACCCGAATTAATATAATTCGGATAACCTAAATTTTAACGAGTCTATCCTGTATCAACAAGTCCCCAGTCTTTTTTAGAACTTGTTCTGAAAAAGACTTAAATAATTTGTGAGACCATAAAATTTATTCGAAGTAAAATAACTAACTTCATTTCAATTTTATGTTCGTCTCGCTATTAAATTTTTCAACAAAAACAAATTCACCGTCCTCCATTTTTTCGCCTACAATTGTAGTAAGCAGGCGGGCAAAATTGTAGGCGGGCGGAAGTAAAGATCAGGCGAGCGAGAGACTTGAAATATATGGCCAGGCGAACTTATGACATTAAATATTGATCACATTCTCATGCAACCCTTTTGTACTAACTTATGCTAAAAGTAGCTCACTTTGTTTTTGTATATTAATTTAAGAACATGCTTATAAATGACAACTTGCCTTTAACATACCATGAACTTTATTAAACCAAGTAGGTGGATGGGAAAACATAACACATGCACGAATATAATTTGTGATCTAAAATTATTTTGCATGTAAACTTTGGTCAACCTTGGCCGGTCCATATGTGTAAAGGTCATTTTAATATTACTAATGGAAGCAACATAATGTGACAACTTTAGCACCCACTATAATCGTTATAATTGAATTATTTCATGGACATCACTAAAATTGTACAATAGATGCAATTCATCCCTCTGTGATGTTGACCATTTATTTATTTATTTATCCATAGGCCCACTATCTATAATAATATAAATATAACGTACCTTCACTTTGCAGCTCCTTCTTTTGCAAACGAAACTTTATCTTTTGCGAAACTCAAAAAATGAAGTTGTAGTTTCTGACTTACCGAAACAAATTTTGGTGTGGGCCAAAATCAGCTTTTCTCCTCTTTCTATACCAGATCTGGTACCTTATTTCCTGAGCATCAGCAAGTAAGTTACTATTTTCTTTATTGTCGATTTAATCTCTTGTTCTTGGCTCTTAAAGCTCTGAGTTTCCGATATAATTTCATCTTTTGCTTCATGAAATTTCTCCTGAATTTATTGTTTTCCGGTGACTTTTGCATTTTCCGGCCAGCTTCCATTTCTTGTGAACTTGCTTGTGTTTAGTACTTAAGTTCTCAAGCTCTTATTTTTCCGGCTAGTTTCCGAATTTTCCGGCAACCTGTAAGAAATGTGTATATACATACTTTAAGTTTCTATTTATTCACATATATATGGCCTACTAGTACTGCATATGAATGGAGACCTTCCTCTTTTTTCCTTGCAAAATCGTTCACTCGCCCAACTTGAGCAACCCATTCGCCCGATTAGAGCTCGATATGCATATATTTAGGCCTTCGTTCACACGTACTAGAGAAGTTAGAATCTGATAAAAATAGAAAGTGTATTCATATGTCCCTTTAGATATAGAAGAGGCAACATGATTGTTTACTATTATCATTCGGTCGGCCAATTATGTCATATAATTACCATCCAGATGGATTTTATATGTCCATCAACTCATCTGTTGTTCGAACCTTTCGTCCATTCGTATTTAAATTGTCCTGCAACCCTCTGGGTTTATCCCTTAGGTGAAGTGTCAAGTCCCCGAGCGATTACTTTAAATATTTTTTGTTGTAAATATTTTTTGTACTTCGCTCGGGCTCACTTTGACTCTTTCATGCAGATGACTTCCAAACGGACGAAAGATAATCTTTCTATGGCTTTAGTACCAACCCCAGCCATACATGAAGTTGGACCTAGTCATCCGGTAATTTTGAATGAAGACATAGTTGGTAATGCTGGTCGATTTTCCAGCTTCAATCGGCGAAGCAAAATTAAACCAGAAAAATTTGATAGGATGGGCGATGATTTTAACTTCGCAAATGAATACTTTGTTATGATGCCTGATGCTGACGATAAGGTGTATACCGAGGTAAGGTATCATAATATTAATGGGTTAGGAATTTCTCGCCCGTCCTTCTCTTGTGGCCTTCGAGTCCCCATTCATCCATTCGTCCGAAAGGTTGTTCTTGAAACTGGATTGGCTCTCGGCCAGATTGCACCCAACAGTTTTTATCAGATAAACGCCTTCATCTATAGGTGTAAACTTAAAGGTGTTGAACTATCCACCCGACTATTCTGGCATCACTTCAATCTAACTGGCTCAAAGAAATGTCCTGGATTTTATGCTATCGGGCTTCGTCCGAAAAGACAGAAATGGACATATACCGTCTCAAATAACAAAACCGCTTACACATAGTGGGTTTACTTGTTTGGTCCTGGGTTGGATGGGCTTAACAACTGGGCAGCTGAACCAATGCCCATCCCCAAACACTCAATGGAGGACGATGAAAAAGTTGAATATGCTAAACTCCTTAAGGATTGGACGGAAGATGACATCATGTCAGCGTCCGAAGCAGTAGATGAACATCACTTACTTAAAATTCATGGTAAAAGGAGTCGCTCGTACATACCTTAGAGTCAGCTTTTGCTTTTTATTTATCTACCATGCTCTCTTGTTTCCTTTTTTCTCTTGCATCTTCATACGTCCTTATTGACTTAGTGTTGCCATGACTAATTTGTTTTCTGGTTTTCTTTTTCAGTGTCCGGACGAAATGCTGAACTTGAGAAAAAGAAAGAACAGATGAGAGCCAACACGAAAGCGAAAGCACTTGCAAAACAATCATCATTTGCTGTTGACAAAGCATTGGGTGTAACATCAACCGACAACCGAACGGATGATCGAGACATATCTCACATAGATGCTACAGAGGCAGTGCAAAGTAGAAGGAGGCACAGGGATGTTATGGACTTAACAGCTGAAGGTTTTGTGTCCAAATGCCTTAGGATTGGTGAAGATGAATTCAGTGTTCAATTGCCTCGTTCTGCTATGATTTCAGCCAGCTCTTCCTCCGTTACTTTCGGTCATCAGGTCTCATCACTCATCTGCCTTCCGGACGACCAAGATAAGAGGGATCTTCCTCTTTCGGTAGGTAATGAGCAAGCTCTCGCCCATGCTACTCAGGTATACTATTTATTCATCTTTCTTGTTTTCATTAAGTCATATACTTACCATATCTAAGTACTCCTTACTTTTCCCAGGCTGTGATGTGGATTGCTTCTCAGGCGAAGGAATCCTTACAGGCGAGTGAAGCAAGACTCAAACTTCAAGAGGATTTGGTGATGGAACGCACACTCAAGATCAAAGCAGAAACAAAGCTAACTGAGGTAAACTCTTTGAAGGAAGACCTACAAAATTCCCTGTCAGAAGCTACTACTTCTCTTGAGAATTTGAAGTTAGAGGTAGCTAGGGCCCAGAAGAGCGAAGAGGAAGCTCAAGAAATCTGGTATGCCGAGGGGTTGAAGGATCGTCTGCTCAAAGTTCGATCCCTCGTAGGGGACAAGTACACAGACTTCCTTCTTGAGGATGAGATAGATCCCATTAAGGATACCCCTGCCGAGCAAGGGGACGAGTCATAGGTCTCCTTTCCGTATTTACTTTCGTTCGGCTCGACCAAACTTACTTAAAAGTTTATTTTCCTGTTTGTAACGGGATTATTTTCTGCAAGCCTTTATTTAGTTGTTCGCCTATCTAGGCCCAACTTACTTAAGAACTTTCATAAGTTATCCCAGCTTTGCATTTTGTTCTATTTCGTACACATGACTTACTCTCTTAGTATTTCCAGGGGAGATCCCTAATAACCAAGCACTTAATCACTTTGTGTATATAGACGATAGGATACACCTTTATAAGGTATTTCTCCTGTTAGCACTTTTCATAAATTAACATCCGTGAGAGGTTTTACGATTAATGCCCTAGTTTCCAAGCATCAAGCAATTCGACTTGGGCCCAAGTCATGCTTGATTCTACTTGCACTATTTTGTTTTAAGCTAATAAAACATTGTTTGACTATACATGCTCGTTTTCGGATGTTAGCACAATACTTTGTTGCTTATCTAAACAAATTTATGATCGATCGTACCTTATCCCCCCAGTGATCGTTCTACTTAAAATGCTAGAAGATCACTAGTCTAAGGAAGGTTAAGAAGTATTTCTAAAACAAATGTAATAACAATAACATATGAAGAAAAACCTCAAAAATTTATTAATAGTAGGAAACATATAACTGAGTTCGATGTTGGGAATACACCAAAACACAACTTTGATAATAATCCTATATGCGGGACAACATGTCCTTCAATAAATAAATAGATAAGTAAATAGATAAGTAAATAAATATCACCAACCTACTGATAGTACTTCTTGAGTCTGGACGCATTCCAATTATTCTTAATTGGTTGGCCATCCAGGGTAGCTAATTTGCACGTTCCTACCCTTGGCATCCCAATTACCTTGTACGGTCCTTCCCAATTTGGCATTAGTTTGCCCTGCTGGGTAGGCTTCGAAGCAGCTACTTCACGAAGGACCAAATCTCCAACTCTGAATAGCCTCTTTTTTACCCCTAAATCAAAATACTGAGCCACCTTTTGTTGATAAGATACTGTTCGAAGGGTTGCATCATCTCTTATTTCTTCAATGAAGTCAAGGTTTGCCCTTAGTCCCTCCTCATTTTTGTCCATACTGAAACATAAATTCCGGTACGATGGCAAACCAATTTCCACTGGAACCAAGGCATCCGTCCCATAAGCTAGCCGAAAAGGCGTTTCATTGGTTGCAGTTCTAGGTGTCGTTCGGTACGCCCAAAGCACATGCAGTAATTCATCCACCCATAAACCTTTGGCTTCCTCTAGACATTTTTCGATACCATTGAAGATTGATTTATTAACATTCTCAACTTGTCCATTCGCTTGAGGATGAGCGACTGAGCTAGTTCTATGGTCAATCTTATACGTCTCCATCAGCTCACGAAACTTGTCACCTGTGAACTGGGTGCCATTGTCCGATATCATAACCTTCGGAACTCCGAACCGAAAAATAATGTGCTCTTGGACAAATTTTACAGCTGCAGCCTCTGTAATCTTCTGAAGTGGTTTTGCCTCCACCCATTTAGTCATGTAATCAATTACAACAATGCAATAGGCCGCCTGACCTTTTCCAGTTGGAAGCTTTCCTACAATGTCTATCCCCCACATAGCAAAGGGAATGGGGAACATAATGCTTGTAAGCTCAGTAGGAGGTTTTTTTGGCACGTTCGCATGTATCTGACATTGATGGCATTTCTTCACGTAACTGACAGCATCCTTTCGAATGGTCGGCCAAAAGTATCCCTGTCTTAGAATTTTGTGGGCTAGAGAACGCCCTGCTAGGTGGTCTGCAAAAATGCCCTCATGTACCTCCTCGAGGATGAGTCTCGCTTCTTCCAGACTGACACACCTTAACATCGGTTGAGTGGCGGATCTTCTGTAAAGTAAACTGCCCACCATAGCATAACTGGCCGCCCGATAGGGCACTTTCCTTGCTTCCGTACGACCAGGAGGAAGAATTCCCTTTTCAAGATAATCCCTAATTGGAGTCATCCAATTCATAAATTGAGCAATGAAATTTACTTCTCCTCGAATCACCGATGGTTGTTGAACAATTGTAAAATAAACCGACCCATCCAATGATTTACCCTCAACAGTGGCCAATCGGGACAATTCATCGGCTCATCCATTGTCCTCCCTTGCCACACCTAGCAAGTCGAATTGTTCAAATTTCGAAGCGAGCTTTCTTACAGCCTCTGCATACACCTTGAGTCTTTCTTCCTTCTGCTCATATTCCCCCGAAAAATGTTTAACAACCAATTGGGAGTCGCTATAAGCCTCCAAGTACTTTACCTCCAGACTCAAGGCTAATCTTATTCCAGATAACAGTGCTTCATACTCTGCCTCATTATTGGTTAGGATCATTCCTCCACCATACTTATCTTGGCTTACAGAACCATCAACATACAGAGTCCACAATTTAGGAATATTTAATAAGGGTGGATCCGGTACCTTGTCAACGCCAGTGTTGTTGGCCTGGAAAGAGCACTCCACCATAAAATCCGCCAATGCCTGGGCTTTGATCGCGGTCCTTGGCCTATAAACAATGTCAAATTGCCCCAGTTCGACCGCCCAAGCTACTAGTCTTCCCGATGCCTCTACCTTCTGCAGAACTTTCTTGAGGGGCTGATCAGTAATGACCTCAATAGTTCTGCTCTGAAAGTAATGTCGAAGCTTCCTTGCGGCCATCACCAATCCCAAAGCAAACTTCTCAATGTTGGGATACCGTGTTTCAGCGTCCTTCAATGCATGACTTATATAGAACACCGGCCTCTGAATGTCTGCTTCTTCTTTTATAAGGACTGCGCCGACCGTTCGATCTGTGGCTGCCAGGTACAGTTGCAATGTCTCTTGCTCGTTTGGCTTAACAAGAAGTGGTGGTTTCGCCATGTACTCCTTTATTTGCTGAAATGCCTTTTCACACTCTTTTGTCCATATAAAATCTTTCACTCCCCTTAAAGTATCAAAAAAGGGAAGAGACTTTTCTGCACTTCTTGATATAAAGCGGCGTAGGGCTGCAAGTCTCCCGGTCAACCGTTGAACTTCCCGCTTGGTCTTAGGAGCTTCCATATTTATGATTGCATCAATTTTCTCTGGGTTAGCTTCTATACCTCGTTCACTTACTAGGTATCCAAGAAACTTTCCCGAACGAACACCAAATGTGCACTTAGTCGGATTCACCCTCATCTGATGCTTTCTGAGCGTCTGGAAGCACTCTCGAAGATCGGATACATGACTTTGATCACTACTCTTGACAATCATATCATCTACATAGCATTCCATGTTTCTCCCAATTTGATTTGCAAATACCTTATTTATCATCCTCTGGTACGTCGCCCCTGCATTTAACATCCCAAAGGGCATCTTGATGTACTGGTATGTCCCATTATGAGTGATGAATGAAGTCTTTGGTATATCCTCCTCTGCCATAGCAATCTGATGATATCCTGAGAAGGCATCTAGGAAACTTAACATAGAGTATCCGGCCGTTGCATCGATGAGCTGGTCAATGTTTGGCAATGGATAGTGGTCTTTTGGACAAGCTTTATTTAAGTCCGTATAGTCTACACACATCCTCCATTTTCCATTTGCCTTTTTCACCACCACGACATTCGCCAGCCACTCTGGGAACTTGGCCTCTTCAATGAACCCGGCTGTTAAGAGCTTTTTTACTTCCTCTTCGATCACCTTTTGCCGATCATGAGCAAAATTTCTTTTTTTCTGCTTGACAGCATTGTAGTCTGGCTTGATGTTCAACTTATGGACTGAGATGTCTTTGCTGATTCCTGGCATATCCTCCGGTCCCCAGGCAAAGATTTCTTTGTACTCTTTCAAAGTGGCAATCAACTCCATTTTGATGAAACTTGGAATATCCTTACCAATGGACACCATCCGTTCGTGTTTCCCAGGTTCCAATTCCACATGCTCTACTTCATTTGAAGGCTCCAGCCTTGACTTTGTTAAATCAGCACCGAATCTTTCAAGTTCAATATTCATTGTCATTTTCTTTTCCCCAATCTGATCAACCACAGCTCTACCCTTATTTCGACCACCCGCACCTTTAGTAATGGCTTGGTCACTTGGCTCTACCTCCTTATCCACTCTTGCATATTGTTCGTTCATCTCTTCGAGAGTTAGAGTTCGGGCAGCAGTCTGATCCCCTCTAACCTCTCCGATTCCCTCTTCTATTGGGAACTTCATCTTTAAGTGTGGCAATGAGTAGGTCGCCTGGAAGGCTGTGAGCATGGGTCGTCCCAAAATCATGTTATAAGGCAAATCAACATCCACCACATAGAACTTCAACTCTTTTTCTGCTGTCCTTGGGTCAGTCCCAATTTCAACTTTAAACATTACCATTCCTGCGATTGAAACAGGCTGGTTGCCAAAACCGAACAGAGGTGGCTCATTACAAGTTTCCATTTCCTCTCCGTCCAACATCATTCTATCATAAGCATTCTTGAACAGGACATTCACTGCACTTCCACCGTCAATCAATACCTTGCGGATTTTGTGATTATGAAGCATGCATGTAAACACAAAAGGATCTTCACGCGGCCAGGTGACTCCCTCATAATCGTCCTCCGTGAATGAGATAGGTAGTAGCTGTTTTGGACGGTCGACCTGCTTATAAAGATTGTAAACCTCTCCGGCATACTTCCTTTTAGCTGTTTTTGTGCTTTTTCCAAGGATGGTTCCTCCTGAGATAGTGTTAATCTCCCCCCTAATCTCTTTCTTTTTCTCCTTCAGCTCCTGACGTTCCTCCTTATCTTTAGCAATGAATTTTCTCAGCTCACCATCCTTAATCAACTTTTCAATTTGCCGCTTAAGGTTAAAACAGTCTTCGGTTGTATGGCCTGTATCCTCATGGTACTCGTAGTACTTTTTCTGGTTCTTTCTATTACTGGGCACATTCATTTTCGGAGGGCGTTCAAACCCGGGCTTGTTCTTGATCTCATTAAGGATTCTGGACCGAGTGGTATTAAGTGGCGTGTATATCATATCAGCCTCCTTGACAGTATCCTTCTTGATAAACTTTACTCCATTCGTTTTCCCTTTTTTTGAAGAGTCCACTGCTTTGTCCCTCTTGATGTCATGTGTCTCCTTTTCTGGGCTATATGGAAGAGCGCCTAGAGCTTCCTCTTTTCGACGTATATTTTCAGCCCTTTGGTACATATCATTAAGACTCTGTGGAACAATCTTATAAAAGGAAGAGAGCAGTTTGCGACTCTGTATGCGGTCCAATCCACTGTAGAAGAAACCCATTGCCTGTGATTCGTCCAATGACGACACCTTCTCACATTCTTGTTTAAAGCGCTTCATGTACACAGCCAGTGACTCGTCCGACCTCTGCCTCACATTGACAAGTGAAGCGGTCAGTTGTCCAGTCCTCCTATTGTAGTCAAAGTGCTTCAAGAACTTGCTCCTTATCTGTTCATACGACGTAATAGAGTTAGGCAACAGAGTACGGTACCACCCTTGAGCACCATCCTTTAGGTAAACTTCAAACATCTGGCACATGGTAGTCTCATCATGTCCAGCTAGCCTCATCTGTCTCTCATACTGGGTCACATGCTCGTATGGATCTCCTTTACCATTATAGTATGTCATCTTTGGGATAGTTCGTCCAATTGCTGGCACATATTCACGAACATATCTGACCAAGGGAGATTCAGTCGAATAATTACTCGTGCCTCCTCCAAGCATAGCACGCTCCATATTCTCTAACTTCTCCCTCAAAAATGCAGACTCATCAGCGTGCCGATCATATCTGCGCCCATAGTATCGGTCATCACGTCTTCCATCCTCATCATACCTTCGATCATCATACTCCCTTCGTTCGCTCCTCATATGTCCATCGTTGTCCCTTCGACCATCATCACCAGGTCGGGATCGGTCACGCGGAGGAGAACGTCCTCCATCTTCTCTCCTTCTAGGCGACCTGTCTCTGGACCTTCTCCTAGGGGATGGAGATCTTCGTGGGGGTGAAACTCTCGGAGGAGATCTCCTGGGTGGTGAGCCTCCTCGAACTAACCTTCGTTCCAAGCGTTCACGCTCTCGAGTAATTTCTCGCTGCTGCTCATCCAATGCCCTCATTCGCTCCTGGAGTTGATCTTCATCATCATTAAGAGTTCTATCACGCACTCTCTCAAAGTCTCTCTCCAAATTGCGACCCCTAATAGGGCTTGGATCGCGACGAATTCTTTGTTCCTCTCGTGCGGCTGTTCGGTTCAATGCCTCACGATGATCATCACTCAAAGCGGCCTGAGCACTTAGATGGATCGGGTGGTTCTGAGCATCTGCCTCACTCCGAGTGATGGTTGAGCGAAGACGTGTGGAGGTCTCCCCTTGGATGAGGTTTGTAGAAAAAGGTAAGATGATTGGAGTTTTGGTTGGTTGAGCCATGGAGAATTTGTGTTTGCTTTAAAGGTTTAAGGTCTCTATACGCCTTCCCACAGACGGCGCCAAATGTTAAGGCTAATTTTCGTAAGCCCTAAATTGAATTTGTAATTAGGGTTGAACGTATAGAATAGGGTTTTTATGAATTTGGGGCTGAGCTTGAGAGGTATTATCCGAGTGTATGGGATTCTGAATGCCCTCTCAAGGTGCCTACGTATCCTTTATATAGGAAATCAAGCCCACGTAGTTCTAGGGTTCGTTCGTCCACCGCCTTTATTCTTCACGTGCAAGTAACGGATTATTCTTCATGCGCAAGTAACGCTTTGATTGACATGTTTCCTTCCATAATAATATTCATACTTGCCTTGGAATTTATATACTTGTGGCGGTGGAACGAATGAATAATAATTAATGTATTTGGACTGGGCTAATGATTTTAATGAGCCGTCCGAACGGACAGTAAGGATTCGTCAGCCCAAGTTGGCATAATTGAATCCAATAAATTCAAACTAGTCTTAGGCCTGACCCGAATTAATATAATTCGGATAACCTAAATTTTAACGAGTCTATCCTGTATCAACAGGAAGCTATGTATTTATATATGTACCATGAGCCTCCGAGGACACCGGCAGTGCTAGTGAGTTGATCGATCATGGCAGTGGAATTAAAGTATAAATTATAAATACCAAAAATTTATAATTTGGATTCCAATAAATTAGAGTTCGAGTTTATTTATAAATTTGCAAGCCTTTTATACTTTGAATATGTTAACTAATATTTCCTCTTTATAAACTCAAACTCTTCTCCTCCATTAACTTTTTTTTTGAAAAATACGTACTTGCATTACTCAACTAAATCAGAAAAAAGTACATGATTTAAAAAATTAGGAGGAGTGACATGCCACACTCCAAGGTCAGACATAGAATGTGTAGTTCGAGCTAACTCGTGAGCCACACAATTCGCAAACCTAAACACAAATTTCACTAGCACATGATTAAAGTGATTTAACATTAGCTTACAATCACCCACAATTGTGTTGAAGTAAGCACAACCTTCCGCACCATAATAAGCCGATGTCAACCTCTGAGAATCAGTCTCGAAAATGCAGTAGTCCAATTACAGCTGTCTAATCCACATGATGGCTTCTTTCAAGCTTAATGCCTCTACTTATTTTGGACTTCAATTCCCTCTAATACGCCCACACCTTGCTGCCATGAAATTCCCCTGCGAATTCCGAATTACACAACCAAAACCAACATAACCATTACAAGCTCCTGCTGCATCAACATTAATTTTAATCCAATCATCAGGTGGCTTTCTCCATTTTTTATCAGCTATAACATTTCTAGCCGATTGATGCTTCGCCTGAATTTCATGAGCCTCCTTCCAATCGTGTAGCAAGTTCATTGCAGCTGCATTAACTCCAAATGCTGAACCATTCACTTTATCCCAGACCCATTTATTCCTCCGATTCCATATGCTCCAACATAACAAGTAGAATCGTATACACTGGTCTCGTTGCACACTATCAAACACCCGTCTCAGAACATCGAACACAGAATCCTAAAGCATGATTAAATTTAGCAGCTGGAAACCAGACATCTGCCAAACCGTCCTAGCAAAGTTACACTGAAATAGAACATGCACATCCGTTTCATTATCACTATGGCACCATGGACAATTCTCATTGATATTAACCATCTTCATTACAAGGGCCACAGCTGTTGGTAAACACCCCTTACCTACTCTCCATACAAAATTTGCCACCTTACCTGGCATTCGCAATGACCATAGCTTCTTCCAGAAAGACGAATGAGTACTATCATGCTCTCCAGGCAACCATTTATAACAACTATGCACTGTAAACTGACCTTCCTCATCTCTTATCCAAAACCAGGAATCCTCACATTGAGAAGTAGGAATAGGATTCTTCTGTATCAGCTCAATTAAATATATCCCTCACCACCTCGTCATCCCAGTTCCTCCCCTCCATATCCAGCAAATTCTAAACTTTAACATCATTGAGTTGCTCTGGCATAATAGTCGAAACACACCCATCATTCTCATCGGGCAACCAAGGCACCTTCCATACATAAGCAGAAGCACCATCCCCAATTCTTCTACGACTGCTAGCTTTTAAAACATTTTTAGCAGCTAAAATACTACGCCAAATATAACTGGGACTTCCACCAATCTCAGCATTTAGAAAAGCCGTTTTAGGATAGTATTTAGCCTTCATAATGGCAGATACAAGAGGATTACAGTTATTCAATAGTCGCCATCCCTGCTTAGCTAACATCGAGACATTAAACTTATTCAAACTCTTAACTCCAAGACCCCCAGCCATTTTTGATTTATTAATTCCCTCCCAAGAAAACCATCGAATACCCTTCCCAGATGAACCTTTACCCCACCAAAACCTATTCATCAGCTTTCTTATATCATCACAAACACTATGTGGGATCAAAAATAAAGACATCGAAAAGTTTGGAATCGTTTGCGCAGCTGTCTTCAATAAAGTAAGCTTACCTTGCTTAGACAACTCCTTAGTAGTCCACCCCTGTAATTTGTGATCAACCTTCTCAGTCAAGAAACCAAACACATCCTGTTTATTTTTCCATACAAACATAGGCATTCCCAAGTACTTGCCCGGCTTATCTACTTCCTCCACCTCCAAACTGGTACACAGACAATATCTATCTTCCCTACTCGTATTCGGACTAAAGATGATACTTGACTTACCATAATTAATGGCCTATCCTGAACATCTCTCATATCTATTCAGAATTTTCTTCATTGTATTAGCTTCACTTCGTGTTGCTCTAAAGAAGAGATAACAGTCGTCAGCAAATAAGAGATGAGAGACACTCGGAGCACCCCTTGCTATTTTACAACCATGAATCAACCCTACTTCTTCATGCCTTCTTAACATGGCACTCAAGCCCTCTCCACACAGGATATACAAATAGGGAGAAATCGGATCTCCTTGCCGCAATCCCCTTTGAGGTTTAACTTCACCAAAAACTGTCCCATCTCTCCCAAAACTATAAGAGACCGAATTAATATAGGCCATCAATCTTGTAATTCAAACCGGATGGAAACCAAATTTTCGAAGCATACTCTCCAAAAAACTCCATTCTAACCGATCATACGCTTTTGAGATATCAATTTTCAATCCAGCAACCCCTGTCTTACCTTGAGTACGTCTATGAATGTAGTGATTAACTTCAAAAGCTATAATAGCATTATCTGTTAATAATCGACCTTCAAGAAAAGCACTTTGATTCCCAGATATAATATCTTTAAGACATGGTTTCAATCTATTAGTAATGACCTTTGACAGAATTCGCATCAACACATTACATAATGCAATCGGTCTATAATCCGCCATCTGCTTCGGATGCTTGATTTTAGGAATTAGGCATATCAAAGTTCTATTAATTCCTTCAGTCAACATACCAGTCTTCATAAATTCATGACAGAACTGAGTGACATCCTCTTCCACTATAGCCCAATATACTTGAAAGAAGCCAGGGTTTAAACCATCTATTCCTGGAGCTTTTTCTGGGTACATCGAAAAAATAGCACTCTTAACCTCTTCAGTAGTCATTGGCATCAGCAAACTATCATTATGCTCAGCTGAAACTGTACTCACACATTCACCATCCACCAGACCTTCATCTACCCCAATCGTTTGAAAAATATGATCAAAATAATCAGATATAACTCCCTGAATTTCCTCATCAGACCCTTTTCACATACCATTCGAATCCTTCAACCTTTTGATCGAGTTATGCTCCTTTCTAGCTGATGCAAATTTATGAAAAAACCGAGTATTTTTATCCCCCTCACGCAGCCAGAACTGCTTTGCTCTCTGTTGCCAGTAAATTTCCTGTTTTTCAAGCAAACGCATATATGATAAGTGGATTTTATATCCATTTGGAGCATTCTAAATCGGCTTAAATTGATTGTCTTTGACTCAAGTTTCTTGTAGTTTTGATGTGTTTTGCTTAGTTGTGCAGATTTACAAGAATGTTGATTAAGGTTGATGCTTCTATCGTTTTTGGAGATTAAATTGATTAAAATTCGGATTTTCTGGGATGGTTGCGCAGTCTACACTGTTTTGGCCATATCTGGAGTTCTATAAGTCCGTTTTCAGCGATCTTACTGCCCACACGAAGCTTGAGAGATTTTCTACAACATGGGACAGGTGTTGAACGAGAAAGTTGTGCGGGTTAGGAGCAGGAAGCACGACAAACAGAATGTTGGGAGAAGTGAAATTACTGTTTTGCCCTTTTCAAGTTCTAATTGTATTTTGGGCAGTTTTTAGAACCTTAATTGAGTTCTAATTGTAATAGAAGGTAAATTCTTGCTGGGAAAGAAATCTAGAGCCTATTTAAACACATCTTAGCATTGTAATTCGTATCATCGCTTTATTATTGTAACATATCTTAGATCTGCAAGGGAGAAAAGGAGAGAAGGATTCAACGCTCGGTGACAAGCAAGGATCTAGATCTACTTCATCTTTTGTATACGTTGGATCATAGATTTGTTTTCTCAACTCTCTATTTTATTAATATTATTGCTTCTTTCTTTCATATCTTGTTATTTATCATGTTTTCATCAAATCCCATGACGATGAACGGTTCAATTATGGGCTAATCATTGTCATGAGATTCTAACGGAGTTATTTATATAGCTTAGTAGTTTGATTGCTTTAAAGATTATGTGTGGTGAATTCTTGATATCCTTGTATGGTTGTGTTTCATGTGTTTAGATGCGTCGCGAACATCTAATTTGTTAATCTCTTGCGAAACGAGATTGGATCTTGAGATTTAGAACTTGCCATGCTAGCATAGGATAGGTTGATGTTTTAACATCATGATTTGTAGCATCAATAGAGATATTATGCTGCCCTATGTGATCTTAATAGACAACTTGTTCTTCAACCGTTATGTTTTCAAATCTTATAGAGATATAGGGTCTAAGCATAATTGGTGTCTATTCATCTTCTATCTCTTTTGTGGATGTATGTTTTGTTTGGTACTCGTATACTGAGAAGTAGCGTTTACTTATTTTGTGTTGTCTGATCAGATATCAAAACCATCACGTGCATTGACTAAAGGCATCAACTCTAAGTGAAGTAGATAATGAAGTTAGAGTCCCATGTTTTCATTCTCATAAGTAATTCGATTTCTATTCTTATCAGTTAATTTAAGTCTTAGTTTTATAATTTGCTTCTTAGTTTAATTTAGTTAATTAAAAATCCCAATTTGTTATTTGTCTTAGCAGTGAATTAAAACCATACATTGTTGCATAGGTTCTAAACTGAATTAAAAACCAAGATCTCTGTGGGAACGAACTTGACTTATATCTGTATTACTTGTGACCACGTACGCTTGCGTGATTTTATGTTAACAAGTTTTTGGCGCCGCTGCCGGGGATCATCGATGTTTTATTTTTAGTTTATGTGCTTGTCAATAGTGGTCGTTAGCATTCACTGACTCAGATTTCTTACTTAGTTTGTTTGTTTCGTGGTGTTTCAGGTACTTAAGTTTGTATGCGAACACGCTTACAAGCTCGTTTGGAAGAACTGGTGGAAGACGATCTTGTAGAGAATAAAGAGGATAAGAAAGAGGAATCTGAAGCTACAGTAACAATGGCAGATGTAGCAGCAGCTAAGGCTTTGAAGGACTATTCTCAGTCGAAGATCAATGTTATCCAGTCTAGTATTATCAGGCCAGCCATCACGGCTAATAACTTCGAGATTAAGCTGGGCACTATTCAGATGCTACAGAATTCGGTTCAGTTTGGGGGAGCTCCTACGGAGGATCCTAACATGCATATTCGGGACTTTATCAAGATCTGTGATACTTTCAAGTTCAATGGGGTTTCGGATGATGCTATCAAGTTGAGACTTTTCCCATTCTCTTTGAAGGATAAGGCCAAGGGCGGGTTACACTCTCTACCACCTAGTTCTATTACTACATGGGAGGATCTTGCTCAGAAGTTTCTCACTAAATTCTTCCCTATGGCGAAAATTGCAGCAATAAGGAACCAGCTAACTCAGTTTCATCAACAATCTGGAGAATCTTTGTGTGAGGCTTGGGAACGATACAAGGAGATACTTCGTAGGTGTCCACATCATGGCATGCCTGATTGGATGGTTATCAACAGTTTTTATAATGGGTTGGGAGCACAATCTAGACCTATGCTAGATGCAGCATCAGGAGGAGCTCTGTGGGCTAAGAGCTATGATGAAGCTTATGAACTTATTGAGATGATGGCTGCCAATGAATATCAGAATACAACCCAGAGGCTTTCTCAAGGCAAGGTAGCAGGTTTGTTTGAGGTGGATACAGCTTCAGCTATTGCAGCTCAGTTGAAGGCTTTTACAATGAAGGTGGATTCGCTTGCAAATTATGGAGTTCAGCAGGTGGCTAGTGTTTGTGAGTTATGTGCGGGCGCACATGAGACGAATCGGCGTGCTATCTCTTCTGAATCAGCACAGTTCGTGAGTAATTTCCAGAGACCTGCTGTACCAGTTCCAGCTACTTATCATCCTAGCAACAGGAATCATCCCAATTTCAGCTGGAGTAACAATCAAGGAGCTCAACAACCTTATCAGCAGCAGTTTCAGGGACAGCAAGCAAAGCCATTCAATCAAGGCTATCAACAGCCTTATGCTCCAAGGCCACCATATCAACCTCCTGGATTTCAGCAACAACAGCCCCAGGTTCATGCGGGGCAATCTTCTAATGAAAAATCAGAGATGGATGATTTGAGGATGATGATGAAGAACCTGCAAGCTTCTCAAAAGATCTTGGAGAGCCAGGTGGGATAGATTGCAAGTGCCTTACTTAGTAGGCAACCAGGAACTCTTCCTAGTAATACGGAAGCAAATCCAGGCAGAAGGGACAACAAAGAACAGGTGAAGGCTGTGACTTTGAGATCGGGAAAGGTTACATCAGATCTTAAATCAGCAGCTAAAGAAGATGAAGAAGTGCAGAATCAGTAAGTTGAAAAATCTGCAATGCTCGAAGTTGAGAAATCGGACTTAGTAGCTGATGAGCTAGATGGTGAAGTAGAGAAGAACAAGGAACCTATTAAAGCTTCTGTGGAGCAGTCTACTCAAATCTATCCTCCTCCTCCATATCCTAGAAGACTCCAGAAGCAAAATTTAGATAAGAAGTTTGCTAAGTTCTTAGAGGTGTTCAAGAAGTTGCAGATTAACATTCCTTTTGCGGAAGCTCTTGAACAGATGCCGAGCTATGCCAAGTTTATGAAGGGTATTCTTTCTCGTAAATTGAAGCTCAATGAATTAGAGACCATTGCTCTAACAGAGGAGTGTAGTGCCATTCTGCAACAGAAGTTGCCACCTAAACTTAAAGATCCGGGAAGTTTCACCATCCAATGTACTATTAGCAATCTTTTTTTCAGCAAGTGTTTGTGTGATTTGGGAGCCAGCATCAATCTCATGCCCTTGTCAGTATACATGCAACTTGGTCTACCGGAGCCAAAGCCAACTAACATCTTTTTGCAGTTGGCTGATCGATCTATCACATATCCAAGAGGCATAGTGGAGGATGTTTTGGTGAAAGTTGATAAACTCATATTTCCTGCTGATTTTGTTATCTTGGATTTCGAGGAAGATAAGAATATTCCCATAATTTTGGGAAGACCATTCTTGGCTATAGGGAGGACCTTGATTGATGTGCAGAAAGGGGAACTCACTATGAGGGTGCAAGACTAGAATGTCACTTTTAATGTCTTCAATGCAATGAAATTTCCCTCAGATGAAGAAGAATGATTGAAGGTGGATTTTGTTGATTCTGTAATTTCGATGGAGATTGAGCAGTTACTAAAGTCAGACTCATTGGAAAAAGTTTTAGTTGGTGATTCTGATGTTGAAGAAGAAGATATAGCCGAGCAGTTACAACAGTTAAATTCAGCTCCGTGGAGAAGGAGAGTTGACATGCCTTTTGAATCTCTTGGGTTAGCTGAGTTGAAAAATTTTGAAAGGCGTCTTAAACCATCTATTGAAGAAACTCCTACACTTGAACTCAAACTACTTCCTGAGCACTTGAGGTATGCTTTTCTTGGTGATGCATCTACATTACCTGTTATTATTGCTTCTAACTTGTCAGCTAGTGCGGAGGAAAAGCTCTTACGAATTTTGAGGGAGTTCAAGTCAGCAATTGGTTGGACCATAGCAGATATCAAGGGAATCTGTAATATCCGCGAATTTTCGAATAAATTTTTCATACTCGATATTAAATTTTAATTAGCGAGGCACTAGTATATTTTAATTAGCGCGTTTTTGGTAAAATTTCGAAATTTTAAATATTCAAATGTAAGTAAATATTATATTATTTCTATTTAATTATATTTATTTGGTATTTATTAAAAAGTAGGAAAAATAGGATTTTAGAGTTGGGTCGAATTTATTTTAGGAAGCGAAATTAAAGTCTCGTTTTAATTAGCCAACACGAGAGGAAACGAGATTATTATTACAAAGCAGTTAATGGAGAGAGCATTTAATTTGCACTAAGCATGCCACATTCATTTTGTCCCTCACGTTTGTTCCTTTTAAATCCACTAAACATCACTATTTTTCTTTTCCACAAAACATGTTCCATGATTTACTCTTTTTCTAGCCCCATGTTTCTGACTTTTTGTCCCTTTGGAATGATTAAGCAGAAAACCCGATTATACATATATCCATATCAACTCTCAATATCACAACACACACAGCTCATTCTTTTTCATTAAATCAAAACCCGGATACATATATACACAAAACAGAGTACATCAACATGTGGTTATCTCTTTAATTTTCGTTTTAAGTTCGTTTGTAAAACCTGTAGTGTTTGATTGTTACTTGTAGTTGGTGTTTAATTGTTGCTGTTGTGTGTGTCGGGGAGGGAGACTGTTAGGTGTTGATCGGAAAACGAGAGAGGTGGAAGGAGAAGAGGAGAGGTAGTGGTGGGGTTGTATTTTCAGTGGTGTGTTTATGTATTGTGTTTGTGTGTGTCTGTGTATGGGCAGAGAAGCCACCATCGAGCGATGGTGGTGGCGGTTGGTGTTGAACAGAGAGAAGTGAGATGAGGGTTGTGTTGATTTCGGGTATCAATTGACGGGTGGCTAGAAACGGAGTATGGGAAGGAGGGGGTTGCCGTTGTTGTGGTCGTAGAAGAGAGTGGAGGGAGATGAATCGAGAAAGAGAGGGAAGGGAGGAGTCGACGGAGAGATTGATGGAGAGATCGAGAGATAGAAGAGGGGAGGTGCGAGATTGGAGATTGATGGTGGTTGAGGAGGATTCGAAGGGGAGAGTGAAGAGGAGACAGAGAGACTGAGAGAGAGATTTGCAAAGAGAGATCGAGAGAGATTTGGAGAGATTGAGGGAGAGAGACAGAGAAAACGGGGGACGGGGACGCGCAGCGGTGGTGGCGACAAGTGGGGCCCACGCGCCGCTGTCGTGATGTATTGATACATTTTTTTCTGGAATTAAAACGTATAATAAATAATAATAAAATGATACAGTTTCAATAAAATTATTATCAGGCATTAATAAAAGAGGTTCGATTGGGTTCGTTAAAATTGGAATTACTATTTAATTTATGAGAAATAAATAGTTTAACTAATAATGGTATAATTGATTTAATTGAATTATTTAGTAATAATTATGGATTTTAATAAAATGGATAATTGAATAATTTTGTTGTGAGATTAAAGGGAGATTAATATTAAATAAATTAGAGAATTTTAGAGATTTTATAAGAGCTAAATTAAAGATCAATTTGAATAATTAATTGTTAGCTATTAAATAGAAATGTTTTGTGATTATTTGGGCATAATTTAGAGACTTAATGATTCAGTGATAAAAGAGGTATTTAAAATGATGAGGGTATTAAAATGGAATAATTATTATGGTTTTAAATTGAGTAAATAGAATTAATTGTTGTCTTGAGGATTTATTTATTTAATTCGAAGATTAATTGTTGTCTCGAGGATTTATTTGTTTAAATTAAGGATTAATTGTTGTCTCGAGGATTAATTGGCTAATTATGATTATTTATCGTGGAGTAAAATAATTGTTGAGGATTATTTATTGATTGAGTTTTTATAGGATGTCAATGGTATTATTTTAGAGGATTGATATTTAGCATTTTCGGATTATTTTAATTAACCGGATCGAATCAGATTATTTTAGACTAAAATCGGATTTATTATTAAATTATTTGTGAGATTTAAAAATGGAAAAGGTTTTGCGTAAAAATGTTGAGTTTTTGAATTATTCGAGGAACCATTTTGGGGTAGGATTTCGGATGAGCTAGGAGACTCGTTTGGAAGAGCTTAAAGAACGAAAGTTGTAGATATGCAAAGGTACTATATAAAGGTGAATAGAAGTTGATTGAAGGTGATCAGAAGTTGAGTTAATAATAGCTGAACTAGGCCGAGAAGGTGAAATGCCGGAGAATCAGAAACGTGGAGCAAGTTGGAGTATTATACCGCAGAACCAGGCAAGTTTACTAATTCGTACTCCATCGTTCGGAGTATTTATATTTTTAAATATGCTGATTAAGTTTTCGATATACAAAAATCAAATATTCGTTTTAGTGGTTTATATCAGATTTTATTCATGCAATCTACATACATATATATTATTATACGAGGTGTTGATATTTTTATACGAGGTGTTGATATTATTATACGAGGTGTTGAAATTATTATATGAGGTGTTGAAATTTATTTCATAAGTTTGTCCATATTGTTGGGACTTTTATTGAAATACTTCGTTCGTATTCGTAGAAGAGATGATAAAGATATATTTAATGATATTTTCATACTACAGAATATTTATATTTAAGAGTGGGGTTATATATATATATCTATATATATATTTATATATACATATAAAGTAAGTTTTGATTTATTGCTTCAAAAAGCAAAAGTGACCGGAGTAACGCACCGGCCCAAACGGTTACATATAAAGGGTGAAGGGCCGAGAAAGACGGCTCATCCTTCTGAGAAGTTTTATTTGGGTGGTTCGAGACGTCGACCATCCTTTCTATCGATAGAATTGAGAAGTGACAATGGATTGATCATCCATTACTTGAGAAGGCATTATGAGCAGAAATCCAATCTTTGACATCCTAACGGTTAACCGATGCCTGTGTGGTTCTGTTAACTAGAAGGTTGATCTGAGCAGTTGGTAAATTTTATTTATTCAAATCAATTGAGCAGTTTTGAGGAGTATTTTTGAGTTATATGAGGAGTATTTTGAGAAGTTATTGAGATGTATTTATTCTTTCATATGAGTAGTATTTTAAGAAGTTATTGAGATATATTTATTCTTTCATATGAGTAGTATTTTGAGAAGTTATTGAGATGTATTTATTCTTTTATACGAGTAGTATTTTGAGAAGTTATTAGGATATATTTATTCTTTCATATGAGTAGTATTTTGAGAAGTTATTGAGATATATTTATTCTTTCATATGAGTAGTATTTCAAGATTTATAAAAATTTCCGAGTTGATCTCTTTCAAAAAATATATATATTATAGAGTGGTAAAAACCATACATTGGTCGAGTTGTTGTATTATATGATATCTATATATACTTGCTGGGCATTCTTTGGCTCATACTTGCTATTTAAATATTATAAAACAGGAGAAATCAGAGCTGGCTTTAGTACAACGAATCGTGATTAAAGGAAAGGGAAAACAATTGATTCGGTGGGTTAACCTTATAGCATTTGAGGAGGCTGCAGGCTGGGAAGTTGTTTGTATAATATTTTATTATCTAGTACTTTAGAGTTGTAATAGTATTTCGGAGATTCTGGGAAGTGAAACTTGAGATGTAATATCTTCTGGATTATTGAGTACTTGTTCTAAGACTATAACCCGTGGAGTAAAAGATGGTGTGTATTATGAATATTATTGTGAGCAGGTGATCGAATATTCCGCAAGAGATGTGATGACCTGGATTCCTGTAGGGGATTTGGGGGCGTTACAGTAATGGTATCAGAGAAGTAGGTTATAAATCTTAGAACGAGTGTAGGAGGAGTTATGACTATATAAGAGAGAGTTTAGAAGCCAAGGAACCGATAGGTATATATATAGTAGGATTACAAGGAGTAGTGGAGTGGAGGCACGATGGCCATTAGTAGTAGTATAATCAATTAGGACGAGGGAAACGTGTATCCATGATTTATTTATTTGGTGAAATTTGAGTATATACAGTTATGTATCCATAAATATGCATATATATACAACTGCAGGTATATATGTGTATATATATGAATATGTACAGATATGTACTGTTTTGTTTTCATAAATAAATATTTCATGGGTATGCAGTTTTATTAGACTAAACCATATTTAGATAAGCTGAATCGAGTGAGGTTGTGACTTTTGGAGAAGTGTATAAGAGATAAATATAGTGGATTCTATAGATGGAAACAAAACAAGAAGAGTATGATGCATGGTATTATGTATATATTTGGAGGAGGAAGGAGTTAGAAGATTTGAACAGGGATTGAAACAATAGATTGGATAAAATGATGCAATGTTTTAGACGAGGGAATATGTGACATGAGTATAAAAAGAAGTTATGGTAAAGATTGAGAATGAATTGATTTAAGAGGATAAAAGATGAGAAGAAAATGTATATTTAATTATTAGTAAGAGAAAATGAGATGAGGAGTTTTACTGAATAATTGAAATTTACTATTGAGGATAAGGTGTATTTTGAGGATAGAGTGAGGATAAGAATAAACGAAGGAAGTAGGTATAAGGGATGAGCCGCTATGAAAATAAACGGTAAAGCATAAGAGTATATAATTGAGATATGGGAGCATAAAGCTGGTAAAAAGTGATGAGGGGATATTGGAAAGTAGAGTACGAGATAAGCAACCATAGTTATTGCCTACGTTGATTCCGAGGACGGAATCCTTATAAGGAGGGAAGACTGTAATATCCGCGAATTTTCGAATAAAATTTTCATTCTCGATATTAAATTTTAATTAAAAGCGAGGCACTAGTATTTTTTAATTAACGCGTTTTTGGTAAAATTTCGAAATTTTAAATATTCATATGTAAGTAAATATTATATTATTTCTATTTAATTATATTTATTTGGTATTTATTAAAAAGTAGGAAAAATAGGATTTTAGTGTTGGGTCGAATTTATTTTAGGATTGATGGTGGTTGAGGAGGATTCGAAGGGGAGAGTGAAGAGGAGACAGAGAGACTGAGAGAGAGATTTGCAGAGAGAGATCGAGAGAGATTTGGAGAGATTGAGGGAGAGAGACAGAGAAAACGGGGGAGGGGGACGCGTAGCGGTGGTGGCGGCAAGTGGGGCCCACGCGCCGCTGTCGTGATGTATTGATACGTTTTTTTCTGGAATTAAAACGTATAATAAATAATAATAAAATGATACAGTTTCAATAAAATTATAATCAGGCATTAATAAAAGAGGTTCGATTGGGTTCGTTAAAATTGGAATTACTATTTAATAAATATTTTAACTAATAATGGTATAATTGATTTAATTGAATTATTTAGTAATAATTATGGATTTTAATAAAATGGATAATTGAATAATTTTGTTGTGAGATTAAAGGGAGATTAATATTAAATAAATTAGAGAATTTTAGAGATTTTATAAGAGCTAAATTAAAGATCAATTTGAATAATTAATTGTTAACAATTAAATAGAAATGTTTTGTGATTATTTGGGCATAATTTAGAGACTTAATGATTCAGTGATAAAAGAGGTATTTAAAATGATGAGGGTATTAAAGTGGAATAATTATTATGGTTTTAAATTGAGTAAATAGAATTAATTGTTGTCTTGAGGATTTATTTATTTAATTCGAGGATTAATTGCTGTCTCGAGGATTTATTTATTTAAATTAAGGATTAATTGTTGTCTCGAGGATTAATTGGTTAATTATGATTATTTATCGTGGAGTAAGATAATTGTTGATGATTATTTATTGATTGAGTTTTTATTGGATGTCAATGGTATTATTTTAGAGGATTGATATTTAGCATTTTCGGATTATTTTAATTAACCGGATCGAATCAGATTATTTTAGACTAAAATCGGATTTATTATTAAATTATTTGTGAGATTTAAAAATGGAAAAGGTTTCGCGTAAAAATGTTGAGTTTTTGAATTATTCGAGGAACCATTTTGGGATAGGATTTCGGATGAGTTAGGAGACTCGTTTGGAAGAGCTTAAAGAACGAAAGTTGTAGATATGCAAAGGTACTATTTAAAGGTGAATAGAAGTTGATTGAAAGGTGATCAGAAGTTGAGTTAATAATAGCTGAACTAGGCCGAGAAGGTGAAATGCTGGAGAATCAGAAACGTGGAGCAAGTTGGAGTATTATATGTTAACTCGAATAACTTGTAGAAGGGGAGGGGTTGAATACAAGTTATATAATCGTGTCTGATTTTTGCTTGGTTATATGAAAAAGAATAAACGAATGAATCAAACTCTGTTTGTATTAATAAGATCAAATACAAACTCTACCAAAGGTGTACAAATACCTTTAGCAGCTGCTGACAATACAATTCTCTCTCTGTTTGTTTCGAACTCTCGAATACAAACCTAATGAACAAACTCACTCACGAACTCTTTTTACAATGATATAGAGAGAGTATTTATAATGCTACCTATCAACTAATTACAGAAATATAATCTATACATGACAATGTTCTGCTGTCCAGTTGATAGTTTCCATCAATAGAAAATCATTCCCTTCATAAAATCTTCTTGCTTGTTCTTCAAACAAAGATCCTGTTTTATAGCACTTACCAATTTCTGTAGCATCCATAATGACATCATCAGTAACACAACTGATATGCTTCTGTTCCATTACCACTTCCTTGCTAAAATTAACCTCTGTCACCCCTAGTTCTTCTTTTTATTTCCCTTTTTCTGTTCTTTATCTCCCCCAGTCCCCCCAGTCTGGTGTTGTTGTTGTCTTTGAATCTTTATCTCCCCCTTTTTGACATCAGCAACATTAATTCCAAGAGATTCAGTAACAGAACAAATGAGATTCATCAGAACCGCTTGATTTTCCATAATTGTGACTTGGTTATCTTCAAGTGTTTGAAGTCTTGATTTAATTTCAACTTGAGATTTCTGAATGTCTTGTAGTACTTCAGAATTGACTTCAATGTTGGAAGTGTTTGGAATATCTTCATATTCAAGTCTTGTAGAAGAAGTTGCCAGTGTAGAATGATATTCAAGTAATAATACTTGATTAGAAGTATCAACATCTTCACATTTCTGATCTGAAGCTGCAATATGATCATCTTGTCCTTCACCAATATTCTGTGTACTAACATCTTCAAATCCTGACTCCTCTTTAGAGTGATCAGAGACTGTTGATGTCTCAATTCGAGCTGATATTAGAAGTACATACAGAGGAATATTCGGATCATTAGGAATTTCATCTGGTACATATGTATCAAGAGATTGTTTTATCCTGGCACCTCTTCTGTTAATGATTCCTGCAAGCCTCTCTTTTTGCTGTTGAGCTCTAACTTCTGGCTTTGCATTATGATGTGCTAGGTCATTCTTCTGATACATCTTGATAAATGAATAAGTACCAGCATCCATACCAATATTGTCAGACCAAGATTCAGGAAAAACTTGATCCCAGAAATCAAACGATGGTTTCCTAATTTTCTCTCCCTCACTATGGAGTTGATCATCCATACCCTCATTCTCACTTTGACTATCTAAAGTCAACACTCTTTCTACCTCACCTTTTTTCTGGTCAGGAGCCAGCTGCTCTAATTGTGGATTAATATCCATCTTTTCAAGTGTATCACTCAAATTTGGATAAGTGCTCTCATGACCTACAGAAAAATAGAGGTTATACGAAGTTTTTATACCTGAACTCACATTGAGAGAGGGTTCCTCATTTAGCAAGGGGCTTGAGGTTTTCTCCAAGGAGTGAGCTGCTATAATCTCTGAACCCTTACAATCATTTCTTTCCTTCCAGAGACTACAGGCTCTAGTATACCACTTTCAGGTTCTCTACTAGACTCTGATGTCTTCAGTAACACTTCATTAGACACCATAGTTAGTATTTCACCATCTTTAAGTGTTGTTTACTGAGACTCACCCTCAAAGTGGATAGACTCTGACTGAATAATATTTGTTTGATCTTCAAGAAAATCAGTCAAAGTTGTTCCTCCCATATCATAGGGTTTCTCACTTGCAATTTCAATCATCACAGAAGACCTTTCAACATCAGCTATCACAGCTCCTGAGTCATCCAACCTCTGACTAGATGGTTCTTGTGTTGCAGTGACTGTGATCTGATCTTTCCTACTATCCACCACTGGTGCAACAGTATCTTTTGTTGATTGCTTTTCACTATCTACTTCCTCCATTTGTTCACCTTGAGCTGAAGCATCTTCAATAATGACATTCTTGTCAAATAAATATGCATGTAGTGATTGAAGTGCAACATGCTTCGAGAGTCCAAATTTTTAACTAATTGTCTTCTGACAGATACATAGAAATACATCTTCATTAGGTCAAGTCTTTGATGTAGAAGTCCATATTCATCTGGAAATAAAAATTTTGGTACTCTTTCAACCAGAAAATCTAGAACAGGCCTTGAAAACTTCACTTTAAGAGAAATTAGTCCCATAGCCAGTCTGTATGATAATGTAGTTTCCCATGAAGAATCAATATCCAGATCTCTATAGTCATTTGCTGACTTGATTGTAGCTTCATTTGTAGAAACCTGCATGATATTAGTTGGACTAGACTCTGTGTGTGTAGGTGACAATTAAATCTTTCTCCTTGTTCTCCTGGTATAGTGAGCAAAAGATTTATCCTGAGAAGACTCAAGAGGTGTAGACACAGAATTGATCTTGGGATGAGATCCTTTTTCAATAGACACAGTCTTTTGAGAGACAATATCCAGTAACTGTTTTCCCTTGTTAAGAACTACAGCCTTTTGGGAGACTGCAGCCTGGCTGTGACTAGGTGCTTCATCTCTTTGTCCTAGCTTAGAAAGTTGAATTGCAGCCTTCAATTCTTCTCTCTCATCAAGAAATATATGATCATCATCTTCACTAGAACTACTACTACTTGACACAACAAATCTTCTCTTCCTTACAACTAATGTCTTTTGAGAAACACCAGAGGTTGGTTTCTTTGAAACAATAGGCTGTGAATTAAAACTATGTTCTTGAATTGTTTCAGAGACTATAATGTTTTGGGCTACTTGGGTAGACACAGGTGGGTTCTCCTTCAATTGAGATTCCTGAGCCATTTCACCACAAAAGAAAGAAGAATTGTAGAGGGTAGGAAGATGAGTTTTAAGAATTACCTGAACATGATGTGGATAATGAACTGCAGGTATTTCATCTAGATTCTTTTCATTTTCCTTCTTCATAATGTCAGAGAAAATTCTCTTTTGCTGTTCATAAGAAGAAACACAATGTTCCCTACCAAATCTAGTTTCAACATCAGGAATAAAATGGTTAATAAACATTTGCATAAATCTATGATAATAAACCATTTTCCTGTTTTGATATCTTGACCCAAGTTTAATACTCATATGACTTAATATAATATGACCAATGTTAATTACTCTTTCATAAAGCAAACAATGAGCAATATGTGATGTAACAGAAGTAATTTGCTGAAAAGAACTACATTTACCAGTAAAACATTTAGCAATTTGATCAAAGAAGAAAGACCATTCCTTTCTAAGAAAAGACCTATTCAACTGGCTCATGTTATCTAGAGGTCCATTATAACCTAATTCAGACAACATAGTTCTTACATTATCATCAGATGGTTCACTTGCATAATTACCAGTAACAGGTAAGCTAAGTACTGAATTAACAACAGGTTCAGTAATATCAAATGAATCTTGTCCTAAGTGTAGAACAATCTTACCTGATTGACTCTGAGTAGAATCAATTACCTCAGCATTCTCCCAAGCTTGTGAAACAGCTGCTTGATTAATCTTTGGAGATGCTATCAATGCATAACTTAATGGTCCATACGCCAGAAAGTCCATGATTGGATGAAAATCAGTTAATACTCCTTCCTTGTTGGTGATAGCTGCTACATGATTGTTCGTCATAAAATCAAAGTCACCAAACTTGAAAGCCACTGATTTAGGTAATCTTCTTTGAGCTACCATTTTTGATCTGAAAGGAACTTTGAAAAAATTCTTGAAATGAGTTAGTGATTTTGAAAACTCGAGAGTGTTTTTTCTTTAGAGAATGTGAAATTAGAGAAAGCAATTACACAATTAAGATTTCAAAACAAATATATTTCACAAATCTTTCAGACCACTATCCCACGTCGACACGTAGATTGACAGGTGTCAGTCCCTGAAAAATACGGTTACCCACGATTTTTGGAAAATAAAATCCAAAAATGATTTTCATGAAATAAATCAGTGTATAAATAATCAATACTGATCAGCTTCAATTTCCTGTTGTGACCTTCATCAGAATAATCACAAAAAAATAATGTGATTTAAAAATAATAATTTTCAAATCCTGATGGTCACACTTGAAATCCTGATCAAATATCATCCTGATTCCAGAGACTTAAACAAAGTTTCCACATGGCATTTTTCATCTGAAAAAGAAATAAACAATTAATCTGAACAAAATCAATTGGTTAGATATATTCGACATTTCTTGAAAATACAAGAAATACAGTCACACGCAATAATTAACATCTGACTTCATTAAAACTTCCAAGTGACTGTTCAGCTTCTCACGTCTTTCTATAAAAGAAACAGACGCCTCATGCCATTCTTCATAAACCTTTCAATTTCTTTTCATCTAAACAATGCTTCTCAAACCAAAATTCCATTCAAACCCATTCTTTAGATTTTTCACAGTCGATGAACATCATGTTCTTGATCATTTCTTTGAAGAGATGACTTTTCCCATCGAACTAATCATGAGTGAAGTAGTTTCAGATAATATCCAGAGGTTTCTCCTAGAACATCCATCTTTTGGATACAATCTTCCCCTAACCTCCTCAAAACTTGTGGATGAAGAATTTGGCCGAGAGTCTGAGGTTGATCTTGATGGGGATGCTATACATTTAAGTTAGCTGCTCTCATTCAAGTCACCCAGACAAGGAATCCAAGAATAGACGAGGCTGTTCAATCCCCTGATGGATTTCTTGAGATGCTCCTTGTCCTGTACCTCAGAATCTATATCAGTAGACAAGTATAGGATTATCAGTAGAATTTAGACAAAAAGATGTTGTATTTCATTTCCATGTATGTAATGCTTTCAATTAATGAAAATACAATTTCTTATTATCTACTTGTCTTTTGAATATTGAATGATGTATAAATTATCAGTATGCAAATATTAAAACTTGCTAGCATAGACTCAATACATCACAGAATTAGATTACTACACAAAGTAAACGTCAGGATCTGAAACAATTTTCACAATCCTGATACTGACACAATACTGATGACGTCAGCATCCTGATAACAAATTCTAATTCTGATGATTATTGACAAGTATATCATACTGAAATTTATCAAGGCAAAGTGTTATAGCTAAAGTATTTAACAATCAAATATAGATCCTGACAAGAATATCAAGTCTATAAGCTAAAAACAACATACCTTGCTACTTTTGCAGATGTTAAGATCTAGAAATTTAACATTCCTAACTCACTTACTAATCTACTAAATGCAGTCTCATCAAGTGGTTTAGTTAGAATATCTGCAAGCTATTTGTCAGTTGAAACAAAATAAAGTTCCACAGTACCATTCTCAATATATTCTCTAATAAAATGATACCTGACATCAATGTGCTTAGTCCTTGAATGTTGAACTGGATTTTCTGCAATTTTGATAGCACTAGTATTATCACAAAACATAGGAATATTACTAAGTGTCATACCATAATCCATCAACTGATTTCTTATCCAAAGAAGTTGTGCACAACAACTGCCTGCTGCTATATACTCAGCTTCTACAGTTGAGGTTGAAACAGATTGTTGCTTCTTGCTTGCCCAAGAAATCAATCTATTTCCCAAGAATTGACATGTACCTGTAGTGCTTTTCCTGTCTATTTTACACCCTGCATAATCAGAGTCTGAATAGCCAATTAGTAAGAAATCAGATTCTCTAGGATACCACAAACTAAGATTTGGAGTTCCTTTGAGATATCTAAAAATTCTTTTTACTGCAATTAAATGAGATTCCTTAGGATCACTTTGGAATCTAGCACATAAACAGGTAGAAAACATTATATCTGGTCTACTTGTAGTTAAATACAACAATGAGCCTATCATGCCTCTATAACTAGTATTATCCACACTCTTCCCCTTAGGATCAGAGTCTAGTTTAGTGGCTGTTGCCATGGGTGTTTTTGCAACTGCACAGTCTTGAAAGTCAAACCTTCTTAAAAGATCTTTGATATACTTTGACTGATTAATGAAAATACCAGTCTCAGTTTGTTTGACCTGCAAGCCTAAGAAATAATTTAATTCACCCATCATGCTCATTTGATACTTAGACTGCATAAGCTTGCTAAACTTAGCACACAACTTTTCATTAGTAGAACCAAAAATAATATCATCAACATAAACTTGAACTAAAAGCAATTCACCTTTTATCTTTCTAAAGAATAGAGTTTTGTCAATTGTACCTCTTGTGAAGCCATTTTCAAGAAGAAATTTAGACAAAGTCTCATACCATGCTCTTGGTGCCTGCTTTAGTCCATAGAGTGCCTTGTCAAGTTTGTAGACATGATTAGGAAATTTTGAATCAACAAATCCAGGTGGTTGCTCCACATACACTTCCTCATCAAGCTTGCCATTTAGAAATGCACTCTTTACATCCATCTGGTATACCTTGAATTTTGAATGAGCTGCAAATGCAAGAAACATCCTTATTGCTTCCAATCTAGCCACAGGTGCAAAGGTTTCATCATAATCAATGCCTTCTTCCTGAGAATAACCTTTGGCCACCAGTCTAGCTTTGTTTCTTACAATCATACCAGATTCATCTAGCTTGTTTCTGAAAACCCATTTTGCACCAACAATAGATCTATCTTTAGGTCTAGGTACCAGTTTCCAGACTTTGTTTCTCTCAAACTCATTTAACTCTTCCTGCATTGCAATTACCCAATCAGGATCCTGTAAGGCTTCTTCAACCTTCTTAGGTTCATTCTTTGAGAGAAAGCAACTATACAAGCATTCATTTTGAATTGATCTTTTAGTTCGAACACCACTATTTGGATCACCAATTATCAAATCTTCAGTATGATCCTTTGTCCATTTTCTAACAGGTGGTAGATTAACTCTGCTAGTCTCTCCCCCTAAGTTAGTGGTATCTCTTGTAGAAAATTCTCTCTACCTTCAAAAACTCTCCTTTGATCAATAGAATCAGTAGATTCCATATTGCTGCTCGTTACTGATCTTTCCTCAGTAGACTCTGAAGGATCAGTTCCTGATGGAGTAGACTCTGAATAGCTAGTCTGCTCCTGATGATCACTGTGTTCTTCTTGATTCAACAGTAGCATTCCTTTGAGAAGCAATAGAAATTTCCTCTGAAGAACCTTCATCATTACTGGAGAGTATCTCAGAAATCTTCAGATTTTCAAATTCCAATTTGTCATGGCTTTCATCAGTTTGCAGAATTCCAAATTTCTTATCATCAAATGCAACATGAATTGATTCCATAACAATGTGAGTTCTGAGATTATAAACTCTGAAGGCCTTTGATGCTGAATATCCTAGAAATATTGCTTCATCCGATTTGGCTTCAAATTTTCCAAGTTGTTCTGGATGAACTTTTAGGACATAGCATTTGCACCCAAAGATGTGAAAGTATTTCACACTTGGTTTCTTTCCTTTAATCATCTCATAGGGAGTTTTTCCATGACCATTTACCAAGGTACAGTTTTGAGTGAAACATGCAGTGTTAATAGCTTCTGCCCAAAAGTAGGTTGGAAGTTTTGCATCTGCAAGCATGGTTCTTGCTGCCTCTATGAGAGTCCTGTTCTTTCTTTCCACTACACCATTCTGCTGAGGTGTACCAGGTGCAGAAAACTGTTGAGTGATTCCATTGTCTGCACAATACTCCTCCATTGTAGAATTCTTGAATTCAGTACCATTGTCACTCCTAAGTACTTTAACTTTGTACTCGGAGTTATTCTGAATATTCTTTACAAGTTCAATGATTTGCTGAGGAGCTTCATCCTTCTTGTGTAGAAAGAACACCCATGTAAACCTTGTGAAATCATCCACTATCACTAGAGCAAATCTTTTCTTGCTGATAGACATAATGTTTACTGGACCAAACAGATCAAGATGTAGCATGTGAAATGGTTCAGTAATTGAATTTTCAGTCTTGCTCTTGAAAGTGGTTCTTCTTTGCTTTCCAAGCTGACATGCATCACAAAGTCCATCTTGCACATAATTTGCCTGAGGTAGGCCTCTCACCAGATTGTACTTAACAAGTTGATTAAGCTTTTTGAAGTTGAGATGTGAGAGCTTCTTGTACCAATTCCAGCTTTCATCATTTGTTGCTTTACTGTAGAGACATCTAACAATTCCTTTAGATGTATCACTTAAGCTGGCTTCATATATGTTACCATGTCTTTGACCAGTTAGAACAATGTCTCCATTCTGCATATTCAAGATTTTGCATCCTTCTTTGTCAAAGATTGATTTGTAACCTTTATCACCCAATTGACTTATGCTTAAAAGAGTATGTTTCAAGCCTTCAACCAGTGCTACATTTTCTATGATGACATTCCCAAAAACAATTGAGCCATATCCCAGAGTTTCTCCTTTGTTGCCATCTCCAAAGGATATTACTGGGCCAGCTTTCCTCTCAAATTTTGTAAGAAGGGACTTCTTTCCAGTCATATGTCTAGAGCATCCACTATCCAAGATAATTGAATGCTTCTTTCCTGTGCCCTGCAAACAAAAACTAACTAGTTAGAATTTTTTAGGACCCAACTTTGATTATATCCTTTCATACTAGATTTAGAAACAACAGGCTTTGAAGATTTTGCTTTGACTTTACCTGTAGTAGAGTCAACCTTAGACTCTGATTTCACAAACTGTTTGTGACTAGGAGTTTCAGATTTCAGAGAATAATAGTCATAATACAGTTCATGATATTCTCTACACATATAAATGGAATGAAGTAAACTACCACAATGATAACAAGCTTTTTGTGGTTGGTATTGAATTTTCTGAGTCTTGGGGAATCTGGACTCAGTTTTCCAAGAAGGTTTTTGATTGCAGTCTAGGGCCAAATGATTATTATTTCCACACTTATAGCATTTTTTCCTAGGTACATCAGGTACATTCTTGTAATTATTCTCTTTGTTAATACCTTCTTTTCCATTCCTATTTCTTTTGATTTTGCTAGACTCTAAAAGACCATCTAGTCTCTGTTTCAATTGAGACTTAGACAGAAACCCTATGTTTACATTCTTAGGTTTCTCTAACACTTTCTCATCTGAATTACTATTGTTAATCCTTTTGTGTACAATAGGAGTACCTTTTGAATCAACAAATTTAACATGATTAGGTTCAGAAACAATTTTCTTACCTTCAGATTTAGATGTGCTAGCTTCTATTTTACTATCACCATTTGCAATAGCTACTTTTTCCTCTTGTCTAGCTTTATCAAAACCTAAACCATTAACCTTACCACGAATTCCACTTTCAAAGATTTCTATAGTCTTTTTCCCAGAATTGTTAATGGTCTTAATCACATCTCTTTCTTCCTCTATTTCTTTTCTGACATAGTCATAAGCCTCAAGAATAACACTGTAATCATGCTTAGCTTTATCAGAACTTAACTTGTATTCTTCCATTTGAATTAACTCAGATTCAAGAAAATTATTTCTATCAACTAATTTATCATTCTTAACCTTAAGTTCATCTCTTTCACTAGTAAGAATTCTAAAATTAGTCATAAGATTCTTAAACTCAGCATGGATAGTTCTAATTTCATCAGAATTTAAGCTATCAAATGAATCAAGAGAGTGAAGTGATACCTTAACAGAGGATAGAGAAGTTTTCTTTGGAGATCCAGGTTTGTCTGAAACATTTGCCATCGGTGCAATGTTGTCATAATCCAATTCATCTTCATAATCACTGGAATCAGCCCAATCCTTCTGTGTGACCATAAGTGCATTACCCTTTCCTGAATTCCTAGGCTTCTTACACTCACTAGCAAAGTGTCCAAGCTCGCTGTAGTTAAAGCACTTGATCTTGGCCTTATCAAGCTTGACAATTGTACTTTTGCCTTTGTCAATCTTCTTCTCCTCCTTCTTTTGAAAAGGTCCTTTGCTAAATCTTCTCCTGTTGAATCTTCCTTTCTTGAAAGCTTTAGCAAACATAGCAAAGAGTTCCTGCATCTCAGATTCAGAATCATTGTTGTCAGAGTCCATATCAGTAGTCTCTGACTCAGAACTTTCTTTGCTTTTCTTCTTCCTTGAGTTCTTTACAGCAGGCTCTTCATGTTGTTCCTCTGGAAGCTTCTTTGATTCAGATTGAGCAATAATTGCAACAGTCTTCATCTTTCCTTCACTCCTGCTCTTCTTCTGCTGCTTGTCAAGTTCATAACTCTTAGTTTTCCATATACTGCCTCTAATGAAATCTCATCAAGATCATTAGCTTCCTCAATCGCAGATATCTTTTCATTGTAGAAATCAGGCAAAGCTTTCATGAACTTTGTATTCATATCCTCCAAGTCATAATATTTACCATGCATGGCCATCTCATTGATGAGTTTTGTAAACCTATCAAAGGTATCAGTAACTGACTCCCCAGACTTGGATTCAAAGTACTCATACTGTTGTATAAGTAGTGTCCTCATATTCTTCCTGACAGGCTTAGTTCCTTCACAGTGAACCTTAAGATTGTCCCATAGCAGTTTTACAAGAGAGAACATAGTTAGTGAGAACAAAATCAAGACTGTTGAATAATATGTTTCTCACTTTAGCATCTTTAAGAACATTCTCCTTGTCCTTATCCGACCACTCAGATTTAGGCTTCTCTGCTGTATGTTCTGGAACAACCACACCATCAATAGTTGCTTGTCCAACGACCTTTGTTGGAACAAAAGGTCCATCTCTGATTCTGTCAAGATAATCAGGATCTGTTGCTTCCAGATGATGCAACATCTTTACTTCCCATAGAGTATATTCGTTTCTCTTGAGCATAGGAATCTTAGTATTCCCGTCCTTGTAACCAGACATGATTGCAGATCTTTATGATTATTCGAAATCAACCTGCTCTGATACCAATTGTTAACTCGAATAACTTGTAGAAGGGGAGGGGTTGAATACAAGTTATATAATCGTGTCTGATTTTTGCTTGGTTATATGAACAAGAATAAACGAATGAATCAAACTCTGTTTGTATTAATAAGATCAAATACAAACTCTACCAAAGGTGTACAAATACATTTAGCAGCTGCTGACAATACAAATCTCTCTCTGTTTGTTTCTAACTCTCGAATACAAACCTAATGAACAAACTCACTCACGAACTCTTTTTACAATGATATAGAGAGTATTTATAATGCTACCTATCAACTAATTACAGAAATATAATCTATACATGACAATGTTCTGCTGTCCAGTTGATAGTTTCCATCAATAGAAAATCCTTCCCTTCATAAAATCTTCTTGCTTGTTCTTCAAACAAAGATCCTGTTTTATAGCACTTACCAGTTTCTGTAGTATCCATAATGACATCATCAGTAACACAGCTGATATCAGGATTACACACTGCATCAGTATCTGACCATCCCATCAGTACTCGACTTGCTCTATCAGGATTCGATCTCAGTTCCTGATACATAGTCCTCGATGCACTGTTCCTGACTTAATTCTACAGATTACTGTTTATTACATATATCCCATATACAAAGTGCTAAATCCTTTATAAATCAGGATATACAAGAAGTATAAATAAAATTCTATTCTTAACATCACAACTCATGAATTATTCCTAACATTATACCGCAGAACCAGGCAACTTTACTAATTCGTACTCCATCTTTCGGAGTATTTATATTTTTAAATATGCTGATTAAGTTTTCGATATACAAAAATCAAATATTCATTTTAGTGGTTTATATCAGATTTTATTCATGCAATCTACATACATATATATTATTTTACGAGGTGTTGAAATTATTATACGAGGTGTTGAAATTATTGTACGAGGTGTTGATATTATTATACGAGGTGTTGAAATTATTATATGAGGTGTTGAAACATAGGAATATTACTAAGTGTCATACCATAATAAATCAACTGATTTCTTATCCAAAGAAGTTGTGCACAACAACTGCCTGCTGCTATATACTCAGCTTCTGCAGTTGAGGTTGAAACAGATTGTTGCTTCTTGCTTGCCCAAGAAATCAATCTATTTCCCAAGAATTGACATGTACCTGTAGTGCTTTTCCTGTCTATTTTACACCCTGCATAATCAGAGTCTGAATAGCCAATTAGTAAGAAATTAAATTCTCTAGGATACCACAAACTAAGATTTGGAGTTCCTTTGAGATATCTAAAAATTCTTTTTACTGCAATTAAATGAGATTCCTTAGGATCACTTTGGAATCTAGCACATAAACAGGTAGAAAACATTATATCTGGTCTACTAGCAGTTAAATACAACAATGAGCCTATCATGCCTCTATAACTAGTATTATCCACACTCTTCCCCTTAGGATCAGAGTCTAGTTTAGTGGCTATTGCCATGGGTGTTTTTGCAACTGCACAGTCTTGAAAGTCAAACCTTCTTAAAAGATCTTTGATATACTTTGACTGATTAATGAAAATACCAGTCTCAGTTTGTTTGACCTGCAAGCCTAAGAAATAATTTAATTCACCCATCATGCTCATTTGATACTTAGACTGCATAAGCTTGCTAAACTTAGCACACAACTTTTCATTAGTAGAACTAAAAATAATATCATCAACATAAACTTGAACTAAAAGCAATTCACCTTTTATCTTTCTAAAGAATAGAGTTTTGTCAATTGTACCTCTTGTGAAGCCATTTTCAAGAAGAAATTTAGACAAAGTCTCATACCATGCTCTTGGTGCCTGCTTTAGTCCATAGAGTGCCTTGTCAAGTTTGTAGACATGATTAGGAAATTTTGAATCAACAAATCCAGGTGGTTGCTCCACATACACTTCCTCATCAAGCTTGCCATTTAGAAATGCACTCTTTACATCCATCTGGTATACCTTGAATTTTGAATGAGCTGCAAATGCAAGAAACATCCTTATTGCTTCCAATCTAGCCACAGGTGCAAAGGTTTCATCATAATCAATGCCTTCTTCCTGAGAATAAACTTTGGCCACCAGTCTAGCTTTGTTTCTTACAATCATACCAGATTCATCTAGCTTGTTTCTGAAAACCCATTTTGCACCAACAATAGATCTATCTTTAGGTCTTGGTACCAGTTTCCAGACTTTGTTTCTCTCAAACTCATTTAACTCTTCCTGCATTGCAATTACCCAATCAGGATCCTGTAAGGCTTCTTCAACCTTCTTAGGTTCATTCTTTGAGAGAAAGCAACTATACAAGCATTCATTTTGAATTGATCTTTTAGTTCGAACACCACTATTTGGATCACCAATTATCAAATCTTCAGTATGGTCCTTTGTCCATTTTCTAACAGGTGGTAGATTAACTATGCTAGTCTCTCCCCCTAAGTTAGAGGTATCTCTTGTAGAAAATTCTCTCTACCTTCAAAAACTCTCCTTTGATCAATAGAATCAGTAGATTCCATATTGCTGCTCGTTACTGATCTTTCCTCAGTAGACTCTGAAGGATCAGTTCCTGATGGAGTAGACTCTGAATAGCTAGTCTGCTCCTGATGATCACTGTGTTCTTCTTGATTCAACAGTAGCATTCCTTTGAGAAGCAATAGAAATTTCCTCTGAAGAACCTTCATCATTACTGGAGAGTATCTCAGAAATCTTCAGATTTTCAAATTCCAATTTGTCATGGCTTTCATCAGTTTGCAGAATTCCAAATTTCTTATCATCAAATGCAACATGAATTGATTCCATAACAATGTGAGTTCTGAGATTATAAACTCTGAAGGCCTTTGATGCTGAATATCCTAGAAAGATTGCTTCATCCGATTTGGCTTCAAATTTTCCAAGTTGTTCTGGATGAACTTTTAGGACATAGCATTTGCACCCAAAGATGTGAAAGTATTTCACACTTGGTTTCTTTCCTTTAATCATCTCATAGGGAGTTTTTCCATGACCATTTACCAAGGTACAGTTTTGAGTGAAACATGCAGTGTTAATAGCTTCTGCCCAAAAGTAGGTTGGAAGTTTTGCATCTTCAAGCATGGTTCTTGCTGCCTCTATGAGAGTCCTGTTCTTTCTTTCCACTACACCATTCTGCTGAGGTGTACCAGGTGCAGAAAACTGTTGAGTGATTCCATTGTCTGCACAATACTCCTCCATTGTAGAATTCTTGAATTCAGTACCATTGTCACTCCTAAGTACTTTAACTTTGTACTCAGAGTTATTCTGAATATTCTTTACAAGTTCAATGATTTGCTGAGGAGCTTCATCCTTCTTGTGTAGAAAGAACACCCATGTAAACCTTGTGAAATCATCCACTATCACTAGAGCAAATCTTTTCTTGCTGATAGACATAATGTTTACTGGACCAAACAGATCAAGATGTAGCATGTGAAATGGTTCAGTAATTGAATTTTCAGTCTTGCTCTTGAAAGTGGTTCTTCTTTGCTTTCCAAGCTGACATGCATCACAAAGTCCATCTTGCACATAATTTGCCTGAGGTAGGCCTCTCACCAGATTGTACTTAACAAGTTGATTAAGCTTTTTGAAGTTGAGATGTGAGAGCTTCTTGTACCAATTCCAGCTTTCATCATTTGTTGCTTTACTGTAGAGACATCTAACAATTCCTTTAGATGTATCACTTAAGCTGGCTTCATATATGTTACCATGTCTTTGACCAGTTAGAACAATGTCTCCATTCTGCATATTCAAGATTTTGCATCCTTCTTTGTCAAAAATTGATTTGTAACCTTTATCACCCAGTTGACTTATGCTTAAAAGAGTATGTTTCAAGCCTTCAACCAGTGCTACATTTTCTATGATGACATTCCCAAAAACAATTGAGCCATATCCCAGAGTTTCTCCTTTGTTGCCATCTCCAAAGGATATTACTGGGCCAGCTTTCCTCTCAAATTTTGTAAGCAGTGACTTCTTTCCAGTCATATGTCTAGAGCATCCACTGTCCAAGATAATTGAATGCTTTTTTCCTGTGCCCTGCAAACAAAAAGTAACTAGTTAGAATTTTTTAGGACCCAACTTTGATTAGATCCTTTCATACTAGATTTAGAAACAACAGGCTTTGAAGATTTTGCTTTGACTTTACCTGTAGTAGAGTCAACCTTAGACTCTGATTTCACAAACTGTTTGTGACTAGGAGTTTCAGATTTCAGAGAATAATAGTCATAATACAGTTCATGATATTCTCTACACATATAAATGGAATGAAGTAAACTACCACAATGATAACAAGCTTTTTGTGGTTGGTATTGAATTTTCTGAGTCTTGGGGAATCTGGACTCAGTTTTCCAAGAAGGTTTTTGATTGCAGTCTAGGGCCAAATGATTATTATTTCCACACTTATAGCATTTTTTCCTAGGTGCATCAGGTACATTCTTGTAATTATTCTCTTTGTTAATACCTTCTTTTCCATTCCTATTTCTTTTGATCTTGCTAGACTCTGAAAGACCATCTAGTCTCTGTTTCAATTGAGACTTAGACAGAAACCCTATGTTTACATTCTTAGGTTTCTCTAACACTTTCTCATCTGAATTACTATTGTTAATCCTTTTGTGTACAACAGGAGTACCTTTTGAATCAACAAATTTAACATGATTAGGTTCAGAAACAATTTTCTTACCTTCAGATTTAGATGTGCTAGCTTCTATTTTACTATCACCATTTGCAATAGCTACTTTTTCCTCTTGTCTAGCTTTATCAAAACCTAAACCATTAACCTTACCACGAATTCCACTTTCAAAGATTTCTATAGTCTTTTTCCCAGAATTGTTAATGGTCTTAATCACATTTCTTTCTTCCTCTAGTTCTTTTCTGACGTAGTCATAAGCCTCAAGAATAACACTGTAATCATGCTTAGCTTTATCAGAACTTAACTTGTATTCTTCCATTTGAATTAACTCAGATTCAAGAAAATTATTTCTATCAACTAATTTATCATTCTTAACCTTAAGTTCATCTCTTTCACTAGTAAGAATTCTAAAATTAGTCATAAGATTCTTAAACTCAGCATGGATAGTTCTAATTTCATCAGAATTTAAGCTATCAAATGAATCAAGAGAGTGAAGTGATACCTTAACAGAGGATGGAGAAGTTTTCTTTGGAGATCCAGGTTTGTCTGAAACATTTGCCATCAGTGCAATGTTGTCATAATCCAATTCATCTTCAGAATCACTGGAATCAGCCCAATCCTTCTGTGTGACCATAAGTGCATTACCCTTTCCTGAATTCCTAGGCTTCTTACACTCACTAGCAAAGTGTCCAAGCTCGCTGTAGTTAAAGCACTTGATCTTGGCCTTATTAAGCTTGACAATTGTACTTTTGCCTTTGTCACTCTTCTTCTCCTCCTTCTTTGGAAAAGGTCCTTTGCTAAATATTCTCCTGTTGAATCTTCCTTTCTTGAAAGCTTTAGCAAACATAGCAAAGAGTTCCTGCATCTCAGATTCAGAATCATTGTTGTCAGAGTCCATATCAGTAGTTTCTGACTCAGAACTTTCTTTGCTTTTCTTCTTCCTTGAGTTCTTTACAGCAGGCTCTTCATGCTGTTCCTCTGGAAGCTTCTTTGATTCAGATTGAGCAGTAAGTGCAACAGTCTTCATCTTTCCTTCACTCCTGCTCTTCTTCTGCTGCTTGTCAAGTTCATAAGCTCTTAGTTTTCCATATACTGCCTCTAATGAAATCTCATCAAGATCATTAGCTTCCTCAATCGCAGATATCTTTTCATTGTAAAAATCAGGCATAGCTTTCATGAACTTTGTATTCATATCCTCCAAGTCATAATATTTACCATGCATGGCCATCTCATTGATGAGTTTTGTAAACCTATCAAAGGTATCAGTAACTGACTCACCAGACTTGGATTCAAAGTACTCATACTATTGTATAAGTAGTGTCCTCATATTCTTCCTGACAGGCTTAGTTCCTTCACAGTGAACCTTAAGATTGTCTCATATATCCTTAGCAGTTTTACAAGAGAGAACATAGTTAGTGAGAACAGAATCAAGACTGTTGAATAATATGTTTCTCACTTTAGCATCTTTAAGAACATTCTCCTTGTCCTTATCTGACCACTCAGATTTAGGCTTCTCTGCTGTATGTTCTGGAACAACCACACCATCAACAGTTGCTTGTCCAATGACCTTTGTTGGAACAAAAGGTCCATCTCTGATTCTGTCAAGATAATTAGGATCTGTTGCTTCCAGATGATGCAACATCTTTACTTCCCATAGAGTATATTCGTTTCTCTTGAGCATAGGAATCTTAGTATTCCCGTCCTTGTAACCAGACATGATTGCAGATCTTTATGATTATTCGAAATCAACCTGCTCTGATACCAATTGTTAACTCGAATAACTTGTAGAAGGGGAGGGGTTGAATTCAAGTTATATAATCGTGTCTGATTTTTGCTTGGTTATATGAACAAGAATAAACGAATGAATCAAACTCTATTTGTATTAATAAGATCAAATACAAACTCTACCAAAGGTGTACAAATACCTTTAGTAGCTGCTAACAATACAAATCTCTCTCTGTTTGTTTCGAACTCTCGAATACAAACCTAATGAACAAACTCACTCACTAACTCTTTTTACAATGATATAGAGAGTATTTATAATGCTACCTATCAACTAATTACAGAAATATAATCTATACATGACAATGTTCTGCTGTCCAGTTGATAGTTTCCATCAATAAAAAATCCTTCCCTTCATAAAATCTTCTTGCTTGTTCTTCAAACAAAGATCCTGTTTTATAGCACTTACCAGTTTCTGTAGTATCCATAATGACATCATCAGTAACACAACTGATATCAGGATTACACACTACATCAGTATCTGACCATCCCATCAGTACTCGACTTGCTCTATCAGGATTCGATCTCAGTTCCTGATACATAGTCCTCGATGCACTGTTCCTGACTTAATTCTACAGATTACTGTTTATTACATATATCCTATATACAAAGTGCTAAATCCTTTATAAATCAGGATATACAAGAAGTATAAATAAAATTATATTCTTAACATCACAACTCATGAATTATTCCTAACATTATACCGCAGAACCAGGCAACTTTACTAATTCGTACTCCATCGTTTAGAGTATTTATATTTTTAAATATGCTGATTAAGTTTTCGATATACAAAAATCAAATATTCGTTTTAGTGGTTTATATCAGATTTTATTCATGCAATCTACATACATATATATTATTTTACGAGGTGTTGATATTATTATACGAGGTGTTGATATTATTATACGAGGTGTTGAAATTATTATATGAGGTGTTGAAATTTATTTCATTTGTCCATATTGTTGGGACTTTTATTGAAATACTTCGTTCGTATTCGTAGAAGAGATGATAAAGATATATTTAATGATATATATAAAGTAAGTTGTGATTTATTGCTTCAAAAAGCAAAAGTGACCGGAGTAACGCACCGGCCCAAACGGTTAAATATAAAGGGTGAAGAGCCGATAAAGACGGCTCATCCTTCTGAGAAGTTTTATTTGGGTGGTTCGAGACGTCGACCATCCTTTCTATCGATAGAATTGAGAAGTGACAATGGATTGATCATCCATTACTTGAGAAGGCGTTATGAGCAAAAATCCAATCTTTGACATCCTAACGGTTAACCGATGCCTGTGTGGTTCTGTTAACTATAAGGTTGATCTGAGCAGTTGGTAAATTTTATTTATTCAAATCAATTGAGCAGTTTTGAGGAGTATTTTTGAGTTATATAAGGAGTATTTTGAGAAGTTATTGAGATGTATTTATTCTTTCATATGAGTAGTATTTTAAGAAGTTATTGAGATATATTTATTCTTTCATATGAGTAGTATTTTGAGAAGTTATTGAGATGTATTTATTCTTTTATACGAGTAGTATTTTGAGAAGTTATTAGGATATATTTATTCTTTCATATGAGTAGTATTTTGAGAAGTTATTGAGATATATTTATTCTTTCATATGAGTAGTATTTCAAGATTTATAAAAATTTCCGAGTTGATCTCTTTCCAAAAATATATATATTATAGAGTGGTAAAAACCATACTTTGGTCGAGTTGTTGTATTATATGATATCTATATATACTTGCTGGGCATTCTTTGGCTCATACTCGCTATTTAAATATTATAAAACATGAGAAATCAGAGCTGGCTTTAGTACAGCGAATCGTGATTAAAGGAAAGGGAAAATAATTGATTCGGTGGGTTAACCTTATAGCATTTGAGGAGGCTGTAGGCTGGGAAGGTGTTTGTATAATATTTTATTATCTAGTACTTTAGAGTTGTAATAGTATTTCGGAGATTCTGGGAAGTGAAACTTGAGATGTAATATCTTCTGGATTATTGAGTTCTTGTTCTAAGACTATAACCCGTGGAGTAAAAGATGGTGTGTATTATGAATATTATTGTGAGCAGGTGATCGAATATTCCGCAAGAGATGTGACGACCTGGATTCCTGTAGGGGATTTGGGGGTGTTACAGAATCAGCCCTTCTTATTGCATGCACAAAATTCTGCTAGAGGAAGGAGCTAAGCCTACTGATGAACATCAGCGATGACTCAATCCTATTATGAAAAAGGTGGTGAAGAAGGAAATTCTGAAGTGGTTAGATGCAGGTATTATCTATCCTATCTCAGACAGTTCTTGGGTGAGTCCGGTTCAATGTGTGCCAAAGAAGGGAGGCATGACAGTTGTTGCTAATGAGAAGAACAAGCTCATCCCTACTCGGACAGTCACAGGATGGAGAGTTTGCACGGATTATCGGAAGCTCAATAAAGCCACGAGAAAAGACCACTTTCCTCTTCCATTCATTGATTAGATGTTAGACAGGTTGGCGGAACACGAGTATTATTGTTTGTTGGATGGTTATTCGGGCTATAATTAGATTTGCATTGCTCCGTAAGATAAAGAGAAGACCACATTCACATGTCCTTTTGGCACTTTTGCTTTTCGACGAGTTTCTTTCGGACTACGTGGTGCTCCTGCTACTTTTCAAAGGTGCATGATGACTATTTTCTCAGATATAATTGGCACGAATGTGGAGGTTTTTATGGATGACTTCTCAGTTTTTGACGAGTGCTTGCATAATCTTGGGTTGGTATTGAAACGTTGTGTGAAGACTAATTTGGTGCTTAATTGGGAGAAGTGTCACTTTATGGTGCAAGAGGGGATCATTCTTGGGCACAAGGTATCTAGTAAGGGTCTTGAGGTGGATAGAGCCAAGGTGGAGACAATTGAAAATCTTCCTCCACCTATCTCTGTTAAAGGAATTCACAGTTTTCTTGGTCATGCGGGATTCTATCGGTGGTTCATTCGAGACTTCTCGAAAATCTCTAAACCTTTGTGCAACCTGTTGGAGAAGGATGTTCCTTTCAAGTTTGATGATGAGTGTCTTGCGGCTTTTGAGCTTTTGAAGAAGAAGTTGACTACTACACCTGTAATTACTGCACCTAATTGGGAGAATCCGTTCGAGCTTATGTGTGATGCTAGTGACTTTGCTGTTGGAGCTGTCCTTGGGCAAAGAAAGGATAAAATTTTTCATGTGGTTTACTATGCTAGTAAAACCCTCAATGATGCACAGCTTAACTACACCACTACGGAGAAGGAGTTGCTAGCAGTTGTCTACGCTTTTGAGAAATTCAGATCTTATTTGCTTGGTACGAAGGTGATTATGTATACGGATCATGCTGCTATTCGATATCTCATGTCGAAGAAGGATTCAAAGCCTAGATTGATTCGTTGGGTGCTTCTATTGTAAGAGTTTGATGTGGAAATCAAGGATAGGAAAGGCATGGAAAATCAAGTAGCGGATCATCTATCACGTTTGTTGGACCACGGTAAGGATTCACATGGTAATTCTCTTATTAATGAATCTTTTCCAGATGTGCAACTCTTTGGGGGTACAAGGTGAAGAGCCATGGTTTGCAGATTATGTGAACTATCTTGTGAGTAATGTCATCCCTCCGGAATCCTCTTTTGCTCAAAAGAAGAAGTTTCTACATGATGTGAAGTGGTACCGTTGGGACGAACCATTCTTGTTCAAGCTTGGTGTGGATCAGATTTTGAGGAGGTGCATTCCTTATAGTGAGACGGAGGGTATTTTGCATGATTGTCATTCTACCACATATGGAGGCTATTATGGTGGTGATAAAACAGCTCAGAAAGTACTTCAAGCAGGGTTCTATTGGCCTACTCTATTTAAGGATTCTCATCGGTTTGTGATTAGTTGTGATCGATGCCAAAGGGTTGGTAATATCTCTAGGAGGAACGAGATGCCTCTTAACACTATCCTTGAAGTTGAGATCTTTGATGTGTGGGGAATTGATTTCATGGGTCCGTTTGTTTCATCTTGTAATAATCAGTACATCTTGCTAGCTGTGGATTACGTATCTAAATGGGTCGAGGTTAAGGCATTGTCGACCAATGAAGCTAAGGTGGTACTGAATTTTCTTCACAAGCAAATTTTCACGCGTTTTGGACTCCACGAGCTATAATCAGTGATGAGGGGACACACTTCTGTAATCGTCCGTTTACTGCTATGATGGCGAAGTATAATGTGACGCATCGTGTTGCCACTGCTTATCATCCCCAAACTAATGGTCAAGCGGAGGTTTCGAATCGTGAAGTCAAGAGAATTCTCGAGAAAGTAGTGAATCCATCAAGGAAGGATTGGTCGTTGAAGTTAGACAAAGCGGTTTGGGCGTACAGAACTGCTTACAAGACACCCCTAGGTATGTCTCCTTACCAGTTGGTATTTGGTAAGGCTTGTCATTTGTCGGCCGAGCTAGAGCACAAGGCCTATTGGGCGTTGAAGAAATTAAATTTGGATATTTCGGTTGCGGGTGAGAAACGTCTACTTCAGTTAAATGGGCTTGAGGAATTTCGTGAACAGGCTTATGAGAACGCGAAAATGTACAAGGAGAAGGTTAAGAGGTGGCATGATAAGAAGTTGGTGCATAAGTCATTTGTGTCGGGTCAACAGGTGTTGCTTTATAATTCTCGCCTTAAACTTTTTCCGGGAAAGCTCAAGTCAAAGTGGTCAGGTCCGTTTACAGTCAAGTCAGTATTTCCTAATGGAGCAGTGGAGATATTAGGGGTTCTATTGATGATTCGTTCAAGGTGAATGAACATAGACTCAAGCCTTATTTTGGTGGTACGGTAAACCGTGAGAAGGTTGCCGCTGTTTTATTTCGTTCGTGAATTATCGGAAGAATGTCAAGCTAATGACATTAAACGAGCGCTTTTTGGGAGGCAACCCAAAATTTGATTGTACACTTCAGTAGGATTATTATTACTTTTCTTTCAAAAAAAAAATTCACAAAATTTTTCAACAGTCGATAGAATATAGTCCAGGCCGCAGCGCTAGTTTGAAGGATGCAGCGCCGATCACCCTCTGGCCAGGTACAATTTTTGGCGAGTGTGATGTTATAAAAAAAAATACACACAAAAATGAAACAGCTGTTGAAAGGAGATGTGCAAGGCTGTGGCGCAGTCTTCAATTGTTCAGGGCGCGTGTATCTACTCTCCAGGTGATTTTCTTTTGGCCACGATTATTGTATTTAAAAAAAAAATAGAATCAACAGAAATTGTTAAGGCCGCGGCGCTTGTTTTTGAAGCTGCAACGCGAGTTGCTGTCTGTTCCAGTGCTATCTTATACGAATAATTGTGTTCTTAAAACACAAAAATTTCATACCTCTCTTCTTATTATTATAACCCCAATCCCTAACCCCTAATTTTAACCCAATATTAATTGCAACCCTCTCCAAAATTCATCTCCTATTCTAAATCTTTACCATAAATCCTTACATATTACCCTCTATATATAGACCTATACACACAAATTTACAAACCCAATCCCTAAATTAAAATCTCTAAACCTCTACTCCAATTTCAAGTTCAAGAAGGATTCAAGTTTAGGGGCTTTTTCATTGCAAGTTCACCTCTCCGATTCGTATTGGGTAATATTTTTATTTATTCTTGTTCTTATTTTCGAATTTGTGGCTTGCAAAAATTAGGGATTTTGTGCTTGATTGTTATTTTGGGATAATTTTGGTGTGAAGTATTGTTGGGTAATTGGTGTTCTTGATTGAGTTGGAAATTGTTTGTAATGGCTCCGAAACGTCGGAGAGGTAGTTCTAGTACCCATCCATCTTTGGATGAGGAAGCTATTGTTAAGAGGTTTGTGAATGAGGAGGCGCAGAATGAGTATAATAAATTGATGGAAAGGTCGGTTGCTAAAGAACGAGGTTTTGTGCTAGAAAATTATGTAGAGTTGGTTGCTATGATTAAAGAACTTGGTTGGGAAGGGTTGTGTGAGCCATCTTCTTCGGTTCCCTTGGGTGTTGTGCGGGAATTCTATGCAAACGCAAAGGCGAATCAGAATGGTTTTTGTGTAGTTCGTGGTTTGAAGGTGGATTATAGGCCAGCTGCTCTCCGTTCGATTTTTGGTCAGTCTTCTAAGCCAAGGGGGGTGGAAGATTGGGCTAGGAAGACGCGAGATGAGGTGGATTTGGATGCTATTATAGCGGAGATATGTTTACCAGGTACGGTTTGGAAGTTAAATGCGGGGTCTACTGAGAAGGTTAATTTTCCTGCTAAAGCTTTGAATAAGTTTGCACGGGCGTGGAACTTGTCTATTTGTTCTAATATTATGCCTTCTACACATCCGAATGATGTGCCTGTGGAGATAGCCATTATTTTGTATGGCATTTTAAAGGGTAAGTATATTGATGTTGGGTATATAGTGCATCAGAACATTCTTCGCTTCTTGCGTGGTAGTACTCAATCACCGATTCCGTATGCTTCTATATATAGTTGCCGGAGCGTGTATGGTTGCAAATGTTCGGTGGGATGATAATGAACAGCTACAGTCGCAGCCTAATCCTATTAATGATGTTACTATTGATAAGATGAGGGAATGGCAGGGTGGCATTCCACATCCTAGGGGGCTAGGTTACATTATGGATGGAGAAGGTGCTGGTGGTCAGGGAGCTGGTGCTCCGCCACATGTTCCTAGGGCACCGAGGGGAGAGGATGATGCAGGCTCGAGAGCTTCTCATGATAGGCGGATGATGAGGCGTATGGATGCTTTGTATGAGAGTCATAGCCGTTTTTTCCAGAGGTTGACACAGACTTTGGATAGTGCTTTCGCAATGAGTGGTGTTCATGTGGATTGGCCAGTTTTTGGTTCGGACACTATGTATCCGCCTCCTGATTCACCCGAGGAGGGTGATGATCCTGATGAGTAGGTATGTTTTCTACTATCCCTTGTATTTACTTTCATTCAATGAGGGCATTGAATATTTTAAGTTTGGGGGTGATTTGGGGGATTAGTAGTTGTACTTGATGTTGTATTATGTGTTCATATAGGATATCGTGTTGGCATGTTTAGTGTAATTAATGCATGTTCGTTCGTATTATTTATGTTGTTTCATGTAGGACATTCTGTTATTTTATTTTCGTATACCATGTGAGTTCATGTTAGTTGCATTTTCATGGCATGCATAATTCATAATCCCTTAGGACGAGCTGATTCTGATTGATAGGTAGATGTTTAATTGAGTGTGATGATGATGAGTAGATGGCTGATTTATAGTTCCTAGGAATTGACTTGCATGTTACGGGAACAAAATTTTTACACAACTCATTGTTTGCTTTTGGGCTAGGTTGAGGTTATGCTTGTTTGGAGTTTTGAGATTTAATCACTTGATTATATTTAGAATTTTCGTTATTCCCTTGATGGCGTAGGAGCACTAAAGTCTAAGTTTGGGGGAAATCAGGGATTTGCTAGTTGTTTATATTTGTTGAATAATGGCTAGGTGTCAATTGGCTAGTAGCCAGCTCATATTTATATGAGTAGTCTAGGGTTGGAAATGAGAAAGGCTCATTCCAGATTGCATGGAAAAAAAATTCAGAAAAAAAAAGAAAAAGAAGAAAAAAAAGAGTCAATAGTTTAATTGTTAAATGCAGAATTAAACAGAGTGAGCTCTTTAATACTCGAGTAATTAAGTCTGAGGGGACTTAGTCCTAGTAACCTAAAGCCCTTGTGGTTTGGGATTGCTGACCTAATGTAACGCCCCGAATTTTCCCAATACTGAAAATATACTTTTTATAATAAATTAAACTTTGATACATGGGAATTTTAGAAAATTTCGACATGAAGTATTTGTAAATCGGACTATCCACCTGTATTACAACCCAAACCAAAATTCCAATCAACTTACAAATAAAACTTAATACTCCAACGATTCCTCACCGAGGATCGCTTCCAGGTTATGGTATGAAACAAGAATCTATACTACAATAATTATTACAACTTCTATCTCAAAGTCAAATTTCAAACCTTTATACCTTCTAAACCATAACTCAAGCCAATTTAGCATATGCTCGCTGGCTCTGTATCTAGCTTCTAAAGAATGCCTCATCGCTCCCATATGACTTATAATGCGCAGGTATCCAACTCTTTAACCCTAACTGAAAGGGAAGGTAAAACAAGCAAGAGTGAGCCAAAGAACGCTCAGCAAGTATATATAGTGATAGCAATATCAACAACAATAATAAGTTCTGAAAATCAGGTAGAATTATCATATGCTTTGAAAAGTATCAACTAAATCAAATATCTTTATTATCACGAAGGACCAACATTACTTCACTGGAATGGGGTGTATCACAATAAGAACCGATAAAAGTTCTGACAAGGAATAATAATCAACAATTTAAATGCTCAAAAGCTACAGGGATATGCCATTTATTTAAATCAGGAAATGGAATAGAATTGGACTATTATGCATTTTATAAAAAAAACATCAATAAGGTTAGGCTGCTGATCTGTCACGCACTAACCCCGGACAAACGCACACAGCAATGTCCTTAATTGGATCCATGGCACACATTGGCCTTAATTATTTCTGACCTTCACGGTCCACATTTTAAAAAAAACAACAGTCCAATCCTATAACTGACTACCAGGTGTCGGAACAATCGACCACCTCAATCCGCCAAACACCCTGGAAACTCACGTTCCAGGTCAACAACTCAAATCTCAAAAAGAAGTGAGGTCTAACAATTTCTGACCTAGATATCGACAAGTTCGATATATAAGGGTATTGGTTCAGATTATATTACCAAAAAGAATTAACAAGCTCAATTTTTATGATTTGGGACAAGATACACAGATATTCATACTTATCAAAATTTAAATGGAGAATAATTTCAACAACAGGTCTGACTGATATAAAGTTCAAGTTATGATAAGCATGGTTCACTTGAAAGATAAGTGAAATGGTTTACTTGCAAAAATAATTACCGGATGATCAATGTCAAATTAGTATGAAGAACACATTCCTTGAAAGAATATTTATTGAGGGAAAATCATAAATCTTATTCAGGAATTATATTAAAAGATTTTTCTAAAGTCTTAAATCTTGGATTTCCTCTGTTTTAAAAAAAATATCATTTCATTACTTTTAAAGAAGATAAAGTAGTACCCGACTGGGAAATCCGGTAAAATACCACGAAATAGAATATTAATAAAACTGAGGAATATTTGTATAAAATAATCTCAAAAGAGTCAACACCTGAACGATAGGTGGAGAGAATCAACAATGGTAAGATAGTTTGAAAATAACTTTGAATACTAGTTGAGAGAAAATACCACTTGTAACAAAAGTAAGGGGTATAGACCCTAGCGAAATGATTTGGAAGAAAACTTCACAATTAATAAGGACAGATTCATATCGTCCAATAAATATGAAAAGTATAATACTTGCGAGAAAGGATTCGAAAGGACATATAAATACAACATAAGGGTTCACATCACTTGAACGATAAGTGAAGGATAATAAACTTGCCTCGATATACAACTTTCCCGATTCCAACATCTCGACTAGTTATTCAACTTTGCGTCCGACTCTATTTTTCTACACGTTGGCCCTTTATTTGGCTCTAATTCCATCTTTCCTGAGCACTGGCTCTTCACTTCGTACCTATAGAAAGATAGAGTACTACTTCAGTACAACCAACTAAAATCTTATTGTTTAGTCTAGTCTACCCATACGTCCCCTAGCTCGAGTAACCACAATAACACCTATAGAACACTTACTCACAATAGCATAATGAAATCCGATAAACCATATAAGCATTTAGCTCATAATATCACATAACAATCATGACTCACGGTGTACATATAAAATACAGGAAATTATCTTTTCCAAAATAACCTTTAGAACAATTTATATTTCTGAAGTGAATTTGACAGCATCTCATTTGGCACATATACTCGTTAATAACTTTAACAATCCACTTACTGATCAATTTCATTCTCGAACAATACTTCACAGCTTCACAATTTCAACCAAGGAGTAACTACTAATTCCCTCCCTTTTGTTTCAAAATTCCAACACACAAATGTGTATATTTATCCATAAAATCACTTTTAGCTTGTATACTATACAGATACTCAAACACAGCTTTGTGAACACATACACATTACCATGATCTCCCATTCACAGTCACAAAATTACACCACTGGTCCTCACTCCTCCTTTCTTTAGTTTTGCAATACCACACTATTGAACACACACATAAATACTACATAACACACTCACATACAAACGATGCACCCCACCCTTATGTTTCTTCCACCATCTCCCCTTGTTTCTGATCCTCCTACTTCCCTCGAGCTTCCAATACATTAACACCATTTCACACCCATGAAGCGAAAACAGTCCTCGGTTTTTGACCAAGACCCTCACCCCCCTGCTCGCTGACCCAAACAACTACTACACCCATACACCAGCTCCCCACACACCGCACACACCTGTGTACCACTGCACACAGTCACGCCCTTACCATTTCCATACATACATTCTGCTGCCTCGGACAGAATCATAAGGAAGGGCACGAAAACGATTAAAGAGGCCATCATATTCCACCAGGAAATGAATACTAATTCTCAAACATTGCAATGAACTGAAACAACAACTTAAACTCTAAAATGTGGCATTCTAAAATAGCTTTGTGACCATAATATTACACCACGGCAGTTCGAGCATAAGGAAGAAAAGAAACGAGTCAGGGGCTGCTGTGCTCTACCCATAAAACCTCAAATCAACAAGCTAACCCACCCATTAAATCACTTGACTACAGCAAGATGGAGCAGCGATAATCAGTACGGAATCCAAGCTAAACAGCAGCCCGAAGACAAGTAAAAACAGAGCAGGTTGCAACAGAACTTAGAAAGAAAACTAACCAAGGAACTCAACTCTTGCCTCTTGAAATCTCTACATCCAAACTCCCCTACGGGTACACATACATACCATTCGAATACTCCACATCACAGCACCTTCACATCCAATACCCACACCTGCTTGATTTGTACCCACACACACACACGTCTTATTGAAGAAACAGGGAGGAGGGAGAGGTAGTTGAGAGATTGACCGAGAGATTTAGAAGTGAGATTAGAGAGAGATTTTTCCATAAGAGAGAAATGATATTTTGGGAAAAGTGAAAGAACAATCGAGAGAAAGCAGAACATGAACCATCGGAAAATTGGGAATTAAGGGATAAAAGATAAGGAATAATGTAGAAGCTTCATGATTAAAATTATAATTAAAACAATTCAATTTTGCTTTGTAAAATATAAATTAGATGGGTAATATTTGAGGAAAATCACAAAATTATTTTTAAAAATATAGAGAATAAAATTAGCTATCTCCCTATATTTTAAAATAATTTTAGGATCAAAAATATTGAATTTAATATGAATTTTTGAAAGTTTTGTTCTTTAGATGTAATAAAAATCTTAAAATCATTCTAAAATACTGAAACACCCTAAATAATTCTCCCAAAAATTTTAAAAACTAAATAATTATACAAAATAATATCACAAAAGATTTTTTGATTTTTTTTTATTTTTTATTAATTTTTTTTTTACAACTACAATGATTTTATAAAAATTTTGAAGATCAATAGTGCATGATTGACACATATTTAAATCCTCAAAATATAAATATAAAATACACCGACTCACACGGCGCACATAAATCATCATTTAAACACGTAAACACAATACTCCATATAACTGACCTTCTCAAAAATATTCACATCATATAATCCACATTTAATATTAAATAAGAAATTTTAAATACGATTTTTTTTTCTAGGTCGATATATCCTTCCCCCGTAAAAAGGATTCTGTCCTCAGTATCAGTCCTAAGAAAACAAGTAAAATACTTCTCAACATTTTACTTCCAACTTCCCGGTTGTAACTTCAACTCCGGGATTCCTCTATATCAATTCATACATCGATAGACTTATCCTGTAAGCCCTCACTCCAACATAACTTACCTTACCCTTACAAATTCCGCTAATCCAAATGTTTACTACTCTTAGACGAATGCCTGATCTACAGAAAATCGGGCATGACCTTTTCGTATAATGGACTATGCCCTGCGTAATCATTTCAAATACCCACCCAATCATCCACACACAATTCATTACCATTTATTCGACATCTCAATTTAATCATATATAGTGCTACTATAAAATCTGCCTTAACTTGCAGTAAACAAGCAATGGAACAATCCATGATACCTTGATTTAATCTGTCAACTAAACCTCATGTCATCCGTTCCCGATCCTGTCTTTGAAATCGAATGCTATAATCAAACACATACGTCATTAGATACACGTCAAACATAATTCTATTCACAACTCAATTCTCATTCATAAGAACATTTCTATCCTCGATATTTACAGTTTTGACGACTAATAAACTTCATAACCTTGACTTTAACATAATCCACTGCAAGAACAAAATCTTGATTAACTGGTTTGTACCTTCAATTGTTCTGGGGTCACAGCCCCCCCCTCAATACCAATCGTAAAACACTTTCATTCCATCAATTTGACTCTGCGCATTACAACTTTAATGTTTAACACTACTCAAATTAACCGTAAAATCATGACATTCATCCATCGCTTGCATTTTGAACTATTCTGAACAAATACATGTTCACCACTTGCCCTCATACTAATTAATTATTTTCCGTCAATTCCTTCCCATTCTGGTTCGTCACTTCATCTCGGCACCTCTTGATTCCATGATAGCAGTTCCAGCTCCGTATGAAGCGTTCAAGCTTCCACATATGACTTCTCAACTCTTAGAAACTTTCTTCACACTTCATTTCCGATTCAAAACCTTTTTGTTCTCTCTCTGATAAAATTGATTACTACTATAGCTATTTCGATAAAATCTTCGATAATCTTCAGTAGTCCCTAGTTATCCTCTCAAAACTTTTGACCTCTACTGGCCTGTTGGGTCCTTCCCACTTCATTAATGCTTCATCTTCAGAAATTCACTTTAATCCTTTTCATTTACAACCACAAGTCTTGAAATTAGGTTCCTTCTCATCCAAAATTCACATTACAAATTTTTGTGAACTTCTCAAAGTCATTCTCGAATGATCTGCATACGCTTCACGCGTCTACGAACATCTTGAAATGTCATCTATGAACATAACTAAATTCTTCATCTGAATACTGTTCGAGGTCTTATTCGTTGTATCTATAAAGCGGTAAACGCTCTCGTTCAATCAAACACCATCACCAGCACTCATTGTGTTCATATCAATTCGAAATGCTACTTCAAAAATATCCTAGGATTTCTATCTCCAATTGATCTTAATCCTTTCATAAATCAACTTTAGACCAAACATACACCTTTCAATTGGTTAAACAACTCCTCCAACCTTGATAAAAACAAAGTTCTTTATTTCAATTTATCTTCTTCCTCTTCATGAACAGTACTGGTGCATCGTTTTGAGATACACTGAGTATTAGTACTCCTTTTCTTGCGAAATCCTTTAATCAATTTGTTAGCTACAACATGTCCCTTGATGTCATCCAATATTGAACTCCTTGAAACTAATTCTATTTTTAGAAAATGAACAACAACAAACTCTTCATCCTTATCCGGTGACACTCCGGTAATCCATTAAAATATACATTAAAAAATTTTAACCACTAAAATCTACTTTCACGTGACCCTTTCCTTTCTGACATCTCCCGCTTATGTAAAATAACTTCATATTCTCGGTATAATCATTTCTTGGTCTGCCTGATCGTTAAAGCTTCTATGTTTGCTTCCGGCCTCGAAACACCACTTCTACATCTCTTAAAAATCAAAGTCTAACTTTCTTATCCTCACAATTTGCTCGTACTTCGTTGTTAGAAAACCAATCTAATCCTGAATCACACTTAACTTCATTCATAATCATAAGGATTTCTAGCTTCCTAATAACTGTAGAAAATAGTTTCGTTACTCTTATCATAGGTTTCACTGAGACTGATATGATCCAATCTCTGGTAAAATATTTTATCTTTCCATGCTTTTGGCACACAGCTTTAACTTTTAACTCTGTCACTTATTGCCACACTATTCTTTCTGATTACCGCCACAACTCTCTACATTCATCTTAACAGAATCTCCATATGCTCCTCTCTTGAAATCTTATCTTCTAACCATGGGATCTCATTAATCTCTGCTAATTCTCATTCTATAGGCAACTACTGTGCCCTCACTCTTCCAGCTCCAATCTTCGGGATTCAACATTCTTCCTTAATTGAATTGCACATCTTTCGTCAAAGCACTTCTGAAACTTCCTGGTCTTTATCTTCCTCTTCTTATCATCTTATTCCATCTTAGTCAATTCTCTTCCACTCTTAATAATCACGAACCTAAAAATTGAGTTCACACAAGTTAATAATTACACACAATCATTTTACTTCTTATTCAACTTTCACTTCCTTCTGATAGTTCCCACAAACAGATCCATCATGCTTCACTCTGTTTTACTCAAATTATCTGTCTTCGGTCTTAAACTCTTATATTCAACAATGATTTTCAAAACATTCAAGTCTTATGATATCCCACTTATTACCTCTGAAATTAAACAGGTGTCCCGAAAAATCTTTCATTAACACAAATTGTCACATACCCAACATCTTCATCATTATTCTCTTTTTAATCTTTAATAAATCCTTAATCTTGCGCCCTTGATACTTGCTCCTTTCTTGACTCAATTTCCATTAATCTCGAATCTTGTACGTGTTCTCATTCCAATAATTAATCCGATATGATACTCAATCTCTATTTTAACATTAACTTCTCAGTCTTGCTTTAATTAATTCTTCGCCACATAATTGCAGTTTCAATAACTAAGAATATCGTCGCGTTTATCTTCGCGGCTCTTCATCATCGGTAACCCAAAATCATCAAGGTTTTTCTCAACAAGGAATCAATAGAATGAATAGGTATCAATATGAATGTACATTGGATTTTGTTTGATAAAACATTTTGTAAAAGGATTTAACCGAGAGATCAATATGATCTTTGAACTATTATCAGGTTGTATTTATCACTTGGTCAACCACCACAGTACATAAAGATGGCCAGTCTTTAGTATCTTCATGACAAACACAATCAGTGGCGTCCCACTGGACTTCTATCACAAAGATAAAATGTCCCTGAATCCCCTACAAACATAGGTTGTTCATCTCGGTTTGAAATAAAAGATTAAATATTCAGGGAGAAATGAAAAGAGTTCAAGAATCTCCAATTTTTCAAATATAGAGCTGGATCAAGTGTCTTTTAAAAATAGGGGTATTTCTGAAAGAATAAGACTGGATTCAAGTGAATCTGATATACTAAACTCATCATCAATAGAGGTATAGTCGATTAAACAAACGTTGAAGAAATTCATAATTATTCATAATCTCACTCTTGTCGACTAAGCATTAATATACCTAGCTGCCAAAACCGGCCTGACAATAATGAGTTGAATAACTAAGAAGATCTTCATTCATTCTCGATTTTAACCGTCACTGCGTAACAAATGCTTCAGCAACGATATAAATCGTGAATTCATATACAACAATTTAGAGCAAAAATAAGAATCAATTCAACTACCACATGGGTAAGAATTTAACCGAGATTAACGGCTAATAGCGCGCAGCTATGCCCACACTTCCAACTCATGCCAACGATCGCTTCCCACATCTTATTTATAGTCTTCCCGTATTCTCTCTATAACGTTCACATCGTAACTAAAGTCGTAGAAACATTCTAGAAGATTCACGAAAGTCTCGAGATAATGTCCTCCAAACCGGTAGCTTCAACTGCTCAATCTGCCCAAGAGACCCTGGATTATCTATCTCGCTCGTAACCAAATCTTTGAACGAATCGAACTCCTACTCGTGTGATATGTCGAAAGACACTAAAATGTCGCAATATTCGTCATAATAATCTAAGGCAAACCTTATTCTAAATCGCTCTACCTAACGCCCGTCTCACACACGTATACCAAACCCATCCTAACTTGTTTCAGTGACCATAACCTGTTGCTCTGATACCAACTTGTAACGCACCGAATTTTCCCAATACTGAAAATATACTTTTTATAATAAATTAAACTTTGATACAGGGGAATTTTAGAAAATTTCGACATGAAGTATTTGTAAATCGGACTATCCACCTGTATTACAACCCAAACCAAAATTCCAATCAACTTACAAATAAAACTTAATACTCCAACGATTCCTCACCGAGGATCGCTTCCAGGTTATGATATGAAACAAGAATCTATACTACAATAATTATTACAACTTCTATCTCAAAGTCAAATTTCAAACCTTTATACCTTCTAAACCATAACTCAAGCCAATTTAGCATATGCTCGCTGGCTCTGTATCTAGCTTCTAAAGAATGCCTCATCGCTCCCATATGACTTATAATGCACCGGTATCCAACTCTTTAACCCTAACTGAAAGGGAAGGTAAAACAAGCAAGAGTGAGCCAAAGAACGCTCATCAAGTATATATAGTGATAGCAATATCAACAACAATAATAAGTTCTGAAAATCAGGTAGAATTATCATATGCTTTGAAAAGTATCAACTAAATCAAATATCTTTATTATCACGAAGGACCAACATTACTTCACTGGAATGGGGTGTATCACAATAAGAACCGATAAAAGTTCTGATAGGGAATAATAATCAACAATTTAAATGCTCAAAAGCTAAAGGGATATGCCATTTATTTAAATCAGGAAATGGAATAGAATTGGACTATTATGCATTTTATAAAAAAAAACATCAATAAGGTTAGGCTGTTGATCTGTCACGCACTAACCCCGGACAAACGCACACAGCAATGTCCTTAATTGGATCCATGGCACACATTGGCCTTAATTATTTCTGACCTTCACGGTCCGACCTTCACGGTCCACATTTTAAAAAAAACAACAGTCCAATCCTATAACTGACTACCAGGTGTCGGAACAATCGACCACCTCAATCCGCCAAACACCCTGGAAACTCACGTTCCAGGTCAACAACTCAAATCTCAAAAAGAAGTGAGGTCTAACAATTTCTGAACTAGATATTGACAAGTTCGATATATAAGGGTATTGGTTCAGATTATATTACCAAAAAGAATTAACAAGCTCAATTTTTATGATTTGGGACAAGATACACAGATATTCATACTTATCAAAATTTAAATGGAGAATAATTTCAACAACAGGTCTGACTGATATAAAGTTCAAGTTATGATAAGCATGGTTCACTTGAAAGATAAGTGAAATGGTTTACTTGCAAAAATAATTACCGGATGATCAATGTCAAATTAGTATGAAGAACACATTCCTTGAAAGAATATTTATTGAGGGAAAATCATAAATCTTATTCAGGAATTATATTAAAAGATTTTTCTAAAGTCTTAAATCTTGGATTTCCTCTGTTTTAAAAAAAATATCATTTCATTACTTTTAAAGAAGATAAAGTAGTACCCGACTGGGAAATCCGGTAAAATACCACGAAATAGAATATTAATAAAACTGAGGAATATTTGTATAAAATAATCTCAAAAGAGTCAACACCTGAACGATAGGTGGAGAGAATCAACAATGGTAAGATAGTTTGAAAATAACTTTGAATACTAGTTGAGAGAAAATACCACTTGTAACAAAAGTAAGGGGTATAGACCCTAGCGAAATGATTTGGAAGAAAACTTCACAATTAATAAGGACAGATTCATATCGTCCAATAAATATGAAAAGTATAATACTTGCGAGAAAGGATTCGAAAGGACATATAAATACAACATAAGGGTTCACATCACTTGAACGATAAGTGAAGGATAGTAAACTTGCCTCGATATACAACTTTCCCGATTCCAACATCTCGACTAGTTATTCAACTTTGCGTCCGACTCTATTTTTCTACACGTTGGCCCTTTATTTGGCTCTAATTCCATCTTTCCTGAGCACTGGCTCTTCACTTCGTACCTATAAAAAGATAGAGTACTACTTCAGTACAACCAACTAAAATCTTATTGTTTAGTCTAGTCTACCCATACGTCCCCTAGCTCGAGTAACCACAATAACACCTATAGAACACTTACTCACAATAGCATAATGAAATCCGATAAACAATATAAGCATTTAGCTCATAATATCACATAACAATCATGACTCACGGTGTACATATAAAATACAGGAAATTATCTTTTCCAAAATAACTTTTAGAACAATTTATATTTCTGAAGTGAATTTGACAGCATCTCATTTGGCACATATACTCGTTAATAACTTTAACAATCCACTTACTGATCAATTTCATTCTCGAACAATACTTCACAGCTTCACAATTTCAACCAAGGAGTAACTACTAATTCCCTCCCTTTTGTTTCAAAATTCCAACACACAAATGTGTATATTTATCCATAAAATCACTTTTAGCTTGTATACTATACAGATACTCAAACACAGCTTTGCGAACACATACACATGACCATGATCTCCCATTCACAGTCACAAAATTACACCACTGGTCCTCACTCCTCCTTTCTTTAGTTTTGCAATACCACACTATTGAAAACACACATAAATACTACATAACACACTCACATACAAACGATGCACCCCACCCTTATGTTTCTTCCACCATCTCCCCTTGTTTCTGATCCTCCTACTTCCCTCGAGCTTCCAATACATTAACACCATTTCACACCCATGAAGCGAAAACAGTCCTCGGTTTTTGACCAAGACCCTCACCCCCCTGCTCGCTGACCCAAACAACTACTACACCCATACACCAGCTCCCCACACACCGCACACACCTGTGCACCACTGCACACAGTCACGCCCTTACCATTTCCATACATACATTCTGCTGCCTCGGACAGAATCATAAGGCAGGGCACGAAAGTGATTAAAGAGGCCATCATATTCCACCAGGAAATGAATACTAATTCTCAAACATCGCAATGAACTGAAACAACAACTTAAACTCTAAAATGTGGCATTCTAAAATAGCTTTGTGACCATAATATTACACCACGGCAGTTCGAGCATAAGGAAGAAAAGAAACGAGTCAGGGGCTGCTGTGCTCTACCCATAAAACCTCAAATCAACAAGCTAACCCACCCATTAAATCACTTGACTACAGCAAGATGGAGCAGCGATAATCAGTACGGAATCCAAGCTAAACATCAGCCCGAAGACAAGTAAAAACAGAGCAGGTTGCAACAGAACTTAGAAAGAAAACTAACCAAGGAACTCAACTCTTGCCTCTTGAAATCTCTACATCCAAACTCCCCTACGGGTACACATACATACCATTCGAATACTCCACATCACAGCACCTTCACATCCAATACCCACACCTGCTTGATTTGTACCCACACACACACACGTCTTATTGAAGAAACAGGGAGGAGGGAGAGGTAGTTGAGAGATTGACCGAGAGATTTAGAAGTGAGATTAGAGAGAGATTTTTCCACAAGAGAGAAATGATATTTTGGGAAAAATGAAAGAACAATCGAGAGAAAGCAGAACATGAACCATCGGAAAATTGGGAATTAAGGGATAAAAGATAAGGAATAATGTAGAAGCTTCATGATTAAAATTATAATTAAAACAATTCAATTTTGCTTTGTAAAATATAAATTAGATGGGTAATATTTGAGGAAAATCACAAAATTATTTTTAAAAATATAGAGAATAAAATTAGCTATCTCCCTATATTTTAAAATAATTTTAGGATAAAAAATATTGAATTTAACATGAATTTTTGAAAGTTTTGTTCTTTAAATGTAATAAAAATCTTAAAATCATTCTAAAATACTGAAACACCCTAAATAATTCTCCCAAAAATTTTAAAAACTAAATAATTATACAAAATAATATCACAAAAGATTTCGCGATTTTTTTTTATTTTTTATTAATTTTTTTTTACAACTACAATGATTTTATAAAAATTTTGAAGATCAATAGTGCATGATTGACACATATTTAAATCCTTAAAATATAAATAAAAAATACACCGACTCACACGGCGCACATAAATCATCATTTAAACACGTAAACACAATACTCCATATAACTGACCTTCTCAAAAATATTCACATCATATAATCCACATTTAATATTAAATAAGAAATTTTAAATACGATTTTGTTTTTCTAGGTCGTTATATCTAACACTCGCTACATGGGTATTATTGTATAAGCCTTTTGGGGTCTCATTCATTGCACGGTTAAATAAGCATGCGTATTGTTTATGGTATTATGTGTCGTAGTGTAGTAATAAAGCATGAATTCCTGGCTAACTTGAATGAGGATAGAGGTGTTTCTAAGTTATGAAGTGTCTACAGTCTATTCTTTTTATAAACCTGTGATTGTCTTGGCGAAGAATAGGTATGATTTTTGATCTAGTGTTGGGAGTATTTCTGATGAGCATTGCACACACGCACGTTTCTGTTCATGTACTGTTAGTATACGGGGACTTAGTCAAGCTCTGCTTGGATTTATTTGCATTCTTTGAGATTTTTGCTTGTTAGTTGGTTTTGGTAAGTTTGAAGGGGATCGTTGCATTTTCATATTAGTTGCATTCATGCATTGCATTGCATTAGGTTAAATGGATTTTGTGGGTACATTCGCTATAGGCCCTCACGAGACCTTACTCGTCCACTAGGGCTGCCTAGGGGTTTAAAGGGCTTGTTGCATATGCCAAATGCAACCGTGATCACCTACGGAAGTGGTACTAGTTAGTTAGTTAGTTGTAATTATTTATGCTTGAGGACAAGCATCGGTTTAAGTTTGGGGGTGTGATAAGTGGATTTTATATCCACTTGGAGCATTCTAAATCGGCTTAAATTGATTGTCTTTGACTCAAGTTTCTTGTATTTTTTATGTGTTTTGCTTAGTTGTGCAGATTTACAAGAATGTTGATTAAGGTTGATGCTTCTGTCATTTTTGGAGATTAAATTGATTAAAATTCGGATTTTCTGGGACGGTTGCGCAGTCTACACTGTTTTGGCCATATTTGGAGTTCTATAAGTCCGTTTTCAGCGATCTTACTGCCAACGCGAAGCTTGAGTGATTTTCTACAACATGGGATAGGTGTTGAACGAGCAAGTTGCGCGGGGTAGGAGCAGGAAGCATGACAAACAGAATGTTGGAGGCAGTGAAATTACTGTTTTGCCCTTTTCAAGTTATAATTGTATTTTGGGCAGTGTTTAGAACCTTAATTGAATTCTAATTGTAATAGAAGGTAAATTCTTGCTGGGCAAGAAATCTGGAGCCTATTTAAACACATCTTAGCATTGTAATTCGTATCATCGCTTTATTATTGTAACATAGCTTAGATCTGCAAGGGAGAAAAGGAGAGAAGGATTCAACGCTCGGTGACAAGCAAGGATCTAGATCTACTTCATCTTTTGTATACGTTGGATCATAGATTTGTTTTCTCAACTCTCTATTTTATTAATATTATTGCTTCTTTCTTTCCTATCTTGTTATTTATCATGTTTTCATCAAATCCCATGATGATGAACGGTTCAATTATGGGCTAATCGTTGTCATGGGATTCTAACGGAGTTATTTATGTAGCTTAGTAGTTTGATTGCTTTAAAGATTATGTGTGGTGAATTCTTGATATCCTTGTATGGTTGTGTTTCATGTGTTTAGATGCGTCGCGAACATTTAATTTGTTAATCTCTTGCGAAACGAGAGTGGATCTTGAGATTTAGAACTTGCCATGCTAGCATAGGATAGGTTGATGTTTTAACATCATGATTTGTAGCATCAATAGAGATATTATGCTACCCTATGTGATCTTAATAGACAACTTGTTCTTCAACCGTTATATTTTCAAATCTTATAGAGATATAGGGTCTAAGCATAATTGGTGTCTATTCATCTTCTATCTCTTTTGTGGATGTATGTTTAGTTTGGTACTCGTATACTGAGAAGTAGCATTTACTTATTTTGTGTTGTCTGATCAGATATCAAAACCATCACGTGCATTGACTAAAGGCATCAACTCTAAGTGAAGTAGATAATGAAGTTAGAGTCCCATGTTTTCATTCTCATAAGTAATTCGATTTCTATTCTTATTAGTTAATTTAAGTCTTAGTTTTATAATTTGCTTCTTAGTTTAATTTAGTTAATTAAAAATCCCAATTTGTTATTTGTCTTAGCAGTGAATTAAAACCATACATTGTTGCATAGGTACTAAACTAAATTAAAAACCAAGATCTCTGTGGGAACGAACTTGACTTATATTTGTATTACTTGTGACCACGTACGCTTGCATGATTTTGTGTTAACAATATACTCCCACCTCACTTTATTATACCTCTGAACACCCTCCACATCCCTTCTCGAACGATACCTCCTCAAATCCTTTTTACAATTCTGGATTTGATCCCGCATATTCTTTAGCATACCACCACCCCATTCTTCCACTTTTGAGCACACATAAGCCATTTTATCCATGATGTTTGACCCCTCAATTCTATTCCAGCAATCCAACACCAAATTATGACATTCATCTTCCTTTATCCACATTTTTTCAAATCTAAAATGCCGTACTCTAGGCATGAACATTTGTCTGTTTAAAGTAAAAAAAAGAGGAAGGTGGTCAGAAGTCGAAACTTCCACTACCCTAACCTCAACCGCCGGAAACAGCTCCACCCACTCCTTGTTAGCCAACCCCCTATCCAACCTTTCCTGAATCCATCTTTCTGTACCCCATGATCTCTCCCAAGTAAAACACTCTCCCTGATATCCTGTTAACTCGAATAACTTATAGAAGGGGGGTTGAATACAAGTTATATAATCGTGTCTGATTTTTGTTTGATTATATGAACAATAATAAACGAATGAATCAAACTCTGTTTGTATTAATAAGATCAAATACAAACTCTACCAAAGGTGTACAATACCTTTAACAGCTGCTGACAATATAAATCTCTCTCTTTTTGTTTCGAACTCTCGAATACAAACCTTATACAGAGCTACGCACATTCGCACTTTTTACAATGATATTGAGAGAGTATTTATAATGCTACCTATCAACTAATAACAGAAAGATATAATCTATACATGACAATGTTCTGCCTTCTAGTCGATAGTTTCCATCAATAGAAAACTCTTTCCTTCATAATATCTTCTTGCTTGTTCTTCAAACAACGATCCTATTTTATAGCACTTGCCATTTTCTGTAGCATCCATAATGACATCATCAGTAACAAGACTGATATCAGGATTTCATCTTGCATCAGTATCTGATCATCATCAGTATTAGACCGTCATCAGGATTTGCCCTTTGTTCCTGACATGTAGTCTCCGATACACTGTTCATTCCTGACTAAATTGTACAGATAACTGTCTTACACATGAATCCTATATAAAGTGCTAAATCCTTTATAAGATCAGGATTACAAGAAGTATAATGTGTAAATTCTATTCTTAACATCACAACTTATGAATTATTCCTAACAATCTCCCCCTATTTATGCTTTAAAATCTGAAGCATAAATCCAAGTTGTGGATGTCAAAACATATAACAATACAACCAGAATAGAATTTATGAATGTAGAATTATGAAGTTAAGTACCTCCTTCTCAGATGTAGACATTTATCTAGTACTTAGAAGAAAGAATTCTAACTATTAATGCTGCTCTTCCTTTACCACTTCCTAGCTGAGATTCACCACAGTCACTCCTGGTTCTTCTTTTTACTTCCCTTTGTCTGCTCTTTATCTCCCCCAGCTTTATCTCTCTCAGTCTGGTGGTGTTGTTGTTGTTCTCTTTGAATTGTCTTTATCTCCCCCTTTTTGACATCAGCAACAGTAATTCCAAGAGATTCAGAAACAGAACAGATGAGATTCATAAGAACTGCTTGATTTTCCATAATTGTGACTTGGTTATCTTCAAGTGATTGAAGTCTTGTTTGCATAGCAATTTGAGAATTCTGAATATCTTTCAAAACATCAGAATGAACTTCAATATTGGAAGTGCTTCTAGTATCTTCAGAATCAGAATCAGAAAGAACTGTATCTTCAGGTCTTGTAGAAGAAGTTGCTTGAGTTGTATGATATTCAAGTAATAAAACCTGATTAGAAGTATCAACATCTTCATCTTTCTGATCTGAAACTGAAACATGATCATCATCTCCTTCACCAGCATTCTGTGTACTAACATCTTCAAATCCTGACTCCTCCTTAGAGTGATCAGAGACTATAGATGTCTCAATTCTAGCTGATATTGGAAGTACATACAAAGGAACACTAGGATCATTAGAAACTTCATCTGGTACATATGTATCAAGAGATTGCTTTATCCTGGCACCTCTTCTGTTAATGATTCCTGCAAGCCTCTCCTTTTGCTTCTGAGCTTTAACTTCTGGCTTTGCATTGTGATGTGCTAGGTCATTCTTCTGATACATTTTGATGAATGAATAACTACCAGCATCCATATCCAAATTTTCAGACCAAGATTCAGGAAAAACCTGATCCCAGAAATCAAATGATGGTTTCCTAATTTTCTCTCCCTCACTATGGAGTTGATCATCCATACCCTCATTCTCACTTTGACTTACTAAAGTCAACACTCTTTCTACCTCACCTTTTGTCTGGTCAGGAGCCAGCCTCTCAGTTTGTGGATCTAAGTCCATCTTTTCAAGTGTATCACTCAAATTTAGATAAGTGCTCTCATGACCTATAGAAAAATAGGGTTTAGAAGGAGTTTTTATACTTGAACTCACATGGAGAGAGGGTTCCTCATTTGGCATGTGGCTTGAGGTTTTCTCCAAGGAGTGAGCTGCTATAGTCTCTGAACCCTTACAATCATCTTCTTTCATTTCAGAAACTACAGGCTCCAGTATACCACTTTCAGGTTCTTTACTAGACTCTGATGTCTTCAGTAATACTTCATTAGACACCATAGTTAGTACATCACCGTCTTTAAGTGTTATTTGCTGAGACTCACCCTCAAGGTGGATAGATTCTGACTGAACAAAATTTGTTTGATCTTCAGAAAAATCAACCAAAGTCATTCCTCCCATATCATAGGGTATCTCACTTGCATTCTCAATCATCACAGAAGACCTTTCAACATCAGCTATCACAGCTCCTGAGTCATCCAACCTCTGACTAGATGGTTCTTGTGTTACAGTGACTGTGATCTGATCTTTCCTACTATTCACCACTGGTGCAATAGTATCTTCTGTTGATTGCTTCTCTCTATCTACTTCCTCCAGTTGTTCACCTTGAGCTAAAACATCTTCAATAATGACATCCTTGTCAAATAAATATGCATGAAGTGATTGAAGTGCAACATGCTTCGAGAGTCCAAATTTCTTGACTAATTGTCTTCTGACAGATACATAGAAATACATCTTCATTAAGTCAAGTCTTTGATGTAGAAGTCCATATTCATTTGGAAATAACAGTTTTGGTACTCTTTCAACCAAAAAATCTAGAACAGGCCTTGACAACTTCACTTTGAGAGAAATTAGTCCCATAGCCAGTCTGTATGATAATGTAGTTTCCCATGAAGAATCAATATCCAGATCTCTATAGTCATTTGCTGACTTGATTGTAGCTTCATTTGTAGAGACCTACATGATATTAGTTGGACTAGACTCTGTGTGTGTAGGTGACAATTGAATTTTTCTCCTTGTTCTCCTGGTATAGTGAGCAAAGGATTTATCCTGAGAAGACTCAAGAGGTGTAGACACAGAAGTGATCTTGGGATGAGATCTTTGTTCAATAGACACAGTCTTTTGAGAGACAGTATCCAGTAACTGTTTTCCCTTTTTAAGAACTACAGCCTTTTGGGAGACTGCAGCCTGGCTATGACTAGGTTTTTCATCTCTTTGTGCTAACAGAGAAAGTTGAATTGTAGCCTTCAATTCTGCTCTCTCAACAAGAGTTATATCATCATCATCTTCACTAGAATTACTACTACTTGACACAACAAATCTTCTCTTCCTTACAACTGATGTCTTTTGAGATGTTAGGAATAATTCATAAGTTGTGATATTAAGAATAGAATTTACACATTATACTTCTTGTAATCCTGATCTTATAAAGGATTTAGCACTTTATATAGGATTCATGTGTAAGACAGTTATCTGTACAATTTAGTCAGGAATGAACAGTGTATCGGAGACTACATGTCAGGAACAAAGGCAAATCCTGATGACGGTCTAATATTGATGATGATCAGATACTGATGCAAGATGAAATCCTGATATCAGTCTTGTTACTGATGATGTCATTATGGATGCTACAGAAACTGGCAAGTGCTATAAAACAGGATCGTTGTTTGAAGAACAAGCAAGAAGATATTATGAAGGAAAGATTTTTTTATTGATGGAAACTATCGACTAGAAGACAGAACATTGTCATGTATAGATTATATCTTTCTGTTATTAGTTGATAGGTAGCATTATAAATGCTCTCTCAATATCATTGTAAAAAGAGTTGAACAAGCGACGTGTTGTAAGCGTATGTGCCTAGCTCTGTATAAGGTTTGTATTCGAGAGTTCGAAACAAACAGAGAGAGAGATTTGTATTGTCAGCAGCTGCTAAAGGTATTTGTACACCTTTGGTAGAGTTTGTATTTGATTTTATTAATACAAACAAGAGTTTGATTCATTCGTTTATTCTTGTTCATATAATCAAGCAAAAATCAGACACGATTATATAACTTGTATTCAACCCCCCCCCCTTTACAAGTTATTCGAGATAACAATTGGTATCAGAGCAGGTTGATTTCGAATAATCATAAAGATCTTCAATCATGTCTGGTTACAAGGATGGAAATACTAAAATTCCTATGCTCAAGAGAAACGAATATACTCTATGGGAAGTAAAGATGTTGCATCATCTGGAAGCAACAGATCCTGATTTTCTTGACAGAATCAGAGATGGACCTTTTGTTCCAACAAAGGTCGTTGGACAAGCAACTGTTGATGGTGTGGTTGTTCCAAAACATACAGCAGAGAAGCCAAAATCTGAATGGTCAGATAAGGACAAGGAGAATATTCTTAAAGATGCTAAAGTGAGAAACATATTATTCAACAGTCTTGATTATGTTCTCACTAACTATGTTCTCTCTTGTAAAACTGCTAAGGATATATGGGACAATCTTAAGGTTCACTGTGAAGGAACTAAGCCTGTCAGGAAGAATATGAGGACATTACTTATACAACAGTATGAGTACTTTGAATCCAAGTCTGGTAAGTCACTTACTAATACCTTTGATAGGTTTACAAAACTCATCAATGAGATGGCCATGCATGGTAAATATTATGACTTGGAGGATATGAATACAAAGTTCATGAAAGCTTTGCCTGATTTCTACAATGAGAAGATATCTGCGATTGAGGAAGCTAATGATCTGGATGAGATTTCATTAGAGGCAGTATATGGAAAATTGAGAGCTTATGAACTTGACAAGCAACAGAAGAAGAGCAGGAGTGAAGGAAAGATGAAGACTATTGCACTTACTGCTCAATCTGAAGCTAAGAAGCTTCCTGAAGAACAGCGTGAAGAGATTGCTGTAAAGAATTCAAGGAAGAAGAAAAGCAAAGAAAGTTCTGAGTCAGAGACTACTGATATGGACTCTGACAACAATGATTCTGAATCTGAGATGCAGGAACTCTTTGCTATGTTTGCTAAAGCCTTTAAGAAAGGAAGATTCAACAGGAGAAGATTTAGCAAAGGACCTTTTCAAAAGAAGGAGGAGAAGAAGAGTGACAAAGGCAAAAGTACAATTGTCAAGCCTGATAAGGCCAAGATCAAGTGCTTTAACTGCAGCGAGCTTGGACACTTTGCTAGTGAGTGTAAGAAGCCTAGGAATTCAGGAAAGGGTAATGCACTTATGGTCACACAGAAGGATTGGGCTGATTCCAGTGATTCTGAAGATGAATTGGATTATGACAACATTGCATTGATGGCAAATAGTTCAGACAAACCTGGATCTCCAAAGAAAATTTCTCCATCCTCTGTTAAGGTATCACTTCACTCTCTTGATTCATTTAATAGCTTAAATTCTGATGAAATTAGATCTATCCATGCTGAGTTTAAGAATCTTATGACTAATTTTAGAATTCTTACTTGTGAAAGAGATGAACTTAAGGTTAAGAATGATAAATTAGTTGATAGAAATAATTTTCTTGAATTTGAATTAATTCAAATGGAAGAATACAAGTTAAGTTCTGATAAAGCTAAGCATGATTATAGTGTTATTCTTGAGGCTTATGACTATGTCAGAAAAGAACTAGAAGAAGAGAGAGATGTAATTAAGACCATTAACAACTCCAGTAAGAAGACTATAGAAATCTTTGAAAGTGGAATTCGTGGTAAGGTTAATGGTTTAGGTTTTGATAAGGCTAGACAAGAAGAAAAAGTAGATATTGTCAATGATGATAGTAAGATAGAAGCTAACACATCTAAATCTGAAGGTAAGAAAATTGTTTTGAACCTAATCATGTTAAATTTGTTGATTCAAAAGGTACCCCTGTTGTACACAAAAGGATTAACAATAGTAATTCATATGAGAAAGTGTTAGAGAAACCTAAGAATGTAAACATAGGGTTTCTGTCTAAGTCTCAGTTGAAACAGAGATTAGATGATCTTTCAGAGTCTAGCAAGATCAAAAGAAATAGGAATGGAAAAGAAGGTATTAACAAAGAGAATAATTACAAGAATGTACCTGATGCACCTAGGAAAAAATGCTATAAGTGTGGAAATCATAATCATTTGGCCCTAGACTGCAATCAAAAACCTTCTTAGAAAACTGAGTCCAGATTCCCCAAGACTCAGAAAATTCAATACCAACCACAAAAAGCTTGTTATCATTGTGGTAGTTTACTTCATTCCATTTACATGTGTAGAGAATATCATGAACTGTATTATGACTATTATTCCTTGAAATCTGAAACTCCTAGTCACAAACAGTTTGTGAAATCAGAGTCTAAGGTTGACTCTGCAACAGGTAAAATAAAAGCAAAATCTTCAAAGCCTGTCGTTTCTAAATCTAGTAAGAAAGGATCCAATCAAAGTTGGGTCCTAAAAAATTCTAACTAGTTACTTTTTGTTTGCAGGGCACAGGAAAGAAGCATTCAATTATCTTGGACAGTGGATGCTCAGGACATATGACTGGAAAGAAGTCCCTGCTTACAAAGTTTGAGAGGAAAGCTGGCCCAGTAATATCTTTTGGAGATGGCAACAAAGGAGAAACTCTTGGATATGGCTCAATTGTTTTGGGGAATGTCATCATAGAAAATGTAGCACTGGTTGAAGGCTTGAAACATACTCTTTTAAGCATAAGTCAACTGGGTGATAAAGGTTACAAATCAATCTTTGACAGAGAAGGATGCAAAATCTTGAATATGCAGAATGGAGATATTGTTCTAACTGGTCAAAGACATGGTAACATATATGAAGCCAGCTTAAGTGATACATATCTAAAGGAATTGTTAGATGTCTCTACAGCAAAGCAACAAGTGATGAAAGCTGGAATTGGCACAAGAAGCTCTCACATCTTAATTTCAAGAAGCTTAATCAACTTGTTAAGCACAATTTGGTGAGAGGCCTACCACAGGCAAATTTTGTGCAAGATGGACTTTGTGATGCATGTCAGCTTGGAAAGCAAAGAAGAACCACTTTCAAGAGCAAAACTGAAAATTCAATTACTGAACCATTTCACATGTTACATCTTGATCTGTTTGGTCCAGTAAACATTATGTCTATCAGCAAGAAAAGATATGCATGCTCTAGTTATAGTGGATGATTTCACAAGGTTCACATGGGTGTTCTTTCTACACAAGAAGGATGAAGCTCCTCAACAAATCATTGAACTTACAAAGAATATTCATAATAACTCTGAGTACAAAGTCAAGGTACTTAGAAGTGACAATGGTAAAGAATTCAAGAATTCTACAATGGAGGGGTTTTGTGCAGACAATGGAATCACTCAACAGTTTTCTGCACCTGGTACACCTCAGCAGAATGGTGTAGTGGAAAGAAAGAACAGGACTCTCATAGAGGCAGCAAGAACCATGCTTGCAGATGCAAAACTTCCAACCTACTTTTGGGCAGAAGCTATTAACACTGCATGTTTTACTCAAAACTGTACCTTGGTAAATAGTCATGGAAAAACTCCCTATGAGATGATCAAAGGAAAGAAACCAAGTGTGAAATACTTTCACATCTTTGGATGCAAATGCTATGTCCTAAGAGTTCATCCCGAACAACTTGGAAAATTTGAAGCCAAATCGGATGAAGCAATTTTTCTAGGATATTCAGCATCTAAGGCCTTCAAAGTTTATAATCTCAGAACTCACATTGTTAAGGAATCAATTCATGTTGCATTTGATGATAAGAAATTTGGAATTCTGCAAACTGATGAAAGCCTTGACTTATGAAAGCCTTGACAAATTAGAATTTGAAAATCTGAAGAATTCTGAGATACTCTCCAGTGATGATGAAGGTTCTCCAGAAGGAATTTCTATTGCTTCTCAAAGGAATGCTACTGTTGAGGGGGAGCAAATAAATCAAAGAGAACACAGTGATCATCAGGAGCAGACTAGCCTTTCAGAGTCTACTCCATCAGGAATTGACGTTTCAGAGTCTATTCCATCAGGAACTGATCTTTCAGAGTCTACTGAGGAAAGATCAGTAACTAGCAACAATATGGAATCTACTGATTCTATTGATCAAAGGAGAGTTTTTGAAGGTAGAGAGAATTCTTCTACAAGAGATACCACTAACTTAGGGGGAGAGACTAGCAGAGTTAATCTACCATCTGTTAGAAAATGGACAAAGGATCATACTGAAGATTTGATAATTGGTGATCCAAATAGTGGTGTTCGAACTAGAAGATCAATTCAAAATGAATGCTTGTATAGTTGCTTTCTCTCAAAGAATGAACCTAAGAAGGTTGAAGAAGCCTTATAGGATCCTGATTGGGTAATTGCAATGCAGGAGGAGTTAAATGAGTTTGAGAGAAACAAAGTCTGGAAACTAGTACCAAGACCTAAAGATAGATCTATTGTTGGTGCAAGATGGGTTTTCAGAAACAAGCTAGATGAATCTGGTATGATTGTAAGAAACAAAGCAAGACTGGTAGCCAAGGGTTATTCTCAGGAAGAAGGAATAGATTATGATGAGACCTTTGCACCTGTAGCAAGATTGGAAGCAATTAGAATGTTTCTTGCATTTGCAGCTCATTCAAAATTCAAGGTATACCAGATGGATGTAAAGAGTGCTTTTCTAAATGGCAAACTTGATGAGGAAGTGTATGTGGAACAGCCACCTGGGTTTGTTGATCCAAAGTTTCCAAATCATGTCTACAAACTTGACAAGGCACTCTATGGACTAAAGCAGGCACCAAGAGCATGGTATGAGACTTTGTCTAAATTTCTTCTTGAAAATGGCTTCACAAGAGGTACAATTGACAAAACTATATTCTTTAGAAAGATAAAAGGTGAATTGCTTTTAGTTCAAGTTTATGTTGATGATATTATTTTTGGTTCTACTAATGAAAAGTTGTGTGCTAAGTTTAGCAAGCTTATGCAGTCTAAGTATCAGATGAGCATGATGGGTGAATTAAATTATTTCTTAGGCTTGCAGGTCAAACAGACTGAGACTGGTATTTTCATTAATCAGTCAAAGTATATCAAAGATCTTTTAAGAAGGTTTGACTTTCAAGACTGTGTAGTTACAAAAACACCCATGGCAACAGCCACTAAACTAGACTCTGATCTTAAAGGGAAGAGTGTGGATAATACTAGTTATAGAGGCATGATAGGCTCATTGTTATATCTAACTGCAAGTAGGCCAGATATAATGTTTTCTACCTGTTTATGTGCTAGATTCCAAAGTGATCCTAAGGAATCTCATTTAATTGCTGTGAAGAGAATTTTTAGATATCTCAAATGAACTCCAAATCTTGGTTTGTGGTATCCTAGAGAATCTGATTTCTTTCTAATTGGCTATTCAGACTCTGATTATGCAGGGTGTAAGATAGACAGGAAAAGCAATATAGGTACAAGTCAATTCTTGGGAAATAGATTGATTTCTTGGGCAAGAAAGAAGCAACAATCTGTTTCAACCTCAACTGCAGAAGCTGAGTACATAGCAGCAGGCAGTTGTTGTGCACAGCTCCTTTGGATAAGAAATCAGTTGATGGATTATGGTATTACACTTAGTAATATTCCTATGTTTTGTGATAATACTAGTGCTATTAAAATTGCAGAAAATCCAGTTCAACATTCAAGGACTAAGCACATTGATGTCAGGTATCATTTTATTAGAAAACATATTGAGAATGGTACTGTGGAACTTCATTTTGTTTCTACTGATAAACAGCTTGCAGATATTCTAACTAAACCACTTGATGAGACTACATTCAGTAGATTAGTAAGTGAGTTAGGAATGTTAAATTTTTAGATCTTTAACATCTGCAAAAGTAGCAAGGTACGTTGTTCTTAGCTTATAGACTTGATATTCTTGTCAGGATCTATATTTGATTGTTAAATGCTTTAGCTATAACACTTTGCCTTGATAAATTTTAGTATGATAGACTTGTTAATAATCATCAGGATTAGATTTGTTATCAGGATGCTGACGTCATCAGTATTGTGTCAGTATCAGGATTATGAAAATTGTTTCAGATCATGACGTTTACTTTGTGTAGTAATCTAATTTTGTGATGTGTTAAGTCTATACCAGCAAGTTTTAATTTTTGCATATTGATAATTTATACATCATTCAGTAATCAAAAGACAAGTAGATAAGAAGAAATTGTATTTTCATTAATTGAAATCATTACATGGAAATGAAATACAACATCTTTTTGTCTAATTTCTACTAATAATTCTATACTTGTCTATTGATATGAATTCTGAGGTACAGGACAAGGAGCATCTCAAGAAATCCATCAGGGGATTAAACCGCCTCGTTTGCTCTTGGATTCCTTGTCTGGACGACTTGAATGAGAGCAGCTAACTTAAATGTATAGCATCCCCATCAAGATCAACCTCAGACTCTCGGCCAAATTCTTCATCCTCAAGTTTTGAGGAGGTTAGGGGAAGATTGTATCCAACAGATGGATGTTCTAGAAGAAACCTCTGGATATTATCGAAAACCAATCCATTCATGATTAGTTCGATGAGAAGAGTTGTCTTTTCAAAGAGATGATCAAGAACAAGATGTTCATCGACCGAGAAAGATCTAAAGAATGGGTTTGAATGGAATTTTGGTTTGAGGAGCATTGTTGAGAAGAAAAGAAATTGAAAGGTTTGTGGAGAATGGCATAAGGCGTCTGTGTCTTTTAAAGAAAGACGTGAGAAGCTGAACAGTCACTTGGAAGTCTTAATGAAGTCAGATGCTAATTATTGCGTGTGACTGTATTTCTTGTTTTCAAGAAATATTGAAAATATCTAACCAATTGATTTTTGTTCAGATTAATTGTTTATTTCTTTTTCAGATAAAAGAAAAATGCCATGTGGAAACTCCATATTAAGTCTCTGGAATCAGGATGATATTGATCAGGATTTCATGTGTGATCATCAGGATTTGAGAATTATTATCACATTGTATCTTGTGATTATTTTGATGAGAGGTCAACAGGAAAAGGAAGCTGATTAGTATTGATTATTTATACCCTGATTTATTTCATGAAAATCAATTTTGGATTTTATTTTCCAAAAATCGTGGGTAACCACATTTTTCAGGGACTAACACCTGTCAATCTACGTGTCAACGTGGGATAGTGGTCTGAAATATTTGTGAAATATATTTGTTTTGAAATTCTAATCGTGTAATTGCTTTCTCTAATTTTACATTCTCTAAAGCAAAAACCACTTTTGAGTTTTCAAAATCACTAATCCATTTCAAGAATTTTTCAAGTTCTTTTCAGATCAAAAATGGCAGCTCAGAGAAGATTACCTAAGTCAGTAGCCTTCAAGTTTGGTGACTTTGATTTTATGACAAACAATCATGTAGTAGCTATCACCAACAAGGAAGTAGTGTCATCTGATTTTCATCCAATCATGGACTTTCTGGCATATGGACCATTAAGTTATGTATTGACAGCATCTCCACAGATTAATTTAGCAGCTGTTTCACAAGCTTGGGAGAATGCTGAGGTAATTGATTCTACTCAGAGTCAATCAGGTAAGATTGTTCTACATTTAGGACAAGATTCATTTGACATTACTGAATCTGTTGTTAATTCAATACTTTGTTAATTCAATATCAGATGGTACATTCTCATAAATATCAGTAACAGGTAAGCAAAGTACTGAATTAACAACAGATTCAGTAATGTCAAATGAATCTTGTCCTAAATGTAGAACAATCTTACCTGATTGACTCTGAGTAGAATCAATTACCTCAGCATTCTCCCAAGCTTGTGAAACAGCTGCTAAATTAATCTGTGGAGATGCTGTCAATGCATAACTTAATGGTCCATATGCCAGAAAGTCCATGATTGGATGAAAATCAGATGACACTCCTTCCTTGTTGGTGATAGCTACTACATGATTGTTTGTCATAAAATCAAAGTCACCAAACTTGAAGGCTACTGACTTAGGTAATCTTCTCTGAGCTGCCATTTTTGATCTGAAAAGAACTTGAAAAATTCTTGAAATGGATTAGTGATTTTGAAAACTCAAAAGTGGTTTTTGCTTTAGAGAATGTAAAATTAGAGAAAGTAATTACACGATTAGAATTTCAAAACAAATATATTTCACAAATCTTTCAGACCACTATTCCACGTTGACACGTAGATTGACAGGTGTCAGTCCCTGAAAAATGCGGTTACCCACGATTTTTGGAAAATAAAATCCAAAATTGATTTTCATGAAATAAATCAGGGTATAAATAATCAATACTAATCAGCTTCCTTTTCCTGTTGACCTCTCATCAAAATAATCACAAGATACAATGTGATAATAATTCTCAAATCCTGATGATCACACATGAAATCCTGATCAATATCATCCTGATTCCAGAGACTTAATATGGAGTTTCCACATGGCATTTTTCTTTTATCTGAAAAAGAAATAAACAATTAATCTGAACAAAAATCAATTGGTTAGATATTTTCAATATTTCTTGAAAACAAGAAATACAGTCACACGCAATAATTAGCATCTGACTTCATTAAAACTTCCAAGTGACTGTTCAGCTTCTCACGTCTTTCTTTAAAAGACACAGACGCCTTAGGCCATTCTCCATAAATCTTTCAATTTCTTTTCTTCTCAACAATGCTCCTCAAACTAAAATTCCATTCAAACCCATTCTTTAGATCTTTCTCGGTCGATGAACATCCTGTTCTTGATCATCTCTTTGAAAAGACAACTCTTCTCATCGAACTAATCATGAATGGATTGGTTTTCGATAATATCCAGAGGTTTCTTCTAGAACATCCATCTGTTGGATGCAATCTTCCCCTAACCTCCTCAAAACTTGAGGATGAAGAATTTGGCTGAGAGTCTGAGGTTGATCTTGATGGGGATGCTATACATTTAAGTTAGCTGCTCTCATTCAAGTCGTCCAGACAAGGAATCCAAGAGCAAACGAGGCGGCTTAATCCCCTGATGGATTTCTTGAGATGCTCATTGTCCTGTACCTCAGAATTCATATCAATAGACAAGTATAGAATTATTAGTAGAAATTAGACAAAAAGATGTTGTATTTCATTTCCATGTAATGATTTCAATTAATGAAAATACAATTTCTTGTTATCTACTTGTCTTTTGATTACTGAATGATGTATAAATTATCAGTATGCAAAAATTAAAACTTGCTGGTATAGACTTAACACATCACAGAATTAGATTACTACACAAAGTAAACGTCAGGATCTGAAACAATTTTCATAATCCTGATACTGACACAATACTGATGACGTCAGCATCCTGATAACAAATCTAATCCTGATGATTATTAACAAGTCTATCATACTGAAATTTATCAAGGCAAAGTGTTATAACTAAAGCATTTAACAATCAAATATAGATCCTGACAAGAATATCAAGTCTATAAGCTAAGAACAACATACCTTGCTACTTTTGCAGATGTTAAAGATCTAAAAATTTAACATTCCTAACTCACTTACTAATCTACTGAATGTAGTCTCATCAAGTGGTTTAGTTAGAATATCTGCAAGCTGTTTGTCAGTAGAAACAAAATGAAGTTCCACGGTACCATTCTCAATATGTTCTCTAATAAAATGATACCTGACATCAATGTGCTTAGTCCTTGAATGTTGAACTGGATTTTCTGCAATTTTAATAGCACTAGTATTATCACAAAACATAGGAATATTACTAAGTGTCATACCATAATCCATCAACTGATTTCTTATCCAAAGGAGCTGTGCACAACAACTGCCTGCTGCTATGTACTCAGCTTCTGCAGTTGAGGTTGAAACAGATTGTTGCTTCTTGCTTGCCCAAGAAATCAATCTATTTCCCAAGAATTGACATGTACCTGTAGTGTTTTTCCTGTCTATCTTACACCCTGCATAATCAGAGTCTGAATAGCCAATTAGAAAGAAATCAGATTCTCTAGGATACCACAAACCAAGATTTGGAGTTCCTTTGAGATATCTAAAAATTCTCTTCACAGCAATTAAATGAAATTCCTTAGGATCACTTTGGAATCTAGCACATAAACAGGTAGAAAACATTATATCTGGCCTACTTGCAGTTAGATATAACAATGAGCCTATCATGCCTCTATAACTAGTATTATCCATACTCTTCCCTTTAGGATCAGAGTCTAGTTTAGTGGCTGTTGCCATGGGTGTTTTTGCAACTGCACAGTCTTGAAAGTCAAACCTTCTTAAAAGATCTTTGATATACTTTGACTGATTAATGAAAATACCAGTCTCAGTCTGTTTGACCTGCAAGCCTAAGAAATAATTTAATTCACCCATCATGCTCATCTGATACTTAGACTGCATAAGCTTGCTAAACTTAGCACACAACTTTTCATTAGTAGAACCAAAAATAATATCATCAACATAAACTTGAACTAAAAGCAATTCACCTTTTATCTTTCTAAAGAATAGAGTTTTGTCAATTGTACCTCTTGTGAAGCCATTTTCAAGAAGAAATTTAGACAAAGTCTCATACCATGCTCTTGGTGCCTGCTTTAGTCCATAGAGTGCCTTGTCAAGTTTGTAGACATGATTTGGAAACTTTGGATCAACAAACCCAGGTGGCTGTTCCACATACACTTCCTCATCAAGTTTGCCATTTAGAAAAACACTCTTTACATCCATCTAGTATACCTTGAATTTTGAATGAGCTGCAAATGCAAGAAACATTCTAATTGCTTCCAATCTTGCTACAGGTGCAAAGGTCTCATCATAATCAATGCCTTCTTCCTGAGAATAACCCTTGGCTACCAGTCTTCCTTTGTTTCTTACAATCATACCAGATTCATCTAGCTTGTTTCTGAAAACCCATCTTGCACCAACAATAGATCTATCTTTAGGTCTTGGTACCAGTTTCCAGACTTTGTTTCTCTCAAACTCATTTAACTCCTCCTGCATTGCAATTACCCAATCAGGATCCTGTAAGGCTTCTTCAACCTTCTTAGGTTCATTCTTTGAGAGAAAACAACTATACAAGCATTCATTTTGAATTGATCTTCTAGTTCGAACACCACTATTTGGATCACCAATTATCAAATCTTCAGTGTGATCCTTTGTCCATTTTCTAACAGATGGTAGATTAACTCTGCTAGTCTCTCCCCCTAAGTCAGTGGTATCTCTTGTAGAAGAATTCTCTCTACCTTCAAAAAATCTCCTTTGATCAATAGAATCAGTAGATTCCATGTTGCTGCTAGTTACTGATCTTTCCTCGGTAGACTCTGAAAGATAAGTTCCTGATGGAATAGACTCTGAAACGTCAATTCCTGATGGAGTAGACTCTGAAAGGCTAGTCTGCTCCTGATGATCACTGTGTTCTCTTTGATTTATTTGCTCCCCCTCAACAGTAGCATTCCTTTGAGAAGCAATAGAAATTCCTTCTGGAGAACCTTCGTCATCACTGGAGAGTATCTCAGAATTCTTCAGATTTTCAAATTCCAATTTGTCATGGCTTTCATCAGTTTGCAGAATTCCAAATTTCTTATCATCAAATGCAACATGAATTGATTCCATAACAATGTGAGTTCTGAGATTATAAACTTTGAAGGCCTTAGATGCTGAATATCCTAGAAAAATTGCTTCATCCGATTTGGCTTCAAATTTTCCAAGTTGTTCTGGATGAACTTTTAGGACATAGCATTTGCATCCAAAGATGTGAAAGTATTTCACACTTGGTTTCTTTCCTTTGATCATCTCATAGGGAGTTTTTCCATGACTATTTACCAAGGTACAGTTTTGAGTAAAACATGTAGTGTTAATAGCTTCTGCCCAAAAGTAGGTTGGAAGTTTTGCATCTGCAAGCATGGTTCTTGCTGCCTCTATGAGAGTCCTGTTCTTTCTTTCCACTACACCATTCTGCTGAGGTGTACCAGGTGCAAAAAACTATTGAGTGATTCCATTGTCTACACAAAACCCCTCCATTGTAGAATTCTTGAATTCTGTACCATTGTCACTTCTAAGTACTTTAACTTTGTACTCAGAGTTATTCTGAATATTCTTGATAAGTTCAATGATTTGATGAGGAGCTTCATCCTTCTTGTGTAGAAAGAACACCCATGTGAACCTTGTGAAATCATCCACTATTACTAGAGCATATCTTTTCTTGCTGATAGACATAATGTTTACTGGACCAAACAGATCAAGATGTAACATGTGAAATGGTTCAGTAATTGAATTTTCAGTCTTGCTCTTGAAAGTGGTTCTTCTTTGCTTTCCAAGCTGACATGCATCACAAAGTCCATCTTGCACAAAATTTGCCTGTGGTAGGCCTCTCACCAAATTGTGCTTAACAAGTTGATTAAGCTTCTTGAAGTTAAGATGTGAGAGCTTCTTGTGCCAATTCCAGCTTTCATCACTTGTTGCTTTGCTGTAGAGACATCTAACAATTCCTTTAGATGTATCACTTAAGCTGGCTTCATATATGTTACCATGTCTTTGACCAGTTAGAACAATGTCTCCATTCTGCATATTCAAGATTTTGCATCCTTTTCTGTCAAAGATTGATTTGTAACCTTTATCACCCAGTTGACTTATGCTTAAAAGAGTATGTTTCAAGCCTTCAACCAGTGCTACATTTTCTATGATGACATTCCCCAAAACAATTGAGCCATATCCCAGAGTTTCTCCTTTGTTGCCATCTCCAAAAGATATTACTGGGCCAGCTTTCCTCTCAAACTTTGTAAGCAGGGACTTCTTTCCAGTCATATGTCCAGAGCATCCACTGTCCAAGATAATTGAATGCTTCTTTCCTGTGCCCTTAACAGAAAGTAACTAGTTAGAATTTTTTAGGACCCAACTTTGATTGGATCCTTTCTTACTAGATTTAGAAACGACAGGCTTTGAAGATTTTGCTTTTATTTTACCTGTTGCAGAGTCAACCTTAGACTCTAATTTCACAAACTGTTTGTGACTAGGAGTTTCAGATTTCAAAGAATAATAGTCATAATACAGTTCATGATATTCTCTATACATGTAAATGGAATGAAGTAAACTACCACAATGATAACAAGCTATTTGTGGTTGGTATTGAATTTTCTGAGTCTTGGGGAATCTGGACTCAGTTTTCCAAGAAGGTTTTTGATTGCAGTCTAGGGCCAAATGATTATGATTTCCACACTTATAGCATTTTTTCCTAGGTGCATCAGGTACATTCTTGTAATTATTCTCTTTGTTAATACCTTCTTTTCCATTCCTATTTCTTTTGATCTTGCTATACTCTGAAAGACCATCTAATCTCTGTTTCAATTGAGACTTAGACAGAAACCCTATGTTTACATTCTTAGGTTTCTCTAACACTTTCTCATCTGAATTATTATTGTTAATCCTTTTGTGTACAACAGGGGTACCTTTTGAATCAACAAATTTAACATGATTAGGTTCAGAAACAATTTTCTTACCTTCAGATTTAGATGTGTTAGCTTCTATCTTACTATCATCATTGACAATAGCTACTTTTTCTTCTTGTCTAGCCTTATCAAAACCTAAACCATTAACCTTACCACGAATTCCACTTTCAAAGATTTCTATAGTCTTTTTACTGGAATTGTTAACGGTCTTAATCACATCTCTCTCTTCTTCTAGTTCTTTTCTGACATAGTCATAAGCCTCAAGAATAACACTATAATCATGCTTAGCTTTATCAGAACTTAACTTGTATTCTTCCATTTGAATTAATTCAGATTCAAGAAAATTATTTCTATCAACTAATTTATCATTCTTAACCTTAAGTTGATCTCTTTCAAAAGTAAGAATTCTAAAATTAGTCATAAGATTCTTAAACTCAGCATGGATAGATCTAATTTCATCAGAATTTAAGCTATCAAATGAATCAAGAGAGTGAAGTGATACCTTAACAGAGGATGGAGAAATTTTCTTTGGAGATCCAAGTTTGTCTGAACTATTTGCCATCAATGCAATGTTGTCATAATCCAATTCATCTTCAGAATCACTGGAATCAGCCCAATCCTTCTGTGTGACCATAAGTGCATTACCCTTTCCTGAATTCCTAGGCTTCTTACACTCACTAGCAAAGTGTCCAAGCTCACTGCAGTTAAAGCACTTGATCTTGGCCTTATCAAGCTTGACAATTGTACTTTTGCCTTTGTCACTCTTCTTCTCCTCCTTCTTTTGAAAAGGTCCTTTGCTAAATCTTCTCCTGTTGAATCTTCCTTTCTTAAAGGCTTTAGCAAACATAGCAAAGAGTTCCTGCATCTCAGATTCAGAATCATTGTTGTCAGAGTCCATATCAGTAGTCTCTGACTCAGAACTTTCTTTGCTTTTCTTCTTCCTTGAATTCTTTACAGCAATCTCTTCATGCTGTTCTTCAGGAAGCTTCTTAGCTTTAGATTGAGCAGTAAGTGCAATAGTCTTCATCTTTCCTTCACTCCTGCTCTTCTTCTGCTGCTTGTCAAGTTCATAAGCTCTCAATTTTCCATATACTGCCTCTAATGAAATCTCATCCAGATCATTAGCTTCCTCAATCGCAGATATCTTCTCATTGTAGAAATCAGGCAAAGCTTTCATGAACTTTGTATTCATATCCTCTAAGTCATAATATTTACCATGAATGGCCATCTCATTGATGAGTTTTGTAAACCTATCAAAGGTATCAGTAAGTGACTCACCAGATTTGGATTCAAAGTACTCATACTGTTGTATAAGTAATGTCCTCATATTCTTCCTGACAGGCTTAGTTCCTTCACAGTGAACCTTAAGATTGTCCCATATTTCCTTAGCAGTTTTACAAGAGAGAACATAGTTAGTGAGAACAGAATCAAGACTGTTGAATAATATGTTTCTCACTTTAGCATCTTTAAGAACATTCTCCTTGTCCTTATCTGACCATTCAGATTTTGGCTTCTCAACAGTTGCTTGTCCAACGACCTTTGTTGGAACAAAAGGTCCATCTCTGATTCTGTCAAGATAATCAGGATCTGTTGCTTCCAGATGATGCAACATCTTTACTTCCCATAGAGTATATTCGTTTCTCTTGAGCATAGGAATTTTAGTATTTCCATCCTTGTAACCAGACATGATTGCAGATCTTTATGATTATTCAAAATCAACCTGCTCTGATACCAATTGTTAACTCGAATAACTTGTAGAAGGGGGGGTTGAATACAAGTTATATAATCGTGTCTGATTTTTGCTTGATTATATGAACAAGAATAAACGAATGAATCAAACTCTGTTTGTATTAATAAGATCAAATACAAACTCTACCAAAGGTGTACAATACCTTTAGCAGCTGCTGACAATACAAATCTCTCTCTGTTTGTTTCGAACTCTCGAATACAAACCTTATACAGAGCTACGCACATTCGCACTTTTTACAATGATATTGAGAGAGTATTTATAATGCTACCTATCAACTAATAACAGAAAGATATAATCTATACATGACAATGTTCTGCCTTCTAGTCGATAGTTTCCATCAATAGAAAACTCTTTCCTTCATAATATCTTCTTGCTTGTTCTTCAAACAACGATCCTGTTTTATAGCACTTGCCAGTTTCTGTAGCATCCATAATGACATCATCAGTAACAAGACTGATATCAGGATTTCATCTTGCATCAGTATCTGATCATCATCAGGATTTCAAAATTTCATTGAGAGTAAATAATTATTAGAGAATCATATTTTATAGTTGTAAACTAATTCATTGTAACTATATTTATTGGTGTATAAATTGTGATTTCTAATTGTAATGTGATTGGATTATTTAGTATCGAAAAATAAGGGGTTCAATTAATTTTTTTTTTTTAAAATAATTTCAATTCGATTTCAAGTAGAAGGTAAATAAGGAAAATATTTTCTACACTACAAATTTGAAATTTGAAAATCTTTTTTTTTTCGAAGATGTTAACGTTAATGTAAAAAAGGAAGGTGTAATTTCTTTTCTAAAAAATAGGACCTAAAGAAGGAAGTTTTGATTTTAATTATTTAAAATAGAGGAGTTGTAGAAAAATAGATAAATAGGATTCGAGCGATTCTAAAGTTCCTGGGGGTTTTCCTTTATATATATAACTAGTCGACTAAGCCGCGCTTCGCGGCGGCGGCTTGTAATATTTTTAAAAAAATTCAAAATATAAATTTAAGAAAGAAATCGAAAAGAAAATAAATAAATTAATTAACACAATATTGTACAAATTTTAATATATATAGATAACTAAATAAACTATATACTTTTTTTATGTTGATTTTGTATCACGTTTTCTTAGGCCGACACCCGTTGTAATAAATACATATAAGACACGTTTATTTGCGGTCATGTAATATTTTTTAGGTCGACAACCGCTCTAATAATATTATATGCAGATAAGAAATTATTAAAAATAATTAGAAAAAAAATATATTAACAATGTATAATAATAAAAATAACTTAATTAATAATCACCGCCATAAATTTTAGCTATTTATATTCTCACAAATCTATTACTCCCTCCGTCCCTCTTGATTGTTTACGTTTGCGGACTAGTTTCCGGCACGGATTTTAAGGTGCATTTTAAGGATAGTTCTATAATTTATATTTGAAATTTTCTTTTTTTGTATAAAAATAGGATTGTTCTATTTTTATACAAAAAAAGAAATTATCAGAAATAAGTTTTGGAACTATCCTTAAAATGCACCTTAAAATGCGTGTCAGATACGCAATTTTTTATGTAAAGAAATGAGAGGGACAGAGGGAGTAATTTTTTTTTTTTTGCTCAGCAAATCTACTAATTTTTTGATTAATCTCCAACACAATAAAAAAAATTAAGTATGTACATTTACATCATGATAACAAAGTTCGAATTCGAACTCTAATTCCTTCTCGTTTGTACCAATTTGTGTCACATTTGCTTGGGCTGGCACCCATTATAACAATTAGATACATAGACACGTACATTATGTTTGATGTCTCAAAAATTCAATCGCCTAAACGAAGAACCTTCACCTTCACTGTAAGAATGGTAAGAAAATTATTTGAAAATAAAAAGTTAACATAAATAAAACTAAAACCTTCTAATTGATAATATAATATAAACAAATTAAAAAAATCTAAAAAAAATTGTAAAATTAGCTCAATAGAACAATGGTAGCTTTCACCTTTTGGGATCATAAAAAGAACTTGGTCTTTGTAAATTTATATATTAGAGATAATAGGGAAAAAAATTATACAGAAATTAGGATATAAAGAAAATTGATGCTTTCACAATTTTTTACGCTAGTTAAACAATTAGAAGGCAAGACCGAGGGATGTATTAAACAAATAAAAAGATTTAACCAAAAACAAAAATTTGAAAAGAATTCAAAGTTGAGATGAATTACCTTTTTGCTACTAATAGCTCTATAGCAATGGTGGGCAATCTTTTTCTCTCCAGCAACTTGTGAAAAAAGTGAAACCTAAAAACATATTCAGTAATCAATAATCAGCGCATTGTTAAATAAAAAAATCTATATAACAATCAATCAATACATATATTAGCAACACATGTTGTAATTGCAAGGTGATTGACCAACTACCAAGAAACCTATAAGTCTATAACATATGTCATACCAGTTTAGTTTACATGTCTAACGATATTTAGATTTGGCCAACCTCACCTCGGTGAAGAGATCCTCATAACTTTTTTATAGATGATATTTAAATGATCATGTACATTGAGAATTAAATAAAATAATAATGAATTAAAAAAAGAAAAGAAAATAGATGAAAACAAAAGTAAACGGAAGCAAAAAAAGGATTACAAACATGGTGATAAAATTTGATCATTAGAAGCAATGATGATTGTATATATATAAGAAAATAATTTTTTTTCTATTTCGAATATGTAAATTTGAATTCGTCTTTGCTACAAATTCGAAAACCTTTTCTATTTCGAATATGTTATCTTAATGTTAAAAAAAGAAGTTCTAATTTCTTTTCTAAAAAATAGGAGCTAAAGAAGGAAGTTTTGATTTTAATTATTTAAAATATAGGAGCTCTAGAAAAATAGATAAATATGAATCGAGCGATTCTAGAGCTCCTGGGGGTTTTCCTTTATATATATAAAAGACTTGTCGACTAAGCCGCGCTTCGCGGCGGCCTTGAAATATTTTTTTAAAAAAATACAAAATATAAATTTAAGAAAGAAATCGAAAAGAAAATATCTATAAATAAATTAATGAACACAATATGTTAAAATTTCAATATATATATAGACAACTAAATAAACTATATACTTATTTTAAATGTCGATTTTGTATCACGTTATCTTCGGCCGACACCCGTTGTAATAAATACATATAAGCCATGTGTTGCGGCGGCCTTGTAATTTTTATTTTTTCAAAATATTGACTATTTAAGGAAGAAATCAAAAAGTAAGCACTACAAATAGATTAGTGAACACAATATTGTACAAATTTTAATATATTCATAGAAAACAAAATAAACTATGTACTTGTTTTTTATGTCAATTTTGTGTCATGTTTTATTAGGTCGACACCCGTTATCATAAATACATATAGATAAAAAAAATATATTTGATTGAATTAATTAAAAGAAGACATTGAAATATTAAGATCAAGAATAATGAGAAGATAATAACGATAAATTAACAATTAACAGTAAATAAATAAAGAGGGAATGGTAAAACTTCAAATCTTTTGTAACATTTTTAAAAGTTGACTAAAATAAGAATTAATTAATAAAATTTTTATTTATTTTTAAAATAAATAAAGAGGAAATGATAAAAGTTCAAAAAGGTACCAAATTTTTAAGTTTAAATCTTAATAGATATATATTAAAAAAAAAAATTGTTCCGTGTAGTAATGGAGCTAAGTACTGGAATTATGTTCAAAATATGGTGGCTAGTTGAACTAAGCACTGTTTTAAGCAAATTTGTTTTCAATCAACTAAAACATGTTAACAAAACCGGTACATAAATATAGCAGAATTATAATAAAAAGAATCGTAACCTTTGATTTTGCCGACTTGATATTAATGAACTTCCTGCTTGTTCCGCTGCAGAGAGAAGACAAAAAAAAAATTTGTTAGAATTACAAATATTGCGATAAAATTTGATCGTTAAAAACAATGATTGTATATATATATATTAAAAAATTAAATTCGTTTTCTATTTCAAGTATATAAATTTTTCTTTTCTTATAAATTCGAAAATATTCTCTATTTCGAATATGTAATTTGATTTTTTCTTCCTAATAAATTCGAAAACCTATTCTATTTTAAAGATTTATATGTTAAAGTTAAAAAAGGAAATTTATATTTCTTTTCTAAAAAATAGGGCCTAGAGAAGGAAGTTTTGATTTTAATTATTTAAAATAGAGGAGCTCTAGAAAATTAGAAAAATATGAATCGAGCGATTCTAGAGCTCCGGGGGGTTTTCCTAAATTTATATTTCTTTTCTAAAAAATAGGGCCTAGAGAAGGAAGTTTTGATTTTAATTATTTAAAATAGAGGAGCTCTAGAAAATTAGAAAAATATGAATCGAGCGATTCTAGAGCTCCCGGGGGTTTTTCTTTATATATATAATAGATAGATAGATAGATAATCTATACTATTATATAAATTCCGAAACATTGAAAGTTTTGGTACCTGTTTTTTGGTACCTGTTTTTTGGTACCAATTTTTTGGTACATGTTTTTTTGTACTTCGTGAATTTACTTATGTACCCTTCATTATAAAGAAAAATATATATTAAAACACCTAAAATAAATTTTAACATAATATAATTAATGGTAATTAGTCAATTACCTTTTTCATATTTACTTTTAGTTGAAGATGTTACCTTTTATCATATATTCCAATCATTAATATTACCTTTCGAATTAAAATACGTTTCCTTTTTGATTTAAAACTAATCTTACAATCATTAATATATATCCGAAAATATCATACAATATTTTTCAATCATTAATAAAATATATTAAAAATATACTTTGTTTGATGTTAACTTTTATCATATCTTCCAATCATTAATATTACCTTTCGAATTAAAATACGTTTCCTTTTTGATTTAAAACTAATCTTACAATCATTAATATATTTCCAATCATTAATATATATCCGAAAATATCATACAATATTTTTCAATTATTAATAAAATATATTAAAAATACACTTTGTTTATAATAAGGAAACATTAGTATAATCCGTAAACATGTGTATATTAAATTATATTAATTAAAATTAAAAATTATGTAAAAAAATAATGATTATATCTATACTATTATCTAAAAACCGAAACATTAAAAGTTTTGGTACCTTTTTTTTTGTACCTGTTTTTTCGTACCTATTTTTTGGTACTTCGTGAATTTACTTATTTACTCTTCATTATGAAGAAAAATAAATACTCCTAAAATAAATAATAACATATTATAATTAATGGTAATTAGTCGAGATATTATCTTTTATAAACACCTAAAAACATCAATCGTTTCATATTTTTCCATCATTAATATTTTTTTTGAATTAAAACACATTGTAATTAATGGTAATTAGTCGATTAACATAATAAAATTAATGGTAATTAGTCGATTGCCTTTTTCATATTAATATAATGAAATTAATGGTAATTAGTCGATTGCCTTTTTCACATTTACTTTTAGTTGAAAATATTACCTTTTTTAAATACCTAAAAATATCAATCATATCATATTTTTCGATCATTAATATTTCCTTTTGAATTAAAACACGTTACCTTTTTAATTTACAACAAATCCTACAATCATTAATATATACCCGAAAATATCACATCATATTTTCAAGAAAAATATAACACCTAAAATAAATAATAACATAATATAATTAATGGTAATTAATCGATTGCCTTTTCAATATTTACTTTTAGTTGAAGATATTACCTTTTATAAACACCTAAAAAGATCAATCGTATCATATCTTTCAATCATTAATATTTCCTATGATCTAATTAAAATACGTTACCTTTTTAATTTACAACAAATCTTACAATCATTAATATATACCTGAAAATATCTTACCATATTTTTCAATGATTAATAAAATATATTAAAAACCGTATACATTGTTTATAATAAGAAAACATTAGTATAATTTCTAAACATGAGTATATTAAATTATATCAAATTAAAATTAAAAAAATATTAAAAACAGAATGATTATATATAAACATAATTATAATATTAAATAAAATTTATAACATAATACAAGAAACCCGTGCAATAAAATTTATAACATAATACAAGAAACCCGTGCATTGCACGGGTTATAAGCTAGTAGATAATAAATATTGATATTGAAGTTACTATGAGATAATGAATTGGTGGTATGTCTCAAAAAAGAAAAGTGTAAAAAAATGAGAGGAACAATAATAATTAACGGAACGGACTTAACAAAGGACAAATTCGTAAAAATATATATTAGTAGATACAATACTTGACAAAGGACAAATTCGTTATCAATCAATATATTCCTAATGTCTGCTAGTATTGCATTTTGAAAATTACTGCTTTTATCCTTCATTTTTTTAATCTTCTTTATTTCTTTGAAGCCCTTTTTTGTCATTACACAGGAAAATTACTGATTTTACCCTTTATTTTTTTTAATCTTCTATATTTCTTTGATGTCCCTTTTTGTCATTACACAGCATTTGGAGCGACCCAATTTAGATTGGATCGGCCCAAATCTAAATCTATACTATTTTTTATCATTACACAACATTTGGATCGACCCAATTAGATTGACCCAAATCTAAACCTCTACTATTATCCTTCATTTTTTTATTAATAATATAATTAATGATAATTAGCCGATTGCCTTTTTCAATTAAAAGATGTTTACTTATAATTTATATGATATTAACTTTTATAAATACCTAAAATATCATATCTTCCAATCAATAATTTTTTTCTCTCTAATCAGCATTTGGAGCGATCCAATTGGATCAACCAAAATCTAAACCTCTACTATTATCCTTCATTTTTTATTAATAATATAAATAATAATAATTAGCTGATTGCCTTTTTCAATTAAAAGATGTTTACTTTTAATTGATGATATTACCTTTTATAAATACCTAAAATATCATATCTTCCAATCAATAATTTTTTTTCTCTAATTAAAACAAGTTGAATTTTAATTTAAAACATAATATTGCAATAATTAATACATACCCAAAAATATGACATCATATCTTCTAACCACTAACAAAATATAATAAAAATTCGTATACAACGAATAATATCCGTTAGATTTTTAGTTAAAAATTAGAATTATTAGATCTAATATTTAAATATATTACATGATTAAATTTATTTACTAAATACATACCCAAAAATATGACATAATATCTTCTAACCACTAATAAAATTAGATTTTTAGTTAAAAATTAGAACAGTTAAATCTAATGATTAAATATATTACATGATTAAATTTATTTACTAAAATTTCAAGGTTCGAATTTTTAGAAATACCTAAAATATCATATCTTCCAATCTATAATTTTTTTTTCTCTAATTAAAACACGTTGACTTTTAATTTAAAACATAATATTGCAATAATTAATACATACACAAAAATCCTCTACTACTATCCTTCATTTTTTATTAATAATATAATTAATAATAATTAGCTGATTGCCTTTTTCAATTAAAAGATGTTTACTTATAATTGATGATATTACCTTTTATAAATACCTAAAATATCATATCTTCCAATCAATAATTTTTTTTTCTCTAATTAAAACACATTGACTTTTAATTTAAAACATAATATTGCAATAATTAATACATACCCAAAAATATGACATCATATCTTCTAACCACTAACAAAATATAATAAAAATTCGTATACAACGAATAATATCCGTTAGATTTTTAGTTAAAAATTAGAATTGTTTGATCTAATAATTAAATATATTACATGATTAAATTTATTTACTAAATACATACACAAAAATATGATATCATATCTTCTAACCACTAACAAAATATAATAAATTCGTATACAACGAATAATATCCGTTAGATTTTTAGTTAAAAATTAGAACAATTAGATCTAATGATTAAATATTTTACATGATTAAATTTATTTACTAAAATTTCAAGGTTCAAATTTTTATAAATACCTAAAATATCATATCTTCCAATCAATAATTTTTTTTCTCTCTAATTGAAACACGTTGACTTTTAATTTAAAACATAATGTTACAATAATTAATACATACACAAAAATATGACATCATATCTTCTAACCACTAACAAAATATAATAAAAATTCGTATACAACGAATAATATCCGTTCGATTTTTAGTTAAAAATTAGAATTGTTAGATCTAATGATCGAATATATTACATGATTAAATTTATTTACTAAATGCATTAAATGCATACCCAAAAATATGACATCATATCTTTTAACCACTAATAAAATATAATAAAAATTTGTATACAACGAATAATATCAGTTAGATTTTTAGTTAAAAATTAGAATTGTTAGATATAATGATTAAATTTATTTACTAAAATTTCAAAATTTAAAATTTTTATAAATAACTAAAATATCATATCTTTCAATCAATAATTTCTTCTCTCTAATTAAAACACGTTGACTTTTAATTTAAAACATAATATTGCAATAATTAATACATACACAAAAATATGACATCATATCTTCTAACCACTAACAAAATATAATAAAAATTCGTATACAACGAATAATATCCGTTCGATTTTAGTTAAAAATTAGAACTGTTAGATCTAATGATTAAATATATTACATGATTAAATTTATTTACTAAATGCATTAAATGCATACCAAAAAATATGACATCATATCTTTTAACCATTAACAAAATATAATAAAAATTTGTATACAACGAATAATATCAGTTAGATTTTTAGTTAAAAATTAGAATTGTTAGATCTAATGATTAAATTTATTTACTAAAATTTCAAGGTTCAAATTTGTATAAATACCTAAAATATCATATCTTTCAATCAATAATTTCTTCTCTCTAATTAAAACACGTTGACTTTTAATTTAAAACATAATATTGCAATAATTAATACATACCCAAAAATATGACATCATATCTTCTAACCACTAATAAAATCTATCTATACTATATTATAAAAACCGAAACATTAAAAGTTTGATCGGTCGGTCGATACGGTACCTATTGATTTTACTTATTTACCCTTACTCAAATAAAATCCATCATACTAACTACTCCCTCCGTCCTTTTCATTTCTTTACACTTTCTATTTTGGGTCGTCCCTTCCATTTCTTTACATTACTAAAAATAGTAACTTTTAATAATAAAATACATTATTACATCCACTACTTCATTCCACTTTTTCAAAACTTTACACTATTACACCCATTACTTCACTTATTTTAACAATAAAATTACTATTACACCCACTACTTCATTTATTTTAACAATATTACACCCACTATCTTGGTCTTCGTGCAAAAAGCGAACGATAACAATTCCACTGGACGGAGGGAGTAGTTATTTTCTTTTTTCAGGTTAAACATATTATCTTTTCTACTTTTCAATAAATAAATAATTTCCTTTTTCAGGTAAATTCAATATCTTTTATATTTTATCTAACTAAAATTTCCATCCTACTAACTAATTAATTTCCCTTTTCAAGTTAAACATATTATCTTTTCTATTTTTCAAAAACTAAATAATTTCCTTTTTCAGGTAAAATACAATATTTTTTACATTTTATCTAACTAAAATTTCTCCTTTATTAATCAATTTCCTTTTCCAGGTTAAACATATTACCTTTTCTTTTTTTTTTTTCAATAACTAAATAATTTCCTTCTTAGGTAAAATACAATATCTTTTACATTTTATCTAACTAAAATTTCTCCTTTTTTAAAGACTACGATCAATTTTGTATAATAAAATAACATAATTATATTATAATTAGTATTAACTAATCAATTACCTTTTTTAGCCAAAATACGTTACATTTTCTCTTTCTCTAACTAAAATCTCTCTTTTTCCAATTGTATCATGGACGATTACCTTTTTTAAACAAGATACATTTTTTTCCTTTCTCTTACGAAAATCTCTCTTTTTCCAATTATATCACGGACGATTCTATTTAATAAAAATAAAATATTAATATTATAGTTGATATGGGCTAAAAGTAAGCCCTAAGACACATTTAATGTGGCATTAATTAGACCTAGAATGGTCCAAACGTGGGGCCCACCAGATGGGCCCAAACCCTAACTATAATATTAATTTCGTAATTAATATTAGGGGTAATAAACAGCTCAGCAAGTAAGAGTCAAATAAGGATATTATTCTTGCCTGACTTAGTCTCCAAGATACATATTCCAACATGGAAACTGACTCCTACAAGGAAGGAGTCTAGAACCTTCCTTGAGGCGGTGACTTGCCCACCAAGTCACCTAACCCTACTACGATTTTAGGGTTTCTCAGCCTATATAAAGGGTCTGACCCCTCATCTCAGAACTACGTTTTCTTGGCTTGATTCTCTAATACAGAGATACGTAGGCATTCTGTGAGGACCGATCAGTCTCGAACGCAGAAGCAGCCATTAAAGCACGAAGCTCACGAACCCAAGCCTTAAATACACAAACCCTAGCCACAATAATTTAAACCTAGTTTTTATTCCACAACATTTGGCGCCGTCTGTGGGAAAAAGACATCAACCATGGTTCAAACACGAAGAACTGCTCCAGGCGCTACAGAGCCAATCGCTACCGAGGCCCTACCTCTTAGCTCTGCTCCGCCCCTTACTGAACAAGTACTTCCGACATCTGAGCAAGTACCTCCGGCATCCGGAACTATCGTTTCGTACCAAGTTTCTCAACCCTTAGGGACGACTACCCATGTTGAGAGTACGCTACCTCCGATCATCCACACAGTTCCAGGGACTAACCCCCCTCGGACGGGGATTTCTTCTCTGATTGTAGGTCCCAACAACCTTACACGAGGGGTTCAGATCCATACTACGGATCTCCCCATAAGCACCAATCCAACATATGGGATGTCCAATTACGGAGCTGGACCGAGTGGGCATGCCCTGTATATTCGAGATCGAGATTATCGCGATTTTTCTGGTCCTTATTCAGATGAATCATCTTCTGACGATGATTACGAGCGTGATGAAGCCCCAAGGAGGCGACGTGCAAGTAAAGAGCCTATGGGGAGAACTCGAACTATCCATGATGGACTCACTTCAACAGTTGCTGAGAGGATCAAGGCTTATGAAGCCGAGATCTTAAAGTTAAAGGAAGATATGGCCAGGGAGCAGGCCAGATCAAATCTGACTTTGCCACCTCCCACGTCAGGACCGATCCCCTTCATAGATCTGGAGAGACCTCTAAGGAGGCAAAGAAGGACCACCGTCCCACCTGAAAGAACTACAAGGGTGGAAACCCCTAAAAGCAACCCTAAGGATCTGATGCCACTTGGGGACCCTGATGATCCCACACCTCCGTTTACTGAAGACGTGATGAATGCTCATATCTCAAAGAAGTTTAAGATGCCAACAATCAAAGCTTATGATGGAATGGGTGATCCTGCCAACCACGTTAGAACGTTCTCAAACGCACTGCTGTTGCAGCCTGCAAGCGACGCTTTGAAGTGTAGGGCTTTCCCTCAAACTTTGTCAGGCATGGCTCAAAGATGGTATAGTCGGCTTCCTGCAAACTCGATTGGTTCCTTTAAGGAGTTGAGTGCTGCCTTCATTAGTCAGTTTATCAGCGGAAGAACGCATGAGAAAAGCTCTGCATCTCTTATGTATGTGGTACAAGGGAAGAACGAAAGTCTGAGAGACTACCTTAAGAGGTTCACCAAGGAGACTCTGAACATCACTGATCTGGACAATAAGGTTGCAATGGTAGCCTTGGAGCATGGTACCACCGACTTATACTTTAAGAGATCGTTGGCAAAACATCCCCCGGAAAATATGGCTGATCTCCAACGAAGGGCTGACAAGTACATCAAGGCCGAGGATAGCACGAAGAAGGAGGTCACATTAAGCAATGGTCAGGGAAACAATGATACAAAAAAGCGTAAGCAAGGGCATGAGTACGATGCTAGGGACAAGTATCCCCGAACCAGCAAGGACTCTGATTCGCCACCAAAAAAGAACTTGGGACCAAGGTTCTCTGACTATGCAAGGTTGAATGCCCCTAGAAGTCAAATCTTGTTGGAAATTGAGAAGGATAAAGACTTCCGATGGCCGAAGCCACTCAGGGGAGACCCCGCAAAGAGGAATAAGGATCAGTACTGTAGGTTCCACCGAGATGTAGGACATGACACGGATGATTGCAGACAGTTGAAGGACGAGATTGAATTCTTGATCCGTAAAGGAAAGCTGAACAATTTCACAAAGGGTGGAGATCATGGAACCCAAAGAGGGGATTACAACAGGAGAAACAATGACAGGAGGGATAACGATCGTGACCGCAACACGCAGCCCCGAGGGCCAGTTATCAACATGATCTGGGGAGGCCCAACAGCGGCCGGTACAACCCGCAATTCTCGAAAGGCATACGCAAGAGAAGTGATGCATATTGTGGGAGAGGCCCCGAAGCGTGCTAGAACAGAAACCGTGATTGGTTTTGATGACTCTGATCTGGAAGGGGTGAAATTCCCCCATGATGACCCATTAGTTATAACCCCTGTGATTGGGAACTCGGAGGTAAAACGAGTCTTGATAGACAATGGGGCTTCTGTTGACATTCTGTTTCATGATGCGTTTGTGAAGATGGGATATACCGATTCTCAGCTAACTCCGACTAACATGCCTATTTATGGGTTCAATGGGGTTGAGTCCAAGGTCGAGGGTACAATCCAGTTACCCGTGACAATCGGGCAGGAACCTAAGGAAGCTACTCAAATGCTAAACTTTCTGGTAATTAAGGCAGCCTCGACTTATAACGCAATCCTGGGAAGGACTGGACTTCATGCGTTCAAGGCTGTTGCCTCAACATATCACATGAAGATTAAGTTTCCAACCCGAAACGGGGTTGGAGAACAGAAAGGTGACCAGAAGATGGCAAGAAGTTGTTATGTGTCCGCCCTAAGAGCTGATGGAGTCGGGGGGCAGGTACTCCCAATTGAAGACATGGATGTCCGTAGTGATGATGAACAGCGAGGAAAGCCAGCAGAGGATTTAATACCCGTCCCTCTAGAACTGAACGACCCGGAGAAGGTTACATACATAGGAGCATCTTTGAGGGAACCCCTGAAGGGCGAATTGATAGCGTTCTTGCAAGAGAATAGCGATGTGTTTGCTTGGACAGCAGCAGACATGCCAGGGATTGACCCCCAACTTATAACTCATAGGTTGAACGTCGATCCTGAACGGAAGAAAATAAAGCAGAAAAAGAGGAATTTTGCTCCTGAAAGGCAAGAGGCCATTAAGCAAGAAGTTGATAAGCTTTTGGAAGCTGGGTTCATTGAGGAGATTCAGTTCCCTGAATGGTTGGCTAATCCCGTCATGGTCAAGAAAGCAAATGGAAAATGGAGAATGTGCATCGACTTCACAGATTTGAACGATGCATGCCCAAAGGATTGTTTCCCTCTACCAAGGATTGACACCCTAATAGATGCTACAACTGGACACGAGATGTTAAGTTTCATGGATGGTTTCAGCGGATACAATCAGATTAAGATGCACAAGGACGACATTCCTAAGGTATCTTTCATAACCGACTTTGGTGTTTTCTGCTATCTTGTTATGGCTTTTGGTCTAAAGAATGCAGGAGCTACCTATCAACGATTGGTGAATAAGATATTTGCCCATCTGATTGGAAAAACCATGGAGGTCTATGTTGATGACATGTTAGTCAAGAGCCTATTCAAGGCAGATCATATAAGGCACCTCAGAGAGGCATTTGAAGTGCTAAGGCACCATAAGATGATGCTAAATCCAGCAAAGTGTGCTTTTGGTGTTGGATCGGGAAAATTTTTGGGGCTGATGGTTTCCAAGAGAGGCATAGAGGCCAACCCGGACAAGATTAAGGCTATTCTGGACATGGAGTCACCCCGCTCAATACGAGATGTACAGAAATTAACTGGCCGTGTTGCGGCCTTAGGAAGGTTCATCTCCAAGTCTGGTGACAAATGCTTGCCTTTCTTTCAGGCATTAAAAAAGGTGAAAAATTTTGAGTGGACCACAGAGAGCCAGGAGGCCTTTGAACAGTTGAAGAAATACATGGCTGAAGCCCCGTTGTTGGCCAAACCTAATCCTGGAGAGATTCTCTACCTATACCTGGCGGTATCCGAACAAGCATTGAGTGCTGTTCTAGTAAAAGAGGAAAAGAAAGTTCAGAAACCCATCTACTATGTGAGTAAGGTGTTGCATGGGGCGGAATTGAATTACTCTCCCATTGAAAAGTTTGCATTGGCATTAATCACTGCTTCAAGGAAATTGAGACCGTACTTCCAGGCTCACAAAATCGAAGTCTTGACAGACCAACAGTTGAGAAGCATATTGCACAGTCCGAAAGCAAGTGGAAGGTTGATCAAATGGGCTATAGAACTTGGAGAGTTTGATATCAAGTATAAGCCTCGGACAGCCATCAAGGCTCAGGCATTGGCTGACTTCGTGGTTGAATGCACTATTGACAACCAAGAAGTCGGGGGGCAGGAGATGATAACCACCCCTGAGAATGAGGATAAAGGTGAAGAATTTATAACTGGACAGAAGGAATATTGGGTGCTCTATTTTGATGGAGCATCAAAAACAAAATCTAGTGGTGCAGGTTTAGTTCTGCAAAGCCCCGATGGGTTCACAGTTGAGTACGCTTTGAAGTTGGACTTTCCAACGACCAACAATGAAGCTGAGTATGAAGCCCTGATAGCCGGATTAGGCTTGGCCAGAATCATGAGGGTCAAGAATCTCAAAGTATGTGGAGATTCGAGACTGGTGGTCTCCCAAGTGAATGGCGAGTTCGAAGCCAAGGATGAGACTATGGCAAAATACCTAAGAGTCGTGAAGGCTGTTATGACTCAGTTTGAAGAATGCTATGTGGAACACATTCCGAGAGAGGAGAACGCTAAGGCCGATGCCTTGTCTAAATTTGCTTCTTCTGAAATTGAGAACTATGCAGGTAGTGTTTACTTCCAGGTCTTGAAGGCCCCGACCATCAACTCTAAGTTGGTGGCACCTATCGATGTGGGAAGCTGTTGGATAGATCCTATTAAAGCTCATCTAGAAACTGGATGGCTTCCAGACAATGCCTTGGAGGCACGAAAATTGTCAGTAAGAGCATTGAGATATGCCTTGATTGAAGGCATCTTATACAAGAGATCGTTTGTCATCCCGTACTTGAAGTGCTTAAGGCCCCAAGAGGCAAGAGAAGCGTTAGAGGAAGTTCATGGAGGGATTTGTGGGCAGCACTTGGGGGGCAGAGCCCTAGCTCACAAGATTACCCGTCTGGGATTCTATTGGCCAGAGATGTTAGCAGATGCACAGGACTATGTCAAGAGGTGTGACAGATGTCAAAAACACGCTCCAATTGTAAGGCAGCCGCCTGAGATGTTAACTTCGATCAATTCTCCCATCCCGTTTGCAATGTGGGGAATGGACATATTAGGTCCTTTCCCTATGGCTTCGGCACAGAGGAAGTTTCTGATAGTCGCCATTGACTACTTCACCAAGTGGATTGAGGCTAAACCTTTAGCCAAGATAACCACCAAACAAGTTTCCCAGTTCTTTTGGGAGAACATAATTTGTAGATATGGAATCCCGCGAATTCTTGTGACAGATAATGGGACACAATTTAACAATGAAGAATTCAAGAAGTATTGTGAGGAAAATGCTATTGAGCTTCGTTTTACCTCTGTGGCACATCCGCAAGCGAATGGGCAGGCCGAGGTGGCTAATCGAATTATCCTGGATGGACTAAAGAAAAGGGTCGAGCGCTCAAGAAACACTTGGGTGGATGAGCTGCTACCTATACTCTGGGCTTATCGCACTACTTGTAAAGTAACTACCGGAGCAACCCCGTTTTTGCTAGCTTATGGAGCTGAGGCTGTTGTGCCGCTGGAAATCATGCAGGCATCACCTCGAGTTGAGGCATACGAACCTGAGGCTAATGAAGAAGGCATGAGGCTCGCTCTAGATCTGATTGATGAAGTTAGAGATGAGGCAAACGCCAGAAATGCGGAACATCAAAAGAAAGCGTCTTTCTATTACAACCACAGGGTTAAGGAGAGGTTCTTTCAGCAAGGTGACTTGGTTCTCAGGAAGATTGAAGCTTCTGGAGTTGGCCAGAAAGGGAAATTAGCCCCCAACTGGGAAGGACCATATCGAGTCAGAAGGACGCTAGGACGAGGATCATACAAGTTGGAGACCTTAGATGGGAATGAAGTGCCCCGAACTTGGCATGCTCTGAACTTGAAGATTTATTATGTATAAGCCTTCCTAGTAAGGACTTGGCTTTTTGCTATTTATTAATAAAAGTAGAAATAAGGTTCGATGAAACCATTCCAGGGACTAGTACCCCGAGTAGGACCATAGTATCTATGTAAGGGTTGAACCCTCTTTCGTGATATCAATGCAAATCTGTTTTCCATTCTATGATTCTATGTTTTGTTTATGTACCAAGCACCTGTTGAGTGCAAGTCTGGAAAGATCAAGTACTGAAAGTAAATAAGCATATGAATAAAGGAAACAGATGCATAAATAAAACGCCCCGAAGGGCCATGGTTTAAGTTAAGCTACAACACACGAATAAAAGTTAAGTAAGTCCCGAAGGACATTGATTGAAAGATGATAAAATAAAGCCACAAACGGCTAGATAAAGGCCGTGCAAGGCCATAGGGGAACCCATCCTACTTAGTTGGGGATTCTTCCCCGCTGCTCTCCTCGCCCGACTCCTCCTCACCTGAGTCCTCTTCTTCGCCGGACTCTTCACCTGAAGTTTCTTCCTCGGCTTGATCAACGACCGCCATAGGTTGAGTAGTAGTCTCCACATCTTCGGTTTCCTCCTCCCCGGAGGATGAAGTTGAACTGTCTTCGTTACGGATCACCCTTTTGCCTGGGATCGGTTGTCGAACAACTCCAACTTTCCTGGCAGGCGGGGGCTTCTTTCCACGGGATCCCGAAGAACTTGAGTCTTGGCTAGCAGCTGGAGGACGCCTCCTGGATCCCGAAGATCTACGGCTACCTTTAGAGCCTGAACCTGATGCTTGGGGAACAATCCTGGTTCCCGATCCAGAGGCAAGGTTTGCACGGTCCTCGTCATCCGCAGTCCAGAAAGGGCAAGGAAAATCAGAGGGGATAACCACTGAGGGATGTTTGCTACTTACAGCACTGATTGCTTTGTCCCAACCAACAGACATGTTGTAAGGACGTACCTCATCATCATGATCATCAATGAACTTTAGAAACTCTTCAGAATTATGATATGCCTTAATCAATTTGTTAGCATCATTCATCTTCTTTTGAGCCAAGGAGGCAAGTTGCTTTCGGGAGGATAAGGCATCCGCTTCGGCATGGGTAACTTGAGAATGCAGGTCATCAATCTCTTCCTGGAACCTAGCTGAGTCAGTCTTCAAGGATATATTCTCATCCCTGAAAGCCAGGCCTTGGGTACAGACAGCTTGGAAGAAGGCATTAGCCTACAACCAAAGTTCACAAAGCATAAGGAATGTGAAAGAGGTAAATCGTACCAGAATCGGTAGGAAAAGTATCTTACCTGATACAAGGCTTGGGAGCCCAGAAGTTGATTCTCATTCATTTTGTCCCCAGCAAGTAAGGACAGTCTATCAGGAGGAGTAACAGAAAGCTTCGACCAGTCTAGGGATAGTTCAGGACTCCCAGAAACCGAGTCTTGTTCGCATATACCCCAGGATGGCATAAAGGGGGTTCTGATACTTCCACGGGATCTCTTCCCGCCTTGAGAGCAACCTTCCAAGAAGTTGGGGATCCGAGGCTTAGCGGGATTCAAAAGCTCCTCAGCTTTTTTCTTCATTCTTTGAGTCATAGACGGCTGATTCTGAGGACGGCTGTCAATCTCCTCCGCAGCTGAAACACAAAGAGAAAACACAGATATAAGAACAAACAGAGTTCATAAGAAGCTTAAGTAAGGAAATTACCCTCAACGGAAAGAAAGCTAAGGCCAGCTTCGATAAGGTTCTTTTCATTCAGAAACATTTTATAATGGGTACTGCCATCATCGGCCAGAAGCCAATCTCGATCCTGTAACTCCGAATCATCAAGGTCGCAAATGAAGTGTTTACTATCTTGCACAACTCCGAATCTCTTGACGAAAAAGTTACCCCAATCACCGCCTTTCCATTCAAGAATTACAAACTCTCTCTCCCAGAAATGTTGGGAATCTGGTAAAGAATAAGGGTTCACCATGTGTGGAATTTTGGCCCTGTGCTTGAGACTGACCCATCCTTTCTTTTGGTCGGAAGAGTTACTGGCTATGAAGATACTTCGAAATAGTGTAGTAGTCGGGTGAATCTCCAATTGACGACATCTTATTAAAAACATAGAGATATATCTCCAAGAGTTGGGATACAACTGACAGGGATGAATCTGATACTCTGCCAGCAATCTTATGATGAAGTTATCAACGGGGAATCTGAACCCAGCATCCAGAGCACCCCAGTGGACGCAAAGCCTCTCGGGGTGCCAGTTACAGGTCCTGTCTGATGGTTTTGCGAGACGAACTTTGATAGCACTTGGAAAGTGATATGAGTCCTTTATTTTCTGGACATCTTTTTCGTTTAACTTACTGGGACTGCTAAAAGCATCTAAACTAGCACAGTTCGGGAATGTGTCCCTCATAATGTTAAGAAGATCTAGTAAGGATTCAAATTTACGATCAACGAATGAAGAAGGTTTGATTTCTTCCTTACCTTTAGCTGTCCTCATCTTACTCCTCTTTGCCATGGCTTCCATCATGGATACAGGAGGAGCCACTGGCCGGTTACCTTCTGACATCTTGATTACAAAGCTGGAACTTGATCTTGAAACTTGAAGGCTAGAGAGCTTAAGAATTTGAAAACCCAGAAATGAAGAAGTGAATGAAATGAAAGCTACCACACTTCTTTTATAAAAGAAGTATGACCTGCTGTAAAAGGTTGAAGTTCAGTCTGGTTCGCGTTTACAGGTCATCTATCGTTTAAAGATGAAAAAAGGACAGAAATTGCTCGTTTTATACAGAAAGGATCGTTAAAATTCAAATATACCAAAGAAGAAATAGCTGATGTTTGAATAATATCGTCGGAAGTCACGAGTGACCAAACTGACGATCCAAGATCAAGGTCAAGTTCCTTGATCCTGAAGATAACAAAGTCATGAATGGCCAAAATGATGGTTTGAGATTCAGATCAAAGTCTTTGATCCTCAAGATCATGAATGATTTTCACGTCTGGGTTAACTAGCTAGCCAAGAAGCAATCGACCGCGACGCACAAGGGGCCTCAGCCGACCAGGTCCCGGAAGACCAGGTCCCGGCCGACCAGCCTATTTTAAGGAGGGTCAGCCGACCAGGTCCCGGAAGACCAGGTCCCGGCCGACCAGACTATTTTAAGGAGGGTCAGCCGACCAGGTCCCGGAAGACCAGGTCCCGGCCGACCAGCCTATTTTAAGGAGGGTCAGCCGACCAGGTCCCGGAAGACCAGGTCCCGGCCGACCAGCCTATTTTAAGGAGGGTCAGCCGACCAGGTCCCGGAAGACCAGGTCCCGGCCGACCAGCTTACTTTAGAGGGGTTCAGCCGACCAGCTTCTGAACCTGGATCCCCCCCGGTCCAGGTTCAGTTCTTGGTCCTGGATCCCTACTTTTTCAGCAAATAATTTTGGACATGGTTCTCGACTTTTTCAGTGAATATCAGATGATTATCAATGTTGAAGAGAGGCCAAGGTTAGCCATGAAGGCCAAGATGAGTCATGAAGGCCAAAGTTAGCTATGAAGTCACAAGCGACCATACTGACGATTCGTAATCAAGGTCAAGACTATGGATCCTTAGGACCATGGATGGTTTCTGATTCTAGATCCACATTCTCTATTGAGATCAAGAAGGAGTATAAGTTCAAGTTTTTTAGGCCAATTATTGACTAGTTAGCCCTAAAAGAGGAATTTCAGCCAACCAAGTCCCGGAAGACCAGCTTCTGGCCGACCAGCTCCCCTGGAGGAGGGCCAGCCGACCAGCTTCTGGCCGACCAGGTCTCAGCCGACCAGCTTTTGGCCGACCAGCCCATTTTCAGGGGGTCCAGCCGACCAGCTTCTGAACCTGGATCCCCCCCGGTCCAGGTTCAGTTCTTGGTCCTGGATCCCTACTTTTTCAGTGAACTTTTAAACCTAAATCTCGACTTTTTCAGCAAATCTTGGATGATTGTTAATGATGAAAAGAGATTGAGATTAGCACAGATTAGTGCCGATTAGCACCGTTTAGTGCTGTTTAAGCACTGATTAGTGCCGGTTAGCACTGTTTAGCGCCGATTAGTGCCGTTAGTGCCATTTGATGCCACCTAACATTGTTTAACACTGTTTAAACATTGTTTAAGGCTGATTAGCGCTGTGTAGTGCCGTTTAACACTGATTAGTGTCGTTCAACGTCATCGTAAATGCGTCGGTCGCTCCACGCTTTACATCAAGATGATATTGTTGAAAATACTCGCGTAAGAGCAATAAACCCTGACCCAAGTCTCGAATAAGGCCGTTATAACTTCAAGGAAAACCTGATCAGTTTTCCTAGAAGTTGGGGGGCAAATGATATGGGCTAAAAGTAAGCCCTAAGACACATTTAATGTGGCATTAATTAGACCTAGAATGGTCCAAACGTGGGGCCCACCAGATGGGCCCAAACCCTAACTATAATATTAATTTCGTAATTAATATTAGGGGTAATAAACAGCTCAGCAAGTAAGAGTCAAATAAGGATATTATTCTTGCCTGACTTAGTCTCCAAGATACATATTCCAACATGGAAACTGACTCCTACAAGGAAGGAGTCTAGAACCTTCCTTGAGGCGGTGACTTGCCCACCAAGTCACCTAACCCTACTACGATTTTAGGGTTTCTCAGCCTATATAAAGGGTCTGACCCCTCATCTCAGAACTACGTTTTCTTGGCTTGATTCTCTAATACAGAGATACGTAGGCATTCTGTGAGGACCGATCAGTCTCGAACGCAGAAGCAGCCATTAAAGCACGAAGCTCACGAACCCAAGCCTTAAATACACAAACCCTAGCCACAATAATTTAAACCTAGTTTTTATTCCACAACAATAGTACTAATAATTAACTGATTACCTTTTCAACTAAAACGTATCATCTTTTATATTTTTTCTAATTAAATTCCCTTTTTTCTAGAAATTTCAGAGGCAACATTAATTTCTCATTTTCTAAAAACTATGAGTAATTTTATTTAGTAAAATAACATAATTAAATTGTAATTACTCTAAACTAATTAATTACATTTTTCACATAAATTATGTCATCTTTTTAATTTTCACGTTACCTTTCTATTTTTTAAAACTAAAATCTCTCTTTTTCCGATTATATCATGGACGACTCTGTTTAATACAATAAACTAATAATATTATAATATTAATAATTAAGCGATTACCTTTTTTTATCTAAAACTTATCATCTTCTATTTAATGAAATAAAATAATAATTATATAAATATTAATAATTAGTCGATTACCTTTTTCAAGTAAAACCTATCATTTTTTCTATATTTTCTAACTAAAATCCCTCATTTTCTAGAAATATCACGGATAACATTTATATAATTATTATCAAATCATCTCATATACAAATTTAAGCCTCCCAAATTTATATTTTAAAAAAATTAACTTAAATTTATATTTTTATATAATAAAAATTCGTATAAAACGAATAATATCCGTTAGATTTTTAGTTAAAATTAGAACTGTTAGATCTAATGATTAAATATGTTACATGATTAAATTTATTTACTAAAATTTCAAGGTTCGAATTCCGTCAACGATACTATTATCCTTCATTTTCTTAATCTTCTTTATTTCTTTGATACCCCTTTTTACCATTACACAGCATTTGGAGCGACCCAATTTAGATTGGATCGACCCAAATCTAAACATATACAATATTTTGTCATTACACAACATTTGGAGTAACCCAATTGGATCGACCCAAATCTAAACCTCTACTATTATCCTTTATTTTCTTTTATCTTCCTTTATTTCTTTGATTCTCCTTTTTGTCATTACTCAAATCTATCTCTGTCATTTTTCACCTTCAAGTCCAAGCCGCTCAAATCTTCACACTGCTGGATTTTGATGCATGTTTGCACTTTTCAGATTTGAAAGCTGGGTTTTTCACCAAATTAACATCTCAACCCCCTGAAGTAGGGTTAAGGTATGTGTACTAGACCTCTGTACGGGTCATATATGTTTGATTCCGGTTTTTAGTTTGGCCATAAGAGTTAAGTTTTTATTGATTTCACAGTATTAAAAATTAGACAGGATAATATTTGTTTGGTTTTGATTTTGGTTTGGAATTTAAGAATTAAAGTTTTAATGAATTACCCGATGTTATAATAATATACATGACACCAAAATGGTACCTTTAAAATATTTGTTTGCCCTTTCAATTTTCGATTTTTATAATTCTACCCTCTATCCATTCATAAAAAAAAATTTAACAAAAAAATTTAAAAATTGCTTGAAATGTGGTCTTATTGTTCTCCAATAATTACATATTATATTAACTATGAGGTCTCATAGCTAACATAATATGTTCTTGATATTATATGAGATTTAATGTTTTGGAGCCATTTAATGTTTTGGAGCCATTGGGGTGAAGGGATTATCATTTCCGCATTTGAATAATGAAGACAATTTATTATTATTTTCAATTAGAGAACAATATTTGTAAAAATATTTATTACTTTTATTGCAGATTTTGATGGATTAAATAAATTTTCAACATTGTTAAAATAGAATTGTATGCTACTTTTTTAATATAAATTTTAGCATATCATTATTTTATTAAATACTTATATAACTGTATATAATATCTTTCTAATAATTGATTATTTATATAATTGCATACAATATCTTTTTAAGAAATCAATCAAATTTGTTAAATTTTTGGTATTGTCAATTTAAATTAAATAAGATGTTTTAAGAAATCAATCAAATTTGTTAAATTTTTGGTATTATCATTTTAAATTAAATAAGATGCCGTGTACGAAGTACGGGCAAAATGCTAGTTCGTATAAATTCGTATAGATCATCCATTAATTTATGGTATAAGAAGAAGGTGTCAGTAGTGCTAAGATTGCCAAAAAGTAAGGAGCAGTAACCTACAATGGGCAAGTCATAAAAAGATACTCCCACTATCTCACTCATTTCTTTACATAAAAAAGTGTATGTCTGACACACATTTTAAGGTGCATTTTAATGATAGTTCTATAACTTATTTTTGATATTTTCTTTTTTTGTATAAAAATAGGACTATTCTATATTTATACAAATAAAGAAAATATCAAAAATAAATTATAGAACTATCCTTAAAATGCACCATAAAATCCGTGTCGGAAACTGGTCCACAAACGTAAAGAATCAAGAAGGACAGAGGGAGTATCACCCACAACCATCTCCCAACAATTTCTTGTTGGAGATTTTAATTTAACTATTAAAATGTTTCTTATTTAATTTTCTTAAAATGCATGAAATGTTTTCAACCATATAAAAGTGAAACGTTTTTTGCATAACTTTTTTTCCTATACAATTCATAATAATTAAAGACTAAAACATAGTGGAAGATACCTTGATTAGTGATTACTATTACAATTATTATAATAATAATTATTATTATTAGAGTAAAGTTCTATGGAGTATTGTTTAACTGGAGTACTTGGAGTACATATATGTTCTGCATTTAAAATATTTTAAAATTTAGTATTTTGCAATCCTTGTTACATTAATATCATAATTTCATTGATAATCTTGAAAATTATGTATGTTTTGCAATATGTTCATCTTGAAAAATTTTTATGTTTTGCAATCGGAACATATATGTTTTGCAACACAAATGTGTTTCGCAGAACAATTCATTTTGCAATATTTTGTTAGCAAAATATACAAAATTTTCAAGATTTTCAATGAAATAATGATATTCACGTAATAAACTTTGCAAAATAATAAAGTTTGCAAAATTTTAAATGCAGAACGTATATGTACTCCAAGTACTACAATTAAAACAGTACTCCATAGAACTTTACTCATAATTATTATTATTATTATTATTATTATTATTATTATTATTATTATTATTATTATTATTATTATTATTATTATTATACAATAAAAATCATTGAATTCAAGACAGTTTATTACAGGCCATTCACAAGTCTTTATTCTCTGTCACTTGGATTCAGAAATGGCTTCAAGAAGATCATTTCTGAATGACCTCGCATTCGATGATTTGAATGGATTAGGTGACATTAATTGCCAAACATTTTTCTCTTTCTAGCATATTGATAAGATAACATGTCCACCCTTTGTCCCAGCTAAAGATGTTCAAAAAGCCTGAAGCCCGAAGCCCGAAGCCCGAAGCCCGGCCCGAAAAAAAAGCCCGGCCCGGTTCGGTCCGCCCCGGGGGCCTAAAACGGGCCTCCTATTTTTTATGAAACCCGGCCCGGCCCGAACCCCGAAAAGCCCGGGCTTTTAAAAGCTCGGATAAAGCCGGGCTTTTTAAAAGCTCGGTTAAAGCCCGACCCGAAACCCGGATAAAGCCCGAAGCCCGGATAAAGCCCGGTTAAAGCCCGGATAAAATTATTTATTTTAATAAATTTTTTATTTTATTAATGTAACTTATAATCTACATTTAATGAATTTTTTTATTTTATTAATGTAACTTATAATCTACATTTAGTTTGTTTGTTTTTTATTTTATTGACGCTTTTAATAAGATCTAGTTACGAGCACTAGACAATATAGTAGTGTTCTAATAAGATCTCCAATTAAATTAATTTTTTATTTTTTTGAAAATTTGGGAATATCATTTAATTAGATATATCTTGACATTCGTACGGTTGAATCGTCGAGAAATAAATTTAAAATTATAGAAACAATAGTCTGGGACGAAGCACTAGTTACGAGTACTAGACAATATAGTAATCTTCTATTAAGATCTTCAATCAAATTTAATTTTTTATTTTTTTAAAATTTGGGAATATCATTTAATTAGATATATCTTGACATCCGTACGGTTGGATCGTCGAGATATATTTTTAAAAATATATAAACAATAGTCTGGGACAAGCACTAGTTACGAGTACTAAACAATATAGTAATGTTCTATTGAGATATCCAACCAAATTAATTTTTTATTGTTTGAAAATTTGGGAATATCATTGAATTAGATATATATTGACATCCGTATGGTTGAATCGTTGAGAAATATTTTTAAAAATATAGAAACAATAGTCTGGGACGAAGCACTAGTTACGAGTACACGACAATATAGTAAGGTTCTATTAAGATCTCCAACCAAATTAATTTTTTATTTTTTGAAAATTTGGGAATATCATTGAATTAGATATATATTGACATCCGTACGGTTGAATCGTTGAGAAATATTTTTAAAAATATAGAAACAATAGTCTGGGACGAAGCACTAGTTACGTGTACAAGACAATATAGTAATGTTCAATTAAGATCTCCAACCAAATTAATTTTTTATTTTTTTTAAAATTTGGGAATATCATTTAATTAGATATATCTTGACATCCGTACGGTTGGATCATCGAGAAATATTTTTAAAAATATAGAAACAATAGTCTGGGATGAAGCACTAGTTACGAGTACAAGACCATACAGTAATGTTCTATTAAGATCTCCAACCAAATTCATTTTTAATTTTTTTAAAATTTGGGAATATCTTTTAATTAGATATATCTTGACATCCATACGCTTGGATCGTCAAGAAATATTTGTAAAAATTTAGAAATTACATATATATAATTTTTTTTTAAAAAAGCCCGAAAAAAGCCCGGCCCAGCCCGAGGGCCTAAAACGGGCCTTATATTTTAGAGAAAGCCCGGCCCGGCCCGGTTGTTAAAAAGCCCGGGCTTTTTAAAGCCCGGATTAAGCCCGGCCCGAAGGGCTTTTTGTGCATCTCTAGTCCCAGCCGGTTCTTTATAGACGGCTATGACACGGAAACCAAGAATTATAATTTAAATAGTGGGTGTAAAAATGAAGTAGTAGATGTAATAGTGATTTTATTGTTAAAATAAGTGAAGTAGTGGGTATAATAGTATAAAGTGTTGAAAAAGTGGAATGAAGTAGTGGATGTAATAATGTATTTTATTGTTAAAAGTTACTATTTTTGATAATGTAAAGAAATGGGTGGGACGTCCCAAAATAGTAACTCTAAACAACCTATTGGACCGAGGGAGTATCATCTAAAGTCTGTCTACAAGATGCCACCCTATGCACCACAATCCAATTATTGTCAACTTTTTTGCTATGTTCGAATTATCTTCTTTCTCTTGCTACTTCTCCACCTTCCTCCAAACGATGGAATATTCATTCATGAAAGTATGTTTCACTTCACTGGTGTTTTCCACTGCATTATTGCATCATTGTTCCTTGCACCCACTATTTCCAACATAACATTCCAAAACAATAAACATCTGATTTGGATGACACCTCCCAGAAATTCCGAGAATATACTTCTGGTGCAATATGCCAATGGTTCCCGCGGCCATAGTCATCGACACAATCATCTGGTCCTTGGAACACAACTTTTCCAAACCGAAATCAGAAATTTTTGGGCTGAAATTTTGGTCCAACAGGATATTATGAAATTTGATATCAAAATCCAGGATCTGCTGAGCGCATCCTTGGTGAAGATATTCAATTCCTTTAGCTATGCCTAGTGAGATTTCTAGCATCTTCTCCCAGCCCAAAAAATTGCTCTGGTGATTTTTACCACTGTATGTGAACTTTTCGAGAGAATTTTTTTGGTTGGAACTCATAAATAAGAGCTCGGTTGCAGCCATCAGCACAATACCCCACCAAGCGAACCACATTAATCACCCAATAGTTCCCACTCCATTAATAAAATCTTCTCCATTAGCTTTTGGATCACTACTGAGGACCTTAACAGCAACAATAATGTCCTTGCTGATTTCAACTTTGTATACCAATCCATAATTAACCTCGTTGTCCTAATTTATTACTGAACTGACTAGTAATTCTCTTATAATCGGAATAGGAATATCTTGTCGGTTTCATGGCCTTGTAATCCACAAGAAACATTTCGATTTTCAGTTAGTCGTATTTCTTTTGCCTAGATGATCTGAGTTTATTAAACAGTAACACAATAAGGACAAGCATTAGAGTACCACGAGGAATTATACCTGCAATGGGTTTAACTGAAACCTCACGGCGACATGCAAAATGTTAGTGTTGCATAAATAATAAGTTCCTCATTTTATTGAAGTAGGTAATTATATTGTATATTATGCTCACAAAAAGTTGTAGCATGCATCATGATGTACAGAGTTCAATCGTTAGTACTTGTGATTACAGAACATACCTCTAGATAAACATATGGTACTTTGATTAGCTGTTTTGATGTTACTAGCAGTAGTATCCTTCTTCAGCTTACAGTACTTCCCCTTCACATTTCACTACAAGAAAAACGGGCATTTCCTACCGTCAAATCGGTAGGAAATGACCCAAAATCGGTAGGAAATACCGTCCCCCTCCGGTAGGAAATGCTTAAGTAGGAAATGGCTTTAATAGGAAATGATACTAACCTGGTCAACGTGGGTCCCACATAATTTCACACAATTTGGAGTTGACCATTTGAGGTAAAACCCATATCCAGACAGATAGTTATATGGGATAGAAGAATTAAAAAACCCTACTACATGAGGTCATGAATGGATTACTAGTGCCTTCGTAATCAGTGAAATAGTAGACTGGGATTAACGTTGTATATAATTTATCTGAAATTCTTGATGCAATCGTTTCTGGATTTGATCTCCATTGGGCTTATTTCTACTGCTTTAAGTGTGACGTAGCTACCAAGGGAACAGGCGAGTGCATAATTCTTGACAAGTACTCCGATATTCTTCCTTACATCGATACTAAAAGGTGGGCTTGCAGAATCCATAGTGAACTTACCCCTATAACTTTCTTACATAGCCAATACTAAACTCTTACTTTGTGGTCTTTCAGGTGCTTTTATGATCTACTTAATACACGATAATACTATAGGGTGATCAATTCTGTCAAAAGTACATTAGAATGAGAATAGTTGACCAACAATTATATGATAATTGTTGACACATCTGATCTACCGTCAAAGTTTGACTCTCAGCACTTTGACTCAGGACTAAAAGTTAGTTAGTGATAAGGGTAGATTAGTCTATTCACTTGTATAGATAAAGGATAGATTAGTAAATAGACATAGAGGTGTATATATTCAGTAACCACGAGTTAGTTAGATCTTAAAATTTCATTTTTTCTTCTTCTTCAACTTTGTAACAAACACTCTGTAACAACTTTTCTGATTAATAGAGATTACTTGAGTTTTTCTTCATTATCTTCTTAATCTGTGTTGATAACATGGTATCAGAGCCAGATTCAAAAGAATGGTGACATAATCGTGTTCTACTGCGTATTCTTGTGCGAACTACGTGTTCTACTGTGTGTTTTTCCTGCGAAAATTGATCGATTTCACTGAACAATCGATTGAAAGTGAGCTTTTTCTCGCATAGATTTACGTATATCTTGCATAAATTTCTTCTGTTTTTCATTGTGATTCGCCATTTGTGTGATTGAATCAATCAGAAATTTGTGAATCTGTGAATATTTTGTGATATTGTTCTGATATTCGTTGACATATACGTACAAACACTCATATACGTATTGTTCTTAATCTGTTTGTTTCAAGTCACAGATACTGATTCTTGTTCTTGTTACGATCTTTTGTTGATTCTGGTTTTTTATTCTAATTCATGAGATTTAATCGTTCTATATCTCACAATTACTCAAATCTTCTGTATTGAATCATAATGGAACCTACTCAAGATCCTTCATCTGTGTATTACTTACATCCTTCTGATCACACTGGCTTAAAATTAGTTTCTACACTCTTTAATGGATCATCATACTCTAATTGGAAACGATCCATGATTATTGGATTGACTGCTAAGAACAAGATGGCTTTTGTTGATGGAACTTTAGCAAAACCAGATGTCACAGATGATTCTTATAAATCATGGTGTCGATGTAACAATATGATTACTGGTTGGATAATAACAGTCTTAGAACCTCAAATTGCTGCTAGTATACTCTATGTTGATTCTGCCAGGGAAATTTGGGTTGAATTGGAGGAAAGATATGGACAGCCTTCTTCGGCTCAAATCTATGCTATCTCTCAAGAGATCTTTAATACTTCTCAAGATAACAAATCTATAGCAGAGTATTATACACAATTGAAAAAATTGTGGGATGAATTGGATAATCTGAAACCTTTACCATCATGTGAATGTACTAATTGCACCTGCAATTTGTCTCAAAAGTTTCTTAAAATTCAGAATGATCAAAGACTTATGGTGTTTTTGATGAAGCTAACATCCAACTTTGCTAATGTGAGATCTCATATTCTGATGATGGAAGCTATGCCTAATTTACTTCAAGCCTACAGGATGTTATTGCAAGAACAAAGACAAGTTGAAATCAGTCAATCTTCTGTTGCTTCTGAACCAATTGCTTTTGCTGCTGATAGAGCAAGGTTTCAGGGTCATTCTAACAACTATCAAGGACACAAACCAACTTATCAAGCCTACCAGCCACCACACAAATCACAAAATATGCAGTTTGCTAAACCTGTAAGGAAGACTAATTACTTTTGTGATCATTGTAAAATACCAGCAGGACACAGTGTTGAAAGGTGTTTCAAGATCCATGGGTATCCACCTAACTTTAAGGACAACTCTCAGAGGAAATTTGCTGCTTATGCTGGTACTAAAGACAGTTCTGAAAATGGCTCTGCTTCTAATCTTGATCAAAACTCACCAGCACTGTCTGCAGAACAATACAAGCAACTACTGAATTTGCTAAACACAAAACAGAAAGAATCTGAATCTGTTACTGAAGGTACTGAGTCATCTCCAAATGCCTTATTTGCAGGTAAATTCTGTTTTCTTTCCACTAAATGTTCTACAAATTGGATCATTGATAGTGGGGCATCAGATCATATGTGTCATTCTCTTGATCTGTTTGACACTTACACACCTATTGCAAATACTCATGAACACATTACTATTCCTAATGGTAGTCAAGTTCCAGTAACTCATATAGGAACAATTCAGCTTACTCATTCAATCTTGTTAAAAGATGTTTTATATGTTCCAAGTTTCAAATTCAATCTTATATCAGTTTCTAAACTTTGTCAACATAATAATTGTTCAGTACAATTCACTGATAATTCTTATCTTCTTCAGGTGCCTTCAATGAGACAACAACTCATTCTTGGTAACCTTGATCATGGTCTCTACTTTGTTGATTCCAAGTTTTTTCACAATCATCATTCTCCTCCATCAGTTCAACATTCACCAACTCCTTCTGCAAATTCTGCTATGTCCAGTTCCATTGATGATGCTAAGTTGCTTCATTTAAGACTAGGACATGTGCCTTTTTCCAGATTACATGTAATTCAATCCAACATTGATACTACTACTATTTCACAAGAATGTATTTGTACTATTTGTCCTGTAGCAAGACAACAAAGACTGCCTTTTCCACATAGTGATATCAAAACTTCTTGTAATTTTGAGCTTTTACATGTGGATATATGGGGACCTTTCAAAATTCCCACAAATAATAAGTGTACTATGTTTCTTACTATTGTTGATGATCATAGTAGATCTACTTGGTTACATTTTCTTCATCATAAATCTGATTGTGTTTCGATTTTACACAATTTCATCATTTTTGTCAGAAATCAGTTTAATGCTCAAGTCAAAATCATTAGAACTGACAATGCAAAAGAATTTTCTGAAGGTTCTATTTTATCTGTTTATCATGATTTTGGCATTCTCCATCAGACCTCCTGTAGTTACACACCCCAACAGAATGGGGTGGTAGAGAGAAAACATAAACATCTCATGGAAACTGCTAGGGCACTTTACCATCAATCCAAACTTCCTCTTTCTTTTTGGAATGAGTGTGTGCGGTGTGCTGCATATCTCATCAATCGAATGCCTTTACCTTCCTTAAAAAATATTTCTCCATATGAAAAACTTTATGGTACTAAACCAGACTACTCTATCCTTAGAGTTTTTGGCTGTTTATGTTACATCACCACTGTTCCTACTGGTCGACATAAACTAGATGCCAGAGCTCATCCTGCTGTCTTTGTAGGTTATCCACCAGCTACAAAAGGTTACAAAGTTCTCAATCTTCTCACTAATAAGGTTGTTATTTCTAGAAATGTAAAATTTTATGAAAAACATTTTCCCTTTCATATGATCTCTAAATCAGATAATCTACAACCTTTTTTCATTCCAATTCACACAGATATTCCTATTGCACATTTTACACCTACTACTACTCACTCAGATTCTCACTCAAATTCTCACTCAGATTCTCACTCAAATTCTCAATCAAGTTCTTCACAGTCTACTGTATTACCAGTTAGACAGTCTTCAAGACAGATTAAAAAACCATCACATCTTAATGACTATATTTGCTCAAATAGTCATTGGTGTAACCTGGTGTCTTCATCTTCATATTCTGCATCACACCAAGCTTTTCTTGCTCACACATCCTCACTTCATGAACCTACTTCTTACAATGAAGCTGCATCTGATCCACTCTGGGTTCAAGCTATGGCTTTAGAAATTGAAGCCTTAGATAAAAACAACACCTGGGATATGGTTCCTTTACCTAAAGGAAAAAAAGCCATAAGCTGCAAATGGGTTTTTAGAATCAAGTTAAGAGCAGATGGATCTATAGAAAGGTATAAGGCTAGACTTGTTGCAAAGGGATTTACTCAGAAATATGGGATAGATTATCAAGAGACTTTCTCTCCTATAGTTAAGATGGCAACAGTAAGGGCTATTATTTCATTGGCAGCTCATAAAACTTGGAAGATTTATCAACTGGACATTAACAATGCCTTTCTTCATGGTGAGTTGCATGAAGAGGTATACATGAAAGTTCCTGAAGGTATACCTAATCCTTTGAACTTGGTTTGTAGATTAAAGAAGAGCATTTATGGTCTTATACAGGCTAGTAGCGTTTGGTTTGCCAGATTATTACATGAACTCCAAATCCAAGGCTTTACACAGTCCAAAAATGACTATTCTCTCTTCATCAAAAGAACTGGTTCACAAATTACCATTGATGCTGTTTATGTTGATGATATCCTGCTCACAGGTGACAATGTTACAGAAATTAATCATCTTAAAGCTCATCTACACAAGATTTTTGGTATTAAGGATCTTGGTTACTTAAATTACTTTCTTGGCTTAGAGATTGGATATACAGATGATGGTATTATTCTTAGTCAAGCAAAGTTTACAAAGGAATTACTTCTTGATAGTGGTATTCAGAAATACAAATCTGTTGCCACACCACTTCCTTTAAATTTGAAGTTACAGGCTGATGTTTCTGATCCTTATTCTAACCCTGAACTTTATAGAAGTCTTGTTGGTAAATTGAATTTCTTAACCAACACAAGACCTGACCTTGCCTATTCAGTACAAACTTTGAGTCAATTTATGCAAAATCCTTCTTGTTCTCATTTCACTGCTTTGCAACATCTTTTGCACTATGTGCATTCTACTGCTGGACAAGGGATTTTGCTAAAAGCTGGAAATCAATTAACTTTGCAAGCATATTCAGATTCTGACTGGGGTGCTTGCCCAGATACAAGGAGATCTATCACTGGTTACTTATTACTCTTAGGTTCTTCACCTATCAGCTGGAAATCTAAGAAACGATCTACAGTTTCTAAGTCTTCTTCAGAGGCTGAGTATAAATCTATGTCTGCTGCTGCGTCTGAAATCACTTGGTTGGTTCGTCTACTTGAAGAATTGGGCCTTCATGATCTTCAACCAGTCACTTTAAATTGTGATAATCAGTCAGCCATGTATATTGCTCAAAATCCAGTTTTCCATGAAAGGACAAAACACATTGCTATAGATTGTCATTTTACTAGAGAAAAGGTGCCTGAAGGTCTATTGCATTTGTCTTATGTTCCGACTCAAGACCAGCTTGCTGATTCTTTTACCAAGATTGTTCCTTCACCTCAGTTTAATCTTCACAAGTCCAAGCTTGGCATGGTTGCTCCCCTTCCAAGCTTGCGGGGGGGTGTTGACACATCTGATCTACAATCAAAGTTTGACTCTCAGCACTTTGACTCAGGACTAAAAGTTAGTTAGTGATAAGGGTAGATTAGTCTATTCACTTGTATAGATAAAGGATAGATTAGTAAATAGACATAGGGGTGTATATATTCAGTAACCACGAGTTAGTTAGATCTTAACATTTCATTTTTTTTCTTCTTCTTCAACTTTGTAACAAACACTATGTAATAACTTTTCTGATTAATGGAGATTACTTGAGTTTTTCTTCATTATCTTCTTAATCTGTGTTGATAACAATAATACTATAAATACACCTAAAATAAGTGGCATTCATCAAAATATTGTGTGTTAAAAAAATAAAAGGAGAGTATTGCATTACTAAAACATACCTATAATTCACTATATACATGGATGCGATGAACATTTTTTTGCGCGCACACACAAAAAGCCCTTACTAGCTAACTGAGGTTTGCATGAATCTTGTAGGCTTTTTCCAAATCTGGCATGGAATTATTGACCAACTCAACCGTGAGTATTGCAGTTTTTGCTCTTATTTTTTTGTTGAATCTGTTTCTCTGTTTGTTGCACTACAGGCAGAGAGATCCAGGAAAACATTGGTAAGAAACTTCTCTTTCATTTTTTCTTTTTCTTTTAGCTCAAAAGTAGTAGGAATCACATGCAAAGTGTTGTCTGTATACAAATTTCGATTTCCAAATGGAATGTTGGTCTTTCATATACATAATTCCAGCAAATTTTCACTTATGTTGTTAGAAATACATGAGTTTGGAGATTTAAAATGATGATTTATGTTTGCTTTATATTCAAGGAAATTTTATAAATCTTCTTCTAAATGTAAGACTTGAGTTGACACCCCTAACACCAAATTATTTGAAAGTTATGTGGCTTTACTTATACAGACGCTGCATAAATCTATTCTTTTAAAAGTAAGCAAAAAAATACGTTTAACTGCAAAATAAGATATTGCTCGATAAATATGAATTGCGTATTAAATATGGATACAAATACTCGAATACAATAAGCAAGTCCTGCATCTCAAAAGAACTACAAAGATAGCGCATCACTGTCCTTGATAAAACTACTGTAAGTTATGTATATATATACTGATGTGTGTGTATATATATGTATAAGTAGTAGATATGAAAGATATTGTTGCAATGTAACAAGAGATGTATTGCAGAGATTGTTGTGAATATTTACAAACGGAATGGTTCTATTTATAGAATAAAACTAGGAGACATGATGATTATAAATCTAGGAAATTGGTGAGCCGAAAGTAGCCGAAAGAGCTGGTATACTTTAACACCCCCCTCAAACTGAAGATGGTTGAACCAACTTAAGTTTGCAAACAAGATCATAAAATGATCCGGGAGGAAGAGCTTTAGTGAATATATCTGCCGTATTGTCGGCACTAGAGACAGCATGAAGACGAACTGTGCCTTTTGCAACCTATTGACGGGTGAAATGACAATCAATCTCAATATGTTTAGTGCGTTCATGAAAGACATCATTGTGAGCAATGTCCCTAGCACTTTTGCTATCACAATAGATGATATTGGCTGGAGAATGAGTTACAATCATTTCTTCAAGTAACCATCGTAGCCAAATTAATTCCTGTGCGATGTCAGCCAGAGCTCGATATTCAGACTCGGCACTGAATTTTGAGGCAAAGGATTGTTTCTTACTGAATTTTGAGGCGGATGGATGCTTTGAATGTCCGTCACCACAAATATTCGGAGGGTATGGCCAGTGCATTGGATACAGCTTTTTGGTCGCCAGGTACTCCTGTTCAGTGGCCTCTTTTTGGAGCACGGACTCCGTATCCACCAGATTCACCCGAGGAGGGTGATGATCCTGAGGAGTAGGTATGTTTTCTACTATCCTTCGCATTTACTTCCATTCAATGAGGGCATTGAAAATTTTAAGTTTGGGGGTGGTTTGAGGGATTAGTAGTTGTACTGTAGTTGTACTGGATGTTGTAGTATGTGTTCATGTAGGATATCATGTTTTGCATATTAGTCGTAATTCATGCATTTATGTTCGTGTTATCTATGTATGTTTCATATATGTTTCATATAGGACATTCTGTTATTTTTGTTTGTTTTACCATGTGAGTTCATTTTAGTTGCATTTTCTTGGCATGCATATTTCATGATCCCGTAGGACGAGCTGATTCTGATTGATAGGTAGATGTTTAATTGGGTGTGATGATGATGAGTAGAGGGCTGATTTATAGTTCCTAGGAATTGACTTGCATGTTACGGGAACAAAACTAATTACACAGTCTCATTGGGGTGCTTTTGGGCTAGGTTAGGATCATGCATGTTGGATGTTTTGAGATTTAATCACTTGATTATATTTAGAATTTTCGTTATTCCCTTTATAGCGTAGGAACACTAAAGTCTAAGTTTGGGGGAAAACAGGAATTTTATGCTAGTTGTTAAATAATGGCTAGGCGTCAAACGGCTAGTAGCCGGCTCATATTTATATGAGTAGTCTAGGGTTGGAAATGAGAAAGGCTCATTCCAGATTGCAAAAAAAAAAAGAGAAAAAAAAGAGAAAAAAAAGAGTCAAAATTTTAATTGTTTTAATGCAAAATTAACCAGAGTGAGCTCTTTAATACTCGAGTAATTAAGTCTGAGGGGACTTAGTCCTAGTAACCTAAGGCCCTTGTGGTTTGGGATTGCTGACCTAACACTCGCTATATGGGTATTATTGTATAAGCCTTTTGAGGTCTCATTCATTGCACGGTTAAATAATCATGCGTATTGTATATAGTGTCGTAGTTTAGTAATAAAAGCATGAGTTTCTGTCTACCTTGGATAAGGGTGGAGCTGTTCCTAGGTTATGGAGTGTCTACAATCTATTCTAATTATAAACCTGTGATTGTCTTGGCGGAAAGCATGTATGATTTTTGACCAAGTGTTGGGAGTATTTCTGATGAGCATTGCACACACGCACGTTTCTGTTCATGTATTGTTAGTATACGGGGACTTAGTCGAGCTCTGCTTGGAGTTGTTGCATTCTTTGAGATATTTGCTTGTTTGTTGGTTTTGGTGAGTTTGAGGGGATCTTTGCATTTTTCATATTAGTTGCATTCATGCATTGCATTGCATTAGGTTAAATGGATTTTGTGGGTACATTCGCTATAGGCCCTCACGAGACCTTACTCGTCCACTAGGGCTGCCTAGGGGTTTAAAGGGTTTGTTGCATATGCCAAATGCAACCGTGATCACCTACGGAAGTGGTACTAGTTAGTTAGTTAGTTGTAATTGTTTATGCTTGAGGACAAGCATCAGTTTAAGTTTGGGGGTGTGATAAGTAGATTTTATATCCACTTGGAACGATCCATATCGGCTTAAATTTGTGTACTTGGACTCAAGTTTGTGGTATTTTTGATGTGTTTTGCTTACTTGTGCAGGTTTGCAAGAATGTCGATTAGGGCTGAACTTTCCGTTGTTTTTGGAGTTGATTATGATATGGAATGCATGATGGTGTCTCAATATCAACTATCAAGAGGATTACAAGTCCATGGATTGAAGACGGGAAATTCGTGCAAGAAGAACGGAAGATAACGGCTCAGAAACGAAGAAAATCAGTGTTCGGCAGGAACAGCGCGTGCCTGGGGCGCATGACACGCGCCTGCAGCGAATAAAATAGAGGAAACGCGCGTTGGGAGCGCATGAAGCGCGCTGGGGGCGCGTAGGGCCGCTGGGAAATTCTGAAAAAATCCGTTTTGCCCCTAATTTGAATTCTAGTTGTATTTTTAGAACCCAAACCTATTTCTAGTTGTATTATAGGTTGTTTTGCTTGTTGGGCAAGATAGATAGGCCTATATAAACACATCTTAGCCTTGTAAAATATCATCGTTTTATCATTATAACTTAGAATTGCAAGGGAGAGAGTGGAAAAGGATTCAAAGCTCGGTGACAAGCACGGATCTAGATCTACTTCATCTTTTGTATACGTTGAATCATAGATTTGTTTTCTCAACTCTTCACTTTATTAATATTATTGTTTCTTTCTCTTATATCTTGTTAATTATCATGTTTTCTTCAAATCCCATGACGATGAACAGTTCAATTATGAGCTAATCGTTGTCATGGGATTCTAACGGATTTATTTATGGAACTTAGTATCTTGATGCTTTAAAGATCTGTGTGTGGTGTATAATTGATATCCTCGTATGGTTATGCTTAATAGATAGATGCGTCGCGAACATCTAATTTGTTAATCTCTTGTGAAGTGAAAGTGGATCTTGAGATTTAGAACTTGCCATGCTAGCATAGGTTCATAATTGTTTATCAATATGATTCGTGGTGTGAGATGAAAATACTTATACTACCCTATGTGATCTTTATGGATAACTTGCTCTTCAACCGTTATGTTTTCAAATTCTATAGACATATAGGGTCTAAGCATAATTGGTGTCTATTCATCTTCTATCTCTTTTATGGATGTATGTTAGTTTGGTATGCGTATGCTGACAGTTAGCGTATACTTATTTCGTGTTATCCGATCAGATATCAAAACCATTGCACATAGTGATTAAAGGCATCAGATCTAAGGGAAGTATTTAATGAAGTTAGGATCCCATGTTTATTCTCATATAAGTAATTCGATTTAAATCTCATTAGTTAATTTAATTCTTAGTTTAATATTTTGCATCTTAGTATAATTTAGATAATCAAGCCCAAATTTGTTACTTTTCTTAGCAGTGAATTAAAACCATACATTGTTGCATAGGCATATTTACTGATTAAAACTTAACCAGATCTCTGCGAAACGAACTTAATTTATGTTACTTGTGACTACGTGCGCTTGCGTAATTTTGTGCTAACGGTACTATTTAGATCCTGTTCGGTTCAGATCGGATCTGATTCGGTTCGGATCGGATCTGATTCGGTTCGGGTAAAATTCGGATTAAAATCGGATAAATTTTTGATTAAGATCGGATCAAATTGGGTTCGGTTGCCTTTCGGATTTTTACTGTTCGGATTTTGTTTGGATGTAAGAACATTTGGTTCGAATCGGATTGTCGATATATATCTAATTTTTTGATGTACCCAAATTTTCCAAAAACCAAAAAATTATTTTGGCTTGAGATATTAGCAATGAACAACTAAATTGACTAGTACTAGTAACTAGTGCTTTGTTACGGCTTTTTCTTTCGTTTTAAAAAAAAAAATTTCTCGACGATCCAACTATCAGATGTCAAAATATATCTAATTTATTGATATTCGCAAATTTTCAAAAATAAATTAATTTGGTTGGAAATCTTAGCAGTCAACTACCGAATTGACTAGTACTAGTAACTAGTGTTTTGTCACGGATTGTTATTCTATTTTTTAAAAATTATTTCACGACGATCCAACCTTACGGATCTCAAGATATATCTAATCTAGTAATATTCCCAAATTTTCATAAAATAAAAAATTAATTTGGTTGGAGATCTTAGTAGTCAACTACCGAATTGACTAGTACTCGTAACTAGTGTTTTGTCACGGATTGTTATTCTATTTTTAAGAATTATTTCTCGACGATCCAACCGTACGGATCTCAAGATATATAAAATCTAGTGATATTCCCAATTTTCAAAAAATAAAAAATTAATTTGGTTGGAGATCTTAGTAGTCAACTACCGAATTGACTAGTACTCGTAACTAGTGCTTTGTCACCGATTGTTGATTCTATGTTTTAAAAAATATATCTCGACGATCTAACCGTACGGATCTCACGATATATCTAATTTAGTGATATTCCATAATTTTCAAAAAATAAAAAATTAATTTGGTTGGAGACCTTAGTAGTCAACTACCGAATTGACTAGTACTCGTAACTAGTGCTTTGTCACGGATTGTTGATTCTATTTTTTAAAAATTATTTCTCGACGATCTAACCGTACGGATCTCAAGATATATCAAATCTAGTGATATTCTCAAATTTTTAAAAAATAAAAAATTAATTTGGTTGGAGATCTTAGTAGTCAACTACCGAATTGACTTGTACTCGTAACTAGTGCTTTGTCACGGATTGTTGATTCTTTTTTTTAAACATTATTTCTCGATGATCCAACAGTACGGATCTCAAGATATATCTAATCTAGTGACATTCCCAAATTTTCAAAAAATAAAAAATTAATTTGGTTGGAGAACATAGTAGTCAACTACCGAATTGACTAGTACTCGTAACTAGTGCTTTGTCACGGATTGTTAATTCTATTTTTTAAAAATTATTTCTCGAAGATCCAACCGTACGGATCTGAAGATATATCTAAAATAGTGATATTCCCAAATTTTCAAAAAATAAAATATTAATTTGGTTGGAGATCTTAGTAGTCAACTACCGAATTGACTAATACTCATAACTATTGTTTTGTCACGGATTGTTGATTTTATTTTTTTAAAATTATTTCTCGACGATCCAACCGTACGGATGTCAAGATATATCTAATTTAGTGATATTTCCAAATTTTCAAAAAATAAAAAATATTTTTTTAAAAATACATGTGTCAAAATTTATTAAATAAGAGCGAATATGTCAAAATTAGATACATCACTTATATAACGCTTCCATAAGCGCTATGGAAGTGAATGCACTCACTTAGACAGCGCTTCAATAAGCGTTATATAAGTTAATGCACTTTAATTTCTGCCTAGAATATGCAGAATTTTTCATTTATTTATTTGTTTTTTTGCTAATTATGTGCAGAATTTATTAATTTATATTTGCAAATTGAATTAAAATATTATTATATAAAAAATATCGTAAGAAATATTCAATGATAATAATAAATATATAGCAAATTAGAAAATATAAAAATTGACAAAACTAAACAAATAAAGGTCAAGAAAATATTAATCTATATAAAATTATTTTATCGGATATTTTTCGATTCAGTTATTTTTAGTTTCGGATTTACATCGGATTCAAGTCATATTCGGTTCTGGTAAATTTTTATTCAGATTTGATCGGTTCTGATTATAATCAGATACATGGTCATCATTGGATATAGTATTTCGGATAATTTTTGGTTAAATTTCCTGTTCGGTTAATTTTCGGATCGGGTCAAATTGGTTTTCGGATCGTTATCGGATTTGATTAAATAGAACCGGTTTTGGTTCGGATTCGGATTGTTTCGGTTTCGGATACAATTTCGGATAATCTATTTTAGATCCAATTTCGAATTCGGTTCCACATATTTAGGTTTGATTTTTCGGATCCAGACCCATTTTGCCAGGTCTAGCTGCCCGCATCCTCAACCTCAAACCATCTCTCTCCTCTTATATATATATATATATATATATATATATATATATATATATATATAATTGTATTTAGATAGTGGGTGAGTTTTGATAGTTAAATTTTAAATGAAAGAGAGAGAAAGAAGTAATATAAAAAAGAATATAGGGATATGGGGATGAAAAATGGGGAATGGGATGTAGAAAATTTTTGATAATTTTGGGGATTTACTATTTTTGTTTGGGGATTTACTATTTTTAGTAAGTTTTTGGGGATGGGGTTCCTGAAACTCTATAATTTTGATGATCATACATAGGAAGCAAGCTGGGTATTTGTTCTGGACTAATATTGTTTTGCAAGTTCATTATTCATATCAATTCATAGCAAAACACAGGGCATCTCAGCTAGCTGGCAGGGCAACTCAGCTAGCTGGCAGTTCAACACAGCAAGCTGGCAGTCTGTCCAGAATATAAAGGGGAGTACGTTTCTTATAGGAAACATTGTGGAAATCAGTTGTTAGATTGGTGTAATATATTTAAACTTGATATGATATATATTAAATCACCCATCACTTGCAGGAATCATGCTAAACAACTTCCACTCATTAAAGGATACTTTAATTTCTTTAATACCCCACTAAAAACATCCCATGTGACTACTTTTTGAGCAGGTTATTGAGATTCCTTATTATTCAATTATTTCTATCTCTAAGCTGTGCTCTTAATCATTTTGTGAACGTTAGAAGAAGTTGTTAATTCTGCAAAATGGAGCGTGAGAATCTCTTTCAAGACCGTTGCTATTTTTGCTCTTTAATTTAAGTTCTTCTCTGCTTCACTATATATTTGTGTGTGTTGTTCTTCACTTGCAGAGAGAATCAAGAACCTTCAAGCTATATTCAAGAACATACAACAAATAACTCTGCACCTTCATTTCATATTCAACAAACGAGCTCAAGCATTATATTCTATATTGAGATATTACAGTTCATAGTTTTGAGTTGTAAATCTACATATCCATTTGTATTGTTCAACTTGTAAAGTTGGTAGTTGCTGGATTGTCAAGCTTGTGGAACAAGGGTTCAAGGAGCATTAGGCTAGAGAAGTTTATACTTGGTTTAGTATAGAACTTAGGGAGCTGTGTTCAGGAAACAAGGGGTTCCAGCTAGCTGCAGTCAGTAACTGGGTGATAAGGGAGATATATTATTGTATCTTGTAATTGGATTTCATTGTGATCAATAATATATTCTCTTACCAAGTTGGTAAGGGACTAGGACGTAGACCATAGAAGATTAGGGGTCGAACCTAGCTAAAATTCTTGGTGTTCTTTACTTACTGCAATTTTATCTTTCTGCATTGCATATCACAGCTAGCTGCCTATTCATTAATCTGTTATTTTTGGTTAACTCAGTTAGCTGTCTATCGTACCCAGCTAACTGACAGTTAAATTTTTTAGGCAGAATTTTTTATTAGGTCATTGTTAGTCATAACACCTATTCACTCCCCCCCTCTAGGTGTGTATTTTCAGTTCCCAATGGGAATGCTCTTAGTCGCTGATTCTCTTCACGTGGTGCATGTCCATCCTTCTTTTTTTTTTTTGAGTAAATTGCACATTGATGGCTTGTACTTTAATTTTTTTGCACTTGGATGGTCAAAGAATTGGAAACTGAAATCAAGAATCTCCATAAAGGAATGGGAAAGTTTGTTCAAAGAGAAGATTCACTCAAGACAATGATGAGATATGCAAAGGTTCCAATCGAAAGAAAAGGAGTTGGATTGGCTTCAACATCACGTCTAAAGTATGATGGCAAACATGGAATTCTTTATGACTATGCTATGCCATGGAGAATCTGCCACAAATGTGGAAATAAAGGTCATTTGGCAAATCATTGCAAAGTTCAGATTGCTAACCCAGCTAGTTGGAACCGACAAACATCTCATAGGCAGCTAGCTGATAGAACAACTGGAACAAGAAATACAGCTTCTAAAGTGGTCCAAATGTGGATCAAGAAAACTGATTTAAATGTTTTATATGTTCTATCAACTAACCATTCTGGACCCAAGCAAATATGGGTACCAAAACGTTGAGTTGTTTTGTAGGTATGTCGTGTTGTCAAAGTAAGATCAAAACAATGGAGTTGTGCAAGAGAGCAGGCTGCCAAGGAGTTTTTGGGCAGAAGCTGTCAACACAGCTAGCTATGTTCTTAACAGAGTACTAATCAGGCATATTCTCAACAAGACTCCATATGAATTGCTGAAGAATAAGAAGCCAAACATAGGCTACTTAAAGGTCTTTGGATCCAAGTGCTTTATACTCAAATCTATTGATAGAGATGGTAAATTTGATGCTAAATCTTATGAGGCAATATTTTTGGGTTATTCTTTAACAGTCGTGCATATAGAGTTTATAATATTTCTAGCGTAGTGTTGAAGAATCAATTGATGTTTCATTTCAAGAATCTAATGTTGATCTGTCAAGAGATGAGGAAGAAATTGTAGGTTCAGAGGATTCCAGTGAGCTGCCAAGGTCAGATACAGCAACTCAGCAAGCTGACAAAGAAGCAGGCTCAGAAAATAGAGCAACTCAGTGAGCTGCCAATGAAGCAGATTCAGAAAATGCAGCAACCCAGCGAGCTGCAGTAGAAACTGAATCAAGTTCATCTAATGATAATCAAGCCGAAATCTCTCCTCCAGTAGATGAAACATGTGATAAGATGTCAAAGCTCACCTTGGAAGATTCTAGAGGTCATAGATCATAAGAAAAGATGCCAATTTATAATGGGGATGAATCCTCTCCACCATCTAAGGGAATTAGAGCAAATGAAGAAGTTATGGCTCATCATCATTTTCCAAATTCAATAAGGACAGTAAAAGACCATCCTCCAGAGTTGATTATTGGTGATAAATCAGAAAGCATTGTATGGAAGTGTGGTACACTTACTTGAATTTTTTTATTAAATGATTGCATATGGATATCCTTTTTGATGAATAAGGGGGAGAAAATTCAGGATTAAAAGTATGTGTGATTTAGGGGGAGTTGATATTTATTCTTATAACTCTTTACTTCACGTACTTTGCTGGGATCATATGGTTTAATGTGATACCATGCGATCATGCTTATTATGCTTAACTGCTTGTATAGATTGCTAATCTTTTTGCAGGGGAAGCATAAATTTAGGGGGAGTATTTAACTCCTGAATATTTGTGTGTAATCATCAAAAAGGGGGAGATTGAAACCCTATTGGTTTTGATGATGACACAATGCAGCAAGCTTGGTTTTGATGATGTTACAATTCATAGGAAGCTGACTGCTTGGTTTTGAAGATGACACAATGCAACAAGCTGATTGCTTGTTACTAAATATATATTGGCCTGCTATCAAATTTTATTTTGTAGGATGCTTTGATTGAGGGGGAGTTTTATCTCAATCTCAAATTGGTGTATAATCATCAAAAAGGGGGAGATTGAAACTCTATAATTTTGATGATCATACATAGGAAGCAAGCTGGGTATTTGTTCTGGACTAACACTACACCATATATGCTCTTTAGCAACACCTAAAAAAAGTGTAAAAAAGGCCTGAAAAGTGTTGCCATAAGCCCGGAATCGGTCTAAGGCTACACTTTTTCCAATTTCAGTGGTGTTGGATCCGCTCGTGTGGCCTTAGGTGGGTAAGCCAACACTTTTGCCACCCTATGGCCACATCGCTATAGATGTTGCATTAGTCATCTATGCCAACACTTTCGGGTGTATAACAACACTAAAGGGGATGTTGGGATAGACCTATGGCAACATCGATTTTTTCCTATTGCAACATTGGTTCATCTAACACTTTGTTTTTTGGCAACACCTTCTCCACTCTATTGCAACATTTAATCGATAAAACACTTTCAGTATTTAGCAACATCACCATTTCTTTGGCAACATATATTTGTTACAACGCTTTTCATATTTTAGCAATACCTTTTTTTTTATTATCCCAACAATTTTCTAGTAAACACTTTCTAAATATTAGCTACACAGTTGCAACATAAACTACATAAATTATATATGAACATCACAGCTAAATCCTTAAGAAAAAATTTGCAAGACAAAAATGCCAAAAGGAAATACTAAATTGTTCAACTTCACAAACATACCAAATAAGTGATTACATAGTCAAAGTTGGACATAAACCAACTTGCCATTGCCAAATCTACCCAAAATAAGTTATTACACAGTACCATAATATTCTAAATGTCATCAAATCATCATAATAAAGTGCCAAAATATTCTAAATGCTTTCCCCATGACAAATATCAAGTAGAAACATTATCACTTGAAACCTTGCCTGATGGCTCAATAAACAGCTCATCAATATCAACCTTCAATTCTGGATTTTTTTCTGCTATCTTAGTCATCATCAACTTGACATTCTCTCGAACCTTGTTAACTTTGTCATCCATCTCACGTGCAAGTTGTTCCCTAATTTTTTCTGTCAAATCTGCCAAGTACTGATCCGAGATACTTGATGCAGGGGCTGGGGTAGCAGATTTTTCCATTGGCTGCTTCTTCCGAATGAGTCTCCCAAGCAGGTATGAACGGGCGTGTTCCTTCCCACCATAAACAGCCTGGTTAGCAGCCTCAATGCTTCCTCCCTCATCCAGAATCTTCTTAACAGTTGACTGTAAGAAGAACGATTAGCACAAACAATGAAAATATGTAACACTGCATTATTTAAAAGACCACCCAAACTACACTTACAACTTTTTCTTTAATCCCTGTAGTAGGCAACTTACACTCGCGATTTTCATCTCTTTTGCGTGTTTCAACAAAAATTTCAGCATCTGTTACTGGTGGCGGCGGTTCCTTAGCATCAGCCGGCATCTTCTCAAGTTTCTCAGTTAGCTTGCATAAATACGATAAGGGAGGTTTTAGAACATGTAAGGCTATATAAAAAAACAAAATATGGACCAAAGATTCTAGACATTTGTACAGAACCTAACAGACCATCAATAATCAATAAATATTCCACATTACAGATTTTACAGTACAAGCAAGACAAAGTTCTCTAGACTATCCGAAAACTCTTCTTTGAAAACTCACTAAAAATAACCGAATATACACAACTATTAAAATAAATAAATATACCAATTTGGGCGAAACTCTGAGGCCTAGCTGTATGTGTTTCGGTCAAAAGACTTCGAGCTTCTGCATTTCTTTTAGAAATGTCCTATAAACAAAGAGACATAAAAAATCAAATGTAGATGCTAAAAAAATGATGCACTCTTATGAAACATTTAATTTTAAAATTACCTGAACTTTTTTATCAGCCCAATATTGTAAAAGAATCTTGAAATCTTTTTCAGGAACCTCCCTAGGCCTATTCTTCATCCTCTCCCTCGTCGGTTTCATAGGGACGGTAGTGATTTGTTTTTATTTTTGATTTGAAACCCCTAAACTGATCACGCATTGTTTTCATTACGTAGCCTCTAGCCTCCTCAGGAATGATGTACTTGTCCTAGGATAAATTTTATGCTAAAGTTAGCTATCTTATAGACAAAACGTAAAAATTAAACATGTACTACATGTGGTTCATAGAGGGAGTTACCTTGACATACTCCCACAAGATGTCTTTGTCAGGAACTTGATGCCAATTAACATAGGTAAGAGAAACAAAATCCCTCACTGTTGTCCCTAAAAAATTGCTTAATTCAGCCACCCTATCGTCAGCAGATATAGGTTGCCCGAGATTGTTCAAGCCAATTTCCCGTTTCTCGCTTCTGGTGTGCACATGATTCATTTTTGACCTTCCTCTGAACTTTCTTTTTTTTGGTTCAGAAGGTGCATCTGTTCAACCATTTAAATTTAAAGAATTTAAGATAATTGACTATTACTAATTTATGACCATATAATTAAAGTACACTAATTAAAGCCATCACTTTCATTTTTTAAAATGCAGGGCATTGTACATAGGATTACCAATAAAGATACCTTTCTGTGATGCCAAGTCATTAGTCTGATTCTGCGATTGTGACGGTAAAATCTCAGTTTGTGCCTGGCTTTTTTGACAATTCCGTAACTCCAAGTACCTTGTCATTGAACCAGCAGCTTGATCTTTTGATAATTTAAGCTTCTCCACGGTAGGAACCACTGGTGTATCATTTTGCTACAAAATGAAATACGTAGTAAGATGGTCTAAGCCTAGGTAATAGGTCTTAAAAACTAGAGATGTAAAAAATGTGTTTTAAGGCATGGTACCAACCTCAAGCTTAGCTGCAGTTGGTTCCTTGTCACTATCCATCATTTTTTTATTAACTCGGGATCGGGTTATTGGTCCCATCCCAACCTCAACTCTCTTGGCCTTTTTTTTCCTCTAAAAATAATTAATTCACACCAATAATAATCAGTTGCCAAGTTGAAAATAAAGTAATTACATAAGATGAACCAATGAAAGCAGAAATATACCTTAGAGGTAACCATATCATCTTCATCAGTATTCTGTTGTTCTGCATCATTCTCTGGGCAGTAGTCATCATTTTTATCATTTACTGCCTGGAATGTTTGTGTGGTGTGTAGGCTCGACTTCCCCGGTATCCTGGTCAATCCCATCTCCAAAGCCTTTTGTTGTCTCTCCGCAACTCTCTTATTTCTTTTCATTTCATACCGATTCACTCCTTCAACTTCAGGAGTTTTTTCGGCAGAGCTTTCATCTGAGTTATCAGCTGACACATTTTCACCCTTATCACGTGTCTTAAAACCACGTAAGTATTCTTCCAATCCCATCCCTTCAACAGCACTTTCACTGTCCTCCTCCATGGCAGCTTTCGAAGAGATTCCCTCCTTTGCAAGACTTGTAGCAGTAGTACGGAACTGTCACTACACCAAATATGGGCTGTTGCAACACCAAAAAAGTGTATCATTAGGCTCCAAAAGTGTTACAATAGATGTTTATGCAACACTTTTGCTAAAAGTCAGTGTTGCATTTGCCGGCGTTGCAACAGCCTTCTATAGCAACGCTTTTTGTGTCTATTGCAACGCTTTTCAAAGTATTACAAAAAGAGTTTGGTGTAGTTTGTTGTAACACTTTTGCATGTTTTAGCAACATTTTGAATATGTTACAACAGACGAATGCAACACTTTTTTGCAACATTAATTGACTTAAAAATGTTACAAAGTGAGTTTATTGCAACATATTTTTGCAACATTATTATGCATTTTGCAATACTTTTGGTTTTTTTTGCAACATTTATATGCAACATTTTGGAACCTTTTGCAATACTTTTTGATATTTTTGCAACATTTCTCTGCAACATTTTAATGACTATTGTAATACTTTTAAATTTTATTGGCAACACTAATTTGCAACATTTTTATTAGTTCACATTGCAATGTCCTGTTTGAAATTTAAATTTACCATGCATGAAAGCATATACCAAACCAGAAATGACATTTCATTGATGTCCAACAAACACATGTCAATGAAGGCCAAACATAGCCTAAAGTCGAAACACAAGTCGACTTACACCAAAAGTCTACATTAAACGCGTAGTCTAAATAGTTAAGGTACCAATTAACATACTTAACATACTTAAGCATACTTAAGCATAGAAAGTTCATTTGTTCTTCCGAAATAGCATACAAAGTTTTTATAATAAATTGCGAAAGTCTAACATAATTCCTGAATAATGAAAATTCAACATAATCTTCGAATTTAATTGGCAGGAGCAGCATAGCATGGCCAAAACAGCAACAGATACAAGTGTTCCATTCTTCCAGATGATGCAGACAAAAAGCCTTCATGATCTGTGCAATAAATATTAAAAGATTAACTGCTTATTCATAGACAAAGGTCAGAAATCAACACCAAAATGTGGCCCAAGTAACATGGCAACCTAATATGCTATTAAAATATTAATATAAATGTACATCAGGTCATCAGTGATGCACACGAAGTCTATGTCAAATAAATTTTATAACACAAAGTTAACATATAAAATTAAAGTTAGACTATGCCCTGTATCATGGTAGTATAAAACTGTATATGATCAATTCAAATGGTTCAGGCTCAGACAGTCATTAGGACAAACTCAGGTGAATAAGTAAATAAGGTCACTGATAAAGGGCATGTGCATGATGCACAATTGCACAGGGTAAGTTTCTACAACAGAAGGAGTATGAGGAACGTGCAAGACGTCTAGTAAAATGCACGTCAAATCTCTTAACTGAAGTTTGATTACAATGATGAATGGGTGCTACTTGTGGTCAGTGACACTGAGCAGAAGACGAGTTTTCAGAATGAAGGAAGAAAATGCCAACTTAAAATTAACAAGAAATATAATGATTTATAGCAAAATATAGTGGAAAAATATAGTGCAAAGGACATTGTGAAAAAGTAAAAACATCAATGATGAAGCGCAGAGGGAAGAACTTATCTGGTACTCTGATTTGCAGGGAATTAGTTTAACTTGGTATTAATCAGCTGTGCTCTTCACACAGGAAAATAGAAACCGACAACATATTTTCATCTATGTAGATGCACAAATCTCCTGACAATACTTCTAAATAATCATTATGCAGTATAATATTGTCTAGACTTAACATAAGGTTACATAAACCTCTCCTTCAGGAAATTTGTATTATTCCAGTAGGTGCTAAACTCACTAGTAATATTTATATTTATATTTAATCAAAGTCAGAAAACAAAACAAAAAGTTGCAAGACAAATTCTCAGACTCTTATCAGATTTAGAATGGCAAATATTTACCTCCAGTCCTCCACACTTTAATCATCGATGTCCAGGTGCTCGAATGATTTTCCAACAGATTTCACCTCATCTGTTAAAAAAGAAGATACATAAATAACTGAATAAAAGCACAGTAGCAAAAAAACAACTAAATAAAAAACAACACTTTATACCAATCTCTTCCAATGTTGATATCTGAACGTGATACACATACCTAAGCACTAAGCAGTCTATAGATGAAATTGAAAAAGTTTTAATGGGCACAACATATTTGCTAACTACTTTTTAAACAACACTACTTCGGTTCACAAATTTCAGAACTGTATTTAATTAAATGTAGGGGATGTTTTTTGGGCACAATGAGTAAAATATAGGTTTTTACACCGACCTTGTCAAGGTACTGTGCCAAGTTTCTCGGAGAACCACGGACAATCCGGATGAGAACTATAAGGGATACTACATGAATAGGTGAATCAGATGCAGTAGACCAGATTTGACGTTCCACTACATGCAAAAATCCTGGTATATCGGTCATCGCAAGACTTGGAAGAAGAACCCCAATCAAAGTCTCCCGAATGTTAAGGGAGGGGACTGCATTATGTGGTCTTGAGTTGGAAGATGTCCCACTCAAACACTCTATTTGAAAATATATATCACCAATCAAACGAGGTATTTCAGAAGCAATGCAGGCCTTCCATGTATTCTCCATACCTTCTGCCAGAATCTCTGCTGCAGTGGAACTATATTTTTCGTTCATGGCCATAACTAACTTCATTAAAGGATGAACAGCTAGCATAGCAAGATTTGGCTTGACAAGACTAGGGTACCAAACAGCCAATGCCGCTGCAACAATGATATGAGATGTCATTGCATCTTGGCTTGTTCCTTCGACACAAGAAATCCAGTCTTGCTCTTCAAATGTTTCTATCCAAGCAAGTATTTCAAATGAACACTAATGAAATATAAAACGATCATATTAATACAGGAAGTTCAGAACTCCATCTGAAACATACCATCAACATTGGAAATTACCTGGAGCAAAGGAGGCTTTATATCTGGCACTTTCTCTGCAAAGTTGCGTGTATAGAATGCAGCTAGAACACTGAGAGAGAGAGAGAGATTAAATTAGACATAGGTTTAAAAAATAACAAAGTATAAGACAGCTTTAAATTTTAGATCACAGTATAAACATGTTTCTTTTTAGCTATAGGCAAAATTGTACCTGCTAGCTGTGGAACATGAAGGGGACAATCTAACCATGTGCTGAGCAAGGGACACCATAGTTACTGATCTGACAGCACAGAACTCCGATGATGACTTCCAAAGCTGAAATGTCATTTTTCAGTTATAAGAAACGATCCAGAGACCTGGTAATAACATACAATGCAGCGATATACAGTACCTCAATTGTGGCGCTGTGGGCAGGGAATGTCAATGTAAGTGATCCTTTGTCCCCCAACAAACCTGAACCAACATGGAAACCATCTGCTCTTTTAAGTTTCATCTCTGTCACTAGCAGCTTATCAAGCTCACTATCAACATCCCACAAGTGCAGAAAAGATAAGCTAAACCGAAGAAGACATCCTTCAAGTGTACTTTCCCAGCCGCTATTTTCCAAAGTGAAAGGCGAGGTGCCTTCCATGCAAATATCATCACTAGCAGCCATGTCCTGGGTACTCCCCATTTCAGCTCCCTGCTTTTTCGATATGTAATCGCCTCTCTTGTCACCATTATTAGGCATGTCAACCCCTAAATTCTCTATATGTCGCTTCTCACTAATATCACTTGCAGCTTCGGAGGACTCAGCTATGTAACAAAGAGACATCAATGCACCAAGGTCAAAACTTAATGTTGCTATTCCAGGAAACGGGCAAGAACACTTGACTGCTATTTTTTTGCTTGGGTCAGTTGAAACTCTAGATGAATAGATATTTGCAGCATCTCTTTTGCTAGCATGTATCTGGGAAGTACTAGGTTCATCCATCTTCCTATTGATAATCAATTAAATACTATTAATAAATCAATTAAATACAGCTAAAAATTAGTCAATATTAACTACAGCTTTCAAATTTTCCATTTATTCTTGAAGCATGTAAATGCATTAATTCCTAAAATATTGCCCGTTTTATGGTCCTAAACCATGAGTCTCTGAAACTCCCTGATTAGCTCATTATCGAATCCAAGATTGTACAAAATCTTGTTAAAGAATATCACATTTATCATTAATCCCTTAACAGGAGCAATTACAATTATATCTTTTGACATTATATTTGTTCCTTCCTAATCTAACTTCTAATCCAAAGTGACTGATAAATTTCTTAAGAATATCCTTACCAATCTACAAAATAATAGAATATTTTTTTGAAAGATATGAAAATATACTGCCTCATAAAGGCACAACCAAGCTATCCAACATGATCGCCATGAATAATACCTTACGATATAAAAGAAAATCATCACAAGTTCGCATCATTAAGCATGACATACCTCCAACTCATGATAATAAGCTTTTTTGTAAGAACATGTTAAGCTTAATATTATAACTAATAAAAGACACAACTATAAAAGTATTCTAGTTCAACCATGTATAAACCATATCAATTAACCTAAACCTTCTAATTCTATATCACAAAACGTAACTATGAAGCATCACTTATGACAAAAACTAAAAGAATAATTTAATAGATAAAATCATAGATAACGCATAGACTTGCAAAACTTAAACATATAGTCTAAACTGAATGGCCAAAACCAGACCGTAAATGTTCAAATATTAAATCAAACAATCACATTTTTAGCCAGCAACAAATATAGAACACAAGAATGCATCTACAAAATTTTATTTGGGAGTTGTAAAATTGTGTATCTTTTACAGATGCAATTGAATTAAAATTTAAATTAGGGTTTTACCATTCATCTCAGACCATGTTAATCACCAATTTTTCTTCAGATGAAAAGATTTGGACAACTATTCTTCCTCCGGCCATGCATCAAGTCACTAATACTCCTCCTCTAGGTCCCGATTGCAGTGGTAATCCTTGTATAAAATTGATGCTTCTGGACTCTCTTTCTTGGATAATTCAAGCTTGCAATGTAATCGGTGAGTATACGGTCATCGGAGAATCGGCCCAATACAACGATAATTTAAACATCAGAAAAGCAACAAATTGATGCAGAAGTACATCAGGCAAAATTTTAATTTACTAAAGAACTAAAAACACACACAAAACTCACTAACTACAACTCATAACCAACTCAGTGAAAATAAAGGACTCGACAAACTCGGTTTCCATAAATTAACACACAGCAACGAGATCAACAGGGATTCAACAAACTTGACCATACTCAGCTAGACTCACTAACTCAGTGTAAAATTCGCACAAAACAAACAGACGCAGCACTGGAAAGGAGAACAAGACTCTGCAATGCTTAACAACACGGCAAAACACAGGCTTTTAACAAAGAACAAACAACAATTCGAAAACTCCAACAGCGAACTACGAACTCAGAATCAAACACAGCAATTAACTCAACCAACGATACAAGAACTCAATGACTTAGCAACAGCAGAAACTCGACACTACTCAACCAAAACACGTATCCGACTTGAATTCAACTCAGAAATTCAACCATAATCCCAGAAATTCATTAATGGAAACCAACGAACAATACAAACAACGAACAACAATCCGAAACAGCTCAGAAATTTGACGAACACAGACTGCAAATCACGACTCAACCTCTCGTAAAACAATACTCAAACTCAATTAACAAACAGCAAATCAATAAACATTTTTAGGAAAAAAACGTAAATGGGGAAGGGGATGTGTGTATGACCGAACATATAATACCAGTTTTAATCGAACTAAAATTATGAACAAATAAAATCCAACATATAATCCAAATATTATCCATGTATAATCTAACATAATCGAAAAAATACGGGTAATTTACCTTGAATTAAATTTCTAATTGAATCTCCACAGTCCACTCCAACTTTTCTAGATGTAATCGATTTGGGGTTTTGGGGTTTTGCGGTTTGATTTAGGGGCTTGAGAGAGGTGTAAAAATTAGTGAGAGAGATGAGTGAGAGAGATGGTCGAGAGAGTCCGGTGAGGTCGAGAGAGAGGAGTCAGATCTGAGAGAGTGACGGAGAGAGAGGAGTGAGAGATTAGTGAGACAGATGAGTGAGAGAGATGAGAGAGGGAGACATGGTCGAGACTCGAGAGTGAGGTCGAGAGAGACGAGAGATGGTGAGATCTGAGAGATGGTCGAGAGAGAGAGAGGTCTGTGAGAGAGAGATAAGAGAGAGAGGTTTCTTGTTTTTTATGTAATAAAACATTACTTCGTCTGTGTAATAATATTTTTGGCAGGAAAAAAATTTTGGGAAGCCCGGGAACAAAAAATTAAAATAGCCCGCTTATAATTTTGGTAGTGTATTGTAACACTTTTCAAAAAGTGCGAAAAGTGTTACAATTGTTATAAAATGTCAAAATTATCATTTTCCTTGCAACACTTTTGGTATTTCTTGCAACACTATAAAAAATATTGCAATAGACTACCAAGCTTTGTGTCTATTGTAACACTTTTTGTAACACTTATACATATTGGTGTTGCAATAGGCCATATATGGTGTAGTGTGTAACTGCTTTCGTGTACTCATCTTTCCCATCCCTTCAACAGAACTTTCACTGTCCTCCTCCATGGCAGCTTTCGAAGAGATTCCCTCCTTTGCAAGACTTGTAGCAGTAGTACCGAACTGTATTTGCTTTCGCGTACTCATCTTTCGTTCCTTCTCTTGATTTATATCTTTTATGGTCACAAACTTGCGCTTTGCTGGAATCTTTTCCTTTGTTGGAATCTTTTCCTTAACTTTAACAGGACACTTTCTTGGTCTTACAATAACATGAGGCTGCATTTGTTTCATTGGTGGTATCTCTTTGTCAACATCGCAGTCAATGAACAAATGCAGTTCAGATCCCTTTGTTTTTCCAATACATGCCCAAATACTAGTATCATCAGTCACCAATGTCCAACCACCATTATTCTCTTCCCTGGCATATACCCCTCCAATCTCGTCATAGTTAAGGTCTTTGACCCATTCCATCGGTACAGGATATGAAAATGAATTCGTGTCCACACCTGAACAAGTCACCACTGAGCCCCCAAGATACTTAGTTTTGGTGAACTCTCCACCATGGTGCAATTGAAAAGTCATTTTGCTAGGTGCCATCCTGTAATAAAGATAAAAAAAACATAAGTCAAATCATATACATCAGATTCAAGTAATCTATGTAACGTATGGCAATGTAGTAAAATCGATGTCAAAGAATTATCATAAGAACATGTTCATAAACAAATATACCTAATAAACAAATTTGATCCAAGTTACATGTAAAACTAAAACTAATTTACCTTTAATATTATTTATTTACCAAACCTAATTTACAAATTTGATTTAAGTTTCACGAAAACATAAAAAAAAGTACCAATCAGTTTCCTTCACCCAATTCTTCAATGGGAATTTGTTTTATTGGAACATCATCTCTGAACCAACTAACTTCATCATGATCTTCTATTACAGAATGAAAGTTCAAGTCCTGTGAGAACTGCAAAATTATATCATCTTCCATTACATTACTCTGGTCTTGTGTATCACTTAACTCTGGCGACAACTTCTTAATTGGATAATGCATCTGTTTCTCAACAGGATCCTGAACATAAAACACCTGTTGCGCTTGTGTTGACAACACAAAAGGATCATTTTTCTGACAAAGTTTGTTAAAGTTAACACGTGTGAAACCTAAAGAATCTTTTTCATCCTTGTACCACTCACATCTAAATAAAACAACAGCAAAAGATCCCCAATAATCAACTTCGATTATTTCTAAAACTGATCCGTAATAACTAACATCCCCGACCTTAGGTTTTTGATCCTTTGAACTTGCAAAGCTAGTTGTCAAGGCCGTCAAAAAAACACCACTATTCTATGTTGTACAATTGCGATCTCTTTGCTTGGTATGAAACCGGTATCCATTAATCATATACCCACTAAATCACTTAGCTGCTCGATTAGGACCCTTGGTTAAGGATGCTAGTTCCCTTGAAACAACCATTTTCTGAATTTCATCCTTGAACCACTCACATATCTCATCGGTATGAGTTCTTTCTCTTTTATATTTTTTGGACTTCGCATTACTTTCAACTAATGCATGATGTTTCCTACAAATATATACAAGTATGGCATGTAAGTTCACTGAAATTTATGGATTATATTATAAACTAAATAAGTATTCTGGATAATATTAATATATACAGGGGCACTTTAATTCATTCTCAACCGCAAAATTGACCATTGCATTTTTTAGAAAGGCTGTGACCCCATTACTATATTCTTTACTACTTCTAGGAAGATCTAACCAAATCTTTCCCTTGCCACTCATAACTACAGTCAAAATAAATTTTGTCAAACATATATATATATATATATATATATATATATATATATATATATTAATCATCTGTTCTTTTTAGTTTCGATAAATAATATATTAACTTTTGTTCTTTTAATTAATGCTATGCATAGTATGATAAGTTGTGTCTTTTTTAATTTATAGTTAAGTCTGATAATTTGTAGTTTAGTGTAGTTAAATTTTACGCCTAACACTAAAGTCTTAAAAGAAGTTATTTTATACTTCTACTTCTAACACATAAAACATTAAATTTTATATAGTTCTGTATCGAGATAAAAATACCACAATCACCCATACTTAATAGTACAAAAATCTAACACATATGTTCAAACATAAATAATTATGCTAAAGTCAGTATTTATACACTAAACTTCTAAGTTCTCTTCATTTTCATTTTATACTATAAGGTCTCAAAAACAAACAATTATCTATAATCAAACTCCTAACTCACAAGGCATAAACTTATACTTAAGTTGTTCTAGAAAATTATCTATAAGATGATTACACACATACATGCAATACCAAATCGCAATAAAATATCTGTTCAAACAACAAAATTTGAAGTTTGAAGTGAATAATATTTAAGCATAAACTTGTTGCTAGCATGTACCTTGAAGTGAATGAAAAATCCTAGCAAGTCTCCACAAGAAGCTTAAATTTCCCCTCCAATCTTCTGAGCTAAAACAAATAAAATAAACAACGTTAGCTAAAATTATAAAGTGAACTTGTTGTTCTGTCGTATTTTGGTTGACAGTTGCAATAAGTACAAAAATAAATAAAGCATCAGGACCATCGAAATAACCAAATTATATATACAATGATTAACATCAGGAAATAAAGGTAACTCCAAACATTAACTAGTAGTGAAATAAAGAAACAATGAAAATCCAAGAAAAAATTCCATAATATGAATATTGGAAAACATATTACAGATGATTAAAGGTATTAACATATGTGAGCTGTTACGTATTACAGATAAAGTGTATGTATATGGCAATTATGGCATATAAAGAAACAGCAAGTGCATATGGCAATTAATTAGAAACAGCAACAAGCCAAACAGTAACAAGCCAAACAATAAAATATCAAATATATGTATGTATAAATCCCACAAATATAAATAGCCTCATATAAATATAAAGAACAAATTACTAGCTTCAAATCCCACAAAACAAAGCTGAAACTAAAAATCCCCAAATTTTAAAAAAATTGAAATTAGGGTTTACAAATTCGAACCCTAGCTTCCAATTCGAACATTACAGAGAACTCTACCTTCAAACTAACACCAACCAAATTAAAAATTAAAAATCCCCAAATGTTTAAAAATTTAAATTAGGGTTTACAAATTCGAACCATAGCTTCTAATTCGAACTACAGAGAACTGTAGCTTCAAACTAACACAGCCCACACAGCTCTAGCTTTAAATTTGAACGAGAACGAGAGAGATGAAGACTGAAGACGACGAGATATATATACACAATAAATATAGAGAAATACAGAGAGAAATAGGAGATAGAGAGGGAAGGAGATTACCGACGAGCTTCAAACCCACATCAAGAGCTTCAAATCTACATAGAGAACGAATAAATCTATTAGAGAGAGCGAGAGAGAGTAAAATGAGAGAGAGGAGACACCGAGAGAGAGAGAGAGAGAGAGAGAGAGAGAGAGCTTACACCGAGAGTTCTGTATTTTGCTTTCTGTGTTTGGAGAGTAAATGAGTAAAATGATATTTGCTGAATAAAATTTAGGCGGCCACATAATTTTAGTTTCCCCCCACTGAGTTTTCCCTTTCCCCCCACTAATATTTCCATTTTCCCCCCTTTTTAACACTTTTTTTTGGTAATCTATGGTAACACCCTTACAAGTGTTGGCTTTGCTAATCCAATTATATTTAAGATACGGTAACACCCTTACAAGTGTTGGCTTTGCTAATTCAATTTTATTTAAGGTAACATATGTTGACATCTAAGGCAACATCGAAATAGAGTGTTGGCTTATATCAAAATTAAGCCATCTAAGGCTACACTTTACATGCCAACACCGGTTAGAAGTGTTGGCAAAGACCATATATGGTGTAGTGTAATATTGTTTTGCAGGTTCATTATTCATATCAATTCATAGCAAAACACAGGGCATCTCAGCTAGCTGGCAGGGCAACTCAGCTAGCTGGCAGTTTAACACAGCAAGCTGGCAGTCTATCCAGAATATAAAGGGGAGTACGTTTCTTATAGGAAACATTGTGGAAATCAGTTGTTAGATTGGTGTAATATATTTAAACTTGATATGATATATATTAAATCACCCATTACTTGCAGGAATCATGCTAAACAACTTCCACTCATTAAAGGATACTTTAATTTCTTTAATACCCCACTAAAAACATCCCATGTGACTACTTTTTGAGCAGGTTATTGCGATTCCTTATTATTCAATTATTTCTATCTCTAAGCTGTGCTCTTAATCATTTTGTGAACTTAGAAGAAGTTGTTAATTCTGCAAAATAGAGCGTGAGAATCTCTTCAAGACCGTTGCTATTTTTGCTCTTTAATTTAAGTTCTTCTTTGCTTCACTATATATTTGTGTGTGTTGTTCTTCACTTGCAGAGAGAATCAAGAACCTTCAAGCTATATTCAAGAACATACAACAAATAACTCTGCACCTTCATTTCATATTCAACAAACGAGCTCAAGCATTATATTCTATATTGAGATATTACAGTTCATAGTTTTGAGTTGTAAATCTACATATCCATTTGTATTGTTCAACTTGTAAAGTTGGTAGTTGCTGGATTGTCAAGCTTGTGGAACAAGGGTTCAAGGAGCATTAGGCTAGAGAAGTTTATACTTGGTTTAGTATAGAACTTAGAGAGCTGTGTTCAGGAAACAAGGGGTTCCAGCTAGCTGCAGTCAGTAACTGGGTGATAAGGGAGATATATTATTGTATCTTGTAATTGGATTTCATTGTGATCAATAATATATTCTCTTACCAAGTTGGTAAGGGACTAGGACGTAGACCATAGAAGATTAGGGGTCGAACCTAGCTAAAATTCTTGGCGTTCTTTACTTACTGCAATTTTATCTTTCTGCATTGCATATCACAGCTAACTGCATATTCATTAATCTGTTATTTTTGGTTAACTCAGTTAGCTGTCTATCGTACCCAGCTAACTGACAGTTAAATTTTTTAGGCAGAATTTTTTATTAGGTCATTGTTAGTCATAACACCTATTCACTCCCCCCCCCCCCCTCTAGGTGTGTATTTTCAGTTCCCAATGGGAATGCTCTTAGTCGCTGATTCTCTTCACGTGGTGCATGTCCATCCTTCTTTTTTTTTTTGAGTAAATTGCACATTGATGGCTTGTACTTTAATTTTTTTGCACTTGGATGGTCAAATTTTAAAAGTGAACATTTTGATGACTGTAGTTTAATTTTTTGCACTTAGATGGCCAATTTTTAAAATTGAACACTTTGATGGCTTACCTTTTTTTTGTTTGGCACTTTGGTGGCCAAGTTTTTTTTTATTTTGACGCTCTTTCGGTCACCAAAGTGCTAAACCAAAAAAAGATAAGTCGTCAAAGTGTTCATTTTGAAAAATTGGTCATCTAAGTGCAAAAAAATTAAACTACAGCCATCAAAGTGTTCACTTTTAAAAGTTAGCCATCTAAATGCAAAAAAATTAAAGTACAATCCACCAAAGTGCAATTTACTCTTCTTTTTTTTTTTTAATTACGTCCGCCTGCCAACGAGGCCTTGTTGTAGCCCCCACTTGTAGCTATTGTCGTCTCTGTCGCCCGAAAACCCCATGAATTTATTTGTAATTATTCGTCCTCCTCAAATAATAAAAAAACCCCTCCTTCTAGCGCCAAACGCTGTTGAAGGAATTTCATAACAACACAAAATCGGAGGTTTGCTGGAATAGTGAGCGAAAATATGAGTATGTGGCTGTTTTAGAGGATTAGAGTTTATGAAAAAAGAGGGGGCTGGACTTGGCAGGTGTCTCGATTTGTCTCGAGTATCGGTCCCTTTGCCAAGATGCCTACGTACCAATTTATATTTGATCAAGCCCACGTAGTTCTGTGCAATTGTGTCTATCCATTAGAGACTTTAGGGATAAACTTTGTTAATGTGGTAATTATTGATTTTATCTGATTTAATCTTATCGTTGTGATATCTTCCCGATTTGAAGAATATCGTTTGGAGATATTTTCCGTTAATCATTGATTTAAATTGATTATTTCCTTATTTCAGAGAGAGGATAAAATTTAGCGATTTAAGAAATAATTATTAATTTGAATTAATAATTAATAATTATTAGAAATTTGGGAGATTATTAGACATGCCAAAAATATGGCATCACACAACCCTATGACTATATAATTTAAAATCCAAATTGAGTAATATGCCAAAATTGATTCCGAAAATTCGATTGAACGGAGACGAACACAACCAATTTTATTTCGATCAAGACAGGGATGAAGTATTCAAGTTTGACCTCACCTTTCATAAATTATCACATAGTACTTTTTTTCTTATTCATCTAAAATTTCAAAAGTTTAGTATTGCATACTTTTTTGATGAGTTAACTTTCACATTTAAATGTCTATATTCCTATGCAACGTATGAAAAACTTATCATACAAAATATATATAAACTTTGTAAAAAATTATATCATACAGAAATTAAAGTCATATAGTTGTAGACATGTTCATCCTAAAAAAATATTACAAAATTAAACTTTGTAAGAATATCCTGCATAAACATTTTGCCTATTCATACCATTTAGTTTATTCGCATATATAGAAAGTCCTCATGACGAAATCTGTTATAACTGAAGCAAGAAAGATTATATGCAGAAGAGAAATAAGTTTATAGATCTGAGAGGATAAACAGATTACAGAGGTTTTTTCAGATGCCTCAGATGATTTACAATCCTTACATGCATATCTATTTATAGACAAAATATAAGGGGTTAGATGTGGTAGGTGGTGCCGCCGGCGGAACAGTAGCCGCCGCCGGCGCCAGTCAAATCCGGCGGCTACATATTCAAGGCATTCTCACAAATCTCCACCTTGACTTGAATCCTCTCACAAAAAAATAGATAACATATGTACCAGATGCATCATAATAATGTCAGATGTACCAGATAAAACTCTTCACCTTGACTTGAATCTTCTCACAAATAACATATAACAGATGTACCAGACGCATCATAATAATGCCAGATGTACCAGATAAAACTCTTCTGCCTCAGATTTTGCCCTCAAAAGGGCAGTCAACAACTCCGAACATTTAACAAGTCCAAACAATGTTGAAACTTGCTATGTGGAACCGACTTGGTGAGCATATCAGCTGGGTTATCAGCAGTACCCATTTTTCTTCAGCAGACTTAGGTGCAAAAATGACGGACAGACGTGCATTTGAAGAACTAGGAATATCTTTGGGCTTTGCTGTAGACATGCCAAACCTTGATAAAATCTTCTGAATGTATCCCTTCTGTGACAAGAAGAGATTTCTTTTGCTTCTATCCCTATAAATCTCCATTCCCAGAATTTTCCGAGCCGCACCCAAATCTTTCATTTCAACAAACCATTTTGTAGATTCAGTACATCTCATCGCTTCTTTGTAAGTGGATGGCTCATCAGAGCTAGGATCCACTTCTTCAGCTACCTGTAGTGCATATGCCACCATATCTTGAAAACCATATTTCTTTGGAGGCACTCCATACTTAGCTCTCCTCGATCGATCAAGAGCCAAACTATGCTGATTTACTACTGGTACTGATGATTCTGATTCTGAGTGTGGTTGTTGAACTTCTTGTTGTGGTTCACTCTCATCTTGAGTGACTTCCTGCTCCACCTGTTTCTCAACACCACCACTTTCTGAAACAATCGTAGACTTCACAGTAGGGTTAAACATAGAATTTTCATCAAAGACTACGTTTCTACTTAGTATAACCCTATTTTCAGATGGAGACCAGATTCTATAACCTTTAATCCCATCCCCATAGCTAACAAATACTCCATTTTTAGCTCGTGGCTCCAATTTACCCTCATTTACATGATAATAAACAGTACAACAAAAAACTCTTAAATTGGAGTAATTAGCAGGCTTACCAGACCATTTCTCAATAGGAGTTTTGAGATGGATACCTGTGTGAGGTCCACGATTAATCAAATAACACGCTGTACTAACCGCCTCTGCCCAGAATCTTCTAGTTAGTCCAATGTTGAAGAGCATACACCTTGCTCTCTCCAGAAGTGTCTGAGTCATACGCTCTGCTACACCATTTTGTTGTGGTGTATCCCTGACTGTATGATGCCTAGCAATCCCCTCATTCTTGCAGAAATCTGCAAACTCGGACGAGCAAAATTCCAGGCCATTATCTGCTCGCAACCTCTTAATCTTTTTCCCTGTTTGATTCTCCACTAGCGCCTTCCAATGCTTGAAAACCTTGAAGGCTTCACTTTTGTGCTTTATGATGAACAACCAAGTCATTCTTGAGAAATCATCGATCATTGACACAAAATATCTGTGACCCCCTAAAGACTCCACCCGGGAAGGGCCCCAAAAATCAGAATGGATGTAATCAAGTGTGCCTTTTGTTCTGTGGATTGCTTTAGGAAACTTACTGCGATGTAGCTTTCCAAAAAAACAATGTTCACAAAACTCGAGACCTGTGACCTTATGACCACAAAGAAGATCAGCTTTTGACAGAATCTGCATCCCCCTTTCACTCATGTGACCAAGCCTCATGTGCCACAACCTGGTCATATTTTCCTTTTCAATTTCCGAAGACGCAACAGCAACAGAACCTGTTAACGTAGAACCTTGAAGAAGATACAAGGTACCACGTTTAACATCTTTCAGAACCACATTAGAACCCTTGCGGACATGTAAAACTCCACCTTCACCTTGAAAACTGAAACCCTTGCTGTCTAACATACTCAAAGATATCAGATTCTTTGTCATAAGTGGAACATGCCTAACATCATTCAATGTGCAGAATTTACCATCATGTGTCCGAATTTTAATCGAGCCTATTCCAAACGTCTCACAAGTAAAACTGTTAGCCATAGAAATTTTGCCACCGTCTACTCGCTTGTAGGTTGTAAACCACTCCCTGCGCGGACATATATGATAAGATGTTCCAGAATAAAGAATCCACACATTAGAGTGATGCGTGTCCTTGACAGCAACTAGAGCAATATCTTCTTCGGAATTAACATCAGCTATAGCAACAGTTCCTGCAGCAACATCATGTTGCTTCTTTTTCTTGGGACAGTCGAATTTCCAGTGTCCCTTCTCTTTACAATAATTGCAGACATCATTAGGTTTTGGACCCTTAGGAACTGATTTCTTCCCCGACTTTCCATGTCCATTACTCCCGCTAGCTACCAACCCAGCAGCATGATTATCTGCACCTGTACCAGCCGCCTTATGGCGCAGCTCTCTAGAATGAAGAGCAGATCTAACCTCCTCTAGAGAAATAGTATCTTTACCAACAATAAACGATTGCACAAAGTTCTCGTACGATAATGGTAAAGAAACTAACAGAATCAAAGTAGCATCCTCATCTTCAACTTTAACATCAATATTACGCAATTCTAATAAAATTGTGTTTAATTGATCTAAGTGATCTCGAAGAGGCATACCTTCCTGCATTCGCAGACTGAACAGACGTTGCTTCAGCAACAACTTGTTTGTTAAAGACTTCGTCATGTAAAGACTTTCAAGTTTCAACCACAGACCAGACGCGGTATCCTCCTCTGCGATTTCAGTAATAATATCATCTACAAGACACAACAGAATTGTTGAATGTGCCTTTTCTTCCAGAATGACCATTTCAGCGCTTGTAGAAGTAGCCATTTTTGTGTTCAACGGCGCCCAGAGCCCCTGTTGTTTTAACAGGGCACGCATCTTGATTTGCCATAGACTGAAACTATTTCTCCCAGTAAGTTTTTCGACCTTAACGTTAATACCACCAGACATCTTTCTCCCAGAACCGTATACGTGAACAGTACCGTATGAACAGTTCCGTATGAACAGTGCCGTATCCCAGAACCGTATACATGAACAGTACCGTATGAACCGTGTCGTATGAATAGTGTCGTCTTCTCCGGCGATGAACAGTGTCGTCTTCTCCGGCGATGAACAGTAACTCCCGCCTGAACAATGTGGTCTTCTCCGGCGAGCTTGAAAAAATACAGCAGCTTTAACAAAAAGCTCTAATACCAATTTGTTATAACGGAAGCAAGAAAGATTATATGCAGAAGAGAAATAATTTTATAGATCTGAGAGGATAAGCAGATTACAGAGGTTTTTTCAGATTTCTCAAATGATTTACAATCCTTACATGCATTTCTTATTTATTGACACAATCTAAGGGGTTAGGTGTGGTAGGTGGGGGTAGGTGGTGCCGCCGGAGGAATAGTAGTCAAGGCATTCTAACAAAATCATTTGGTCTATTCACATATATAGAAAGCCCTGATGACGAAATGGCTCTAATTCGAACTAATGGATCTAGAATAAATTGTGAGGAGATCAAAAATATTTAATTCTTTTAATGTAAAAAATAAATTTAAAATTAATTTATAATCAAAAATATATGTTCAGAGACTAATTATTATTGTAATTATAAGCTTGTTAAAAATAAAATAAAAACTCACATCAATTTTTCCAGTAATACATGTCTAAGGATAATGCAGATTGGCATACCAGCTATGCTTCTTGGAAGGATTTTAGGGTGTGGTTCCTTGTCCTTCCCTAACACTTCATAGAAATCAACAAATATTGAAACAAACATCCTACTATCTAACTATATTACTTCAGTTACGGGAGGGGAGTCGACGACTCCCAAACCTCCCTATCACCCGTATTTGATAAAAATTCTCTTAATATTGTATCATTTTATTCGTAACTAACTTAATTTTTAGTCTACTCCGATATCCCAATTATAGTTTGGAAATTTCGATGACAATCAAATACATACATAGTGATATAGTAACATAGGTCTATATAATTTGTACTTGCCTGGTAGGAGAAATTATAATTTGTCTTTTATATACGAATTACATGAATTTTCGAGTCATGCAGAACCTCGCTTCATTCATTTCTTTCACATAAATCATGAGTTACATGTACACTCCGTGAATTTTGAACATAAATGTCCAGGCCGACTTGAAAAATTATAAGTCCCAAATAATTTCAACCCCAACATTATACAAACAAATATATGTAATTTATTATTTTAGAAAAAAAAATTCAAATAACTTTGTTAGCAAAATCATTTATAAGTCTTTCATATATTGGTATTCTAATTTGTTTTTGTGTCCCAACATATAGTAAAATTTCCTATTATTTTTTAATAAAAAATGAAAAATGTATTTCCAAATTTTTCATTTTTTACGATATCCCTATTCGAGAGCATAAACAGCTTGGTCTCAAATTGGTTCTGTAAATGTAAGGGCGGGTCACTTGTAGCGGCTGGCCTCACTCTAACCAGAGGCTTCAGTTTATTTGTTTTCTTCTTCTCACTGTATAATTACATGTACCACATTTTTTTAACAGAAATTGACTTCATAATTTAGGCATTGAAACTTTAGTTAATTAATTTAACTAGAATGAAATGCTTTTGCAGAACCTTTGTCATCTAGTTGTTGTCTTTGCATATTTACTTCTACTTTGTATCCGGCCTTTTCTTGGTCTGGGTTCAAGTGATCCTTTTTCCTAGTCATGTAATTTTCTGGCTGTCTTTTTAAACACAAACACAACAACGTACTCAGTATATCCCGCATGAGCAGAGAGTCTGAGGGGTAGGATGTACGCAATCATGTCCCTACACAAGGTAGGGAGATTGTTTCCGGTTTTTGACCCCCGGCAGGAATCGAACCCGTGACCTCACGGTTCATGGATTGGGCACTTACCACTGTGCCAACTCAACCCCTTTTCTGGTTGTCTTCTTTGTATGGCTTATTAAGAAAAATTAGTAATTTTGTTGACTTTGTTCCTCTGTTTTTGCTTTATAGGCAGAACGATCCAAGAAAACATTGGTAATATACTTCTCCGTCATTTTTGCTTTTCATTTTTAGCTCAGAAGTAGTAGGAATTACATCCAATATATATACCTGAGAACATGAAACACGAATGGTTTTAAAGGCATTACAAGTTCAATTTTGTATGCTTTATTGCTAACTTATCTATGGATTTTGTAGACATTATTTTTTGCACAAGATTTTTTCTGGGAATACCGTTTTTCCGTGCCTTGTTGTTTATAGAGCTAGGAGAAGGCACTTGTCAATGTACGACACTATTCACAACATCCCAGATTTATGCATAAAATATATATAGAGCCGTGGAGGTATCTTATGCATTTTACTCTTCACAGCATCCCAGATTTATACATAAAATATACTCCCTCCGTCCCTTTTATTCTTAACACTTTCTATTTTGGGATGTCCCAATAGATTGTTAATATTTCCTAAAATAGTAAGTTTTAACACTATTACATCCACTACTTCACTTATTTTAACAATACTTTACACTATTACATCCACTACTTAACTTATTTTAACTATAAAATCACTATTACACCCACTACTTCATTTATTTTAACAATATTATACCCACTATCTTGGTTTCCGTACAAAAAGCAAACATTACCTCATCGGGAAGGAGGGAGTATATAGGTAGAGCGGTAGAGGTATCTTCTTTGTTTTATGCATTTTACTCTTTACAACATCCCAAATTTTCACTTTATTCCAAAGGTTAAAGTTTAATTTGTTTTGGAACTAACTCAAAAGAGATACTCTTTTCATAAAATATATTCCCTCTGTCCCATCTATTTCTTTACAATTTCTTTTTTCGGACGTCCCATCAATTCTTTACATTACCAAAAATATTAACTTTTAACAATAAAATACATTATTACATCCACTACTTACTTCATTTTTTCAATACTTTATACTATTACACTCACTACTTCACTTATTTTACAATAAAATCACTATTACACCCACTACTTCATTTATTTTAACAATATTACACCCACTATCCTTGGTCTCCGTATCCAATCCCCATGTTAAGAACCTATTGGGATGGAGGAAGTATATAGGTAGAGCCGTAGAGGTATCTTATTTTCAACCTATACAGTTTGTTCTGACTAATAAACGATTAAACTTTCACATTTAAATGTCTATATTCATATGCAACGTGTACAAAATATATATGAACTCGTATTATATATTAACAGAAAATAAATTCATTTAGTTTTAGACATGTAAAAAATTATTAAAAATAAAACATTGTAAGAATTTTCTGCGTAAACATTTTGCCTATTCATACCATTTGGTCTATTCGCATAGAAAGCCCTCACCATTTAGACCACGACTCTAATTCGAATTACAAAAACACTATATCAAAATTAACATAAACAACACTATATCAAAATGAACATACATCCTTATTTTTATTCTTATGATAAACATCATGTTACATTATACTTATCAGAACATATCTGTATTATCTTGTATTATCTTGAGCTAGGAGGGGAATCAACCTCCCCCTCGACCTCTCTATCACCCATATTAGATAAAAAAAAATCTTAATGTTGTATAATTTTATTCGTAACTAAGTTGATTTTTAGTCTATTCCGATATTCCAATTGTAATGTAGAAATTTCGTTGACAATCAAATACATCTATAGTGATACAGTAACATAGATCTATATGATTTGTACTTGCTTGGAACGAGAAATTATAATTTGCCTTATATATATGAATTACATGAATTTTCGAGTCATTCATTTCTTCGACAAGAATCTTGAATTACATGTAAATTTGTTTACAGCATTTGACTTCATGAATTTCATAAATGTTTCCGGGTTTTGGTCTTATTTAAGAGACTTGGCCCTCAACTGGCACACACAACACATCACATGTGAAGAATGCGTTACATTACAACAACAAGACATACTCAGTTATAATACCATTCAAAGTGGTGTCTGAGGAGCTTACTCAGTTATAATACCATTCAAAGTGGTGTCTGAGGAGCGTAGAATACGTTACATTACAACAACAAGACTTACTCAGTTATAATACCACGTGTCTGAGGAGGGTAGATGTACGCAAACCATGCCCCTATACAATAGGGAGGGTGTAACATCCCACATCGATTGGATTAAGAGTATTCGGGTCCTTTATATATACAAGTCAATAGCTAATGTATACCAATTTGCTAGCATTTTTGTGTGGTGGGTTGTTGGGTCCGGTATACATTTGGTTATGGGCTTGGATCAATAAGAGGGGATGTTTGTAATATCCCACATCGATTAGTAAAAGAGTGTTTGAGGCCTTTATAGATACAAGTCAATAACTAATGTGTACCAACTTGCTAGCATTTTTGGACTGACCTGTGGTGGGTTGTTGGGTCCGGTATGCATTCGGTTATGGGCTTGGATGTTATAAATGGTATCAGAGCTCTACCCGGCCGGAAGTGCAGAGTCACTGCCCGGGTTTAGTTAGTTTGTGTGTGGGCTCGACGAGGACGTCGACCCAATAAGAGGGGGTGTTTGTAACATCCCACATCGATTGGATTAAGAGTATTCGGGTCCTTTATAGATACAAGTCAATAGCTAATGTATACCAATTTGCTAGCATTTTTGTGTGGTGGGTTGTTGGGTCCGGTATACATTCGGTTATGGGCTTGGATCTATAAGAGGGGATGTTTGTAACATCCCACATCGATTAGAAAAAGAGTGTTTGAGGCCTTTATAGATACAAGTCAATAACTAATGTGTACCAACTTGCTAGCATTTTTTGACTGACCTGTGGTGGGTTGTTGGGTCCGGTATGCATTCGGTTATGGGCTTGGATGTTATAAATGTGACAACCCGGGTCAAATCCCGAGCCTTTTTCGAAAATCCGGTCGATTCCCGATTCCGAATCCGAAATAAGCCAAAGTAAACTGGCACAAATGCCGCCAACTTGGGCTTCGTATCCCCACCTCCGGACCTCTGTCCATTGTGGGATAATACCACCAGCTTTCGTGTCCCCACCTCCGGCAACTTGACGAATCAAGCTTTCGAGAGTCGGCTCTGATACCATATGTGACAACCCGGGTCAAATCCCGAGCCTTTTTCGAAAATCGGGTCGATTCCCAATTCCGAATCCGAAATAAGCCAAAGTAAACTGGCACAAATGCCGCCAACTTGGGTAGTCCACAAGCCCACCACAGGCCCCCAAAAGATCATGATTTGTTGGTGAAATAAGTAGTAGTACTTTACCTTATAAACTGAACTAATGTCTCAAATCTCCTCGATGTGGGACTAGGGTGTTACAGAGGGAAACTAAGAAATTCACACACCCGCAGGAGTCGAACCCCTGACCTATTTCAAAGAAGGCCAGTGGCTCAACCACTGCACCAACATGTTGTTGGCTGAAGAATGCGTTACATTGTATAATGAATAAAATTAGGTCATACTTTTGACCCTAAATTTTTGACCATATGATTGTATAATTTAAATTCCAAATCGAGTCTTGGTAAAAAAAATAAAATCCAAATTGAACGGAGACAAACACAACCAATTCTATTTCAATCAAGACTGGGATGAAGTATTCAAGTTTAATTGACATCACCTTTCATAAATTATCACATACTTTTTTTCCTATTCATCTAAAATTTCAAAAGTTTAGTATTGCATACTTTTTTGATGAGTTAACTTTCACATTTAAATATCTATATTCCTATGAACTTATCATACAAAATTTATATAAACTCGTACTATATATTAACAAAAAATAAATTCATTTAGTTCTAGACATGTTCGCCCTAAAAAATTATTAAAAAAAACATTGTAAGAACACTAGGCATCCAATTTGAAGTACAAACAATCAATAGCCATCTTTAAAACACTAAATAGAAATCAACAAATACACTTTACTTATCAAGACATGTCTATATTATCTTGAGCTAGGGGAGGGGAGCCTCCCCATCGACCTCCCCATCAGCCATATTCCATAAAATATTTCTTATTGTTGTATAATTGTATTCATAACCAACATGATTTTTAGTCTACTCCGATATTTCAATTATAGTTTAGAAATTTCAATAACAATCAATTAAATACGTATAATTTGTAGTTGCCTGATAGGAGAAATTATAATTTGCCTTTTATATACGAATTACATGAATTTTCGAGTCATGCACATCCTCGCTTCATTCATTTCTTCGACATGAATCATGAGTTACATGTACATTTGTTTACAGCATTTGACTTAATGAATTTTGAACATAAATGTCAAGGGCAGGTCGCAGGTCACTCTAGCGGCTAGCCTCACTCTAACCACAGGCTTCAGTTAATTTGCTTTCTTCTTCTCACTGTATAATTACATGTACCACATTTTTTAACAGAAATTGACTTCATAATTTAGCCATTAAAACTTTAGTTAATTTTTTTTTTTTGAGAATAAAAGGTTTCATTACTCAAACAGCATCATTTTGCAATACATCGAAAAGAAAATCAGGAGGACTACATGTCCATTCCTGCACTACATCTGACATAGAACGGCAAGCTTTGGCTAATGCATGAGCCACACCATTCGCAGATCTTCTTAAATGACACACTAGCACATTTTCAAAGTGCTTCAAAGACTCAATACAATCCTCAACAATTTCATGAAATGGTGTTGTCCCTTTACTTCCTTGAATCGCATCCACAACCACTTTGGCATCCGTTTCGAAGATGCAATGTTGAAACCCCTTCCTTGTAGCCCACCAAATTGCTTCCCTCACGCTTAATGCTTCTGCCTCCCGTACTGAGTGCAGACCTCTATGGGTACATGATCGAGCCATTTGGAACTCACCTGCTTCCCCTCTAATAATGCACCCCAACCCCACCCTCCTTTCCTCCGCAAAGACAGCTGCATCTATATTAATTTTCACCCATCCTGGTGATGGTCTACACCATCTCTCTAGCGTCCCTCTTGCCATACCCTGCAAAAGTGTTGATTCCTCCTCCTTTGCTCGAGCATTTTTCCAGTCTTGCCACATATGCAGAGCTTCATCTCTAACTTGATGCACTGGACCATTAATCTTATTCCAGACCCAGTTATTTCTTCTATTCCATATGCTCCAGCAAACCAACCCAAATAAGGCACCCTTTTCTCTTGACATTGACATTAAAGCTCTATAAATCACAGTAAACACCTCATCCCCAGGGCAGATATTAACACTATTCTGCAGGCCGCATATGAACCAAATTGTTCTTGCAAAACTGCACTGAAAGAGTACATGAACATCTACCTCCTCAGCCTGCAAACACCAAGGACATACCTTATTTATTGAAACATTTTTTCTGGCTAAAGCTACTGTCGTAGGTAAACAAGCACGACAAGCCCTCCAAAGTAACAAAATGACTTTCCCAGGGAGCTGTAGATTCCATAACCGTTTCCAGAACTCTCCATAAGGTGTTCGATCATCCCCTCGCAGCTGCCTATAACCACTACGAACAGAGAAGTTACCTTTTTGATCCAAGACCCAAAACCATTTATCAGGTTTCCTCTGCATCGAAAGAGGAATTGAAAGAATTAACTCTTTATCTCTTTCATTAAAAAGGGCAGCAATAATATCCTCATCCCACTTATGTTGTTCCACCTCGATCAAGCTTGACACCTTAATATCTTGCAACTCCGGCATCATCACCGTTGATAAGTATCCATCCTCCATGTTTGGCAACCACGGTACTTGCCAGACTCGAGTACTTTCGCCATCCCCAATACGTTTTCGAACACCACTTTTGACCAAATCTTGTGCTGCTAGAATACTTCGCCATGTATAACTCGGGTTTAATCCTAACTTAGCGTTCAAAAAGTCTCCATCTGGGTAATATCTGGCCTGCATCAATTTTGTAACTAGTGGATTATCATTATTTACTAACCTCCAGCCCTGTTTAGCTAGCATAGAAACATTGAATTTATGCAGCTCCTTCATACCCAATCCTCCACCTTCTTTGACAACACACAATCTTTTCCAAGACATCCATTTAACCCCCTTCCCATCTGTTGTATGATTGCTCCACCAAAAAGAATTCATCACTTTTTCTATACTATCACACAAGTCCTCCGGAATCAAAAAAAGATTCATCCAGAAATTCGGAATCGCCTGAGCTGCAGTCTTCAGTAGTACAACCTTGCCTGCTTTTGATATACTCTTCTCTCTCCACCCATGAAGTTTCTGTTTAACCCTGTCCTTTACCGGTTGAAACACTTCGTATTTTTTCCTACCTATCCGCATTGGCATCCCCAAGTAATTTCCAGGATCATACACCTCTTTAATCCCCAGGTGGTGACATATTTGTTGTCTATCCAAACAGCTAGTATTCGGACTAAACGTAGCATTTGATTTGTGAAAGTTTATTGCTTGTCCTGACAATCTTTCGTACCTTAGCAATATGGACTTCATTGTAGTTGCTTCCACCTCCGTAGCTCTAAAAAACAGGTAACAATCATCTGCAAATAGCAGATGTGAGATTTCAGGTGCCCCTCGAGCAATTCGACATCCATGAATCAACCCAGCAGCCTCATGCCTTCGAATAATTGAGCTTAACCCTTCTACACATAGAATATACAGATAAGGTGATATAGGATCCCCTTGCCTTATCCCACGCCCAGGTTTTACATCCCCAAAAACAGTTCCATTATGTATGAAACTGTACGAGACAGTTCGGACACACTTCATAACACGAGCAATCCACACTTCGCCAAAACCAAACTTTTTTAACATATTTTCCAAAAAAACTCCATTCGAGCCTGTCATATGCTTTTGACACGTCAAGCTTAAGCCCTACAACCCCTGTCTTTCCTTGTGTTTTCCTCTTAATATAATGATTCAACTCGAAAGCAATTAGAGCATTATCTGTCAATAATCTTCCTTCTACAAAGGCACTCTGTTTATCAGAAATCAACCGATTCAAGCACGGTTTTATTCTATTGGCTAGGACCTTTGAGAGAATCCTAAAAAGAACATTACACAGAGATATAGGGCGCATATCCGTCATTTGCTGTGGTTGTTTAATCTTCGGAATAAGGCAGACCAGTGTATGATTAATCATTTCTGGCAACTCCCCTTCTCTTATAAACTTATCGCAGAAATTAACCACATCTGTACCCACTATATGCCAAAAACTCTGATAAAAACATGGGTTTAATCCATCGGGACCAGGAGACTTCTCAGAGTGCATTGAAAAAACTGCCTTTTTCACCTCTTCTCTTGTTACAGGCTGTATAAGAACCTCATTCTGCATCTCTGTAACTAGAATGAAATGCTTTTGCAGAACTTTTGTCATCTAGTTGCATGTTGTCATTGCATATTTACTTCTACTTTTTATCCTTTTCTTGGTAAGTGATCCTTTTTCCTAGTCATGTACATTTCACTTTTTCAAAACTTTCTGGCACACATTTTAAGGTGCATTTTAAGGATAGTTAAATAACTTTTTTTAAAAATTTTCTTTTTCTGTATAAAAATTTAAACATTAAATTTTTATACAGAAAAAGAAAATTTTAAAAAAAAGTTATTTAACTATCCTTAAAATGCACCTTAAAATGCGTGCCAGAAAGTTTTGAAAAAGTGAAATGTTAAGAATCAAAAGGGACGGAGGGAGTAATTTTCTGGCTGTCTTCTTTCTACGGCTTATCAAGCTTGGACCTCTTGCTTATTAAGAAAAATTAGTAAGAGGCAGAACGATCCAAGAAAACGTTGGTAAGATACTTCTCCGTCATTTTTGCTTTTCATTTTCAGCTCAGAGTAGTAGGAATTACATCCAATATATACACCTGAGAACATGAAACACGAATGGTTTTTAAAGGCATTACAAGTTCAATTTTGTATGCTTTATTGCTAACTTATCTATGGATTTTGTAGACATTATTTTTTGCACAAGATTTTTTCTGGGAATACCGTTTTTCCTTGCCTTGTTGGTTTATAGAGCTAGGAGAAGGCACTTGTCAATGTACGACAGTATTGAGGATTTTCTTCAAGCTCAAAACAACTTGTCAATGGACATTAAGAAGATTACTAACAATTTTTAAAGATAAATTGGGCAAAGGTGGTTTTGGTACTGTATGTAAAAGAAAGCTTCAGAGTGGCCCTTTTGTAGCGGTAGTGGAACTCATTGGCTTTTGTTTCGAAGGTCCAAAACGAGCTCTAATTTATGAGTTCATGCCCAATGGATCTTTAGAGAAATATATATTTCGTAAGGAAGAAACGGAGGAAGAAATTTGCATCTTGAGTTGGGAAAAGATGTATAAAATTTCCTACAAGGTAGCAAGTGGAATTGACTACTTACATCGAAGTTGTGATGTGCAAATTTTGCACTTCGATATCAAGCCACACAACATTCTCCTTGATGTGAATTTCAATCCAACTATTTCTGATTTTGGGCTTGCAAAATTACATGCCACCCATGATAGTATTGTAACTCTCACTGCAGCAAGATGAACAAGGGGCTACATGGCTCCAGAAATGTTTTACAAAAATATCGGTGAAATTTAATACAAAGTAGATGTTTAGGCGGACGCAAGCTGCTGGAAAAAAAAAATTGGGAGGCCAAATCTTTAAAAAAAAATTACATGGTGAAATTTTATTATTAATTTTTTAAAATAAAATTACATGATAAATTTTTGGCAATTTTTCAGAAGGGGGGCCAAGACCACCCTTGGTTTATATGTAGTTCCGCCCCTGTTTATATAGTTTTGGAATGTTTGCTGATGTTCCAGCTTCGAAGCATCAGTGATTATTGGTTTGAACTTTGGCAGTGGAAATAGTCAAATAGATGGAATTTGTCTACCTTGATAAATCTACTTAGGGCAAACATCCAAAAATTTAAATTTGACACAAATTATCTTAAATTCTCCTTCACTAGTGTTCCAAATGCACCACTATTCATTGATCCAAAATTTGGATGGGTTGATCTAATATTAAAATAATGATTTTGTTATTTATAAGTTTTTAGTTTATTAGATACAAAATTGATTTATAATTTTTTAATTATTTAATTAATAATAGTACATAATTAATAAAGTGAATGTGTTTTTCTTTAACTAATAACACAATTTTAATATTATTTACGTTTAAAAAATTTGTATCTTTAGTTTATTTAATTTTCTGAATACAATATAAATATTTAATAATGATTAAACATTAAATTTAAGATTAAATAGTTTCATATAATATTTATGTAATATAATATGTAAATAGTAATTTGAATCAAAATTTAGATTACATGCGAGAGTTAGTCAGAAATTTGTATCATAATTTAGATCAGTTGATGATCCAAATTTAAATTTTAGATCACAATGATTGGAAATATATGAGAAATATATAAATTTGGAAATATATGAGAAAATAGTATCCATACTTAGTTTAATTCGGAAATATATGCCAACTGAACCAGCCTAACCAGTTAACAGTTTAACACTAGTATAGGGTTGTAAACGAATCGAACCGAGCCGAGTTTTGATCGAAACGAGCCGAGCTTTGACCTTAACAAATCGAGCCGAGTTTTGATCTTAACGAACCGAGCTGATTTCTTAACGAACCGAGCCGAGCTTTGACTGAACCGAGCCGAACTCGAGTTGTTCACGAACAACCTCGAGCCGAGTCGAGCTCGATCCGAGCTCGAGCTGTTCGCGAACAATTAATTTGGTTGGAGATCTTAGTAGATCACTACTATTCTAACTAGTACTAGTAACTAGTGCTTTGTCACGGATTGTTGTTCCTATTTTTTAAAAAATATTTCTCAACGATCCAACCGTACAAAATGTCAAAATATATCTAATTTAGTGATATTCTCAATTTTTCAAAAAATAAAAAAATTAAAATTTACAATTTTTTCGAGCTTTAACGAGCCGAGCTCGAGCCGAACGATCTCGAGTCGAGCTCGAGCCGCACAAGGCAAAAGCTCGGCTCGAGCTAGTTTGCTTAACGAAAAGTTTTTGGTGTTCGAGCTCGAGCTAGCTTAGCGAACAAACCGAGCCGAACCGAGCTCTTAACGAGCCGAGCTCGAGCTTGTTCGCGAACAACTCGGTTCGTTTACAGCCCTACAATAGTCCACTGTGCTATCTGTATCTCATAGCGTTTTTAGTTATAAATTTACGTATTTTCACCCCCGATAATTTTATTCTAATAAACATTCAAGTCCAGAAATTTATTAATTAAATTTATTAATTTATGTATTTTATTATGTGTTTATTAATTTATGTATTTTTTATAACTATTCTAATTTAGGATTCTTTCATAAATATCCAAGTTCAAAAGTTTTTTGGCAAAAAAACTTTTTTTAAAAATGTAATTTATGAAAATATCAACTTATTTGTAAAAATACAGTCTGCAACCAAATCAAACAAATGCAATTATTGGCTACGCAGTGCAACCGGTTGTATCACCGTATTTTTGCAAATAAATTGATGTTTTTGTAAAATGTTTTTTAAATAAAAAAATATTTTTACAAATATTTTAATAAGATAGTAAAATCGTAAAAAAATTAAAAAAAAAATAGTATTTTTGAAAAAAATTCTGAATTATTCTTTAAAAAAAGTGAGATATGTGAACATTTTGAAAGAAAATTTGTTGATTTGTATTTTTAGAGTATCGTTCACATGGAATGATTGATATTAATACTAATTTCAAGTCTTTTATCTCTCACAATCTAGAAGTGTGTAAAATAGTTTGTGGGTGCTTTAACATGTTAAATAAATAAAAAGTATATAATAAGTATGATAAAGCAATCCAAGAATTAGGCTTCTCAATTGGCTATCATGAATGTCTAACTTGTGTCTCTTGTTTCTTTAAAAACAATCCTTCTAACATTTATAAAATCCTCTTCTAAGATAAATTATAGTGCCTACAATCATCCCTTAATCGCAACTCCCATGTTCAGTCAAAGTATGACTATAGACTGTTAACAATCAAGGATTTTTAGTTTCACAATTCGCATATCAATCTCCTCATCTAATACTTAAATTGTCACCACACCAAATATGGCCTATTGCAACACTAATATATATTTGTGTTACAAAAAGTGTTACAATAGTCACAAAACTTGGTAGTCTATTGCAATATTTTTAAAAATGTTGAAAGAACTACGAAAAGTGTTGCAAGCAAAATGATCAATTTGAAATTTTATAACAATTAAAATACTTTACCAAAAGCGTTACAATACACGATCTAATATTGCAACACTTTGGTCAACACTTTGGGCTCTTTATTACACCAGGACATGTTATTGTTTACACATATTTTTTTTCCTAATTCTTTTACCTAGTTTTTCACATTTACGGACAAAATAGGCCTGATTATTATTCTTCTATATACTTTTTCGGGTGTTGCAGATTCGAAATCTTACGGCATTATAAGCCAGCTAATTTAATTTTTTGCAGGTGGGCTACTCTCCACCGACTGAATCCGGTATTAGAGAATATTTAGGATTAACATTTGCGCATGTTGTTGTATGTTCTTGATCTTGTTTCATTGCTTGATTTATTTATTTTTTTAACCATTTTGAATGTTTTAACTTAATTTTTATCAATAATTTGCAGTATTCGATGTTTGGATGATTAGTAACAGTTGGAGCTATGATTGCTTCCTTTACATGTGGTAGTACTACGGATTTTATAGGGCGAAAGTGGGTATGTCGATTTTGTGAATTCACTGTAGCCTGGTTTATAACCTAAATAATTGACAAGTCTTGTTTTTTCTTGTCTGATCATTCAAGGCAAGTCCACGTATCCGCTTCAACAAAGACGGATCACTTTTGGTAGTCTCCACCAATGAAAATGGGATCAAAATCTTAGCAAATTTTGATGGTCTTCGGTTGCTACGTACATTGGAAGTCAAGATTAACAGTCTTAGCAAGTATTAACGGTCTTATCTTGTAGAAAGTAAAGATATATGCTCAGGATCTGCCTAATTGATTTTAGAAGACCAAATTTATTCTTTAATATATCTCTTAAGTGGTATCTGTACAAACATGCTTTTTCCAAGTGTTTTACTATTTACTCTCAAGTCCAGTAGTTTAAGGTCTGGTTTCTAATGGGGTAGTAAATCATATTATTATACATGGAAGTTAGAAAATGTGTACCTGTAAGTCCCTTCCTATTAGTCTTCAATGCTACATATTATTTTATGTGAGTGATCATGTTTAGATAGTCTTATATATCTATGACTGGAGAGCACGGTTTTGGTTTTATTATGGTTTTGTTATATATTTGTTTTTACAAGTAGCTTAATTAGGGGAAATTTTTAAACTGCTTACTCTATATTATTAATTTAAAAGGAAATTATTATATTTAACAATCTACCATTTGTTATCATCTGCAAGCTCGCAAAAATAGTGATGATGAGCTGTTGGCTAGGCAAAGGTCAGCTTGTTTCTATTCTTAGTTTTTGGTTGCTGATGATTAATCATGTTTCTAGTTTCCATGTATAAGTTATAATGTACGTAGAATTGTGGTGTAAGTCGATATGTTTTTCGACTTTAGATTAAGTACTGGATGTAAAATGATATTTTGATAAAAGCTGATTATGTTTAGGCATTATTGACATATGTTTTCTGGTTTGGTATATGCTTTTGTGCATGGTATATTATATGTCATTGCAATTTGGAAGAATAAAAAGTGTTGCAAATAAGTGTTGCCAATAAAATCTAAAAAACTAAAAAGTATTGCAAAAGGTACCAAAATGTTGCAGATAATTGTTGCAAAAAAAATCAAAAGTATGGCAAAATGCATCAAAATGTTGCAATAAACTCACTTTGTAACATTTTAAGTCAATTAATGTTGCAAAAAAGTGTTGCATTAGTCTGTTATAACACATTAAAAATGTTGCTAAAACATGTAAAAGTGTTACAACAAACTCTTATTGTAATACTTTATAAAGTGTTGCAATAAGTTCAAAAAGTGTGCTATAGAAAGCATAGGCAACGCCGGCAAATGCAACACCAAGTTTTAGCAAAAGCGTTACATAAACATCTATTGTAACATTTTGGGGCCTAATAATACACTTTTTTGGGGTTGCAATAGGCCATATTTGGTGTAGTATGTGTCTATCATATCATGTACTAGAATAACAACTTCTCTCCCGAATCGTTATAATTCCTATAGATTCAACTAAAAATTCGTGACTCTTCTAATTGTATAAAGCTCTCAATGACAGATTAACAATCCAAGAGAATCATAATACAATCAAACAAACTCAATAAGCCAACGAATACTACTCATAATGATAAGATAAATAAAATATGAATTAAGAACGCAAACCGTGAGTTTAAGAATTGAAGTACAAAAAATACAACTTGAATAGTTTCTTTGAAGTCTGGATGAATATCCCTTCACTCCTTCTTCCAATCTCCCTCACAAGGTGTTTCTCTCCCTCCCCTCTATTACTAAAATCTATGTATACATGTATGTAATACGGCTATCTCTCTATAATATATGTAAAAACCTAATATAGGTTTAAATACTTGATTGGGCTTTTAAGTGTTTTAAAAGATAAAAATGTAGGAAAGTGTTACAAGACCAATTTTATTTTATTTTTTTGACAGGAATGACAAATTTTCATTCATGAACAGAACTAGATAATACATCTGAAAAGATAATAAAAGCTCATCATCTAACCGAAAGGTATGCTTAACCAATCCATGGGTCTAACGACCCATAAGAAAGATATTCCCCCCGGAAATTTAGATAATAAAACCTTTATATCCACCAAAAAGGCCTTGTTAAAAAACCCCACAAAAGCAAAATCCTATGGGAAAAAACTCAAGCGGGGAAAAAGAGTGCCCTACTAAATAAATGAGTACATAATTATAGAAGAGCCTAATAATCAAATGACTAGAAACTTCTTGATTCTTCTTCATATTCCCGCCTTCATCCATCTTTTCACACATTTTCCACCAAAATAGGTATCTTGTTAATTCCCCTAAAACCCACAATTCTACCGTCATTCATTTTCTCATTACGCTTCTTCCCACCCAAGGAAAACTGAAAATATCAACAAAACAACCACAACAAAGAAAACTATGTCAAGGAACCATTAATCGAATATACATTAAATAATTATTGTACGCAGTATACATAATAAAATTGAACAGTTTTATATATCTAACCAAAGGGGTCCCCTTTGGTTAGGCATATAAAACGTCGATTTCTCATAATCTACTAGAATGTCATCTGAAATGACAAACATATTCGTCAACTGACGACAGATTACAAACACCAATAAATGGTCCAAATGCCAAAAAATATGGCACACCCTTTTATAGGCACAAAATTATATAAAATGACCCAAATATATATTTGTCAAAAAATGGCACCAACGTATAATATTTTGGAATACTCCAACAGTTAAGTAGTCAACAAAGGAAAAAAACCCATTAAAGGTACCACTGCCTTTAGTTTTCCTAAAATTAATCTTCACATTAAATATAATTATTACCTAATTATTACTCCCTTCGTCCCATTTTGTATGACACTCTTCTTTTTGCACGCATTTCAATATGCTTGGACGAGATACTTATTGATAATATTTTTAATTTTTTTTTTGTTTTGTATAAAAATATAGATTCTATATTTTTATACAAATCGAAAAAAAATAAAAAATATAATTCACAAGTATCCGGTCCGAGTACATTGAAATGCGTGAAAAAGTCAAAAGGTCTTACATTTTGGGACGGAGGGAGTACAAAACAAGTAAAATAGGCCCCAAATTTATCTCCTATAATTTTGCATTAATAGATGCATACATTAATAAGCATCAATCAAGTAAAATAGACACCAAATTTAACATCTATAATTTTACACTAACAGATGCAAACATTAATAAGCACAAATCAAGTAAATCAAGAATGTGGAAACTAAAGAAACGTTACAAGAAATTAACAATACAATAAACATTACTTAATAGGAAAATAAAACAACAAGAACTGCTCTCCGTCGCTTGTTTTTCTGATTCAATAAAATCGGGTGTTACATAAACCTCGAAGATTCCAATCGAGCTTTATTCTCGGATCTGTTTTGGATTTGAAGGATCCAGTTTAGATTGTAATTGATTGCTTGTTTTAGTTGATCTAAGTTTAATTCGGATCTAAGGTTTCTAAGCCTTTTCCGATTGTAAGATCGATTTTGCTTTGTTGTCTCACCTTTGTGTGAGTTTGATTTTGTCTCACCGCTTGTTTGTGTGAGTTTTTTTGTCTCACCGTTTGTGTGAGTTTTGGTGCTGGATTATATTATCTTGGAGGCTTGTACGGATAATATGGATAAACACTTTGATGAAGTGTTAGTGTGTAGGTCTGCGAATATTGTAGCTCATTGCTTAGCGAGGGCGACATATTCTATGTCAGGTCTTTCAGAGTGGAATGTTTCTGCTCGAGATTGTATCATCTGTAACCTTGAGATATTTTAATGCAAGTACGATTTTATCAAAAAAAAAAATAAAGCTTTAAAACTTCAATTTTCGTCAGAGCTCAAGGTCATAAGATTCAGAGTAAAGACCTTGAGTTTCGTTACTATTCATGTAAAGGTCTTGAGTAGTTTCGATGTAAAGGCATTGACTTCTTCAATGAACATTTCTAAATATCTTCTCGTCTCTAACAAAAACATTCCTTCTTAGTTGCTTCTCTTCCAACGATCATTCCTACCTTCTAATCCCTATAGTCGCGAAGAAAAGTATCGATAAGCACCATTCAAATAATCATCCACTGCTACTATTAATCAAAGACAATTTCATTACAAAACAAGTAGAAATGAGGTTATATTTGATATAAAAACTTGTATATATATATCAAAATTCAACTTTAATCTAGGTAGTTTATGTAGTTTACATGTTCATGGGAAGATAAAAATTAAACTTAGATATATGTATCTTAAATTTTATTACATATCTAATTTTATTAATATTATATCCCAATTTTTATTAATATTATAGTCCAATTTTACGTAAGAATTTACGTACTGGAGTTGATTTCATAGGTTAAAATTAAACTACAATAAAAAAATATAATAATATTAGTTTCCTCCAATATCCTAATAAATTATATATATTTTAATCTGATAATCAACTTGATGGTAACAAGGAAACGTTTATCTCTAGTTTTTTTATTTTTTTTTTGAAAATATATCTCTAGTTTTTATAATTTACATTGTACAAGAAATCATGTTTCCTTTAAAATATAAGTTACATGCAGTCTTTTTTTTTTTTTTGACAAACTTACATGCATTCTTTTAATCATGCAAGTAAAAATGGTAAATGATAATCCTGCATTCTTTAAATGGTTCCGTCAGTTGATGAAATACCTTGAACATATGGTCCTTTTTTCAGAGTCATGTTTCTATCTGCTGCTGCATGACTTCTTTGTATATATGGCTTAACAAGCATGGATTCCGATAATTTTTTGGTTAATTTGTTCAATGCAACTTACGCTTCGCACCAACTTAAAATTTTACTTAAGTTTTATACATTTGTGCAAAGCACAGATATTAAAATATTAATATTAATAAATTATCAAAATTAAATATAATTAATAAATTATTTAAATATGTACTTGTAGACAATTAATTATGATATAAGTAATTATATAGTTATAGGAAATCGAACACGATGTGAAATTAAAAAAATTGAATTAAATAAAGTATATGATAAGGAGAATCGAGTTTTTTTAATTGACCTTTTAATTTTTATTTACAAATGAAAATCGAGTGTTTATGTTCGACGACATAGTCCTTTCGCTTATAATTTGTAATGGACTTTCAACTTAGATATTAAAAAAAAATCGTGTATTTGATAGAAAATTCGTTTGTATTTATGTTTATAAAGTTGTACTAACAATATATACAAGTTATTTTTTATTTTTTCTTGTAAGTATGAAGTTGCAAAGGGACATATTACGAGGGGAAGACCGGCTATATATTAAAAGTTCATTGTTCGAGCTTGATGTCTATTGTCTAACATGGTTTCTTCGATTCGTTTTAATTTAATTTTGATCTATGAATAAATTTGATGGTTGATCAAACTTTTGACCCTAAATTTTTGACCATATGACTGTATAATTTAAATTCCAAATTAAGTAATTAATATGCCAAATTAATTGATTCCAAAGAAATGACTGCACGGAGACTAACACAACCAATTTTATTTCGATCAAGACAGGGATGAAGTACTCAAGTTTGACATCACCTTTCATAAATTATCACAAACTACTTTTTTTCATATTCATCTAAAATTTCAAAAGTTTAGGATGTTGGATATTTTAGTGTAATTGAATTGACATCAATGTAATCGTAATGTCACATCGAACAAGTCGGGAGAGTGCGGAGTGCATGCTCTGTTCGAGTTCGTTACGATTTCAGTATTATTGCTTATGAGAGATGTCTATTGACATCAAACACACCTGTTAGAATGAGGTGTGTCTGTTGGCAAAATACACATCTTGAGATTTGTCTGCTGGTATTAGATATGACTGTTGGAAGAGATGTGTCTGTTGGCAAAAGACACATCTTGAGATGTGTCTATTGGCAAAAGACACATCTGTTGACATCTATAAATAGGTGTTGCATTGATTATTTTCAGAGAGTTGGTTCATTCTGAAATTCACAACAAAACACATTCTCTCTTCTTGCAGAATTTTTGACTTTATCCGATTGAATTATTTGGGTGAACCACAAATAACTTCAATCTGAAAGTGTTCACACGACTTCAGAAAAATCCAAGTAATCATCCTATTCCCCAACAAAGATTGAAGTTATCTATTTTCTGAAGATGGCGAACGCAGAATCTGCAAAAGATATGACAAGCAAGTTTGCAAAATTGGACAAGTTTGAGGGTCAGGATTTTAGAAGATGGCAGAAGAAGATGCATTTTCTATTGACGACGCAGAAGGTTGTATATGTTTTGAGTACCCCCATTCCAGAAGTGGTTGAGGATGAAACCGCTGAACAAACAAGGAAGCTTTGCAAATGGGAAAACGCTGACTACATCTGCCGCGGTCACATCTTAAACGGTATGTCTGATTCCCTTTTTGATGTATATCAAAATGTTGAGTCAGCAAAAGAATTGTGGGATTCTCTTGAATCCAAGTACATGGCAGAAGACGCTTCTAGTAAGAAGTTTCTGGTCAGTAATTTTATGAATTATAAAATGGTCGACTCTAGACCGGTGATGGAACAATACAATGAATTGTTAAGGATTCTGGGACAGTTTGCCCAACACAATCTGAAGATGGATGAATCTATCTCAGTTTCTGGTGTTATAGAGAAACTGCCACCATCATGGAAAGATTTTAAACACTCCTTGAAACATAATAAAGATGATATGACTTTGGTTCAACTTGGAAGTCACTTCAGAATTGAAGAGGCTTTGAGGACTCAAGAAATTGAGAATAATCCTAAGGGCAAGAACCAAGTCGGTAACTCTTCTGTGAATATGGTTGAAGATGGTGGATCTTCTAAGAATTCTAAGTATGGCAAGGGTGATAAACGAAAGTTTAAAGGAAACAACAACAATTCTTCCAACAAAAGGCCTAAGATGGCATGTTGGAAGTGTGGCAAACCTGGACATTTCAAGAAGGATTGTCGGGTTGGTAAAGGCAAGCAAGAAAAGCAAAATGCTGGTCCAAGTGGATCCAAGGATCCAGAAAAGCAACAAGGTCAGATTTTAATACAAAATTATAATTCTGGTCAGAATTATGTATCACTAATATCTGAGGCATTTTATGTGCAGGATGACAATGTTGCTTGGTGGATTGATTCAGGAGCAACGAGTCATGTATGCAAAGATCTTCGTTGGTTCATAGACTTTCAACCAATCGAAGATGGAACTATCTTAAAGATGGGAAATGTTGCAACTGAACCGATCAAAGGACTAGGAAATGTCAAGATAGTTTTTACTTCTGGCAAATGTATATTGTTAAATAAAGTGTTGTATATTCCTGGGATTCGGAAGAATCTCTTGTCTGGTGTTGTATTGAACAATTGTGGATATAAACAAGTTTATGAAAGCGACAAATATATATTGTCAAAACACGGCTCTTTTGTTGGCTTTGGCTATTTGTGTAATGGTATGTTTATGTTGAATGTAAATACTCCATTTATTGATGAATCTGCTTGCATGGCTTCTACTAGTACTAGCAATAATTTGAATAAACCAGAATTATGGCATGCTAGACTAGGACATGTACATTACAAAAGAATAAAGGATATGTCAAAAATGAGTCTCATACCTGCTATTGATTTAGACAATGAAAAATGCAAAACATGCATGTTAATAAAGATAACTAGAACGCCCTTGAAAGAGGTTAATAGGGTGTCTGATGTTTTAGAATTAATACATAGTGATTTGTGTGATTTTCATTCTACACCATCATTAGGAAATAAAAAGTATGTAGTTACTTTTATTGATGATGCTACTAGATATTGCTATGTATATTTATTGCATGCTAAGGATGAAGCTCTTGACTTCTTTAAAATTTATAAAGAAGAAGTAGAGCTACATCAGAGTACCATGATAAAAAATTTATGTACTGATAGAGGAGGTGAGTATTATGATCCGGTTTATTTTCAATCTACTGGTATAATACATCAAACCACGACTCCTTATACACCACAGCAAAACGGTGTGGTAGAGAGAAAGAATAGGACTTTGAAAGAAATGGTTAATTCCTTGTTATCCTACTCGGGCTTGAGTGAGGGATTTTGGGGTGAGGCTATGTTGACAGCCTGTCATTTATTGAATCGAATTCCTAGTAAGAGGAATAAGATTACCCCTTATGAACTTTGGTATAAAGAGTCACCAAATTTTAGTTTTCTGAGAGTTTGGGGATGTAGAGCAGTTGTTAGACTCACTGAACCCAAAAAAAGAAACTTGGGTGAACGAGGTATAGATTGCATATTTGTTGGTTATGCTGAGCATTCCATAGCATATAGATTCTATGTGTTAGAATCTAATGACTATGTACCTGTGAACTCGATTATCGAGTCAAGAGATGCTATTTTTGATGAAAACAGATTTACATCTATACTTAGACCAAGGGACATGCTTCAGAATTCTTCTAGTAGGAACTCAGTTTCTACTGAAGACGTGAATGGACCGTCTGAACTAAGGAGAAGCACTAGAGCTAGAAAAGCAAAGTCTTTTGGAGATGACTTTCATCTTTATCTAGTAGAAGGCTCTAGAGATGAAATTGAATATCAATACCAATATTGTTTTGTTATTGAGGAGGATCCAAATACTTTTAGCGAAGCTATGAAATCTAGGGATGTTGCATTCTGGAAAGAAGCTATCCAAGATGAAATGGATTCTATCATGAATAATAATACTTAAGAATTGAGTGATCTGCCCCTTGGCTGTAAAGCATTGGGAAACAGATGGATCTTCAAAAGGAAAATGAAAGTGGACGGTACCATAGATAAGTTTAAAGCCAGATTGGTAATCCAAGGTTTTAGACAGAAAGAAGGGATTGATTATTTTGATACTTATGCTCTTGTTGCTAGAACCTTCACTATTAGGTTGTTAATAGCACTTGCTGCTATACACAACCTTGTCATTCACCAAATGGATGTGAAAATTGCATTTTTGAATGGTGAATTAGATGAAGAGATTTATATGAAACAACCCGATGGGTTTGTTATGCCTGATTGTGATAACAAGGTGTGTAAATTGAAGAAATCAATTTATGGTCTGAAACAAGCACCGAAGGATTGGCATGATGAATTTGATACTGTGGTTTAGTCTAACGGTTATTTTCTCAACCAAGCAGACAAGTGTACATGTATATAGCAAATTTGATGCTTCTGGTAAAGGAGTTATAATTTGTTTATATGTGGATGACATGTTGATTTTTGGTTCTGACCAAAATCAAGTGGATAAAACCAAGAAGTTCTTGTCATCTAATTTTGATATGAAAGACATGGGGGAGGCTGAGGTGATTCTTGGTATAAGGATCAAGCATGAGAACAATGGTATTTCAATTTCTCAATCTCATTATATTGAGAAGATTCTGAAAAGATTTAAATTTAAGGATTGTTCTCCCGTTAGCACTCCTTTTGATCCTAGTATTAAACTCTTACCTAATACAGGTGTTGCAGTATCTCAACTTGAATACTCAAGGGCTATTGGTAGTCTCATGTATGCCATGATAAGCACTATGCCAGATATTGCCTATGCTGTTGGAAAGCTTAGTAGGTATACTAGCAAGCCAAGTTCACATCATTGGAAAGCCTTAAGCCGAGTGTTCAAGTACTTGAAAGGAACCATGGATTATGGTTTGACATATACTGGATTTCCTTTGGTTATTGAAGGTCATTCGGATGCAAGTTGGATTTCCAATAAGGAAGATCATTCTCCCACAAGTGAATGGGTATTCCTTCTTGGGGGAGGTGCTATCTCTTGGGCATCGAAGAAACAAAGTTGCATTACTGATTCAACGATGGAATCTGAATTTGTGGCATTATCAGCAGCTGGTAAAGAAGCTGAATTGCTAAGAAATCTGATTTATGAGATTCCATTGTGGCCTAAACCGATATCACCCATATCTATCAGATGTGATAGTGAGTCTGCCTTGGCTAATGCTTATAGACAAGTGTTCAAAGGCAAGTCTAGACACTTAGGTGTTAGACACAGCATGATTCGTGAGCTTATCACACATGGTGTTATATCAGTGGAGTTTATAAGAACTCAACACAATTTAGCCGATCATCTAACCAAAGGGTTGAGTAGAGATCTTGTGCAGAAGTCGGCTGTAGGGATGGGATTAAAGTCCATCAAAAACCTCTTATGTTGAGATACCCAATTCCCATCTAATATGACATTAGGTGCTAAATTCAATAAGGAAAGCTTAACATTTAGAGATTGGAACACATTAAAGTATCATCCCAAGGTATGTGTTCAGACCTGCAAGTTGAAGAGGTTGAAGTTTATCTTCTTAATAGTTCTTTTGAAAAATTGCATATGCAGGTGCGAGAGTAAAAGAACTACCTATATGAGCATGAAGTTTAGCCGCTTCAAGAAGCTTGGACTTGGCTTTGATATGCTTATGAAGGATTAGGACACAAGGCTAGTAAAAGATAGTGTCAAGTAAGAACATTTGAGAATGTAAAGTTATGTGTATATTATCTTCATGTATTCACTATGAATAACGAAGGTTCAATCCATAGTGACACCTTGGTATTCGAATATTTAGAATGTGTAATATACTAATGTGAAATTCAATCGTCACGATATTTCATTTATGCATAAGTTTGTTGTTTGTTGTGATTTTGTTTAGTTAATCATGGATTACGCTAAAATGGGGGAGGATTGTTGGATATTTTAGTGTAATTGGATTGATAGTTTATCAATGTAATCGTAATGTCACATCGAACAAGTCGGGAGAGTGCGGAGTGCATGCTGTAACACCCCCAGATCCGGGGTCAGGGATCTGGTCGTTACGATCTCAATATCCATCCACAAAAACCAACATAATTTAAATTACAACCTTGTGACCCAAAACAACAACATAAAACACACCCGTTATAGTCCCAGAGATGAAATCAGAGTAACCATCAATATTATTAATCATAAGTTTGAGTTCTTACAACCCTAAGAATTACAATTTTACCATTACATACTCTTTGCTATCCATTTGGTATATACCATAATATAAATACATTTGATGCTCAAATGCTAACAACTAGCCTACTAGTAGCTGCATCCTCAGCAATGATAGCTATGACCTTAGCGGTAATCCTCTGACGGCTGACACCTGCTTACGCTTAGTGCGCCTTGCGCGACCATCTGATCTAGCTGTTGTTGTGATATAAATAATAAAGGGTGAGCAATAGCCCACCAACAAGAATATAACTGAACAGTGATAATATACAACAGTTCATAATATCTTTGAAAACCATATGCCATGCATTAACGAAGATGGTGCCAATATAAAGTATAAGATGAAGTTACGAGGTAACTCAACATATATATTCCGAAAATATATCTGCTATGCCAAAGATAAGCAAGATATCATCATCATTATATGAAAGAGGAACTTGCAGGAAAAAAGTGCAATTCCAATTATGAACTCTTTTACCAAACTGTCAACAGTGATGATGTTGCAGAAAATTCCCAACTGGGATAATCATGAACTAACACTGGAGTATTGCCGCGCCAGATGCCCTAATGTTTACGATGATCAGTAGTATGTCATGCATCTCATAAGTCGTTCTCTACTAGTAGAAGGTAGCCCCGGCGGATCGCCACCATCTGGAACTCCTGGCCAACGGTTGGGCCTTTGCTGGACCGGCGCCACTCGGTCACTTACGCGTCTCTTAGTTCGAATATCATCCATGACTCTGAAACGTAAAGTTTGTTCCCTTTTTTCCCCAAGTATAATACTTGATGATAGGACTCCACAAAGTAGTCTTATCTAATTGGAAAGGAAAATTCACCAATATTTCCTAAGCTACTGCTTGTTAATGGATATAAACTTGTTTCATCAATCTTACCCCTCGAGCATTGAGGAGGTAACCAAAAGACTCATATCGATGTTTGAACGAATCAAGATGTGAGTGGCAAGATAGTTTAGCAAGTATATGACCGGGCAGTCAAATAAATAACAGCTCTCAAGTGAGGTTCCCTTATATATTTTTGGAAGTTTGAGCGAGTATTTAAATCTTCTTATAATATAGATTTAAATAAAAGTAGAGTTTTGGGAACCTCCCCTTGATAAAATAGTCATAAAAAGACTATGAAATATTTTACATAATATCTGAAGGTAAAAGATAATCTTTGTATGATATTAATCATTATGAAGAGAATTTAAAAGAATTTACATAAATATTCCAAGAATTTTTATTAAATCAATAATAATTAAGGACTATTTTTAAATCGTAATATTACTCGTAAGTAATCCTCGAATGAATATATAAAATTATTTATTAAATAAATCTCTTCTTAAATGAATATTCAAAATAATATTCATTAAATAAATAAAACTTCCAATGAATATTCAAGATGATATTCGTTAAATAGATAAACTCAAATAAATATTTAAAATAATAATCACTAAGTAAATCAAACCTTAAATGAATATTTGAAAATAATATTCATTAAATAAATAGTATTCTAAATGAATATCCAAATAATATTCATTTAGTAATCAAAACTTTAAAGAAATTTTCAAAATAATATTACTTAAGTAATTAGAACTTCAAATGAATATTTTAAAATAATATTCATTAAGTAAATAAAACCTTAAATGAATATCCAAATAATATTTATTTAATAAATACTATTCTAAATGAATATCCAAATAATATTCATTTAGTAATCAACACTCTCAAGAAATATTTGAAATAATGTTCCTTAAGTAATTAGAATTTCAAATGAATATCTTAAAGTAATATTCATTGAATAGATAATACCTTAAATGAATATTCGAAAGTAATATTCATTTAATAAACAATATTCTAAATGAATATTAAAATAATATTCATGAAATAATCAAACTCTAAATGAATATTCAAAATAATATTCATTTAATATTTCTCGACTGAGATAATACTCAAATAACATTTCTCGAAAGATTTCCAAGTAATTAATACTTTAGGGAAATATAATTAATGTTTAATAATAACATTCCTCAAAAGGAATACTAATCTGTCGTTGGAATCCCTCCGGGTTTCCACGACTACATCTATATCTCAAAATACCGACTCCCGGTCTACATTTAAAGAATGAATATCACATGCCCTTCACTAAGGGTCTTAACCAAAAATCCGGCTTATACTGATATATCGTATCTAGTCTATAAGCCAATATCAATTCAGGGAAACAACAGCCTTTAGCAAGGATTTGAAACTTGCCTGGTAATCCAGTGGGTGTAATGTACCTCGGTTCAATCCGGTGATCTATAATTAGTCACAATATCCGAGGTTAATCACTTTAACACTTCGACATGCTAAGTATATATTTAACTTAGGCTAAAACACATTTTCAAATTATCTCGTTAGGCAAACCCGAACATAACTCTTATTAATACCGCTATAATCCGACACTCGAATCCATTCTTAATGTCGGATCTTTCGTACATCTCACTTAATCATTTATAGCCTCGTTCTTTGTAGCAATATGTTGTCTTGATAATTCTTAACAAGTTTCATGTTTTAGTCGACTCGAGATTCCTCTTTTAATCTAACCAAAATGGGTGGCCAAAGTAGTACCCCTAGAGTTGACTTTTCTGAGAATTACTATTCCGTGACTCGCACTTCAACACTTTTAATAAATCACTGGAAACGTATTTAATTACGAAACCACTTTTAAAATCATCTTTGGTATTTGTAATATTTATCATAAAATTTCCAATTCGAAGCCACGGGTCTAGATAGGTGAAACGTATTTTTGAAGTTCAGTCAACTACAGATCTTTACTATTCACACCTCTTTTTTACTAAAACGTTCATAACTCGGTAATCGTTAACTCAAATGACGCACCGTTTTCGCGTACATGATCTAGAGAATGTCTAGAAGGTAGCTAACTCAAAATTTGACTTAGGTCAGAAGATTAATTTTTCGGATTTTTGCCAAAACAGGGCAGGAGCTTTTAGTGAATAGTGTTACCTCCGAAAAGTGGTTTCTTCGCACTTAACCTCGATTCGAACATTTTTATAAAATCGGAAAAGAATCCATTTTACTTGTGGTTTTCTCTCACACCTTCCTTATGACCTCTAATATTTAATTACCATGATTCGTCACTGACTTAGTCATGTTAAGGGATTCCAATTTCAGTTACAAACTTTTGATTACGGTTTCGAACCACTTTTACGAATTTAATCATAACTCCTAAACCGTAAGTCCATTTCATACGATCTTTATATCAAAACGAAGCTTATAACATAATATAGTTTATTATGGCAAGATTCGGCACTGGACAGTAAGCTAAGTCTACTGCTATGCACGTATTTGAAGGGTGGACGAAATTTTTGCATTACGATGGCTATAAATCGAACGTTCTAAAAATCATAACAATCAATCCAAGCCACACCGGGCATGCTATACATGATTTTCATCTTAACCAGTCCAATAATGTTTCACTTAACCATCATACTCATCAAAGCTTTTAAATCATCAATACTAACTACATAATCAAGCTTATATGCATATAACAACACCATAATCTTAACCAATCTAAAACAATCAAGAACATGTATAAACTTCAAAGTAAGATCTTGGGTTCTTAAGAATTATACCTTCCTTGGAGAGTGTACAAGATCTAATAACCCTTATATAGTCCTTGTCTAGCCTTAACAAACCTTAGATCATCTAAACAAAACAAGAAATCAAAGTTAGATCTTGAAATCACTATTCACCCTAGACTTTGATGATTTATTTGAAAATGGAAAACATGGAGATTAAAGCTAAGATTTATAGGAGATCATTTTTATTAATTATAGGACTCACCATAAAAATTTGGAGATCAAATGATGGTTGCAAGTGTGATTTTGGTCCTTGAATTAAGGCAAAAGCCGAATGGTGTTGTTCTTGGAGAGGATGAGTTTGTTTGGTTGATATCTTTGAACAATAATGCATAAAGTGATGTCTTGAATAATATCTCATCTTATGTTCACTTTATTAAAGTGATGATTCATGGAATGATGTAATTTGCAAGACATGTGTTGATCATTGGATGGTTATAAGCTAAGCATTGGTTTGATTTCTAAGTACTAGTTTGATTCCTAAGTATGCTAGTTGCTTGAGTCATCACTTGGTTACTTAGATATTTCCTAATACCACATGCATGCACCTTGCCTTCCTGCTTGCTCTTTTGTCCATTTATTGCTCAATTCATTGATCATTCTTAGGAATATCTCAAAGATTTCTAGTTAGGGTTTTTACCAGAAACCTTCTTAATAATTATAATACCATTCTCCATCTTTCTTAATACTTCTCGAATTTAGATTCCTTAAATATTAAAATATTAAAAAATTAAATCCTTAATCTATCAGTGTCTAGGGAAAATCTCGGAGAAAATGAAAGTGCTATTTTTCAGAATCCGACAGTCTTTACATACACTTATTTTCCCCTCGGATCACTAATACGAACTCAGAAATTCATTCTAGGTACTTCTATATAATGTCGTCTCATAATATTCTTATTTCCATCAAAAACACTATTCATCACTTATTCTCTTTTTAGTCCTGGTACTTAGAAAATATCTTTGTGCTTCCTCGAGCGTTCTTTAACACTTTCATGGAACCTCCGTACTTGTAACCGATATCGATCTGGATGACATGAGGGTATCTATTTCTCTCTAGGGAATCTTATCTTAACTTTCTAGGAGATAGATTATTCTAATCTAAGTTATCACCCAATAGCATCCTTCAGGGCATATTACCGTGGAATCTATATCCTTTCATTAAAACCACTATTACATTGTAGTTGTAACCACTGCTCACTCTTACATCAATACATAATAAAAAGTTTTAGTTCTACCAAAAAATCTGGGTTCTTACAGTCTCCCCTCCTTAAAAGGATTCCGTCCCGGAATCAGGTAGAAGACAATTGGGTACTTGTTGGTTATTTCGCTTTCCAATTCTCTGGTCGATCCTTACACATTCCAATCTTTTCAAATCACATCGTACTGGTGTTACAATACACCCTTTATCCGTTCTACCAATTCTTTGATACTTTCGTACAACACATTATCCGGTATACGCACTTGTCCGGTCTTATACTATTAACCTTATTGGTACGTGCAGTGACTTCGGTATCACTATCGCGCTACGAATTCAGAGATAACCTTACTCGTACTACGTTCCTGACCGCTTTTATCTTCGCAATCTAGGTCTATATTTATTGAAGTGGAAAAATTTATTGAGAGATCACTATGATCAATGAACATTTGTTATATCGCATAGTTAGTACAGAAGGGGGCCAGCCTTTAGTACTTAACAAGCAATTAAACAATTAATGGCATTCCAATTAGACTTCTATCACACAGACAGATCGTCACGTAGCAGTACCTCCCCTCCTTAAAGGGTTGTTCTCCTCAATTCAGAAGAATATGAATAAGTGAGAAGAAAAGAAAAGAATTTCAAAGATTTGTAAAAAAAAAATTCGTGATTCCAAAATATCATACTTAGAATTTACCCCTGAACTATAGAGGTTTGTCAAAGAAGAAAATAGTCGTAATCGTAATCAATACAATTTTATCGTAATCTCGTGTGTCAACGCATTCTCGATGTTCTGTCTATCTTTCTATGGACCATCATATCCTAATCAGTAATTCAAATATCATGTCATTCCAAAATTTAAACCATCCAAAACAAACCTGGATGATTTCTCTAACTTAGATTCAATTCCGACCCTTCCACAGTCGTTATCATCTAATTCCACAGAAAATCACCACTACATTAATGTGGTCCATGGATAAATCGTTATCATTTATCGTTTACGTAGGGCTTTAATAGCTAGACATACGGGTTTCATGATTTGTCAAATCACCACTCTCTTAGGAAGACAAAATAATCACTATTCCTCACCCATAAGGAATACTTCCTGAACTTGATACATATATCACATGAAGAAGATAGAATTGCAGAAGAGCTTCAAGCGTTGCAGCTAGGATAGGTTGAGGATATTATTAATCATATATCTCTAGTTGAAGACTGGAAGCTCAGCGTTTTACTTAATCACTTTCCAAATCTCGTTAATCCTTAATACAGGGATACCTTTTAGCATCACGAATCTTTAACTTCATGTACTCTATCTTGTTTGCACAGAAATACACCAACAACAACTTTCTTGTCATTCATCATCATGCCATTTATCTTATCAGTATTTGTACCATCTCTGTTTCTGGTCATCTACTACCAATTCATTGTTACTTAACCTCCCCTCTCTCTTTCCAAAGAAAAGGCGAGTCTCTTGGGGAATTTGATCTGGCTTGTCGTAAAGCCTCCTAATGTCGGTAATGTGCTACCGGCAACATCAGGAATCGAATCTTTACTTAAACTATCCTTATAATCGATCCTCGCATAATCATTAGGGGAACGTCAATTCCTCCATCACAATCTGACCTTCAAGGTCCTTCTTACTATCACTCTATTTCTTTAGTATGAGCATATATTCTTACTCTCTTGTACTTAAAGTGTCGGCCACCTCATTGGCCTTTCCTGAATACAATAATTTCTTGAATTCAATGTTTCCTGGATTTATTCCAACTCAGGATGGAAGCATTCTCCCTTAAATTCTGCTGAATGAGAGAAAGCATATATCAGTCTTTTCCAAAAGTCATTGCTTCCATCTTTCTGGTGTGAACTTTACTACAGATACTCTCAATCATACCTAGGATATTTCCTTACTTAACTCCCTTCTTGTTTTAGGATAATATCAACCTTATTGGTTCAATCTATCCTTTTTCATGGTTTCACACATGCTTCATCTGGCCTTATTGTTACTATGCCATACCTTCCTTACCAGACTTCCCTTTTTGAAGTTCAGAATATTACCTCTTCCCTTATAAGGTTTCTTAGGTCATCCTCATCATTCCTCTTGTATCTTTTGGTTACAGGGTATATCAAACATTATTAATCAATTCTATAACAATTCTGTCTATGTACTTTTCGATACTCCTTTCCATAATTCCTTATAGGTTATTGATACCTTGGTCGATTCAACTTATATCGTTTGATTTCACAATGTCTTTATTAGGGGTGATGCTATCCTTTGTGCATCCCTCAGGATTCGTCTTAATCTCTGGACATTCCATCCTTAAATCTATTTTCAAGGAATACATACATCCTGTGCTTGGAAATTCAATCATATATCCTTAATAATGGTCTCTTTTCAATCATTCTCATCTTGATAATCTATAGGTAGCCTAATGCTAACCCCTTCTTTCAAACGAATTTCAGTCTATATAACCTTCTAAAAGACAACATATGTCTATCTGTCTTTCTTACAGAACTTGGTAATGGTAGCAAGGATGTTATGGAAGATATTGGTCGTGTTCAACGTGAATCTCTTAGCATTTGTTGTTTTTCTTGAGGACACTAAGTTTCAGATAACATTTTTGCATCTCACTGCATTATCTCTTGATAATCTACATAACCTTCATTGGTCATTATCCTTAATCCTAGTACATCCATGGCATTCATAAAATCCATCATTAGGTATCTCAATTCATTTTATATCAAAAGTCCTCGCGGTTGGCACTTGGTTAGAAGCAACCCCGCTTTATTCTTTCGTTGCTGGTCTAGTCACTTGCTAATCCCTTGTGACTTGGCCTCAACTGGCCATACTAAGATATGTGAGTTTAAGGGTCGGCTAATAGCATTACTTTTCTAGCAATTGCTGGCATAGTGCCTTCTACTTTGATACCTTTTGATCTTTTCAAAATTTTACTCCATATAAGTCTCACTCGACTTCTCGGTACCGCCTCCGGTCACCTTTCCTTTACTTTGATTCTTTCAGCTGTTCTTATCAATTTCACGTGCCACAAAAGCTTAACACTTCTGGCATAACAACCTTTTTATTTAAATCAATCCCGGAATTTCTCAGTCCGGCTCGTTTCTTAATTACATTTCCCTTTTTATCATCCAATCCTAACTTCATCAGTTTATCTCTAGAATCAATCGTAATAATCGGGGTCTGTCTACCAACCCGTCTAGCGGCTACCCAACCCAATCCACAGGGTTCGCTCCAGTTTCCACTCTCTTCAATGACGTCTTTTGATAATCAGAAAGACAAGGTTTGCCGAAATTCGTCGAATTCCTTTCCAGAATTTGGAAAGTTTTAGTCAATCTATCCACCCACTGGTAACACTAAGAAGATCCATTTTGATACCCGAGGAATAGTTCTAGGAACATCCAAGCAGGTCGAACCGTAAAAAGTTATATAAATAGAATGATCGACATAAAGTCAGAAGTTTAACTACTGGAAAGGATCCCAATATATGTACATCCCTTAGAAGGGAAGTCAAAGTTTCAACTGAAACATGCCACATCTTCCCGATACATATTCGTCCTATTAGTCGATACTACCAAATACCAATCTTTTTAACAACTAGTCTCAGAAGGAACACTACCGTCGGGGTTAGTCATTCCACCAAATTGGCACTACCAAGGCCATCCAAATCTGGTGAACCGTGTTGTTCAAATATATTCGAGATTACGCTGCCGTACTATATAAACAAAATGCCAAATCTGGTATGAGATGCATTATAATATATCCCAATGTTCTCCTTCTTCCATTTAGGCAACACCAACGCTGGGTCGTCACCAATTTCATCTTTTAGCTCCAGGAAGATTTCCTCCCGTTTTTCTATCTATTCAACTTCTTAGTCCTTTGTTGGTGTGGTTGACCTTTCTCGCTTGAAACTGCCTTTAAATCGGCGGGGTCCACCCACACTACTCACTTATTGATCGCATGTCCTAATAACGGAACTTCAATTGCCCGAACTCATACTCAGAGAACTTGGTAGACACTTACCTCCTTTAGGTCTCATCTAAAATATTTTTCCGTTATCTCTTACCCACTAATCATATTACCCGATCCATTTATGATTCCGCATTGGAGTAACTAATGCAACCATTATAATCCAGTCAAGGAAAAGAAAGAATTTAATATTCTCCTAAACCACATATATCTAATGCCTCTGGTTCCTCATTCCACTGAGTTAAAATAACCCTATACTTAGTCTCTGACAATAGTCTTGTTACGAGTTTATCACAAACTCACTGGTCTTTTCCTCTTGTATAACCTTATCCAATCGGGCCATCACTTCCCAATGTCTTTACTTTCTAAGTTGATCCATTTATAAGATGGGCATTTCCCTGAATAAGATCACCTTAAAAATCTCAATTTGGTTTCATAAATTAAAACCTATGAAATCTGTCTTCTCATGGCGAATTACCATTGACAATATTCACACTAACCAATTTATCCGAAGATATGGCACTTGCCACCTATGTCTTAACTGTTCCTAGGGACTCTGCTCCTCGTCCTCTATCAATGTCTTTGATAATCATGCATCATTCTAACTTCTTTCTCATTAATATGAAAGTCTCCAAGGATTCTTATCTATCCTTACATAAGATCTTGAGTAATTCCTCAAATCCATCTTACTTGCTGGTACTTCATCCGGTAGTCCGGCTATGAATCCAATATGCCTCTTTAATTCCATTAATAATATCTCAGTTCTTTACGCTCATTCCTCTGAGCACTATATCTTAACTCTTACAGTCTTTCGGGCTACAGCCCTCATTTCCTCAGGGGTAACTCCTCATCCTCAGCAGGAATCCCTTCCTCTGCTGGAACCCTTTCCGGGTCCTTAGTAGGGTATTCTATCGAATTCACAATCCGATTGTCAACATAAAATAAAGCATCATCGTACTATTGCTCGTATACCTCAAGGTCTATCGCTTTACTAGTCGGCACGAGGACGAGCTAAGTTACTATCATGATACTTAAGAGTTCCCATAAGGGTTTTATATGTCAGTACTACATTAAGTAGTCCAACTATGAACTTGGAAAGAGTTCTTATTATCTTAATGAATTTATTATTTTAACGTCGCATCATCTCTGGGGTTTATAACGTACTATCTGATACCATTTCTGTAACACCCCCAGATCCGGGGTCAGGGATCTGGTCGTTACGATCTCAATATCCATCCACAAAACCAACATAATTTAAAGTACAACCTTGTGACCCAAAACAACAACATAAAACACACCCGTTATAGTCCCAGAGATGAAATCAGAATAACCATCAATATTATTAATCATAAGTTTGAGTTCTTACAACCCTAAGTATTACAATTTTACCATTACATACTCTTTGCCATCCATTTGGTATATACCATAATATAAATACATTTGATGCTCAAATGCTAACAACAAGCCTACTAGTAGCTGCATCCTCAGCAATGATAGCTATGACCTTAGCGGTAATCCTCTGACGGCTGACATCTGCTTACGCTAAGTGCGCCTTGCGCGGCCATCTGATCTAGCTGTTGTTGTGATATAAATAATAAAGCAAGGGTGAGCAATAGCCCACCAACAAGAATATAACTGAACAGTGATAATATACAACAGTTCATAATATCTTTGAAAACCATATGCCATGCATTAACGAAGATGGTGCCAATATAAAGTATAAGATGAAGTTACGAGGTAACTCAACATATATATTCCGAAAATATATCTGCTATGCCAAAGATAAGCAAGATATCATCATCATTATATGAAAGAGGAACTTGCAGGAAAATATTGCAATTCCAATTATGAACTCTTTTACCAACTCTGTCAACAGTGATGATGTTGCAGAAAATTTCCAACTGGGATAATCATGAACTAATACTGGAGTATTGCCGTACCAGATGCCCTAACGTTTACGATGATCAGTCGTATGTCATGCATCTCATCAGTCGTTCTCTACTAGTAGAAGGTAGCCCCGGCGGATCGCCGCCATCTGGAACTCCTGGCCAACGGTTGGGCCTTTGATGGACCGGCGCCACTCGGTCACTTACGCGTCTCCTAGTTCGAATATCATCCATGACTCTGAAACGTAAAGTTCGTTCCCCTTTTTCCCCAAGTATAATACTTGTTGATAGGACTCCACAAAGTAGTCGTATCTAATTGGAAAGGAAAATTCACCAATATTTCCCAAGCTACTGCTTGTTAATGGATATAAACTTGTTCTATCAATCTTACCCCTCGAGCATTGAGGAGGTAACCAAAAGACTCATATCGATGTTTGAACGAATCAAGATGTGAGTGGCAAGATAGTTTAGCAAGTATATGACCGGGCAGTCAAATAAATAACAGCTCTCAAGTGAGGTTCCCTTATATATTTTTGGAAGTTTGAGCGAGTATTTAAATCTTCTTATAATATATATTTAAATAAAAGTAGAGTTTTGGGAACCTCCCCTTGATAAAATAGTCATAAAAAGACTCTGAAATATTTTACATAATATCTGAAGGTAAAAGATAATCTTTGTATGATATAAATCATTATGAAGAGAATTTAAAAGAATTTACATAAATATTCCAAGAATTTTTATTAAATCAATAATAATTAAGGACTATTTTTAAATCGTAATATTACTCGTAAGTAATCCTCGAATGAATATATAAAATTATTTATTAAATAAATCTCTTCTTAAATGAATATTCAAAATAATATTCATTAAATAAATAAAACTTCCAATGAATATTCAAGATGATATTCGTTAAATAGATAAACTCAAATAAATATTTAAAATAATAATCACTAAGTAAATCAAACATTAAATGAATATTTGAAAATAATATTCATTAAATAAATAGTATTCTAAATGAATATCCAAATAATATTCATTTATTAATAAAAAATTTAAAGAAATTTTCAAAATAATATTACTTAAGTAATTAGAACTTCAAATGAATATTTTAAAATAATATTCATTAAGTAAATAAAACCTTAAATGAATATCCAAATAATATTCATTTAATAAATACTATTCTAAATGAATATCAAAATAATATTCATTTAGTAATCAACACTCTCAAGGAATATTTGAAATAATGTTCCTTAAGTAATTAGAATTTTAAATGAATATTTAAAGTAATATTCATTGAATAGATAAAACCTTAAATGAATATTCGAAAGTAATATTCATTTAATAAACAATATTCTAAATGAAAATTGAAATAATATTCATGAAATAATCAAACTCTAAATGAATATTCGAAATAATATTCATTTAATATTTCTCGACTGAGATAATACTCAAATAACATTTCTCGAAAGATTTCCAAGTAATTAATACTTTAGGGAAATATAATTAATGTTTAATAATAACATTCCTCAAAAGGAATACTAATCTGTCGCTGGAATCCCTCCGGGTTTCCACGACTACATCTATATCTCAAAATACCGACTCCTGGTCTACATTTAAAGAATGAATATCACATGCCCTTCACTAAGGGTCTTAACCAAAAATCCGGCTTATACCGATATATCGTATCTAGTCTATAAGCCAATATCAATTCAGGGAACAAGTATTTCAATAGACTTTGAAAGTAGACATGCATGCTTTGGCATATGTATAACAACAATCATATATATATTATCACAACAACAGCTTTAGAAAGGATTTGAAACTTGCCTGGTAATCCTGTGGGTGTAGTGTACCTCGGTTCAATCCGGTGATCTATAATTACTCACATTATCCGAGGTTAATCACTTTAACACTTCGACATGCTAAGTATATATTTAACTTAGGCTAAAACACATTTTCAAATTATCTCGTTAGGCAAACCCTAACATAACTCTTATTAATACCGCTATAATCCGACACTCGAATCCATCCTTAATGTCGGATCTTTCGTACATCTACCTTAATCATTTATAGCCTCGTTCTTTGCAGCAATATGTTGTCTTGATAATTCTTAACAAGTTTCATGTTTTAGTCGACTCGAGATTCCTCTTTTAATCTAGCCAAAATGGGTGGCCAAAGTAGTACCCCTAGAGTTGACTTTTCTGAGAATTACTATTCCGTGACTCGCACTTCAACACTTTTAATAAATCAATGGAAACGTATTTAATTACGAAACCACTTTTAAAATCATCTTTGGTATTTGTAATATTTATCATAAAATTTCCAATTCGAAGCCACGGGTCTAGATAGGTGAAACGTATTTTTGAAGTTCAGTCAACTACGGATCTTTACTATTCACACCTCTTTTTTTACTAAAACGTTCATAACTCGGTAACCGTTAACTCAAATGACGCACCGTTTTTGCGTACATGATCTAGAGAATGTCTAGAAGGTAGCTAACTCAAAATTTGACTTAGGTCAGAAGATTAATTTTTCGGATTTTTGCCAAAACAGGGCAGGAGCTTTTAGTGAATAGTGTTACCTCCGAAAAGTGGTTTCTTCGCACTTAACCTCGATTCGAACATTTTTATAAAATCGGAAAAGAATCCATTTTACTTGTGGTTTTCTATCACACCTTCCTTATGATCTCTAATATTTAATTACCATGATTCGTCACTGACTTAGTCATGTTAAGGGATTCCAATTTCAGTTACGAACTTTTGATTACGGTTTCGAACCACTTTTACGAATTTAATCATAACTCCTAAACCGTAAGTCCATTTCATACGATCTTTATATCAAAACGAAGCTTATAACATAATCTAGCTTATTATGGCAAGATTCGGCATTGGACAGTAAGTTAATGCTACTTCTATGCACGGATTTCAAGGGTGGACGAAATTTTGGCATTATGACGGCTATAAATTGAACGTTCTAAAAATCATAACAATCAATCCAAGCCACACCGGGCATACTATACATGATTTTCATCTTAACCAGTCCAAGAATGTTTCACTTAACCATCATACTCATCAAATCTTTTAAATCATCAATACTAACTACATAATCATGCTTATATGCATATAACAACACCATAATCTTAACCAATCTAAAACCATCTAGAACATGTATAAACTTCAAAGTATGATCTTGGGTTCTTAAGAATTATACCTTCCTTGGAGAGTGTAAAAGCTCTAATAAACCTTATATAGTCCTTGTCTAGCCTTAACAAACCTTAGATCATCTAAACAAAACAAGAAATCAAAGTTAGATCTTGAAATCACTATTCACCATAGATTTTGATGATTTATTTGAAAATGGAAAACATGGAGATTGAAGCTAAGATTTCTAGGAGATCATTTTTATGAATTATAGGACTCACCATAAAAATTTGGAGATTAAATGATGGTTGGAAGTGTGATTTTGGTCCTTGAATTAAGGCAAAAGCCGAATGGTGTTGTTCTTGGAGAGGATGAGTTTGTTTGGTTGATATCTTTGAACAATAATGCATAAAGTGATGTCTTGAATAATATCTCATCTTATGTTCACTTTATTAAAGTGATGATTCATGGAATGATGTAATTTGCAAGACATGTGTTGATCATTGGATGGTTATAAGCTAAGCATTGGTTTGATTTCTAAGTACTAGTTTGATTCCAAAGTATGCTAGTTGCTTGAGTCATAACTTGGTTACTTAGATATTTCCTAATACCACATGCATGCACCTTGCCTTCTTGCTTGCTCTTTTGTCCGTTTATTGCTCAATTCATTGATCGTTCTTAGGAATATCTCAAAGATTTCTAGTTAGGGTTTTTACCAGAAACCTTCTTAATAATTATAATATATACCATTCTCCATCTTTCTTAATACTTCTCGAATTTAAATTCCTTAAATAATAATTATTAAATCCTTAATCTATAAGTGTCTAGGGAAAATCACGGAGAAAATGAAAGTGCTGTTTTTCAGAATCCGACAGTCTTTACATAAACTTATTTTCCCCTCGGATCACTAATACGAACTCAGAAATTCATTCCGGGTACTTCTATATAGTGTCATCTCATAATATTCTTATTTCCATCAAAAACACTATTCATCACTTATTCTCTTTTTAGTCCTGGTACTTAGAAAATATCTTTGTGCTTCCTCGAGCGTTCTTTAACTCTTTCATGGAACCTCCGTACTTGTAACCGATATCGATCTGGATGACATGAGGGTATCTATTTCTCTCTAGGGAATCTTATCTTAACTTTCTAGGAGATAGATTATTCTAATCTAAGTTATCACCCAATAGCATCCTTTAGGGCATATTACCGTGGAATCTATATCCTTTCATTATTCATTCATTAAAACCAGTATTACATTGTAGTTGTAACCACTACTCACTCTTACATCAATACATAATAAAAAGTTTTAATTCTACCCAAAAATCTGGGTTCTTACACATGCTCTGTTCGAGTTTGTTATGATTTCAGTATTATTGCTTATGAGACATGTCTATTGGCATCAAACACACCTGTTAGAATGAGGTGTGTCTGTTGGCAAAAGACACATCTTGAGATGTGTCTGTTGGTATTAGATATGACTGTTGGAAGAGATGTGTCTGTTGGCAAAAGACACATCTTGAGATATGTCTATTGGCAAAAGACACATCTGTTGACATCTATAAATAGGTGTTGCATTGATCATTTTCAGAGAGTTGGTTCATTCTGAAATTCACAACAAAACACATTCTCTCTTCTTGCAGAATTTCTAACTTTATCCGATTGAATTATTTGGGTGAACCACAAATAACTTCAATCTGAAAGTGTTCACACGACTTCAGAAAAATCCAAGTAATCATCCTATTCCCCAACATAGGACTGTATACATTTTTATGAGTTAACTTTCACATTTAAATGTCTATGCTCCTATGCAACGTATAAAAAACTATACATGTTTATAAAAATTGTGTATTTGATAAAAAATATTATATGTATTTATGTTTATAAAGTTGTAGTAACAATTATAAAGTTATTTTTTATTTTATTTTTTAAGTATGAAGTTGCGCGCAAAGGGACATATATTACGAGAGAAAGACCCGTTATATTAATAATTCGTTGTTCGAGCTCATACAAACACAAACTACCTGACTGATTTAGACCATCTCCAACCCAAGACAATAAAATACTGTCCTAGGAAGTAGGAACACTATTTTGGTGACAAAATTACACCATTCACAAAATATACTCCAACCCATGATCACTATACTTGACACTAAAAAGAATCTTTCACCAATAAAATAAAATATTCTAACTTTGTTCGATTTACATTATTAATATCTATTATATTTTAAATTGTAATGTTATGGTCGCATAATATTAAATTTATTAATATAAAAATTAAATAAAAAATCAATATCCAAATTTTGTTGAAAATTGATATTTTAGAATTACGACATTTTAGAATTAACAAGAGCTTGGAACAAATAGAAGGACATTGATAAAAATTTTAACAAGAGCTAAGAAGAAAAGAAGTTTCAATTGATAAAAATTTAAAGTTAAAAAATATGAGAATAAATAAGTTGGAAAAAAATTACAAGAACAAATAGTAGGACATAGATGGAAAAAAGTTGTTTTGTTAACAAATATAGGGGTATTGTTGTAATTTTGAAAGTCACCAAATTTGGTGACGAAGGATCACCAAATGTACTTTTGTCACTATTGTGGAATAAAAACTAGGTTGTTAAATTGCGGCTAGGATTTATATGTAATTAATACTAGGGTTCGTGAGCTTCGTACTTTAATGGTTGTTTCCGCGTTCGAGATTAACCGGTCCTCGCAGAGTGCCTACGTATCTCGTATTGAGAATCAAGCTAAAAACGTAGTTCTGAGAATGAGAGGTTGATAAGTGGATTTTATATCCACTTGAAGCGTTCCAAATCGGCTTAAATTAATTGTTTTGGCCTCAAGTTTGTTGTAGTTTTGATGTGTTTTGCTTAATTGCGCAACGTTGAAGAAATGTCGATTAAGGGTGTAGTTTCCGTCGTTTTGGAGTTGATTTATGATATGGAATGAAGAATGGAGGCTAATGTCAGCTACCAAGAAGTATACAAGTCAAGAAGGATTAAAGACGGAAGCTCATGTAAAAAAACGGGAGAAAAAGCTGAAAAAACAAAGAAAAAAAATTCCATCAGAATGGCACCGCGCAGGTGCGCGATTTTTGAGCAGTCTGTGCCAAGAATGATGATTTTATGCAGTCTGGAGCCGCGCAGGGTGCACCATTTTCGTGCAGGGTGCACCAAGATGCGCTGGAATTTACACAAAGAACATGTGAAAGCTGTTAGGTCCAAATGTGTTGTAGAGGGGGGGGGTGAATACAACTTTTCGAATTTGCGAAGCAATAAATACAATGCAATAAATGAACACACAGATTCAAGTAATATACGTTTTATATATAACTTGAAGTGGTTGCTACAACATTCATTACAAAGTATAACAGAAGTTGAGAAAGTATTGAATGATACTAAGCTCTGTGAATATGCTCTCTCTTTCTCTTGTGTTTCTCTCAAATATTGCTCTATTCTAAAACATTACACAAGTACTTCTATTTATACTACATGTAATCTATGTCCTGTAGACTTCAAAGACTAAGATATACGTGGCCCATGATGTCCACATAAATCTTGATCTTATCTTGAAAGCTTGGAAATCTGCCAATCAGAAGATGCCATGTGTCATGTTGAAGCTGCACTCTAAGTAGAACTTCTACTTGAGAATTTCTACTTAGCCATCTCGAATTTCTAAGTAGAACTTCTACTTAGAAATATTCTACTTGGTCATCTAGAATATTTAGTACTTAGAATATTTTCTGGTCTTCAACTTGAAACTTCAATGCACATCTTGAACTTGTGATATCTTCATGTCTTCTTTATTCTTCAACAAGCTCTTGAACATGGATCTTTATTACTGGCATAAACTTGCTATCAATGTCCTGACACTTGATGCACTGGTCTGGTTCATAAGTGACTAGTCTTGATAGTGTTTCTGCTTCTTGAATAAATTACCATATTCACTTAGTAACTTGGCTTTCCAATGTTCTCTTTCCTTCTGTTCACTTGAAATCAATTGGTCTTGTTGATACTGATAGTTATGATCTTTATTCTCGATTTATCAAATCACTAAGGCATGAACAACTTTGACTTGAACTTCTCTCAATGATTTCTTCTTGGCTTGATCATAGTTAACATGTTCAATTGTATCAATTACCTTGTCTTCATTTAGTGTTGATTTCTTGTGGCTTCTTGTTCTTGATTGTCTTCTGGTTAAGTATCTTTTCCTTTAATTGAGTTACATTAGTTATAGTGTTACAAGTTTACACACTCTACCTTTCAATCTCCCCTTATTTGATTGTCTAACAATGACATTCAAATTAATGAAGGATAACTCAACTAAACAATGAGACGAGAAAAGATAATTAACATTACAGTCTTGAATAATATACAATTGAAAAGTACTTGAAAACAATACAAAGAACTTAAACTAGAAACAGAATTCGAACCTCGAGTTAAAGATCATTTGAATGATTCCTATCACCTGGATTATTTCATACCTTTTAGTCAAACTTATATCACCTTATTGGATTCACTCTAAGGTGAATTTTCCTCAAGTGAGTTAAAGCAACTGAAAGACATGAAGTTTTTCCAACTTCAAGTTCACACCACTCTGACCTTTAACCCTAATTCCGTTTCCTCTTCCTAGCTTCAGCAGCTTGGTCTTTCTCTTCTTTCTGCCTTCTGCGCTTCTCCTTCTGCTGCTGTTCTTTCTTGTATACTCACTAGTACAAAACTGATCTTTTACGTCGCCTCTTATACGTCGGTTCTGGCCAAATGCGATGTATAAAGTACTTATATACGTCGATTCCGCCTAAAGGCGACGTATAAAGTACTTATATACGTCGGTTCTACCTAAAGGCGACGTATAAAGTACTTATATACGTCGGTTGAGGAAAAGGCGACGTATAAAATGCTACTTTATACGTCGGTTGAGGAAAATGCGATGTATAAAATGCTACTTTATACGTCGGTTGAGGGAAAGGCGACGTATAAAATGCTGTTATATACGTCGGTTGAGGAAAAGGCGACGTATAAAATGTTGTTATATACGTCGGTTGAGGAAAAGGCGACGTATAATATTCTTTTTACATCGGGTTAGGGAAAAGCGACGTATAAAATTCTCTTTTACGTCGCTCTTTATATAACCGCCGTATAAAACCTTTAATTTAATTAAAACCGTAGTCTTTAATTATTGCCCTAAATTATTACCCTCTTTTTCAGCCATACTCACTAATCGCTCTCTCGATCTTCAGCTCCTGGTAATCTCTCTCTCTCTCTCCACCTTATCTCTACATTATCGCACTTTACACTATTGCTATTGCTCAATTTTAAGGCTTGAAATTCGAATACAGGGATTATGTCGTAATCGAATTTAGGGATTTGGAGGTTAGAATCGTTATCTGCTATTTTCAATTTGTCATTTGGGGGTTGAATTCTGACCTGGGGTTTTGAATGTGTACGGAAAAAGGAGGAGATGTAGTAGGAGATGGAGAGTCAAGGCGGTGGCGAGTAGTGATGTGAATGGGAATATGCATGTGATTGAGAAGAGTAGTGGTGGTAATGTGAATGGTAATCGGAGTGGACTTGTCGATATTCCGGTTTCGTGCTAGCAGGTAATGTCTCTCTCTCTCTCACTCTCTCTTGATCTTGATATGTATATTTATGTATATAGATGTATGAGAGGCTGTCGCAAGGGAAATGTCAGGAGGGTTCACAGTGTGAACAGGTAGACCATCTAAGCAATACAATTGGCCAACTACATGAGACAACTAAATGACTTATAAGTGTTTTTATCAGCTTGTTCTGGTGTGATCTAACTATAGCTGACACAGGAAGTCTTTTGGCAAAGCTGCATTATGGCATTGAGCAAATGTTAGATGAAGCCTCTAGTACTTTGCATTCTGCAAACCTGGACAAGAAAGATATATCAACAGGCTTTCTTGTAAGTATGCAGTCTGCTACCTCATTCAATCATTCTCAATTGTTCAACTTGATAGATTCTTCTTATTTCAGATATTCATGCTTACCTCTGTTTTCTTACACTTGCAACTAATAATCACATCATATTGTACTTTTAAGTATTTAATTAAGATTTTGTCCAAAAGAGTGATAGTTGTTACCTTATACCATAACAAGCTCTAGATAGTTTTTCTAAAGAGCACCCTTGTCATTGCCTTTGTGCCAGGATATGTTTTGAACTTTTACTCAACAAGCTTCAAAAGGCCATTTTCTTCCATATATAGTTTTCAGAAGTTAAAAGGTGTTTCACAGACGTGAAGAATCACTACCTATTTTCAAAAGAAGGCTCCTAGGGGAGTTGCTTGAATTTTCTACCAGAGAACTGCAGGTTCAGGTATAACTTTGATTCTTCATAGTAGGAAACATAATTAGAAAAAACTCAGCAGAATATGAAGGAAATATTTAATGTATTTACTGATGATGGTCGTGTTTTACAATTTAACTAAAGGTTGTTGAGAATCACTTGCCATCAGAATCACTTTTGATAACTATATGCAAGCATACGTTGGAGTATTGCTACTTAAATCTGCAGTAGTTGGTGTTGTTTCTGAGTGGAAGGTGAGAACTATATGCTTCTTACTTCCTCCTGTATCAAACACTTAGATGAATCGACAATTTTCTCTTGATAGGATGTTACACTCGCTTTTTCCAAAAGCAAATCCCTACCCATGTCACTCCTATATATGCCATACAATGCTACTGATATTGGCGAGGGTGATCTTCGATACCATGAAACAGAGTTTTGTTAACTTAAGAAAAACAGAGTTTTGTCATAGTTGGTCGTGATTGTACCAATTATTCTCTTGTGAAACTAATTTTGAGCAATACATTTGTTATGCTTATGCATTAAAATTTAAAATATCAGAAGTTGGTATCTGTTTTGAACATGCAAATGTAATAATCTCTTCTGTGTGCAATTGTTCAGGTGCTATATTAATAAAAGCCAAGTTCACTGTCTTCAGTCTGTCTATCTTCTTGAAGTTTACTTACTTGCATTTGTGTTTTATCAATCTTTGTTGGTAAGTGACTGGTATATCAATATTTGTTACGGTGATCATGAAGGTGGAAATGTTAGTACTCACACTGGTCATCTACTTACTTCTACATGCTATCTTTTTATACCAATGTGTAAACTTAACCATCTTCTTTATTACCCTGAAGTTAAATATAAGAGTCCTTGCTTTTCATTTTAGATAGAAGTAAGGACCGCCCCTAGATAGAAGTATTTGTTTAGTCATAGCTAGGTGACAATAAAAGAGAAACAAAATTTGCATCACATAAAAAACATAGGTGGGAAATATGAGTATTATATTATGATGACCATGATGTTAGAGGTATCAACCAGAGCAAAGATTGAAATTGAAATTTAGTTTCATATACAAAGAAGAAACATTTGCAGAGCAATAGAGAGAAGATCACATTAGTTTATAACATATATGTATTGTACCTTCTTCCTTGTGTAATTTTTTAATATAAATTTGGCATATTTCTGTTCCGTTTGTTCTGGATATTAACATGTCTTCAATTTGTTTTATTTCCAGCATTGGGCTCTATGGTTGCTAAGAAGTATATCACAAGCGAAGAGCTTGGGAAACATAACAAGCGTGAAGATCTTTGGAATTCTATATAGGGAAAGGTTTACAATGTCACTGAATGGGCTAAAGAACACCCTGGCGGGATATCCCACTCTTAAACATGGCTGGCCAGGACGTGACAGATGCATTCATTGCTTTCCATCCTGGTTCTGCTTGGCAACATCTTGACAAATTCTTTACCGGGTATCACCTTATAGATTACAAAGTTTCGGATGTGTCGAGGGATTATAGAAAACTAGCTGCTGATTTTGCAAAAGCTGGCATGTTTGAAAAGAAAGGCCATATTGTAATCTACTCGATTTGTTTCATTGCTCTGTTGCTTTCAACATGTATATATGGTGTATAACAGTAATTTTGTTATTTAATCTATATTTGTGTTCAAATTGAATTGGAAAATTTTAATTATTGTAGTTTTTTCATTGTACAAAATTTTGTTAAAGTTGGTTAATTTGATTGTTTACCAGGTTTTTGGGTATGGGCATAGATAAACAAAAAAAAATTAAATTTTTTTGGACAATATACGTCGGTTCCCAAGTGGGCGATGTATAAAGCATAATTTATATACGTCGCCTTTTTGGACATTATACGTCGCCCTTCTTTGACATTATACGTCGCCCTTCTTTAACCTTATACGTCGCCTTTTTAACCGACGTATATTAAACTTTATACGTCGCCTTTTTAACCGACGTAAAAGACTCGTGACTTTATACGTCGCCCTTCTATACGTCGCCATTTAACCGACGTATAAGACCTATTTAACCGACGTAAAAAGTCAGTTTTGTACTAGTGACTGGATCGTGAAGCTGCTCCCACCTAGCATTCAATAGACTTACAGCTTCCATTTCTAGAGGATTCTTGGGCTCTGGGTGAGGATGTTTGAAAAGCCTTCTGAGTTTGTTCACCTCCTGAGTAGTCCTGATCTTTGGAATGCCCTCAAAGTTCTTCATTATAAGCTGAGGTTTCCAATGTGCTTTTTCAGCTTTAAACTGACAATAGATCATTTTGGGATAGCCCTTGACACGGTTAGTATTGTGGACACTAGCCGCATCTTGCTCCATTCGCTTCTTTTCCACTACTACTTCAGACAGGTAACTCATGAGTCTCTGTTTTTCTTCCACATACTTATCTTCCACTTCACCCCATTTGAACACATATAATACTCTCTCCAGAAATGCAGCATCTTGAGTCTGTAACAGCCATTTTCTACTCATATGCAAGAGTGTTTGATTCTGGTCTGCATCTATGAATACTAAGGCATCAGCTGTATCATCAACAAAAGCGTGTATCCAGTATACACTATCTCTTCCTGGAATGCCAACTGTCTCCCTTATCTCTCCTTGTTCCAGTGCTCCAGAAGGAAGAGTCAGAGCTTCATCTACATTCTTCATTGCTTGAAGAATATTCCATTTCTTTTCTATTAGCTCTGGCTCAATCTTCACGTTGTCGAGAGGGTTTGGAGCAATGATATCACGCTTCCACACCTCATTGCTCTTCTTGAATATGACTCTTTCAATGATCTTCACTGATTTATCTTTAAGCTCAGAAGTGAACCCCTTACTCATCATTTGTCTACAGACGGCCTTAAGAGATTCCACTGAAAGTTCCATTAAATCCTTTTCCTCCATGCTAACCCTCTTCATTTTCCTGTCAACTACCATCCGGACAACATTAGGATATGCTGAGAATTCTGGACCCTTGTCCTCTGCTAGCTGCATTAACTGATCCCTATACAGAATGCTTAGCTCCTCAGATTGAGAGTATTGAATATTTGTTGCTAGCAAGAACAACTCTGACGCAGATCTTCTCATTATGAATTGGTCATCCACATATAGGAAAGACATTGGGACTCCTTCTACCAAGGACAATATAACCTGCCACTCCTTAAGCGTTGCATTGTATCCAACCCTGACTTTAGAAATTAATCTCTTCAATGCACTTATGTAGTCCGCAGTCATTGGATTCTGCAAATTCAGGTTGTAGAACAGATCATCTGCCTCCTTGTTATGAACTCCTTTTGCACAGGGTCCCACAAAAATCTTCCTTGCTTCATCCCACTTCTGCCCTATCCTTCTCTTGTCCAGATCAACTTGATGATCAGCTAGCCTTGCAAGCTCATGATCGTATTGCTTCCCTTGTAGCTCTACTTTCTTTTCTAGGAACGCAGCACGTTCTTGCATCATCTTCATTTTATGGAACTCGGCTTGTTCCAAGGCTAACTGTTGAGACTTAAGGGTTTCCTCATCAACAGTAACTTCTTCAGGCATTCCGAAAGACATCCCAGCACCTCCACCTTGATCCTTCAAAGATCTCTTTATAGCATGTTCCAAAGGTACGTCTTCCATATCAGAATCTGAGTCATGTACCTTCTGTACTGTTTCCTGATGACTCAGGTCAACGAATGGTTCATCTTGCTCAACCATTATTGCCTTACCCTTTCTCTTCCTCAGAGCCTCTTCATCAACAGACGGCTCAATTTCTATTTCTTTGACAAGATCAGCTTCAAGATCAGCCTGTTCTTGAATTTCTTCGATGTGAACTCCCTGCTGTCTCGTCTCCTTTTCACTCTCCCCCTTAAGTGAGTTATCCTGAGCACCACCTTGGTCTTCAGATCCACCAGCTGCATAAGAACCTCCAAAAACAGAACCAGAGGCTCCCGCTCCACTAGCACCACCTGCACCAGCATCGGGGGGAGGTTGTTGCGGCTCGAAACACTCCGGGGGCACAAAACTCCTGACTGCGAACATCATTCTACTGATCTCCACAGCCATTGTATGCATTGTAGTCTCCATTGCTCCCATCCTCTCGTTCAGAGTGCTTCCCAAGACACCACCAGCATGGCCCAAGTCATTGACCTTGTTTGTCAAAGCATCAAACGCTGTAGCTTGACTTGCCATTCGTGCTGCGTAGTCATCAAGAGCCCTTTGATTGTTTCCAATGTTAATCCCTAACTGCCCCATCGTCTGCCCGAACTGCTTCATCTGATTTTCCATAGAAGTCATACGTGTATCAAGATTTTCAATGTTAAGGGACGGTGTTTGGTTTAGGTGACCTCGTTCTAATACTCGTTCTGTTAGTATTTGGTGCTCGGTTTCGGGCCTTAAAAATGAAGGTCCCTCTCTCCCTAACCTCTCACACACACTCCCTGTCTCACGCTCGTGTATGTCTTCAATGATTGATCCAAAGTATGAAGCAGTACCTGCAGAAACTGGATAAGCAATATAATTGGCAGTTATGGGATCAATTTCTTTTGTTTCCTGAGTTTGAATCTCAGGCTGAGAGGCTACAAAGTGTTCTTGTACAACATCAGAACCGATCCTCTTTGCAGCATCAATACGTACCGGTGAAGGTACAGCTGAAGGTTTTAAAACTTCATGTCCTTTTGAAGCAACAGTATCTCCAAAAGGTACATCATCCTCACCAAAATCCCTATGTGCAGATTGTTCAAGGGGAGAACCACTCTCGTGAGGTGGAGTGGTTGCGTGTGACACACTAGGGTTTGACTGAGATTTAGAAGTAGCAGCATGAGAAAATTTGGCTTTCTTTCGAGTAAGAGGCTGCTCTTCGGGGTCACTCTCCTCATCATATCCTACAGCTACATGTGCTGGGTTTCTGGATTCCGGTGACAGGGGTGAACGAGAATAAGAATGTATGACAGACTCAGAAATATAGCTCTCACCCTGGGATAGATCCTGCGGGCTAGCAGTCTCTTGGGTCTCGGAATCAGATACATAGGAAGAGGAATGAGTAGTATGCAGGGAGAGATTACCTGATTCATTACCTTGTTCGTCATCGCTTTGCTCATCAGGAATCTCTTCAAATGCCTCAGCATGAGCAGACGGATTCTGAGCATATGATGAAACTTGCGATGATTCCGCCAAAGTGGTAACCCCTGCATCATATGTAAGCCACGTTTGTATGGTATCAGGAACTGACATCGGTTTTCCGTGATGTTTATCCTGATTAGCAATTGTTGAAAGTGACTTAGTGCCCATCCCTAGCGGTGAAGATGTTGGACTTCTAGCAAAACTCTGTCTAACAGCAAGAGCATCCTTCGGTATTAGATAATTAATCAGCATTTGTAGGAACCGAGGAAACCAGCAGACAACATCAGTTTTGGCGAGGTCTCTGCTTGCAGGAGATCCCATTACAGTCACTATCTCAGAGAGAACTATGCGTCCATAATTTATATCCAGTTCTCTTGCTAGGGCAATTCCAAAGGTTTGCATGGGAATTGGAATTTGATGAAAATCTTTTTCGCGTGCCCGAAAACATTTTGTAATAGCCTCGAAAAAGTAATTCCATTCCACATGAAAGAATTGTTTTTGGATGTTTCCAGTGATCCGGCCAGTCGGAGTATAACATCCTATTTCTTCAAAGAATCTGAGGCGTTCTGCAGCTGTAGGTTCTGGATCATAAGCATCTTTTATCGGGAATTCCAGAACCCTGTTGACAATTTCTTCAGTCACCTCATATTCCTGACCCGCTAAGGTAAACCTGAAACCATAGGGGGTTGTTTTGCTCCCAAAAGTAACCGCACTAGTCCATAATTGCTGTAAAGCATCATGTACTAGTGTAGGTTTAGCAGTAAAAGCATGGCTAGCTTTGGAGTACAAATTGAGAAATCGTACCCAAAACTTAAAGCGCGGGAGTTGATCACCAATTTCCGTAGAAATATTATAAAAATTGTTTTTAGCAAGTGAAAAATGGTGAGCCATTTTAATTAAAATGTTTTTCTTTAACAAATGTGAAGTATTTTCGAAAAACAATCACTTAAAGAAATCACAGTTATCGCCCTTTTAATTTCTTTTGTGAATACCAAGAATCACTTCGAGAAATCAAACTACGGGATATAAACAAGTAATTAACAAATTCACAGTTTTATCCCTTTCAATTTATCGAGAATACCAAAAGCAATCTAAGAAATTAAACTATGGGATATAAACAATAAACAATTACAGGCGAATACCAGTGAAATCGTGAGTGAGACAATCAATTACAAGCCAATTACTAAATCTTGATATGTATATTCGTGTGTGTGTGATAGTGAAATCGTGTGTGTATATGCGTGTGTATAGATGGATAATATGAAGGATGAACAGTTACACAACCATAGAGATTAATGATCACGAACAAATAATACTAGTCTAAAATGGGCAGTAATTCGTGGTCTGTAAGAGATTAATCACAAAATCAAAGAACAGATGTTCGTATGAGTTTGAAATCGCCTGTATGTGTGGATGCGGCTGTAAAAGATGAATTTGGTAAAAATGAAATGAAATCATCGAGTTAGAGAAGTATATATAGAGGATTGTGAAATGACAAAAATGTCCCTGTAAAAAAAATGAAAATGACCAAGTCCATACAGGGAACACTTAAGTCGAACTCTATCTCGAACTTCTTAAGTCGAACTCTATCTCGAAAATTGTCAAGTCGAACTTCGAGATGAATTTCGAGATAGGTTAACTCGAACAAACACTTTTTGAACTATTTAAGCAGCAAATCCACCAGGGAAACCTATCTCAAAATTTCAAGATGAAATTCGAGATAAGTTTCGAGTTAGAAGTTAACTCGAAAAATCCCCTTATCCAACTGAGAACTCTATCTCGAACATCAAGTCGAAATTCGAGTTGAGTTTCGAGATAGAGACTAACTCGAAGTTATTAACTAACTCAAAGTTATTAACTAACTCGAAGTTATTTTCTCAGACTTGATCTTTTCAAAAAATATCCCCAGTAAAATAGACTATACGGAATATTTTGAAGAAAGAAATAGGCACACTGGTAACTCGAATTCGAATCTTAAGTCGAATTTCGAGATGAATTTCGAGATAGAGACTAACTCGAAATTCTTCCCAGACTTAGAATTTTCAAAACTTCACTCTGGAAGCTCAAATAGAAATCCAAGTAGAATTTCGAGATGAGTTTCGAGATAGAGACTAACTCGAAATTTTGAAGAATTCTTCTTGAAAAATTCAACACTTAATATTGCCAAATTAATATAAATATCAATTCAAGGATTTTAATATATGACATAATTAAAACATTCCTTGATAATTCTAAGGCCTCTAATTACATGAAAAACACAGGTAAATTCATCTAAAAATCATGCAAAATTTAGAATATTATGAATTTAACTCCCCCTATGATCATGCAATCTTACAAGCATAAATTCAAAGATTTGTGCTATAAAAGACACTTAAAAAAACAATGAATTCATGTAAAATGACACTATATGCACACTATAACAATCATTAATTAGGCATTTTAAAGTCTAAGCACATAATGATTAAGTAGCTTGCATATACAAACATAAACATGGATTTTACAGATAGAAGGCTTTACTAACTTGTGTTAAGCATTCCCAATTCACCAACCAATCTATTGAATGTTACTTCATCAAGGGGTTTGGTGAATATATCTGCAATTTGTTGCATTGTGGGCACGAAATGTAGCTCCACAGTCCCCTCCTCGACATGTTCTCTTATGAAGTGATACCTGATGTCGATGTGCTTGGTTCTTGAGTGATCTACAGGATTGTTGGTTATGGCAATGGCACTTGTGTTGTCACACATAATTGGAATTTTCTTGTGCTCCATGCCATAATCCTTCAATTGGTTCCTCATCTATAGTATTTGAGCTACACAGCTTCCAGCAGCAATGTACTCAGCTTCAGCAGTAGAAGTAGATACTGTATGTTGCTTTTTACTTTGCCAGGACACCAATCTTCTGCCAAGAAATTGACAAGCACCAGATGTGCTTTTCCTATCAATCCTGCAACCTGCATAGTCTGAATCCGAATAGCCAATTAGATTAAACCCTGTATCTCTTGGGTACCAAATCCCTAGATTTGGTGTGCCCTTGAGATACCTAAAAATTCTTTTGACGGCTACGAGTTGTGATTCTCTAGGATCCGCTTGGAATCTTGCACATAAACAAGTCGCGAACATTATATCAGGTCTACTTGCAGTTAAATAGAGGAGTGAGCCAATCATACCTCGATAGCTTGTGATGTCAACTGGTTTACCTGATTTGTCTTCATCAAGCTTCGTGGCTGTAGCCATGGGAGTCTTAGCTGCTGATGCATCTTCTAGATTGTACTTCTTGAGTAAATCTCTGACGTACTTGGATTGACAGATAAAGATACCATCTTTTCTCTGACTGATCTGTAATCCAAGGAAGAATGACAGCTCTCCCATCATGCTCATCTCATATTTTTCCTGCATTAGCTTAGCAAATTTCTCGCACAAGCGCTCATTAGATGACCCAAAAATAATATCGTCCACATAGACTTGAACAAGTATTAAATCATTCTTTACATTTTTATAGAACAATGTTTTATCAATTACTCCCCTAATAAAACCATTTTCAATTAAGAATAAAGATAGGGTTTCATACCATCGCCTTGCGGATTGCCTGAGGCCATAGACAGATTTGAAGAGAAGATACACAAAATCTACAAGTTCTGGATCAATGAAGCCAGGCGGCTATTCCAGATACACTTCTTCTTCTAACTCTCCGTTCAGGAAGGCACTTTTCACATCCATCTGAAAAACCTTGAAGTTCTTATGTGCTGCAAATGCCAAGAACATCCTGACTGCCTCAAGTCTTGCAACTGGTGCATAGGTTTCATCATAATCAATTCCTTCTCGCTGAGAATAACCTTTTGCAACCAAACGAGCCTTGTTTCGTGTTACAAGTCCGTTTTCATCCATTTTATTTCTGAATACCCACCTTGCTCCAATTACTGATTTGTTCTTTGGTCGGGGTACCAGTTTCCAAACTTTCTGCCTTTCAAACTGATTGAGTTCCTCTTGCATTGCAATCACCCAATCAGCATCACCAAGAGCTTCTTCTATTTCTTTAGGTTCAAGCTTGGATACGAACCCAGAATATAAGAAAATATTAGCCAGGTCAGCTCTTGCAGTTCTTCTAGTAGTCACACCAGCATCTGGATCACCAATAATTAATTCAAACGGATGGTCTCTATTCCATACCCGTTCTCTTGGAAATTGTCTTGATGATTCAGCTTGACTTTCTGAGGTATGGTATTGACTACTTTGATTATTTTCACTAACTCCCCCTGAGTTAGTGCCAGCTCCTACAGAACTAGTGTCATCTCGTCTCGAGCCTTGAACACTTGTTCTTCAGCTGCTATTTACTCCCCCTGAGTTGTTGCCGGTTCGTACGGAAGAAGTCTCTTCTGATCTTGTAGAATTAGATTGTCCACTAGACTCAGGTTCTTCACGTACACTTGGAACATTTAATGGAACAACTAACTCAGGTTCATCTTCAAGTTCATCCAAGTCCAGATTCTAAAATTTTAGGGACTCAGGTTCACTAGAATCTCTAGAAATTGATGGAAGTTTGGTATCGTCGAATCTGACATTGTAGCTTTCAGTCACTTTTCGATCATTCACTAAGAACACTCTATAAGCGGCCACCACATCTATAGAGTAACCAACAAAGATTCCTTCACGAGCTTTTGCTGCAAACTTGCCTTGATTTTCATCATCTATCAATACATAGCATTTTGCTCCAAAGACATGAAAGTATTTGATTGTTGGTCTTCTGCTGTTCATTAGCTCACATGGTGTCTTTTCTTTATCTTTTATGCTCAAGGTTCTATTTTGAGTATAACACACGGTACTCACTGCTTCTGCCCAGAAGTACAGAGGAAGTTTTGAATCATACAACAAAGTTCTAGCTGCTTCAACCAATGTTCTATTCTTCCTTTCAACTACTCCATTTTGCTGTGGAGTTCTCGGGGCTGAATACTGACGACGTATTCCCTTAGATACACAGAAGTCATTCAGCACTGCGTTTTTGAATTCAGTGCCATTGTCTGATCTAATCGTCTTCACAGTAAGTGTTGAAACATTCTCAATTTGAGTGATGTGATCAATGATTAGGAAAGGTACTTCATCTTTCGTCATTGCGAACAATACCCATGTATACTTGGAGAAGTCATCCACGATTACCAATGCATATCTTTTCCTAGACAAAGATAGGACATTCACTGGGCCAAACAAATCCATATGAAGAAGTTGCAGTGGCTCAGTAATACTAGAAATTTCTTTTTTTTTTTATGCGATGCTCGCTTCGACTTTCCCATTTCACAAGCTTCACAGAGTCCTTTAGGAGCGAACTCCATTTGAGGTAGATCTCTCACCAACTCTCGTCTCGCGAGAGCATTCATCGTTTTGAAGTTTAAGTGAGATAGCTTTTTGTGCCATAACCAGCTTTCATCATCCGAAGCTCTGCTGTAAAAACAGGTGACCTCATTCTGATTTGCTGAATCCATGTCCGCAACAAAAAGATCTGCCTTTCGAACTCCTCTCAAAGCCAATGAACCTTCCTTGATGTGAGTGATTGATACACCTTTCTTGTTGAAAACAATTTCGTAACCTTTGTCACAGAATTGACTGATACTCAACAGATTGTGCTTCAGTCCCTCAACATAGGAAATATCTTCAATGATGACATTACCAGTTTTCAGTTTGCCGTATCCCTTTCTCACACCTATGCTGTCATCTCCAAAGGTAACATAAGGGCCAGCCTTCATAACCAACTCTGTAAGCAGGGACTTGTTTCCAGTCATATGCCTCGATGCTCCACTGTCTAGCACCCATATAACTTTATTTCTATTCTGCTTAATGCCCTGCAATGACAAATTGATTAGACTTTCTTCGGAACCCAACTTTGATTAGGCCCGGCTTTTCGATAAGATCGAGAATCAACAGTTTTAACAACAAAGGATGCACTTTTCTTAACATTACTAGAGCTTTCGACTTCCTCCTTTCCTTTCTCTGACTTGACAGATTTGTCAGTCTTAGGAGAAGGTTTATCACTCCGAACTTTAGGAGGACTGACAGTCTTGGCTCTCACATGCTTCTTTTTGAAGTTTGAACTAGCAGCAGTATTTGAGCATGACTGGCTAGATGCATTAATTAAATTCACAAAAGTTTGCATGATGTTAAAAGTGCATGGCATACAATTAGGTTGACCACACTGTGCATGATTCTTGTGCAGATTATTCATTGTATGTGTAGCAGGCATGGCATGTGAAGCATTATATGCATAAGAAAGATGTTCAGTAGATTTACAGTGATAACATGCTTGTTGTTTAACAACCTTAGCTCCTATTCCTGCTCTAGATTCATCTCTAGGAAAATTGATTTTAACTTGTTTGATAGGAGTTATAGATTGTGCTTCCTGGCGATCTTCCATCTCAATCTCATATCTAGCTATTAATTCAGTCTCTTCTTCTAATTGAGGAACAAGGTGTTTGAAGATAGGTTTGACAGTAGATTTAAGAATGCTAGGAATTTCCTTTTTAGGGTCACTGGAACTAGGGTCGATAATTCTCTTGCCTTCTTTCTTAGAAAGATCAGAATAATCAAGTCCTATACCAACTCCAGTTATCTTCTTAAATGTGTCATTATCTACATACACTTTACTAGCAGCTAGTTTGTAAGCTTCACATTTAGTTTCTAACTCAGCTAGTTTGTCCCTAAGACATGCTTCTATTTCTCCCTTAAGGATGAGCTTGTGTTCCAAAGATTTAATAAAATCTCTTAGGGAAGTATCTACAGTGCAAGCAGCCTCTAACTCTTCCACTTTTGCCTCAAGCATTCTGCTTTTGGCGACAAGTGTTTTCTGTTCCTTTTGAGAAGTGTCTAGGATTTTGCACAACATATAGATCTCTTCGCTAAGAGCCCAGTTCTGTTCCTTATAATCATCAATGGACATTTCTACTTTAAGAGTTAGAACTGGTACCTCTGGTTCCTCTGATGTCTCAGCCATGAGGGTAAAGTTTGCTACATGAGTAACATCTTCCTCATCTGAATCATCCCAAGCTCTTCCTTCTGTTACTAATAAAGCTCTTTTTCCATGTTTTTCCTTCACCAGCGATTCATACTTGCTTTTGAGGGCTTCAAATGACTCTTTTGGATAAGTCTGTTTAGGCTTTTTGCAGTCCGAAGCAAAGTGTCCAGCTTCACCACAGTTATAGCATTTGAACTTCATTTTGAAATCCAAAGGAGATTTGTAGCTGGTACTTTTGCCTTTACCTCTGAAGCCTGACGAACTACCACTACCCTTAGCAGCCCGATAGTAAGATGAAGAATTTCTCTGAGGTCGGTTGCTCTTTCTGAATCTCATGTTGCTGAACTTTCTTGCCATGTATGCCACGACACTATCGTCCATGTTGTCCAGCTCTTCTTGGGTGTAGTAGTCATCATCACTGTTAGATGTGCACTCGTCATCATTATCAACTTGATGTGGTGCATGTGATGATTTAGTCTTTTCTGCAACCATTGCCTTTTTAGACTCTTCCTCATCAGTAACTAATCCTGATGCAATTTCTTTTCCTTTTGAATCATTGTCCCATGCTTGATCTTGAAGTGTTTCCAGCTCATAGGTCTTTAATATTCCATAATATTCTTCCAGAGAAGTTGTATGCAAATCTCTGGTTTCTCTTACTGCGTAGACCCTATGTTCAATGCTCTTTGGCTGGTTCCTCAGATATCTCATATTGGTCTCAACCATGGGGAGAGTTACACCTCTCAGATTCAAATCCAATACCAACTGACTGAATCTTAGATAGACGTCTATTATGCCTTCTCCTTTTCTTATTCTAAAGGTGTCATACTCCATCTTGAGTATAAGTGTCTTGTTACTTCTAACCTCTGCAGATCCTTCCATGACAACTTCTATCTTGTCCCAAATCTTCTTTGCTGTAATCAAACCTTTGACTATGTTGAACATTTCATGATCAAGGGATTCCATCAAGGTTTGTCGTACGGAAGTATCATAAGCTATTTGCTCCTTGTCAGCAGCTGAAAAATCCGCTGCCTTTTTAGGCTCAGACCGAGCTGGTATAACCTCGTCGCCTTCTGTACGCTCAGGAATAGCCACAATTGGAACAAATTTACCTTTGTCAAGGACTTCCAGATATTCAGGGTTAATAGTCTCTAAGTAGAGTCTCATTCTGAAAACCCATTCTTCATAGTGATCTCGGTTGAACATTGGGATCTTGAATGTATTTTTATGAGCCATTTTAATTCTGCTCACTAAAAGTTTCTAAGTACCCAAGACTAGGCTATGTAGAATATATATGTAGAACTTTTGCCTAAGTCGAAATTTCTCTAAGTAGAAATTTTGCTCAAGTCGAACTTCACCAAGTAGAAATTGTCCAAGTCGAAATTCTATGTAGAAAATCTCAAGTAGAAATTCTATGTAGAACTTTTGTCCTTAGAATAAATTTTCTGCAGATTACTTTAATATTGAATAAACAATATTATCTCTTTAACACCTTTTTGACTTTGATGCTTTACTCACCTAACCCACCTAACCCACGTGCTAGGTACTGAGTATGTCTTGTTACACTTTCGGCCGTGAATAATGCAAATCAAAAGTCCAAAAACACCTTTTTATTCTTTTACTATTTATCTGTTTGAAAAGGAGATCAAAAAGTTGTTGGGTTGTCTTCTTTGATAAGAACAGATGATGAACACTCAAGAACACCAAATATCAACGAACCCAGATTAATTCACAAAAATTAATTAAAATACACCCAAGCTAAATAATCACACCTGGAGTTTTTAAGTAATTTTTTCGAATGAGTTTTCACTACCAACGAATTAAAGCACACTTTTCGAGAAAATGAAAAGTAGATCTAGAAAATGAAAACTCACGATTCTTCTACGAGAAAATCAGAGATGGATGACTTGAGGATGATGATGAAGAACCTGCAAGCTTCTCAAAAGATCTTGGAAAACCAGATGGGACAGATTGCAAGTGCCTTACTTAGTAGGCAACAAGGAACTCTTCCTAGTGATACAGAGGCTAATCCAGGTAGGAAGGACAACAAAGAACATGTGAAAGCTGTTAGGTCCAAATGTGTTGTAGAGGGGGGGTGAATACAACTTTTCGAATTTGCGAAGCAATAAATACAATGCAATAAATGAACACACATATTCAAGTAATATACGTTTTATATATAACTTGAAGTGGTTGCTACAACATTCATTACAAAGTATAACAGAAGTTGAGAGAGTATTGAATGATACTAAGCTCTGTGAATATGCTCTCTCTTTCTCTTGTGTTTCTCTCAAATATTGCTCTATTCTAAAACATTACACAAGTACTTCTATTTATACTACATGTAATCTATGTCCTGTAGACTTCAAAGACTAAGATATACGTGGCCCATGATGTCCACATAAATCTTGATCTTATCTTGAAAGCTTGGAAATCTGCCAATCAGAAGATGCCATATGTCATGTTGAAGCTGCACTCTAAGTAGAACTTCTACTTGAGAATTTCTACTTAGCCATCTCGAATTTCTAAGTAGAACTTCTACTTAGAAATATTCTACTTGGTCATCTAGAATATTTAGTACTTAGAATATTTTCTAGTCTTCAACTTGAAACTTCAATGCACATCTTGAACTTGTGATATCTTCATGTCTTCTTTATTCTTCAACAAGCTCTTGAACATGGATCTTTATTACTGGCATAAACTTGCTATCAATGTCCTGACACTTGATGCACTGGTCTGGTTCATAAGTGACTAGTCTTGATAGTGTTTCTGCTTCTTGAATAAATTACCATATTCACTTAGTAACTTGGCTTTCCAATGTTCGCTTTCCTTCTTGTTCACTTGAAATCAATTGGTCTTGTTGATACTGATAGTTATGATCTTTATTCTCGATTTATCAAATCACTAAGGCATGAAGAACTTTGACTTGAACTTCTCTCAATGATTTCTTCTTGGCTTGATCATAGTTAACATGTTCAATTGTATCAATTACCTTGTCTTCATTTAGTGTTGATTTCTTGTGGCTTCTTGTTCTTGATTGTCTTCTGGTTAAGTATCTTTTCCTTTAATTGAGTTACATTAGTTATAGTGTTACAAGTTTACACACTCTGCCTTTCAAAAGCTATGACTTTGAGATCGGGAAAGGTTACATCAGTTCCGAAATTAGCTGCTAAAGAAGATGAAGAAGTGCAGAATCAACAAGTTGAAAAATCTGCAATGCCCGAAATTGAGAAATCTGACTTAGTAGCTGATGAGCTAGATAGTGAAGTAAAGAAGAGCAAGGAACCTGTTAAAGCTTCTGAGGAGCAGTCTACAAAGAATACTCAGATCTATCCTCCTCCTCTATATCCTAGAAGATTCCAGAAGCAGAATTTGGACAAGAAGTTTGCTAAGTTCTTAGAGGTGTTCAAGAAGTTGCAGATTAACATTCCTTTTTTGGAAGCTCTTGAACAGATGCCGAGCTATGCCAAGTTCATGAAGGGTATTCTTTCTCGTAAATTGAAACTCGATGAATTAGAGACCGTTGCTCTAATAGAGGACTGTAGTGCCGTTCTGCAATAAAAGTTGCCACCTAAACTTAAAGATCCAGGGAGTTTCACCATTCCTTGTACTATTGGCAACCTTTCTTTCAGCAAGTGTTTGTGTGATTTAGGAGCTAGCATCAATCTTATACCCTTGTCAGTCTACATGCAACTTGGTCTACCGGAACCAAAGCCAACTAACATCTCTTTGTAGTTGGCTGATCGATCTATCATATATCCTAGAGGCATAGTGGAGGACGTATTGATGAAAGTTGATAAGCTCATCTTCCCAGCTGATTTTGTTATCTTGGATTTTGAGGAGGATAAGAAGATTCCCATAATCTTGGGAAGACCGTTCTTGGCTACGGGAAGGACCTTGATCGATGTGCAGAAAGGGGAACTCACCATGAGGGTGCAACACCAGAATGTTACTTTTAATGTGTTCAACGCAATGAAATTCCCTACAGATGAAGAAGAATGCTTGAAGGTGGATTTGGTCGATTCTGCAGTTACTATGGAGATTGAGCAGTTGCTAAAGTCTGATTCGTTGGAAAAAGTTCTAGTTGGTGATTCTGATTTTGAAGAGGAAGACATAGCAGAGCAGTTACAACAGTTGAATTCAGCTCCGTGGAGAAGGAGAGTTGACATGCCTTTTGAATCTCTTGGGTTAGTAGAGTTGAAAAATTCGGAGGGGCGTCTTAAACCATCTATTGAAGAAGCTCCTACGCTTGAACTCAAACCACTTCCTGAGCACTTGAGGTATGCTTTTCTTGGTGATGAATATACATTACCTGTTATTATTGCTTCTAACTTGTCAGCTAGTGCGGAAGAAAAGCTCTTGCGAATTTTGAGGGAGTTCAAGTCAACAATTGGTTGGACCATAGCAGATATCAAGGGGATCAGCCCTTCTTATTGCATGCGTAAAATTCTACTAGAGGAAGGAGCTAAGCCTACTATTGAACATCAGAGACGACTCAATCCGATTATGAAAGAGGTGGTGAAGAAGGAAATTCTGAAGTGGTTAGATGCTGGTATTATTTATCCTATCTTAGACAGTTCTTGGGTGAGTCCGGTTCAATGTGTGCTTAAGAAAGGAGGCATGACAGTTGCTGCTAATGAGAAGAACGAGCTTATCCCTACTCGAACGGTCACGGGGTGGAGAGTTTGCATGGACTATAGAAAGATCAACAAAGCCACAAGAAAAGACCACTTTCCTCTTCCATTCATTGATCAGATGTTAGACAGGTTGGCGGGACACGAGTATTATTGTTTTCTTGATGGTTATTCTGGTTACAATCAGATTTGCATTGCTCCGAAAGATCAAGAGAAGACCACATTCACATGTCCTTTTGGCACATTTGCTTTTCGTCGAGTTTCTTTCGGACTTTGTGGTGCTCCTGCTACTTTTCAAAGGTGCATGATGGCTATTTTCTCGGACATGATTGGCATAAATGTGGAGGTTTTTATGGATGACTTCTCAGTTTTTGGTACTTCATATGACGAGTGCTTGCATAATCTTGGCTTGGTTTTGAAACGTTGTGTGGAGACTAACTTGGTGCTTAATTGGGAGAAGTGTCACTTTATGGTGCAAGAGGGGATCATTCTTGGGCACAAGGTATCTAGTAAGGGGCTTGAGGTGGATAGGGCCAAGGTGGAGACAATTGAAATCTTCCTCCACCTATCTCTGTTAAAGGAATCCGCAGTTTTCTTGGTCATGCGGGATTCAATAGGCGATTCATTCAAGACTTCTCGAAAATCTCTAAACCGTTGTGCAACCTGTTGGAGAAGTGTAACACCCCCAGATCTGGGGTCAGGGATCTGGTCGTTACGGTCTCAATATCCATCCACAAAACCAACATAATTAAATTACAACCTTGTGACCCAAAACAACAACATAAAACACACCCGTTATAGTCCCAGAGATGAAATCAGAGTAACCATCAATATTATTAATCACAAGTTTGAGTTCTTACAACCCAAAGAATTACAATTAATCAGTACATACTCTTTGCCATCCATTTGTATATGTCATAATATAAATACATTTGATGCCCAAATGCTACCATCTGGCCTACCAGTAGCTGCATCCTCAGCAATGGTAACTATGACCTCAGCGGTTAATCCTTTGACGGCTAACACCTGCTTACGCTGAGTGCGCCTTGCGCGGCCATCTGATCTAGCTGTTGTTGTGATATAAATAAATAAAGCAAGGGTGAGCAATAGCCCACCAAAAATCTAATTGAACAGTGATAATATATAACAGTCCAAAATATCTTTGAAACCATATGCCATGCATTAACAAACGTATTACCAATATAAGGTATGAGATGAAGTTACAAGGTAACTCAAAATATAATTGTTCCGAAGAAATATCTACTATGTCAAAGATAAGTTGGATATTATCAAATTTTCATAATAAAGGAACTTGGAGGAGGAATATTGCAATTCCAGTTCAAACAATATTCAAACCTGCCAACATTGATAATGTTGCAGGAAATTTTCCAATATTGAGAGATGAACTAATACTGGAGTTTGACGCGCCAGGAGACATAGCATTTACACGATGATCAGTCGCATGTTATGCTCCCCACCTCTTGTTCTCTAAATGTAGAAGGAGCACCGACGAATTTACTTGTCTACCGCCCTCTGGTACCCCCCGGCCAACGGTTGGGCCATTTGCTGGACCGGCGCCACTGGGTCACTTACGCATCTCCTAGTTCATTTCACATCCATAACTTTGAAACGTAAAGTTCCTCCCCCTTTCCCCAAGTATTTTACTTGTTGATAGGACTCCACAAAGTAGTCGTATCTAGTTGGAAAGGAAAATTCACCAATATTTCCCAAGCTGATGCTTGTTAATGAATATAAACTTGTTCCATCAATTCTTACCCCTCGACCGTTGAGGAGGTAACCAAACAGATTCATATCGATGTTTGAAAGAATCAAGATATGAGTGACAAGATAGTTTAGCAAGTATAGGACCGGGCAGCCCAATAAATAACATCTCTCAAGTGAGGTCCCCTTATATATGTTTGGAAGTTGAGCGAGTAGTTAAATCTTCTTTAAGATAGATTTAAATGGAAATAAAGTTTGGGAACCTCCCCTTGATAAAAATAGTCATAAAATACTCCGAAATATTTTACACCATATCTGAAGATGAAAGATAATCTTTGAATAATATGAATTATTATAAAAAGAACTTAAAAGAATTTAAATAAATATTCCTAGAATATTTATTAAATCAATAATAATTAAGGAATATGATTAAATCATAATATTGCTCATAAGTAATCCTCGAATAAATATATAGAATCATTTAATAAATAACTCTCTTCTTTAAATGAATATTCAATATAATATTCATTAATTAAATAAACTCAAATAAATATTTAAAATAATATTTACTAAATAAATCAAACCTTAAATGAATATTTGAAAATAATATTCATTTAATAAATAATATTCTAAATGAATATCCAAATAATATTCTTTTCGTAATCAAAACTTTAAAGGAATATTCGAAGCAATATTCCTTAAGTAAATAGAACTTCAAATGAATATTTTAAAATAATATTCATCAAGTACGTAACATCCTAAATGAATATTCAAAATAATATTCATTTAATAAATAAATTCCAAATGAATATTCAATTGATATTCATTAAACAAATAATATTCTAAATAAATATCTAAATGATATTCATTTAGTAATCAAAACCTTAATATTCGAAATAATTTTCCTTGAGTAATTAGAACTTCCAAAGAATACTTTTGAAATAATATTTATCAATTACATAAAACTTAAATGAATATCCGAAAGTGATATTCATTTAATGGATAAAATTCCAATGAATATCAAAGTAATTATTCATTAATAATCAAACTCTAATGAATATTCAAAAATAATATTCATTTAATATTTATCGACTGAGATAATACTCAAATAACATTCCTTGAAAGATTTCCAAGTAATTTATACTTTATGGAAATATAATTAATGTTTAATAATAACATTCCTCAAAAGGAATACTAATAATTAATGTCGCTGGAATCCCTCCGGGTTTCCACGACTATCTCTATATCTCAAAATACCGACTCCCGGTCTATATTTAAAGACTGAATATTATATACCCTTCACTAAGGGTCTTACAAAACAATTCGGCTTATAACTGATAATCCCCATCTAGTCTATAAGCCAATATCAATTCAGGGAACAAGTATTTCAATAGACTTTGAAAGTAGGCATGCATGCTATGGCATATGTATAACAACAATCATATATATATTATCACAACAATAGCCTTTAGAAAGGATTTGAAACTTGCCTGGTAATCCTGTGGGTGTGGTGTGTCTTGGTTCAATCCGATGATCTATAAATAGTCACAACATTCGAGGTTAATCACTTTAACACTTCGAAATGCTAAGTATATACTTAACTTAGGCTAAAACAAGTTTTCAAATTATCCTGTTAGGCAATCCCTAACATAACCCTTACTAATACCATTATAATCCGACACTCGTCCGTTATCAAGGCACGTCATTGCACTTATACTTAATGCTTAAGCACTAAAGCAATTAACAAAAAAAAGGCACTACGGGGTTTTCCTAGACTCATACGAAGTCCATGTTAATCAACGAACTCTTAAGTCGTAAGTTTAGTCCAAATCACTCTTCGAATCCATCCTTAATGTCGGATCTTTCGTACATCTCACTTAATCATTTATAGCCTCGTTCTTTGAAGCAATATATTGTCTTGATAATTCTTAACAAGTTTCATGTTTTAGTCGACTCGAGATTCCTCTTTTAATCTAGCCAAAATGGGTGGCCAAAGTAGTACCCCTAGAGTTGACTTTTCTGAGAATTACTATTCCGTGACTCGTATTTCAACACTTTTAATAAATCACTGGAAACGTATTTAATTACGAAACCACTTCTAAAATCATCTTTGGTATTTGTAATATTTATCATAAAATTTCCAATTCGAAGCCACGGGTCTAGATAGGTGATACGTATTTTCGAAGTTCAGTCAACTACGGATCTTTACTATTCACACCTCTTTCATTAAAACGTTCATAACTCGGTAACCGTTAACTCAAATGATGCACCATTTTCGCGTACATGATCTAGAAAATGTCTAGAAGGTATCTGACTCAAAATTTGACTTAGGTCAGAAGATTAATTTTTCGGATTTTTGCCAAAACAGGGCAGGTGCTTTTAGTGAATAGTGTTACCTCCGAAAAGTGGTTTCTTCGCACTTAACCTCGATTCGAACATTTTTATAAAATCGGAAAACAATCCATTTTACTTGTGGTTTTCTCTCACGCCTTTCTTATGACCTCTAATATTTAATTATCAAGATTCGCCACTGACTTAACAACATTAAAGGGGTTCAATATCAGTTACAAACTTCCGATTACGGTTTCGAACCACTTTTACGAATTAAACCATAACTCCTAAACCGTAAGTCCATTTCATACAATCTTTATATCAAAACGAAGCTTATAACATAATCTAGCTTTCCATGGTGTAACCCGAAACTGGAAAGTGAGTTTTGGCTACTGTCAAATATGATTTATTAAGGTTAACGAAAATTTGGCATTACGACGGCTATATATCTAACGTTCCAAAATTACCACAATCAAACCAAGCCATACCGGGCATCCATAACACTTATACACATGGTTCTTATCTCAAAAAGTCCAGGAACACCATGCCTTACTACCATATGCATCATATTACATAAATCACTAAATCACTTAACTAATCATGCTTATAATCATGTTAACACCATAACTACTTAAATCCATGAAGAACAAACATATTCTTAAAGTAAGGGCTAGGGTTTTTGAAAAGTTATACCTTCCATGGAGTGGGTAAAGACCTTACTAAGCCTTGTATAACTCTTGTATAGCCTCCATGAAGCTTGGATCATCAACCAAAATCAAGATCCAATAATTTTTGTTCTTGAGGTTACTATTCATCATCATCTTTGATGATTTCATTAGCTAGGCTAGGAATGGATTTTGAGGCTAAGATTTCTAGGAGATCTTTGTTATGATTTATAAGACTCCCATGATTTATCTTGTAATTCTTTGATGGTTGGAAGTGGGGTTTGGTTTTGGAAAAATTCCAACCGAATGGTTTGGAAGAGAAATGGAGAGGATGAAGTTTGCTTGGCTTGATCTTTTATCTCATCTTGTATAAAGTGATCAATAATGCTAGATATTTGTTGGTTAAACCATGGTTTGGTTGATGGGTTAAGGCTTGGTTAAGGGTTTGTTACCATGTGAGCAAGTGTTGGTGTCTTATGGTGCACATCTTTACTAACTAACTTGGTTTGTTTATAAAGATGCTAGTTAATAGCATTAATGTGATGTCTTGATAATATCTTGGCATAAAGTGATTATGTGACCTTCCACTAGCTCATGCATGCACCTTGAATTCCTGCTTGTTTCCTTGTTCGGTTATTGCTCAATTTGATTGATCGTTCGGAGGAATATCTCAAGGATTCCTAGTTAGGGTTTTACCGAAACCTTCTTAATAATTCTATCACCATTTCCATCTTTCATTATAATCCTCCAATTAATATTCCTCAAATATTAATTATTAAATCCTTAATCTATCAGTGTCTAGGGAAAAACTCGGAGAAAATAAAAGTACTATTTTTCAGAATCTGACAGTCTTTACATACACTTATTTTCCCCTCGGATCACTAATACGAACTCAGAAATTCATTCCGGGTACTTCTATATAGTGTCGTCTCATAATATTATTATTTCTATCAAAAACACTATTCATCACCTATTCTCTTTTTAGTCCTGGTACTTAGAAAATATCTTTGTTCTTCCTCGAGCGTTCCTTAACTCTTTCATGGAACCTCTGTATTTGTAACCGATACCGATCTGGATGACATGAGGGTATCTATTTCTCTCTACGGAATCTTATCTTAACTTTCTAGGAGATAGATTATTCTAATCTAAGTTATCACCCAATAGCATCCTTCAGGACATACAACCTTGGAATCTATATTCCTTATGCTTCTATCACCACGGGGTTGTGTGATGTTGAAATTGTACGTAGATGAGCCAGTGCAAACAGCTATGGCTCCTGTTGATGATGCTTCTATTAATCGGATGGGGGAATGGTCGGGCGGCGTTCCTCATCCGAGGGGTCTGGGTTATGTTGTTGATGGTGCTGGTGGTAAGGAAGCGGGTGTTCCGCCACATGTTCCTAGGGCACCGAGAGTTGACATTGGAGGACCACCTCAAGGTATGGTTGATATGGCAGTTTTGGATACCTATTTCAGTGGGTTGACTAGGAGGTTGGATGACATGCATGTTAGTAACCGAAGATTGACTAGGAGGATGGATGCTATGCATGCTAGCAGTCGCCAGTATTCGGAGGACGTGGCCGTGGCTTTGAATGCAGCTTTTCGATCGCCAGGTACTCCTGTTGAGTGGCCTCTTTTTGGAGCACGAACTCCGTATCCACCAAATTCACCCGAGGAGGGTGATGAACTTGAGGAGCAGGTATGTTTTCTGTTATCCCTCGTAATTACTTCCATTCAATGAGGGCATTGAAAATTTTAAGTTTGGGGGTGGTTTGGGGGATTAGTAGTTGTATTTGATGTTGTAATATGTGTTCATATAGGATATCATGTTTGCATAGTAGTGGTAGTTCATACATGATTGTTTTGTTTGGGTTATCTGTTAGTTACAGAGGCATGCCTGTACACATCTAATAACAAGCCTAATTGTTTGTAATGCTTTGCATTACTTACATGACCTCTTAACTGAGGGAACCTCTAGTTGTAGAGTTTCTGTTTGTATTGTACATGTAGTAGGCATCAAATCCTAGTTGTGTAACTGTACTTATAGAGTCTAGAATAATGCTTGAAAGAAGTTCCAAGGTTCATGCCTCAAGCAAGGAGTTAAAGACTGTCAAATAATCACAGTTAGGATTTGAAGAAATGAAGAATTTGCCTAAGTACCAATTTGAGAAGTATATTTATCTATTCGAGAAGTCCAATATTCGAGAAGTCAGGGATTCGATATCTCAAGACAATATTCGATATCTCTGAATACACTGTTCGATATCTCATTCGATATCTCAGGGATTCGATATGTCTATGTACTCTATTCGAGAACTCAGGAAGTCAACAAGCCAAAGTGGTATTCGAGTTCTCAAGGAGTCAACAAGTCAAAGTTCCATTCGATATCTCAAGGACTCAGAAAGCTATTCGATATCTCGAGGATTCGATAAGTCAAATGTTCTATTCGACAACTCAAGGAATCCTGATGGAAAAGAGCTATTCGAGAAGTGGTTCGACATGTCAATATAACAGTGTTCGAGAACTCAGAGTTATCGATCAAGTCAATTCCAGTTCTCGAATCACTTACTTAGTCACTTCTCGAATACATTCTTGGAGACAAAATACTGAAGAAATTGTACAAGTCAGAAATCTGCAACAAGCCAATGCACTTTATGGACCATAATCTGTAACGTGCTCTGGAAAGCCTACAAGGAACCTTGGAGAAATATAGAAGAGACAAGGAGCTAAAGAATTGGATCTGAACAGGCTTTGCAAAGTCAAATCTGTAACCGTTTGGACACTTACTCAAAAAGGATAGACAGACTAGAAAGTAATTTGTTTAGCTACCTTATTTGTAGTAAGTAGGTTGTATCCATGCACTATAAGGATATAGCCTCACTTCCTTAGTTAGTGTGGATGAACCGAGTGAGTCAAGTTTTTCATATACTGTAAGCTATATCTCTCTGAGAAAAACGAAGCTGAGAATACTATCATTTGTATTCACAGATTGTAGCAACCTTTATCTACTAATATATTAGATTAAAGTGATATTGTGTTCTGTGTTGTTCTTTATCAGCATCTACATCTCTGTACACACAACACTTGTTTGCTACACAGACTCAAGGCAAGAAAGGTTCAAGAATCCATTCACCCCCCTCTGTATTCTTTCTCTGTGTTCAATACTCAACAAGTGGTATCAGAGCAGGTTGTTTATTCAAAAACAGAAAAACGATCATGAGTTTGAATACACCAAAGACTACAGGAACGGTGAAGTTCCCTAAGTTTGACAAAGAAAACTTCAACCTCTGGAAGATAAAGATGATGTTGTTCATTAAAGCCTCTCATCCCTTGTATCCTGAGATTCTCAAGAATGGTCCTTTTGTTCCACAACAAGAAATACCAGAAAAGACTGTTGGAACCAGAACTATCCCAAGATCTTATGAGGCCAAGGATCCATCAAAATGGACAGAATCAGAAAGGGAGAAGGTTGCTCTTGACAACCACCTCATGCTGCTTATCATTGATTCCATGGACATGTCAATGTTTGCGAACATTGCATCATGTACGTCTGCCAAAGAAATGTGGGATCACATTGAGGTGTTGTGTGAAGGAACTGATGAGGTTAAGGAAAACAAGAAACAGATACTGGTCACACAGTATGAAGCTTTCATGGCACAGCCCAAGGAAAGCATTACTGAAATGTTTGAAAGGTTTCACAAGCTAGTTACTGAGTTGCAGATGAATGGCAAGGTTTACAGCACCAAGGAGTTAAATATGAAATTTCTGTTATCTTCACCAAATCATCTAGAGAAAAGAGTCATTTCTCTAAGGGAGAGATATTTGAACAAAGTCACCTATGATGTGCTCTATGGAGTCCTAAAGACTCATGAACCTGAGTTGCTTTAGAAAAGGGCTATCCAAGCCAACCAAGGTAGAATGATAAACACATCATGTGCCTTGATTGTCAACAAATCTATTCTGGACCTAGAAGCATCTACAAACCAGCTAAGGATAGAGGAGGTAGCAGATGATGAAGAAACTGAAGCTGGGGTGAGTGAACCTGTTGAGGAAAAGGAGGAAGAAGAAGAGTTTTACACTCTGGAAGAACTTGATGGGATGAAAATACTTCATATGCTTTCATGGCCAGAAAATTTCCAAACATCAGAATTAAAAGAAATCAACCCTTCAAACCCAAAACTCAAAACCATTCAGTCAACAAGAACAAGGCACCTGTGAAACCAAACAGAAATAAATTCAAAACCAGTTATGTGGATAGGTCATCAGTAAGGTGCTATAGATGCAATGACCTAGGGCATTTTGCCAGTGAATGCAAGAAGCCTAAAAAGAAGGATAGAGATTATCTTGAGCTCGAAGCTAAGTATGAGGCCCTTCTGAAAAAGCAGTCACAAGGTAAGGCCTACATAGGTGAAGGGAAGTGTTGGGATGATTCTGAGAGTGATGGAGAGGAACAAGAATTCTGCAATTATGCCTTGATGGCCAACTCCAAGGATGACCCATCTCCATCTGATTCTCAGGTACCATCTCTCATTACTATAGACATGTCTGTTTCTGAGTATAAATGCATGATCGAACAACTATCTGTTGAAATGTTTAATATTCATACTAGTATGACTGCTGCTAATGAGGAGATTGCTAAACTGTCTACTAGAAATGAAATATTAACCAAAAAGAATGAGGAACTTGAGCTAACTGCTATGCAAGTAGAAAACCTTAAGAAAGAAGTTGAATATTTGCAGAATAAGGTTTTATGTGCTAGTCAAGTAGAACAGGCTCTTAGGGATGAATTAGCTGAAAATGAATTCAAACTGAAAACTTTCAAGAAATCATCTGGTCTAGTGCAATCCTACTGTGAGAAAATTTAAGCTAAACCCAAAGCAACTATTGGACTTGACTATGACTCTCTCAAACAGAGAAAAGGCTATGCTGTCATTGAAGAGGATACAGCTGTTCATGAGAAAGTGCCTCACATATTGAAAAAGACTGAAAATCCAATTTTTAAGGAATCAACATTTTAAATTGATGAGGATGCCTTACTCATCAAACAAATGTTGAATGATGAGGATGAGGCACAATCTAGTGAACAACAAGCATCCTCTAAGAGTGAGAGTGTCAAGTCAAACACCAAGGAACCAGTAGTTGATAGGCCAAGACCTAAGAAGTTTGTTAAGTTTGTTTCAGCTGGGAAGAGTGAATCAGAAAAGAAAGTGACTAAGAAGAAACAGAACAGAAATGGCTAGTTAGGGATTAACAAGGATAACAACTATGCTCATATGCCTAATGCCCCTAGGAAAACTTGTCAGAACTGTTTCAGTACCAATCATTTAACTCATGCAAGCAAGAAACCTGTTGGTATTGTGCCTAAACCTTTCTATGATTGTTCTGTGTCTCTAAGACATAGAGATGCACCTTTTTGTGATAAATTTGACTGTATGCCATTCAATATGAATGTTATGACTAGTTGTTTTAATTTAAGAAGGCAATTCATTGATAGTTGTATCAGTCACAATTCTCACACACACTACACAAGGTCAAAGTCTTCAAGTCCTCCTAAAGCTAGGAAGGTACCTCTGTCACCTAAGTCTGAAACTTCAGGTTCTAAGACTTCTAACAGTGACAAGAAGACTAACACTAAGAAAGTTGACAAGCATGTTGTTTATGATAAAACTGTCTCTAAGTCACATGGACCCAAACTTGTTTGGGTACCAAAGGAAAAGTAATACCTTTGTGTCTGCAGGGCAAAGAAAGTGAAAAGAAGGTCATGTGGATTTTGGACAGTGGATGCTCAAATCATATGACTGGTGATATGGCCCTGCTATCACAGTATGAGGAAAAGGCTAGCCCAATGGTTGCTTTTGGAGATGACAGCATGGGTAACACATTGGGATATGGCAAGTTGAAAGTTGGTAATGTCATCATTGAAGATGTAGCACTAGTCAAGGGGCTCAAGCATAATCTGCTAAGTGTTGGTCAGTTTACTGATAGAGGATTCAAAGTGAATTTTGAAAAAGATGAATGTTTGATCACCCACAAAAAGACTGGTGATTTTGATCTATCTGGAGTGAGGAAGGGAAGCCAATTTGTAGCCAATATGGACTCTGCAAACAAGGACAAAATTTGTTGCTTTTACTCAAAAGCATCAAATGAAGATTGTTGGTTGTGGCACAAGAAACTATCACACCTGAACTTCAAGGCCATTAATTCTCTAGTCAAAAGAGAGTTAGTGAGAGGCATGCCCACACTTGAATTCTGCCAAGAAGGAGTATGTGAGGCTTGTCAAAAAGGAAAAATGAAAAGATCAAGCCACAAGTCAAAGACAGTGACATCAATAACCAAGCCCTTAAAACTCATTCATATGGATTTGTTTGGGCCTGTCAACATTATGTCACTTGGAAGAAAGAAGTATGCCCTGGTAATGGTTGATGATTTTTCAAGGTATACATGGGTGGAATTTTTGGCATCAAAAGATGAGGCTCCACAAGTAATTATTGAGCATATAAAGAAAGCTGACAAGGAAGCAAAGGCAAACAATGCAAGTGTGATTGCACTGAGAAGTGATAATGGAACAGAGTTCAGAAATGCCATACTTGAAGCATTCTGTAAAGAGAATGGTATTTCTCAGCAATTCTCAGCTCCAAGGACTCCACAACAAAATGGAGTTGTTGAGAGAAAGAATAGAACTCTAATTGAGGCTGCTAGAACAATGTTACTTGATGCAAAAATGCCTACATGTTTTTGGGCTGAGGCTGTGAGTACTGCATGCTATATTCAGAACAGAACCCTCATCAATAAAAACACTGGAAAGACACCTTACAACTTGATGACTGGAAAAAAGCCTACTCTAAAGTATGTTCATACTTTTGGAAGCAAATGCTTTGTACTGAAGGATAATTCTGAATATGTTGGAAAATTTGATGCAAAAGCATTTGAAGGAATTTTTCTTGGCTACTCTATGGAAAGAATTGCATACAAGGTTTATGTCATCAGTCAAAAGAAAGTTATGGAAAGCACAGATGTAACATTTGATGACAGCAAACTACCTGGACTAGAAGAAGCCAATGATGAAGACAAAGATCCATTGAGGTTTGATAATCTAGATGATTCTGATGAAGAGATTGAAACTGGAGTTGAAACTCAAGTTCAACAAACTCAAGTGAATAATGATACAAGAGAAGAATTTGTGCCAATCGATAGTGGACAAACAAGCATCCAAGACACACCTGTGAGTAATGGCAACTTCACAGGGGGAGGAAATGAGAATGACCATGATGTGGATGATGAAGCAACATCAAGAATGAGAAGTCAGGCTGAACACTCGAGGAAATGGGATAGATCACACACTGCAGAGCAAATCATTGGAGATCCTAATGCAGGAGTAAGGACTAGGAGAGCAACTCAAAATGAGTGCCTCTATGGATGTTTTCTATCACAAGTTGAGCCTAAGAAACTTGATGATGCACTGTGGGATCCAGATTGGATTATTGCTATGCAAGAGGAGCTGAATCAATTTGAAAGGAACAAAGTATGGGAACTTGTGCCTGCACCAAAGAATAGAACCATTGTTGGAACAAAATGGGTTTTGAAGAATAAGATGGATGAAGATGGTGTAATAATAAGAAACAAAGCAAGGCTGGTTGCAAAAGGATACTCTCAACAGGAAGGCATTGATTATGATGAGACATTTGCCCATGTTGCTAGATTGGAAGCCATCAGAATATTCTTGGCATTTGCTGCTCATTCAAACTTTAAAGTTTATCAAATGGATGTCAAGAGTGCATTTCTAAATGGAGAGTTGGAAGAAGAGGTTTATGTGCAACAACCACCTGGCTTTGAGGATCCACATTTCCCAGAATTTGTCTACAGATTGCTTAAGGCATTGTATGGACTTAAGCAGGCTCCAAGAGCATGGTATGATACCTTATCACAATTTCTTCTTGAAAATCAATTCACTAGAGGCACATTGGACAAGACACTGTTTTACAAGAAGCATGGTGATGATGTTATCCTAGTCCAAATTTATGTGGATGATATCATTTTTGGGTCTACAAATGAGAAGCTATGTGAGAAATTCTCCACACTCATGCAGAGCAGATATGAGATGAGTATGATGGGAGAGTCGACATTCTTTCTTGGGTTGCAAGTCAGTCAAAGGAAGGATGGTATCTTTATCAGTCAGACCAAGTACATCAAGGATCTATTGAAGAAGTTTGACTTGGAAGACTGCTCACCTGCAAAGACACCCATGGCCACTGCAACTAAGTTGGATGAAGATGCTAAAGGCAAGAAAGTAGATATCTCAGTCTACAGAGGCATGGTTGGTTCTCTACTCTACCTCACTGCAAGTAGGCCTGACATCATGTTTGCTACATGTCTATGTGCTAGATTTCAATCAAATCCAAAGGAATCACATTTGATTGCAATAAAAAGGATCTTTAGATATCTGAAGGGTACTCCAAACTTGGGTTTATGGTATCCTAAGGACACAGGGTTCAATCTGGTTGGTTATTCTGATGCTGATTATGCTGGATGCAGAGTGGATAGGAAAAGCACCTCAGGAAGCTGCCAGTTTCTTGGACAAAGGACAGTTTTGGCAGTCTGCTACAGTGGAGGTGGTGGCTCTTGACTCTGCAATAACCTCGTACATCATCTACTGCAAGATTCAAGACAAAAATATCACTATCACCACAGAGGATATGAATGAGGCACTTGGGATGGGTATCAAAGGAGAGGTGTATGACCCACTGGCTATAAATGCTGAATTGGAAGACTTCTTCGATTTCATCAAATATGCAGACAAAATCAGTCTTGGGCATCTGAATAGGAAGCATTTGAGGAAAGAATGGAGCTATGTGTTTGCTACACTTCTTCAAGTCTTCACTGCAAGAAAATCCAGCTATGACCAAATCAGTACTCCTACACAGCAAATAGGCTATGCCTTAGCTTATGGAAAGAAGATAGACGTTGGTCTCATCATTCTGCAGGAACTGTATGGGAGACTTGGTAAGAATTCAGCCAGGAGAGGTAATGAAATTTTCTTCCCTCATTTTATTTAATCTGTTCTTAATTTCTTAGATGATAAATTGATTGAATTAGATGGGATGAATAAAAATAGAATAGGCTATCCTAAATCCATGACCAAACTCATTTTTGGTAATTTGCAGACTAGGAATGATGTGGATGTAAGACTTAACATAACTCCCCATATGGAGAGTGTGTTTAGAACTTACCCCCACAACATGCCAACATTTGCTTCTAAGTCTGAGTTAGCTAAGCCCAAGCAAGTAGAACAAAATTCTAACCCAGGGCTAGCTAACCAACCCTCTCAACTAAACACTTTACCACACAGTGAGCCAACTGCATCATCCTCTCAAAAGGGTGATGTTAGTAAAAAGAAGAGAAAGGAAGTAATGTCTGCACCCCTAAATATTCTATCTGAAGCAGCATTGGCTGTTGAACTAGGTCTAGAAAGTGAGGAACCAGAGTCACCCTTACTAAGGCCAAAGAAGAAGAAGAAAACTAAGACCACCTCTTCAGTCACAAAAATGACTGAAGTTGTAAAATCAGGGGTAAACAGCTCACTAGATGTATCCTCTCAACAGGGTGCATCTATAGAATCAAGCATCCTCCCCAATGCATCTTCTTGTATTGAGTCAGCACATGGGAGTGATAAGGATGGCACTACACTGAGTGGAGAGCACATCACACTTGAAACTCCCTCTATCTCTCAGGGGGAGTTGCCAAAATCTACTCTACAACACACTTCTCTTCCAGAATCTAACATTGAAATTTCTTTGCAACCTGCAACTCAGGCACCTGAGATGCAAGGCATTGATCATCAAGAATTCTTTTCTCTTGATGAGCCAATAATTTCAAGTGACTTAGTGCATGACACTTTGCTCACCACCCAGGACCCACATTTAGATGGTGAGGGAATGCATGTTGGGGCATATCCTAATGACACCATCACAACCACAGAGGCTTCACTAGTTTTTACTATAGACTCTGTGCCTATGTCAACTGCTGGTGTAACTCATCCCACTTCTGTGGAGACACCAGTAGTAGAGTCAATCCATCCGGTTACAGAAGTTGCATCTGTAACTGAGGAGTCTAGCTTGCCTAGCTCTAGCTCTGACTTTATGTCACAATGGTTGAAGCCTGTGCAACATGACAGTGCTTCAGGATCAGGGTCTGTTCCACAAAAATTGACGGTTGAAGCACTTCAAAGCTTAATTGTGGATCAGATTCCTGAGTTTGTAAAAATAGCTCAGAACCTTGTCACCTCCAATATCCCTAATCCAGACTATGAGGCCATCCTACTATGCCATAGGGATGATGTGGAGATGCAGAAGGCCAAGATTATTGATGATGCTGAGAGAGATGGCAATGTAGATGCCTGGTTGCAAGGAATGTATGATGTAACTCTCAGTGAAGCACTTCAATATCTTAGAGAGGAATACATCACTTCATTGGGCTCCAATGCAAAATCCCTGTCTCCTGGTGAAGTGTATGAAGCTGTCAATGATTCCTACAAGGGTTTCCTCAAGGCTGCACATTATCTTAGCAAGGGAGTCAAAACTGAAGTCAACAGGGTGTGTGACAAGACAGCCACTTCAGTAGCAGAAGTCAAGAGGGCCTTTTATGCTAAATTTCCTCAACTAGACAGTGTGGTCAAAGATCTCAAACACTGCAACACCACCTGCACAAAGATGGACAATGGCCTAGCCCTCCTCACAGAAACAGTCACAGGCCTAGGAAGCAGATTTCAAAATCTATCTGACCAGACTACAGAGGCCAATGCCATGCTGAGGACAATGTTCAAGAATCTTTATGGAGATAGGCTAGTGACTGAAGTCCCTGTGCATGAACTGTCTAAGTATGAAGTGAAGAGACTGCAGGATCAATCTTTGTCTGGTTTCAAGGCACATGAGCTATTCACTAAGGTGGATACTCTTGAAAAGGAGGTGGCTACTCTCACTAAGTCAAATGATCATCTTACAGACAAGGTTGCCCTTCTCCATGATTAGTTGGACACTCAAGCAACCACCACAGCTAATGTCCTTCTGCATCAGCAATCTATGTTGGCTGCCATGATGAAGCACATGGGTCTTCCTCTACCTGAAGAATCTTTCAACCCACAGGTGATTTCTACAACCTCTGTGCCTGACAACAAGCCTAAGTGGGAGAAAAGGTCAAGAAACTCAAATCCAAAGGGGGAGAAACCTAAGGAGAAGGGCATACAGATGAATGAGGGTGGTCATCACAGAGCAAAATCTATAACCAATGTGCCAGGCAAAGGCAAATCTAAAGTTGATGAGCCTCCTACCTCACTGCCAGTTGTTACTCTACCAACTGTGCACATCACTACTCCTGGTGGTCAAAAGCAATCCATAACTACCACAGTGGTTGCAGGGAGTATGCCTTCTGACAAACTTCCATCCTCCATACCTGAGAGTGCCAAGCCTGTAGAAGTTAAAGTTGTTACTGAGGCCAAGCTACAAGAAGTTGCTAACTCAAATGTTTATCATGATAAAGCCTTCTTGGAGTTTCTGAAAGCCACAAGGGAACAGGCTGGTGACACTCAGTTCTATCTGAGGGAGTTGAAGGAGCAGATTGACTACATCACTGTCATCCCCAAGAAAGACAATAATCTATGGTTCAAGGAGATAGTGATGATATCCAAATCAAAGATATGGCATCTAACATACAAGACTCTACAAGCCCTAAAACACTCAGAGATAGATGCCATACTTTAGCTTATTGAGAAGAAGAATGAGAACAACAAAAGTCTGTTTGATGATTTGAGGAATGGCCAACCTTCAAGGCTACCAGAAGTGATCAAGAAGCCATGGACAATCATCTATCAGTCTGGCACCAAAATTGAAGACATCAAGCAATTGGTCATTCCCAATGATCTCACTTCTCGAAATCACAGACTGGTCATTGCTATCATTGATCAACTATAGAAGAAGGTTAAAGCCAGAAATGCTGAAGAAATTGAAGCTCTGCACATTCTCAGATCTTTTATAGCAACTGGTGAAACTCCAGAGAGGGCTCAACCTAGGAGAAATAAGGATGATGATTCTGAAGACAAAAGTGATGGGAGGAGAAGACATCACAGGAGAGATAAGGGTGATGAAGACAAGAAGAATAAGAAGGGTGACAAAGATAAGAAGAATGATGATGACCAAGGCAAAGTCTATGAGAGGAAGATTGGAAAACAGCAAGCCGTGAACATTACTAATGACACTCCTACCACAACACAAGGCTCAATGTCTAGGGTGGATGTCACTAGTAATGATTCATCAAAATCTACATCTCTGGCCTCTGCAAATGTTTTACTACCTCAAGAAGAGAAGGAGATTCAAGTCAAGAAGCCATATGTGTGTTTCAAAAAGCAAACTGCTAATGGAACACTACTATGGTCAGCCAACAAAGGTCAGAAGTTTCTGCCAAACAATCCAGTGAAAAAGTTTAAACTCAAGCATGCTGCTAGGAGAGTAAAGCCATCCAGGTCAAGGGCCCTAACAATCATTCCAGGATTGAAACTCCAGCCACTTGATGAAGACTTTGATGAAGAGCAACTGCAATTTCTAAGAGCTCAAAAGATATGCTATGCTGCAATTGTGAATGACCACCTTGAAATCAAGTACACTGATGGGAGAGAAATGAAATTCAAACAAAAGGGTTGTCAAAATTGGGGTAAATTGTATGAGATAGAAAGAATCATTGCATTGCTGGACTCTAAAGACAAGGTGGAGAAAGTATGGAAGCTGGAATTGATTGACTTTGTGAAAATGAAGAGAGATTATGCTGAAAAGATGAGGAAGGGCTGCTATGAGAAGTGGTTAGAAAGGGAGAAAGAAATTGATAGACTGGAGATTGAAGCAGAAAAGCTAAGGGCAAAGGGATTGTGTAGAGTTCAGTTTGATCCCTATGTGGTGAAGTATAGGAGAAGAAATGGAGACAATGTCAATATAAGAATGAACCTACTCAGTCACTATCCTGCCAACATTCTGAAGCCAGTGCTTGAAGATTTCAAAAACTCTATCATGATTGAAGAATTAGATGCTATGGCAGAAATCATAAGAGTAATAGATGAGAATGCAAGAAAGGAGAAAGAAAGGAAACAGAAAGCATATGATGATCTACAAGCCAAAGCAATAGAGATGCAATCAAATGAAAATGGCTAGTACTTCATCATACTGTAAGAGTATTTATCTTGTAATTCCATTTATGTGTTCAATCAATCTACATACCTGTACTTTTAAAGTTTTATCCTTATGTATGTTAGGCTTGTTATCAGACATGAAATTGTGACTAAGGGTCTCACTCATAATTTGGGGGAGATTGTTAGTTACAGAGGCATGCCTGTACACATCTAATAACAAGCCTAATTGTTTGTAATGCTTTGCATTACTTACATGACCTCTTAACTGAGGGAACCTCTAGTTGTAGAGTTTCTGTTTGTATTGTACTTGTAGTAGGCATCAAATCCTAGTTGTGTAACTGTACTTATAGAGTCTAGAATAATGCTTGAAAGAAGTTCCAAGGTTCATGCCTCAAGCAAGGAGTTAAAGACTGTCAAATAATCACAGTTGGGATTTGAAGAAATGAAGAATTTGCCTAAGTACCAATTCGAGAAGTATATTTGTTTGTTCGAGAAGTCCAGCATTCGAGAAGTCAGGGATTCGATATCTCAAGACACTATTCGATATCTCTGAATACACTGTTTGATATCTCATTCGATATCTCAGGGATTCGATATGTCTGTGTACTATATTCGAGAACTCAGGAAGTCAACAAGCCAAAGTGGTATTCGAGTTCTCAAGGAGTCAACAAGTCAAAGTTCCATTCGATATCTCAAGGACTCAGAAAGCTATTCGATATCTCGAGGATTCGATAAGTCAAATGTTCTATTCGACAACTCAAGGAATCCTGATGGAAAAGAGCTATTCGAGAAGTGGTTCGACATGTCAATATAACAGTGTTCGAGAACTCAGAGTTATCGATCAAGTCAATTCCAGTTCTCGAATCACTTACTTAGTCACTTCTCGAATACATTCTTGGAGACAAAATACTGAAGAAATTGTACAAGTCAGAAATCTGCAACAAGCCAATGCACTTTATGGACCACAATCTGTAACGTGCTCTGGAAAGCCTACAAGGAAGCTTGGAGAGATATAGAAGAGACAAGGAGCTAAAGAAGTGGATCTGAACAGGCTTTGCAAAGTCAAATCTGTAACCGTTTGGACACTTATTCAAAAAGGATAGACAGACTAGAAAGTAATTTGTTTAGCTACCTTATTTGTAGTAAGTAGGTTGTATCCATGCACTATAAGGATACAGCCTCACTTCCTTAGTTAGTGTGGATGAACCGAGTGAGTCAAGTTTTTCATATACTGTAAGCTATATCTCTCTGAGAAAAACGAAGCTGAGAATACTATCATTTGTATTCACAGATTGTAGCAACCTTTATCTAATAATACATTAGATTAAAGTGATATTGTGTTCTGTGTTGTTCTTTATCCGCATCTACATCTCTGTACACACAACACTTGTTTGCTACACAGACTCAAGGAAAGAAAGGTTCAAGAATCCATTCAACCCCCCCCCCCTCTGTATTCTTTCTCTGTGTTCAATACTCAACATTATCTACGTTTGTTTCATATAGGACATTCTATTTTTATTTTCGTTACCATGTGAGTTTATTTTAGTTGCATTTTCATGGCATGCATATTTCATGATCCCTTAGGACGAGCTGATTCTGATTGATAGGTAGATGTTTTAATTGAGTGTGGTGGTGATGAGTAGAGGGCTGATTTATAGTTCCTACGAAATTGACTTGCATATTGCGGGAACAAAATAATTACACAGCCTCATTGGGTGCTTTTGGGCTAGGTTAGAGTCATGCTTGTTGGATGTTTGAGATTTAATCACTTGTTTATTCTTAGAATTTTCATTATTCCCTTTATAGCGTAGGAACACTAAAGTCTGGGTTTGGGGGAAAACAGGAATTTCATGCTAGTTGTTAAATAATGGCTAGGCGTCAAATGGCTAGTAGCCGGCTCATGTTTATATGAGTAGTCTAGGGTTGAAAATGAGAAAGGCTCATTCCAGATTGCATAGAAAAAAAATCAGAAAAAAGAAAGAAAAAAAAAGTCATAATTTTTGTTTGTTTTTATGCAAAATTAACCAGAGTGAGCTCTTTAATACTCGAGTAATTAAGTCTGAGGGGACTTAGTCCTAGTAACCTAAAGCTCTTGTGGTTTGGGATTGCTGACCTAACACTCGCTACATGGGTATTATTGTATAAGCCTTTTGGGGTCTCATTCCTTGCACGGTTAAATAAGCATGTGTATTGTATATAGTGTTGTAGTATAGTAATAAAGCATGAGTTTCTGTCTACTTTGGATAAGGGTGGAGGCGTTCCTAGGTTATGAAGTGTCTACAGTCTATTCTAGTTATAAACCTGTGATTGTCTTGACGGAAAGCATGTATGATTTTTGACCTAGTTTTGGGAGTATTTCTGATGAGCATTGCACACACGCACGTTTTTGTTCATGTATTGTTAGTATATGGGGACTTAGTCGAGCTCTACTTGGATTTGTTGCATTCTTTGAGATATTTGTCTGTTAGTTGGTTTTGGTGAGTTTGAGGGGATCTTTGCATTTTTCGTATTAGTTGCATTCATGCATTGCATTAGGTTAAATGGATTTTGTGGGTACATTCGCTATAGGCCCTCACGAGACCTTACTCGTCCACTAGGGCTGCCAAGGGGTTTAAAGGGCTTGTTGCATATGCCAAATGCAACCGTGAACACCTACGGAAGTGGTACTAATTAGTTAGATAGCTTGTAATTGTTTATGCTTGAGGACAAGCATCGGTTTAAGTTTGGGGGTGTGATAAGTGGATTTTATATCCACTTGAAGCGTTCCAAATCGGCTTAAATTGATTGCTTTGGCCTCAAGTTTGTTGTAGTTTTGATGTGTTTTGCTTAATTGCACAGGGTTGAAGAAATGTCGATTAAGGGTGTAGTTTCCGTCGTTTTGGAGTTGATTTATGATATGGAATGAAGAATGGAGGCTAATGTCAGCTACCAAGAAGTATACAAGTCAAGAAGGATTAAAGACGGAAGCTCATGTAAAAGGAACGGGAGAAAAAGCTGAAAAAACGAAGAACAAAAAATTCCATCAGAATGGCACCGCGCAGGGTGCATGATTTTTGAGCAGTCTGCGCTAAGAATGATGATTTTATGCAGTTTGGAGCCGCGCAGGGTGCGCCATTTTCGTGCAGGGTGCACCAAGATGCGCTGGAATTTACAGTTTTGCCCTTATTCGATCTGAAATTGTATCTACGAAGTTTTTGATACCCAAATCGAATTCTAGTTGTAATATAAGGTATTTTCTTATTGGGCAAGATGTCTAGGGCCTATTTAAACACATCCAACCCTTGTAAACACAACATTACAGACAATTACATATCATAGCTTAGTTTTGCAAGAGAGAAAATGAGAGAAGGATTCAACGCTCAGTAACAAGCACGGATCTAGATCTACTTCATCTTTTGTATACGTTGAATCATAGATTTGTTTTCTCAACTCTTCGCTTATTTAATATTATTGCTTCTTTCTTTTATATCTTGCTAATTATCATGTTTTCATCAAATCCCATGGTGACGAAAGGTTTAATTATGAACTAATCGTTGTCATGGGATCCTAGTGGATTTATCTATGTAGCTTAGTAGTTTGTATGCCTTAAAGCTTTATGTGTGGTGAATTCTTGATATCCTCGTACGGTTGTGCTTATTGTATTTAGGTGCGTCGCGAACTTCTAATATGTTAATCTCTTGCTAAACGAGAGTGGATCTTGAGATTTAGAACTTGCCATGCTAGCAAAGGATAGGTTGATGTTTTAACATCATGATTTGTGGCATCAATAGAGATATTATGCTACCCTATGTGATCTAAGTGGATAATTTGTGCTTAACCCTTTATGTTTTCAAATTCTATAGAGATATAGGGTCTAAACATGATAGGTGTCTATACATCTTCTATCTCTTTTGTGGATGCATGTGTAGTTTGGTACTAGAATACCGAGAGGTAACTTTTACTTGTTTAGTGTTATTCGATCAGATATCAAAACCATCGCATGTTTAAATCAAAGGCTGCAACTCTAAGAGAAGTAGATAATGAAACTAGGATTCCATGTTTATTCTCATATAAGTAATTCGACTTTAATTCTCGTCAATTTAGTTAATTTAATTTTTAGTTTTATAAGTTGTATCTAGTTAATTTAGATAATCAAACTCCAATTTGTGATTTTTCTTAGCATTGAATTGAAACCATACATTGTTGCATAGGCATATTTTCTGAATTTAAACTTAACCAGATCTCTGTGGAACGAACTTAAATTGTATTACTTGTGACTATGTGCGCTTGCGTAATTTTGTCATAACAAGTTTTTGATATATTTCCACTGGGGTCAGGCCCTTTTATAGGCTGAGAAGGCTTAGAATTATGGTAGGAGTAGGTGACTTGGTGGAGAAGTCACCGTCTTGAGGAAGGTTCTAAACTCCTTCCATATAGGAGTCAATTCCCATATCGAATTCTGTGCCGTGGAGGCTAAGTTTTGTAGGAGTAATATCCTTATCTGACTCTTAATGCTGAACTGTTTATTTCCCCTAATATTAATTACGAAATTAATATTAAATTAAGGCTTTTGACCTCATTAATGGGCCCCACGTTTGGACCATGCTGGGTCTAATTAATGCGACATTAAATGTGTTTTTAGGGCTTACTTTTATCCCATATCATTTGCCCCCCAACTTCTAGGAAAACTGATCAGGTTTTCCTCGAAGTTTTAACGGCCTTATTCGAGACTCGGGTCAGGATTTATTGCTCATACGCAAGTATTTTCAACAATATCGTCTTAATGTAAAGCGTGGAGCGACCGACGCATTTACAACGACTATAAACGACACTAGACGGTGCTAATAAGCCTTAAATGATGTTTAAACAGCGTTAAACGACGTTAAAGGGCATAAAACGGCACTAAACGGCGCTAAATGGCGCAAATCAGCCTTAGACAACGTTTAAACAGTGTTAAACAATGTTAAACGACATAAAACGGCACTAAACAACGCTAAACGGCGCAAATCAGCCTTAGACAACGTTTAAACAGTGTTAAACGATGTTAAACGGCATAAAACAGCACTAAACAGCGCTAAATGACGCTAAACGGCGCTAATCAGCCTTAAACGGCGTTTAAACGAAGTTAAGCGGCGTTGAATGGCATAAAACGGCACTAAATGGTGCTTAACGATGCTAAACGGCGATTACGGCACTAAATGATGCTTAAACGACACTAAACAGTGCTTAATGGCGCTAAACGGTGCTAAAACCATCTTTTGGTTCAACTCAATTTTCATATTCGAAATGACGTACATCGAAACGACCTTGAAATCAATATTCGACATCGACGTTGAAGTCAATATTCGACATCGAAACAACACCAAAAATCTTCATACTCCATATGGAACCCGATCGGCCGAAGCCTCCCTGGTGCGCCGGTCGGCAAGCCACCGGTCGGCCATTTTCATATTCAACATGGAATCCGGGATCTTCATATTTAACATGGAACTCGGGATCTTCATATTCAACATGGAACCCGGTCGGCTGAAGCCTCCCGGGTGCCCCGGTCTTCCGGTCCATCTTAGTTTTCATATTCGAAACGACGTCGGGACCTTCAACATCGAAACGATGTCGGGAACTTCGACATCGAAACGAAGATTGGTCGGCTGAAGCCTATTCGGCAGTGAACGGTGCTAAGCGGGGTTCAACATCGACACGATCCCGGGAACGATTTCAACATCGACACGACCCTGGGACCGACTTCGTGACGACCTTGGCTCCTCCAGGACCTTGGCTTTCATCTTGAATATCAGCCTTCAACTTTAATACCAGAACATCAACGTCAATACTCGAACGCTAAATGGAGCTAAACGGCACTAAACGGTGCTAAAACCATCTTTTGGTTCAACTCAATTTTCATATTCTTCATGTTCTTGACAAAATCCGATCAATCAGAAATCTTCATGTTCCTGACGGAAACGGGTTGGCCAGAAATATTCATGTTCCTGATCGATCCCGGTCGGCCAAAAAATGTTCGTACCCACGATCGGTCCCGGTCGGCCGAAGCCTCCCGGGAGCACCGGTCGGCTAGCCACCGATCGACCAGCCACCGGTCGGCTGAAGCCTTCCGGTTTGCCCCGGTCGGCCGTTTTCAATTTTTTTTTTTTTGCACTCTTGGCTTCAATACTTTAACTTCCTTCTTGAACACTATATTTCCATGAACATGAATTTTCGTGTTCGTGACGACCATGAGTTTTCGTGTTCGTGACGACTATGAGTTTTCGTGTTCGTGACGACCATGAGTTTTCGTGTTCGTGACGACCATGAGTTTTCATGTTCTTGATGAACATGAGTAAGGAAAATCAGCAGTATGGTCATTCATAACTTTTCCCCTTATTTCTTGATTAGCGCTGCTAATCCTGTACTTTATGTTAACTTCTTGATGAGGCTTCCTTAATCACAATCAGCTTCCATCCTGAATACCAACCTTTCATATCGATAATAGAACATCAATGTCAACACTTGAACATCACTTGAACCTTTGGATCTTGATTGGAGGTCCATGACCCCCTCGAGTTTGGCCTTCATAGCTAATCTTGACCTTCATGGCTAATATCTCATATTTCTCATCCTAAGATTCGAGGTCGACTTTCGACATCAAAACAATGTCGGGGCCTTCAACATCGAAACGAAGGCCTAAGATTTAGTGGCTCATTCTTGAACTTGTTTTTGAATCTCTTGATCCAAGGTTGGCTCTAGTAGCTTCGTTGGCCTTCAATGGCTTCAGCTTAGTTTTCATATTCGAACGACGTAGGATCGACTTTCGACATCGAAACGATGTCGGGATCTTCGTGGTCCACTTGGAACCCTGTCGGCCGAAGCCTCCCGGGTGCACCGGTCGGCCGGCAACCGGTCGGCCGGCCACTGGTTGGCTGAAACCTTCCGGTCGGTCGGAGCGAAAGCTCGGTCGGTCGTTGCTCGGTTCTTAAACCTCAACGTCAGTATATGAATGTCGATATTTGTAATTCAACATCAGTATTCGAATGTCGATATTTGTACTTCAACATCAGTATTCGAATGTCGATATTTGGACCTCAATGTCAGTATTCTAAGTCGATGACCAAACAGACATCCTTCAATTCAAATTGGCTTCCGTGACCTTATGGGCCTTAACTCGCTTATTGAATTCTTGGTTTTTGTAAGAACCCAAATTTTTGGAAGAATTAAAACTTTTCTTATTTGGATTAAGTGCATTAGTGAATAGTGTTTTTCATGGATGAATAGTGATTTTTGGGAACAAAGATATTTTTCACGCCACCCTATGTACGAGACATGGTATGGATATTTCGAAGTCATATTAGTGATTCACGGAGTAAATGAGTGTATGCAAAGACGATCGGAATTCAGAAATTCCAATTTTTTGTTTTGGTGTAATATTTGACCAAACACGATTCACGGAGTAAATAAGTGTATGCAAAGACGATCGGAATTCAGAAATTCCAATTTTTTATTTTGGTGTAATATTTGACCAGACACTGAATTATATATTATTATATTCAAAAAATGAGATATTAGATTTGAGGATTTGAGGATTTAATATTTTAGAATTTTATTATATTTGATTTGGGGATTTGGAACGAAAACCACAGAGATAGTGAAACGAGCGTTTTAGAAACCGCTGAAACTTTACAACGAGATTAAAAGATAAAGCGAACGAATTATGGAATTTGGATTGAGTTCATTACAAGATTAAATATCCTACATGATCATCAAGAGAATTATATCAAGTGGATTGAATGATTTAATCAAAGATTAAATCAAGAACAATTAGGAATTTAAGTGATTAAAACACTTAAATCATTTCAAAGAACAAAACAATTAGCAAAGCTTCTCCAAGACTCTTTGCACAAGCCCCAAGGTGAGCCACATAGACACCCACATCTGATAATATCTAGATATTATCCATACAAACACAATAATGCAAGATTAGATGCAAGCAAGACCAAGCAAACTTCATTTCTCTCCATTTGTACAAACTGCCCAGCAAGAACACTCATGAGAAGAAAATTAATATCTCCATTTCTATCCATGATAAAATCACCAAATTTTAACCAAAGCCTCTCCACTCCATGGGCAATATTCGCTCCAAATTTCATAGCAATCCAAGTAGTATAGCCTAGGCAAATCACCTCCCCAAGTGAAGAAACTAAACTGCCAGAATTTGTAATAGCTTCTGTACTGATTTTCAAACGGCCATATCTCCTTCGTTGCTCAATGGAATTTGGTGTTCTTTAGCTTGTTATAAAGGTGGTTAGATGCTCTATAACTCTCCTTTAGAAGCCTTGTCCAGAAAACCTCGGTAAGGCCCTCGTTTTTCGTGTTCTTTCAACTGAGGTATAGCAGTTCCGAAAATTCTAAGAATGTTCTTGATGTGTCTTGCTAGTTTAAGGTTGTCAAGGAGTTCTAAGGACTAGATCAAAGCTTGTTAGGCTCATTTACACACCAAGGAAGGTATAACTCTCTTGAAACCCTAGCTCTTAGTTTAAGTTTTGATGATTGTTGAATGGTGTTACATTAGTTAAAAGTATGATGTTAATACAAGCATGAAAGCATGACTATGTAGTAGATTTAATTGATTTAAGAGATATGATGTATATGGTGGTGAGATCAGTTGTATTATGGACTGGTTATTATGTATGAATGCCCGGTGTGGCTTGGTTAATGTTTGATACTGAATTAAAGATTTGAAAACGTCCGATTTATAGCCGTGTAATGCCAAAATTTCGTTAAAACTTGAAATTCGTGCATCACAGTAGCTCTAATGTCTAAACTGGTTAAGAATGTAACATACCCCCGTAGATCTC